>CM061040.1:112149150-112749150 GCA_030762985.1 Adelphocoris suturalis | reverse complement strand
GTGGATGCAAATAAAGACGGGCAAGGCCAGTTTTCCCGGACCGGAGGTTTGAAGTGGTCGTGTAGAAAGAGGAGGCGGGAGGGAGTCTGAATATTCAAAGGGCCCCCCCTTCGCCAACTTTTGCTCCCTCGCTCCTCCCCTTGATTAGCTTTGCGGAAGCACATCTTTCTTATTCATACATCTTATTCATACAGCGGTGTTGAAAAATTTCTCGAAGGCCTTTTTTGTCCCGTTTATTTAATCAAAGAACAAAGGTGATTCATGGGCTTTGGGTGGAACTTTATCTTTTGTGTTCAGTTGTGTACCAGTCACTGGATACAACTCACAGTAATTAATTAATGGCAATCGTTTCTTACAAATTTACATTAGGAGTACTTTTGAACATTTTAACTAAGCCCAATAGCGCCTTTCTGGTTTATTATTTTCTATGCAAATATTTTCAAGAATTAACCATTGTGATCGGCAAACAAAAAATTGTTGACACCCCCCCCCCCCTCCTTCCATCATTCTAAAAATGTTTTGTTTTCACGTTAAAAGATGCTTGGAATATAAGAATCTAATTATTAAGTACATAACTGTACCTTCGCCGCGCTGCACAGTGTAGCAAAACAGTTTATTTTTGAAAAAAAAAAATTTTTTTTTAAACCCTAGGTGTTTTTTTTCTTTCATCTTCTTTCGCACTAGGTTAGATTGTGGCTTTCATTTTTAGCATATAGAATTAATTGAAAGATTCAGAACTAAATTCAACTTTAAAACGGACCTAAATCGCTCAACATAATGAGATCTAAGTATACATTTTTCAGTCCGATTCGAGAACGGAATAAGATTTCACAATTCTGGCGTAAATAAGATCTACCGCAGCTTTGACTAGTTTAATTTATGTCAAGTACTGCCTGGTTAAACATTGCCCGAATCGGCTCTGATTGTGTTTCCACCTAGGTATATCCCTTTTCTTTAAGTGCTACAGTTTGCAATGTAGGGTTTTATGACTAAAGATTTTTCAGATCGTGTCATGTCATTAATAGGGTATGAAGTAATTTATGCCATCCGGCTTTGACACCAAAACTCCAAATTGACATTAGCGATTTTGCATTGAAAATTTAGCTCCTGCAACGGCGCTAAGGTTTAAAAAAATTCTTCTATTCTAAGTCAATTCAAATTGAATTCTGAATTTTACCAAGGGTATATATTTATGAGCAAGTGTGTGTGTTTTTTTGTATGAGAGAGAGGGAGTATGGGAGGGAGAGATAGAGATAGAGAGACAGAGAGAGAGAGGGACAGAGAGGGAGAGAGGGAGAGAGAGAGAGAGCACCTATCTCTGTGACCCTCCGGACGACTTTAGGAACATGATGAGAAATCGGAAAAAAATGATAATAATTGCAGGTGACGCCAGGAAAGACCAAGAAGAAAGAGAAAGAATAAAATTGAAGGGCTGCAATTTTTGCGAAATCAAAACGTTTTCAAACTAGAATAAAATGTCCTAGCCAAATTTTCAACCACTTTTTCGAAATGGAAAATTAAAATTACCTATGCAAAGGGTTAAGAGTTTATGCATCCCAATCAATTTTATCCTTTAATAAAATAACACAGAATAACGAAAAACAAAACTAAAAAATCACAGTTTCAAAGTTCATTGAGCTCTTGGTTCGAGTTAATAATATATGCAAAAATTTGAAAAAATTAAGTTTAAAGCAGTTTTTTCTAGTTTTTGACCCACTGTGTGCCGGCGACGCCCCGTTTACTGATTTTCTCTCAAGTCAAGTTTTAAAACTTTGGTCAACTAAAGTCATATATAGACCATCATAATTGATCCAAGAGGATCAAAACTACTTTCGATCAACCCCAAGCGATGGAATTCAGAGGTTGAAATATCAAGCGCATTTTATTTTGTAGATTTGTGTTTTTCGAGGAATGGCGAAAGAGGAATTTTAATTTCGGGGAAACGTCCATCATTTGAACGTAGAAATTAGCTTTAAGAGCTCACTCAGCTGATTGGGGGTGGTTTGGTAATTTGAAATCCAATTTTAACTGCCTCACAGAGATGCCGTGCCCAATTTTAGCGTCGTGGGATGAAATAAATTGCATAGAAGAATTGCATATAATTGCATAGAATGACTAGCTGATCATTTTGCGACCCATTTCGTCAAGTTCGGCGGCCCTGTTCTAGAGCTTGAGCGCTTTTACTAGGATACACATACATACCTACAATAACGGACAAATTGCTTCTTTTTTTCTTTTTTAAGAAAATACGTTGTGGCCGTTTGAGCCAAATAATCGAATGTAACATTATAGGACCAACCGTTTGCATTCCATGTTTTTCAACCTGAACAATCTGGGTTTCTTTCCTGTAGTCTGTCCGTGTGCACATATGTCTGTGTCCGCCAATCCTTGTCGCAGGCAGGTCTACTCATTCATACATAATTACAGACCGAACTTGAATAACATTTCAGGGTTTGTGGGGTCCGATCCTAAATGGTCGCCTATGAAGTTCGTGCTGACGGGTCAATGCGCAGACGTTAAACCCTTATACGTTCATACTTTATTTTTACAATTTATTTTTGTCCTCTTCTGACCTAAATTGAAAGTACAGGAACTCATCGAACTCTCGAGGGACGTCCAGAAATGGCAGACCCAGTTTTTACAGTAACTCCGTTTATGTAGCGATAAAATTTGTATCCTTCATTACAAAAGTACTAATCCATACGAAGTATTCGAATAGGCATGCGAGAAATGAAGTGGTTTTGGAGTCTACTAGTCATTTATCTCGCAAGTAAGTTTGACGTTCCCTTTACCCCTTTCCTTTCCAATGTCATGAACGCAAATTTACAAAACTCGTGAAGAGAGCCAGATACACCAGGAGTGATTCGTGTTAGTTTACGTACCTATTACAAACATCCAACGGGTTCACAGACTGGATTAGAACCCAAGGGAGGAGGGGTCTCCCCAGCCAGGATGAAGCCATTACCCGAATCACCCCGTCCTCGCCCCACCTTGTTTTAAATTAACTTTTGTATTTTATTATCATGCGTGTTGGAGCAAAGGGGTAGTCGGTGGAGCAATGGCAGTTATAACTCCGACGGGCACAATGGATACTCGGGATTCCGGATTCTATGTTTTTGCCCCCAGCTCTTATTAGATTACACATACCCCCCCCCCCCCCCCCCCCCCACTCCGGCCTCCCGCTCATTCCGGCCCGAGATTGCTCATTTAGATTTCAAAGTCGACTTTTCCTCTTGGGAACACAAGTTTAATCGAGGTCTCAATTAGGAGAAAAAACTGATAAGACCCCTATCACGGCATTACAGCACTTCTTTCTTGGAATAGTATATAGTTTAAACAAACTCAATCCTCCAAAACGCATTTGACTTTGTTCCATCTCAGGAACATTTCCTATTTCAAAACCCATTTAATTCTGTTCGAGCATTGGAGACTTTTGCTATCTTGTGCAACACACGCGTATTTCTGTGGCTATTGACTTGTGACACTAATGACTGCCTAATTGAATTTGGTGGAAAGAACATAGTTATTTTGGTTTTTATGAATTTATTAAAATACTAGAGGAAATGTGTTAATGATGGAATTTTTCTATTCATATAAAACTAAATTATTTAGTACCAAAGTAGATAAATTAATTTTTTTTTAAATGTAAATCACAGAAATCGAGATATAGTAGCTCATTAGGCTTTTATGCCGCTTATGTCGTACATCGTCCAGAACTTTTCCTAAGCCACTGTACCAGATTGGTCCACGAACTTCGGCCACACGTTCGGTCAACTCTAAACGATAATATTGAAGTGTTGAAATATTATTAATACTAAGGAAACCCAGCATATTTATGCACCATTCAGGTGTATATTGATAGACGACTTTACAAAAAAAAGGCCTCTCTGTCCTTTTCAATAGTAAAGCCTTGTTATAATTTGAACAGTCCAAATAAAGAAACGTCATATTGTTAGAATACCATAGATGGATTTCTATTAGTTTATTCATTAAATCGATTAATAATTTTTATTTATTTGTTGATTTTTCTCTGATGTATATTATAAATCTTGTATAACACAGTGTACAGTGTTGATACGATGATATTGCGTAGCATTTGTACCACAGTGCTTTTTTCAAAATACAAACTGTATTTCTATAGTTACAGAAACATCACTCAGCAATATATTCGGAAGTTGATTTACATTCGCGGAATTTTTAATAGACGTTCATTCTAGAAGACCTGAAGTTATTGCGTCGATTTTCGTGTATTATACAACAAAACCTCTTTGCCTCCCTCAATGGAAGGTATTTCCTTTTGCGATACCCCAACCGCCCTTTCCCTTTCATCACCGGCCCTTTGGGCTCAATTGACATGAAAGAACGGGAAAACATACACGGAAACAAGGGGAGGGAATGGCTTCCTCTTGTTTTTGATATGGCTGCATGCAGTTTTATTGCCCTCCAATCCAAAAGGATGCAGCGCTGGAGGGCTGACGTATAAAACCCACCAGACCATAATACGAGAGTAGCTCGAGTTTTCAAGGGTGGTTTTATTTCAAGCCATCTCCCACGTCAGCGTCTCTTCTTTATTATTTTGGTTTTCCACGACCCGTCAGAGAAATGATGGTCAATGATTCTTGAGATTTAACGATGATCGCACTGAAACCACATCATTATACAAATCAACTCAGTATAAAATTGGAGTGTTGTTGATTTTTCATAATGATGGAATGGTGTAAATTTCAGGTTGTGACGGGTGTTGTTTATTCACTTCCCGGGCCAGCGTCACTTTTTTGTTTATATTGGATTTACACGATTCAACAGTAACACGTGGTTGTTGATGTTTCATTAGTGTCTGCCACACTCATCACAAATTCACGCCTTTGTTTCTACTCTCTCAAAATTATGGAAGGATTAGGACTATTTTTGGGGATAATGGTTAGAGGTGACATTCTTTTTTCTCAATAGTTTAAACCTATGTACCATTCCAAGAAAATACTCCTAACTATAATGGGAAATTTTTATAGTTATTTTTTATTTGCTCAAAAAAATACCTTAATTCGAGCTTTCCAAAAAGGTGCTATATGATGGGTATGTGACCATTTCATGGCTCTTGAATTTATTTTAACGATGACCTCACGACCCCAGCCCGCCTGGGGATAACCCTCAGCTCCCTTGCACTACTAAGTCACGCGTGAGCTTCCTACCCATTCATTGGCCAAACTGAATAGTCTTTTCAGCTGAAAATTGATAATTGAGGGATTCAAGTGCGCTGGGTCCAGATCTGAGGTCGAAAATGTGAAATTCTAACAACACACGAAACAATAGTCTATACAGTAGGTTCATCTTAGAACTGCAAAGCTTTTAATAGTATTTGGCAATGCTTAACTATGTTTGAGATTTTCCCTACTAATGTGTTTTGTATCGACAGTTGAATGGTTTTAATGGTTTTATTACTGAAATTTGCAGGAATTTAATTTCACAAGTACAACAAATTCATTTTAAATTTGTTGCAGTATGTAATATTTAATTATTTGCAATGCACTGTATAGTTATACAAGCATTTGATTACAACAGGCTTTAAGTTATGGCTCTCTGACTGTTTGTTCCCCAAACAAGGCCATGGAGTTTAATGCTCAAGGGTATACGTCTGCCGATTTGAGTGTGGTGAGTAGCTTCCTGTAGATAGAACGTATAGATCATTGAAAATGTCATCAAAATCAGATTAAAATATATATGTCCTTCCAAACGACAACTCTTCTTAAGATCGAGATAAAATTTCCGTTCCTGCGCCAAAAAATCTTGCTTTTCAAACGAAAGCACTTTTTTAGCACATTATATTAGTACAATTTAACAAAAAAAGCTATAACAAATCACTACAAAATGGCTAAAAATAGCTATAAATTGCTGAATTTATATTTTTAGCAGAATTTTAGTCAAAAGAAGTTAATTAACGATGAACTATAACATTTTTAAAAAGTCCAAGTTGGGTGTGCCACATAGCTTCTTCGTTTCCGTAACATGAATGTATAGATCATTGAACAGTTTTATATGATCTTGAAAAATCCCAAAGGAAAAGAGTAAATCAAGATGTAGAGTGAAACGTATACCTTACTGGTCAAATAAGAAACGTAGAATAATACTCGATGCAATTTACGTTTGAGCATAAGCAGAATTATATGATAATTTGAGAACAATTAAATTAGTATGGGACCATATACAGCCTACTCTGCACATCTCCAGACAATTACATAAAAATCTGATAAAAACGTTGGAAATTAAGATCACTAAAAAAATTTCACATAGGCGCATGCGCAGAAGCTTTTAATGATACAATCATATTGAACTTGATACGGCATGGTAAAATCATCATCTACCACCTATCCTCCAAATTTGAGAGAGATCGAACGATTAGGGTGTGAAAAATGGAGCATAATGGAATTCTCTGTACCGCATGCGCAGAGTGAAGTATTTATTTGGCTACAATGAAACTCATTGGGGACCATGTACTGCCTAACCCACACAATCCCTGACAATTTCTACAAAATCGAATAAAAACAGTGAAAATTAAGCTTGCTACTAGCATTTCAAATTTACGAATAAGCAGGAACTACTAATGTTACAATCATCTTGAAATTGATGTGGAATGCTCAAATTATCTTTTTCATAACACCTCCCGAATTCGAGCGAGATCGGACGGCTAGGGCGTGAGAAAATGATGCTTGGTTGAATTTAAGTTTGCGCATGCGCAGAGTGAGCATCGAGTTGGGATCAGTGAAACTAACAGGGGACTGTCTACCTCCAAGCCCACACATTCTCTGAAAATGTCATCCAAATCGGATGAAAACTGTGGAAATTAAGCTTGTTACAAGGATTTGCGGACACGCAATAGATACACAGGCATACAGACAGACACGGAACCGCAGTAGTTCTGAATAGTCTAAAACGTAAATAAGAGTGGGAATTTTGATTTTTGAGACAATAAATTTTTTTACTCCCGAAAGTGAAAACAATGCTTCCGCTACCTATAGGACTCGAAAGCAGTACGCAAATTTCATGCTGACAATTTTAATACTAAAATTTCATTAATATTTGCCGAAAAATAGATAAAATCAAGCTTAAATACAATGCCAAGGTCACGGCACAGAAGCTTCCTCGTGGCCTTCACAGCATTAAATCATTAAATTTTACTAGGATTTTCAGACTCACACATAATAGCAAAACCACCGTAGTTCAGAAGGGTCCTAAGCGTGAAATGCAAGTGAACATTTGGATTTTGGTGAAACATTTTATTAAACCTTCAGTTTTCTAATTTTTGGCAGTTAGAACAATGCTTCCGCTGCTTCGGTAGAGTCGGGAGCAAAATCAAAAACAGGAAGAAAATTACAATGACGAACTGATAAGACGAACGATGATAGCTTCCATATTTGCTGGAACGATTTGTTGGACGAGAACGTAAATTTTTTTGTCAACCTGATAACCGTCCTACGACCAACCCTAAATTCCGACGAAGGGCCAGGGGGGAAAAAAGGGCAGAGTGGGCCGGCTCGGACGAGACCCGAATCCCAAATGCCGCCAAGCGAGAGCTGAGTGGAAAACCTCTGGTACATCTCATACGTCTACGGCGATATCACTTGCCCCTAAACACCGCCGGGGACCCGAATTGCCTCCACGATTAATGTCACTTCCACATGATTACATTGGGAGCAGCTCGCTCGTCCTACCGCCTACTAGCCACCTCTGTCATACCTTCCTACCTGAAAAAGTGACGTAGGACGGAAAGCATTTGTTGTTTCTCCCAACGGCTTTTTTTCGCGGTCCCATGACAAACTGATGACGCCCCATGCCTTTCCCAACGCAGCATTTTTTTCCGAGTGCCATCGATTACTAACTGCCAAATGGCTCGGTGGAATTCTAGGCCACGCGAGTGCGTTAACCTTTTCCATGTCACAGTTTGCCATTCGCATTCGGTTTCAAGTTACCCTCAAGGAGACCAAAACGTCACGCTGTCTTTCAAAAATCGAACTTTGTACGTCCACATTGCTATAATTACTACAACACATAAACATATTAAATGCACTTTGGCAATTTCCTGTAAATCCTGAAGCTTATGATTGTTGCTAGTTTGATATTGATGTGAAGGCTACCTGGAATACCCAACTCAAGACTAAACAATGTAAGAAAATGAAAGGGGATTTTGTTCATAATTAAAAAATCGTTCATTTTTATTAATTTTATTTTTTTACCAACTTCCAACAATCATTCCGTAATTCAGGTAGGTGAGGTTAGGAAAAGGCACTTTTTTAGAAGTTATTTTATTTTTTAAGGGCAAAACTTGTGTACTTTAGGTATAAAATACTGGTTCGATAAACGACCTGCTTTCCCACTTCAGAAGGAAAATGTATACGTTTTTATTTGCATTGCCTATTGAATTCATCGATGCTTCCGTTGGAGAAATATACGTGTAGATGAGAAGTGAAATGATGAGTTCATGTCACCCTTTTTTGACATATTCGTGTGTCATATCCCACACTAGTTTCTGCAATAAATTCAATAGATTTTATTCTCAGGATAAGCAGACATCCCATCATCTAATGCACTTCCAGCACCAACGAACTCATAATGGCATTCAGCCGAAATAATGGAAGTAAGACCAGAACAGACCAGACATGAATGATTTTTCACGGGGTAATACAACCACCGAGGCTCATTGACAGTGGTTAAGAAATTGTCCCTTTTTTTCGAAACTTCTCTGTCTATTAAAATTGTTATTGGACTGTTTAAAAAACGTATAATTTGACCCGTGAGTGATGGAAAGCAAATGCACTGATGCGGAACTGCACAAACAAATGCACAAACGGAACTACTATTTTTATACTATTTTCCAATTATTTTGTTGTACCTACCTACTAACTGCACTATCAAGTCAATAAACTAATCATTCTACTCTATATCAGTGTCCGCGCAGCACAAATCTTGGTTAAACAATTTGCAGTGCTCTTGAAATTTGGAACAGTAGACGTGACAAACTTTTGAAGTTATATAACCGAATGAGACAATATTGATTGAAGTGTCATTAAAATGTCCATTTGATGGAAGCAGAGGGGTTGAATGAGAGGAGGCCCGAGGGCTTGTTGAGGGGGTGAGCGATTGTTTGTCGAGCTGCCTCATCTCCCTTGAAATCGGTGGCTTCACAATCCCGCATCCGACTTGCTGCTGTTGCTCAGGATCCCGCGACTCCCAATTACGCCTATTAGTGTAGCCTTGGCAACGGATTCGCCTTGCCACCTGCCTCGTGCATTAGGTCTATCCCCAACTGTATGACCGCCAACTAGACTTGCTATTAGCTTAGTTACTACTTTCTATAATCAACCTTTGTAATCATCCAAGAAAAATAGTTTCACCCCCCTCAAATTTTGTTGGGTTACGTTTCAAGATGCGTTTAATCCAAGAATCAAATGAAAATTTACAACAAAAACACGTCCGATCGCCAGCCGGCGCCGTATATATAAACTACAGGACCAAAGTTTAATAGAACGTGTAAAAAATCACACATGGGGTCTAATGGGTTCTAGAAGCTCGGCGCCAATTTCGATTAACCAAAATTGAGGGTAGAATTGAAGGGCAGAAATATTTAAAAATCGAAATCTCGAAAACTTTTAGAATAAGTATAGTTTTGGGTGTCATTAAAGTCAGCTTTGTCAGGAAAAAAATCAACACCAGGAGTGTGAGCTAGATTGGCTACTACCCATTAGAGCATCCCTGAGCCGGAGTCCCAAAAGAGCGAGCCATTATTCATAATAACTATGAAGGAAACACTCCCATAAGCACGACTTTGTCCGTTGCGCTCAGAGACACGCGTGAGGTATCCACCTCGTCTACGTGATTAACAGAGTAAATATTTACTCGTATTGAGTAGTATCACCCAACTCTACCCATCCAGTTCTTGTTAAAGTTTCAAACGAATGAGGCGGGTTGCCACTTTCAGTGTCAGTTTTTTATGCGCTCATGATATTGTACTACCTAGCTGATGGAACTTTCTATGCGTGCCCCGAATTTTTTCAACAACTTTACACCATCCACGTTTTTAGTGCCAAAAAGTACTGTCAAGTAGCATTTTGCTTCTTGCATCAATATTAAGCTGCTATCATTTCCACATCAGTCAAGCTCTTTACCAAAAAATTTAAGGAATAGGCCTCGCTCAGTACTACTCGTCAAACACAATTTCTGGTCAGTTTTTGAAATTATTTTTTGGTTTGCCTTGTTTGCCAGAGTTTAAAGTGCTTTTTTACACATTTTACAAACAACTTCTACTTACCCACAGCTCGTTGAATTTTTGCACTATCTGACAGAGACTTATATAGTCCTGCTCAGGGATAGGTAAGGTGTTTAGATTTGTGTTTACCTGGGAATTATAGTTATTTTGGCGCCATATAAGGTCGGGTCAGTGTTTGTTGATTCGATGGGGTAAAATTATTGTCTGGTTCCAAGAGGTGGAAGTTTGCAGAAGTTAGAGATGTTGAGAAATAATTTATATAATACATTATTATATAGTGCGAAGCAGAAACAATCAATTTTAGGTTATGAGAAGAGTATCTCGTGTGATGAACAACATGAGCCGACCTTACATCGCAACAATAACTATAATTCCCAGATAAACACAAATCTAAACACCTTACCTATCCCTGAGGAGGCCTGCTAAGGCAAAACGCCTATCCCAAGACTCATTCCTTCAAAACCCTCCCACTATTAACTTTTAGAATTACATTGAAAGCCCAAAAACTTTCACGATTTCTACACTCATTCTCAAATTTGACTGGTTATTACAGCATGGAAGTCTGACGTTAAAGTCGAACCCCTGTCCCTCGTTTCGGAAAGATAAGTGTGAAAATATTTCTGGGTCCCCCTCTTTTCAAGTCTTATCGGGACAAAAACTTTGTAATGAGCCTTGAAGAAGGAAGGTTTTTGGTCTTTAATAATGAGTTTGTTTTTATCACCGTCATCAGCATCGTGCAGAACCCATTCATTTTATGGCCAAGGGGAAGAAGACCTTGGTACTTCTTAGGAAATGAGATACGATTTTCGGCAACTTTATTACGCAATGCCATGGAGTAGTTGACTGCTCTGAAATACAATTTCAATGGTAGTGTACGAGGCTGGTATCGAGTGAGATTCATTCATTGAATAAACAACTCTTTGATGAAAATGGAATAATTATTAAATATGACCTCATGAGCCAATGTTTGTAGGAGTTTTAACGAGCGTTATCATTTGATTATTGGAATTCCATTGCTTTTTAACTGGACGGATCCCAAGGTCGAATTGTCTGGAAGGGCACGAGCGTACTAGTGTGCATAAATATAAGAGAGTTCAGGTAAACCGAGAGTTTAGGGTTAACCGAAACGGGTTTCTATAGAAACATTTCTCATAAAAGTAGCTAATTAAAGTTTTCCCAGACATTTAGCAAAAAAATTTTTTTTTTTTCAGCAAAGATTTGCTAAAAAAAAAATAAATAACTAAATAAATAAAAAAACCTCTACTGAATAAACCATGTTACTGGATATGGATAGACGTATATTAACAAGTAAAACTAGAAGTTCTACATGTTTAAATTTGTTACCATGGCAATAGGTTAAAAGAAATTAATAAATAGAGCCCACTCCTTGAATGACAAACTTATGAAACAGCCGATAGATTGGAATAATATCATCATCATTCATCGAATTCCTTACATAGAAAAATGTCTACAAGTTTGATGTGGCACTTTGGCTCCTCATTAAATTATCTTATGATTCCATAGCTAGTTCCTATGGTTGAGGGAATGGTAAATTAAGATGGAGTACGTTTTCACACGGCTAGGGCGTGAGAAAATTAGGATTGATGGAATTGATGTTTGCGCATGCGCTGATTGAAATACTAATTTGAAAAAAATGAAATGATAGGGAACCATCTACACTTTAATCCAAACATTTCCTGTAAAGTTCATCAAAATCGGACGAAAATCGTGGAAATAGAGGTTGTTACAAGGATTTCACATTTGCGCATGCGTGGAGCTAATATTGATAAGATTGGGTAGAAATTTATGTGGAATGTTCGTTTTCGTCTAATCATCCTCCAAATTTGAGCGATATCGAACGACCAGGGAGTGAGATGCTTGATAGAATTTACTTTTTCGCATGCGCGGAGTAAGGTGTTTATTTAGGATCGATGAAGCTGACTGGGAACCATTTATACTATAATCCACATACTCTCTGAAAATGTCATCAAAATCGGTAGAAAACTTTGGAAATTAAGCTTGTTACACACGACAGAGACGGAACGAAAGTTCTTCAGAATGGTGTAAAACGGATAATGCGAGTGGAAATTCTGATTTTAGAGACAAAAAAGTTTTCATCTCCCGGAAGTGAAAACAATGCTTCCGCTACCTATGTAGATAGACTCGGAAGCAATAAATTATATATATTCAGTGAATAAATTAATTAGTAGGATTATTTTTGGATTAACTCGTCGTTCTGTTGTGCTTGGCAATTAAAAAAATAATACTTATGTTAGGTATAGTGATTATTTTACAACAAAATACCGGACCAGCCAGATTGTCCGTTCATTGAGTCATATCAGATGTGCTACCCCTCTCATCCACCCTCACCCCTAACGCACGATAATGTACCGGAGTTAACAGACTTAACTCAGATAGTACGGCCGTGATCCGGTAGGCAGCGCTAATTACAAGGGCTAAACCTCCGATAATATGCAAATAGAGGGGCACGGAACGGGGCTTCTAATGTTCCATTCGAGATGCCGCCAAGCTGATAAGCGGTTTATGGTCGTTATGAGGATGTGTGCCTAATAGAGGGTGCAACTCTATGCAGTAGACGGTAGACGCTCTCTAAAGTCTATAATGGGAACAAGTCTGCAGATAATCTGTCTTCTCAGTGAAACCAGAGGCGATTGCGTACGGGAAGACTAATCCAGATATATTTTATCAGGAAATTACCACCAAAGGCGCTTTTACTAAAGGCTAGAAAACGCAAGTACTGGTGGTTGATAAGACGTTATTTATGACCTATACGAGTTTGCTTTAGTGAGAGGTCTCCTGACGACATTTACGCAACAGTGTTTCATGTTTCTGCAGTCTTCAGTAGAACACGACTAAACAATACTGTGTGCAAAGATTCCAATTTACCTTGTTCTGGTAAATTGTCTTGTACTTTAATTTTTAAACCTATTTTTATTATTTGTTAGTTATAATATCTGAATTGCGATAGTATAGGCCAGTGCTGCCAGATATAAGCATATAAGCGCACATATACAAGATCGGAAGCCACTCAAAGAGGCAGTTCTTGCTACTCTTCTGAGGAGGCTGTGGCGCGCTCGGTGAATAATAAGAATATAAGGGTTCACGTTCACGGTCTTATAAATGTATTTATGTAGTACAACCCTTCTCTTAACCCTTACCACCCATCTCGCAGCCCTTTCCTGCCTCGTCCTCAGCCCTTCATCCCTTTATTCGGACCACCCTTGGCATCCGGATAAAAGCTTAGTCCACACTTTGTAAACAAGTCCCGAGGAAGTGAAGGGGGAAGGCTTTGCCCCTTCCACATAAAGGTCCCTCCGGGCTCGAAGAAGGAGCGTGGAAATTGGAAAAAAGCGACCAAGCGCCTCCTTCTACCTACATCCGAGTGGTAGAAGATTTCTGTGTTTTTTCTTCGGCTACTTTTGCCCCCCTCCCCTCCCCTCTATTTTTATTCCCAAAGGGTACAGTGCCGATCGTCCTAAGAAAATATGGAAATCACCCATGGACGCGATTGGAATTGCGGCAGTTAGCTATGTCTATTGGCCAATGTCTTTTCTTATCTTACAATGCCGCTACGTCGATTGTTCCACTTTAATAATTTACTTAACGCTCAAATCCTTGAAACTAAGTCAAGCGGGACTTGCAATTCCAAGCAAGATAATGATACACTCTGCTTCATGGATTTAAAATGGAAAAGAAAGTACGTCAACGTCATATATTTAAAGTTTTTAAAAAGTGCCGATTCCAGCGCAATTACGGATTACGCAGCGCCTAACAAGCTTACAGGTCTTCTTTGGTATCTTAGTTCCGATCATTCATCTGTTCACTGTAAACCCCTGTAACTTGTATCAAAATACCAACGTTGATTCGTCACCCTATGGATTGGAACATATACAGATGACACATCGCCAAAAGGGTCCAACCATTACCTGCCATCCCGGTTAAAGAGGACATTGATAAGTCACGGAAGAACATCAATGTCATAATAACAGAAGCAGCGACTTTGGCACCTCCTAAAAAAGCACCAAAACCAAAGACAAACGAACATTTTCCACCATACATCCGTGAAATGTGGATTCAGCGCAAACGAGCGAAAAGCAAACGGTTACATTCACGGAACTTCAATGAAAAGCAAAAATGCAACAAACTGAGAAATGCTTTGAAGGCAGAAATCGCAAATCTCGAAGAAGATAAAAGAAGGGAGAAACTCATCAACCTCGATAGCAAATACCGTTCATTATTCAGGGCAACAAAAATTCTTACCCATTCTCAAACACCCATACTCTAACTAAAGGACGGTACTAAATGGCTTTATCTTCCGGAAAAAAGGCAAACCACTTTGCGGACGTGTGGACTTTGTGGGCATGTTGAAAATTTGTTTACAGCCCCATGTCACAAACCCAATTCTTCACGATGATAGGTAGTGCGGATTTCCTACCCCACCAATACACTTTTGATCGAAACAAGTTCATTCCGCAAACCCCACATCGACATTCGGGCGGCCACATAAACATTGAGCAGGCTTTACACAGGACTTGGCATGCCGGATTGCTATACAAGATCAAACCTCATATTCCCAACAATATGTTTTCCTTAGTGTTTCACAATCTAAGTGATCGAACGTTAGTTATGATAATACAAAACGATCGCTCAACAATGAGAAATATCTGAGCTGGTGTAACACAAGGCAGTGTCTGGGGTCCATTCCTTTACAGCGTGTACTGCCATGACGTACCCCCACCCCCAAACCCAAACTTCTCAGCTCTATATGCAGACGACATTGCTACTTCTGAACAAAATTCAGAGGAAGCTGCGACCAAACTACAAGCACCTCTGCACATTCTTGGTCATTGGTACACGAAGTGATGTACACTTACATAATCAGGTCCTTTGAACCAATTTTGACATACCAGCAAGATAATATACCAATCACACCATATCACAAATATCTCGGAATCACACTGGACCAATTACTTACATTTACAAACCACATAACATACTTGATTGCCAAAATTAAAACACTAATCCGCCAATTAAGAACTCTCTTACCCAATCGCTATGTATCAATACAAAACAGATTGATTTTATACAAATCAATTATACAACCTATCTGGTCATACGGCATTGGAGTCTGGAGATCATGCTTCCGTTTGGAAGTCAAGAGAATTGAATCACAACAAGATTACACCCTTCAAAAACACATTTAACACTCCTCCTATAGTTCGAAATTCAACACTTTATAACGATTTCAACCTGGAAACACCTCAGC
This sequence comes from Adelphocoris suturalis, assembly GCA_030762985.1. Taxonomy (NCBI): domain Eukaryota; kingdom Metazoa; phylum Arthropoda; class Insecta; order Hemiptera; family Miridae; genus Adelphocoris; species Adelphocoris suturalis. Next base: position 112,733,605 of record CM061040.1, on the reverse strand, counting down.
AACACCGCATTCAATTAATGACCTCCTTCATGGAACCCAACCTCAACCACCTAAACTAACTTGTTCGTGATGGATTCGAACTTTTGATGACTAAAAAACACGACATATTGTTGATGTTTTTGTGAAATTTTGTGAGCTGTGACTTGTACTCTCACCATGATTGAGTGTAAAAAGAACAAGCAATACGCTTATATTGAAAGTATTTAAAACTTTACTCCATTGAAATTTTATAAATAACAATCTCAGTCAATAAACAATTTTACGCAAATCACCTGATAATTTCATTGGAAATATCAGCTGATATTTACAAGGCAATTTACAAATAATTAAATGTGATAAAATGAGTACGTTCCAAAAAGTGGCGAATGTTTTTCTTGCTATGGAAGCTGAGGGACTTACAAATCGGTAGTAATGATTTGGTTGTACGTAAAAATCAATAGAAAACAAAGCTTTCTTTACACTTTTTCGGGCTAAAATGTCAACTTTGACCGTTAACACGGGAAAAAACCGTGGCATGGGTATGTCTATTTGATTTTCAATACATATCTCAAATGACAAATGCGAAATGAACCATGGTAGGCGACAAAATACAGGTTACAGATACGAAATGACCCATTATAGGTGATGAATATCCATCTAAAAATGTTGCAATTAAATTAGCTCAGTCAGCTGATCAGAAAAGACCCTATCAATTCAATGATCTCTTAGTGTCCCAGAGAGTCTCTATATCTAATTTCAACTTCCTAGGATGAACAGGAGAGAATTTAGCTTACTCAGCTGATAAGGAATGAACCAACCATTTCAATCGTCCCCTAATATCCCAGGGAGTCTCCCTATCAAATCTCAACTTCCTAGGATGAACAGGAGGGATTTTAGCTCACTCAGCTGATTGGAAAAGAACCAATAACTACAATCGTCTCTTAGTGCCCATAGAGTATCCCTTTCAAATCTCAACTTCCTAGGATGAACATGAGACAATTTAGCTCAATCAGCTGGGTAGGAATGAGCCAATCGTTTCAATACGATAGAAATCATCAGATTTAGGAGTACGTCAGCTGATAAGAGATCTATGCATCGTCTAGTGCCTACTGCTTACAAGTGCCTACTGCTCAATGGTATAACTACCATTTACCTAGTGCCTTCTTTTCACATTATTAGTTCATTATGGTTACTTAGCAATATTATTTTATAACATAGTTTAATAAATCAGCTTCCTTTGACACGATAATGGATTAGGGATCATGAGATGTTGTGATAAAATGAGAGCGTTGCAGAAAGTGGCGAACGGTTTTCCTACTATGAAGACTAAAGTTACACTCCTTTAGTAACGCATTGGTTGTACGTGAAAATCAATAGAAAAAGAGCTAAACCGTTGTATTTTTCTATACTAATTTTCGTACTCACGTAGGCCAGCCAATAGACTTATCCATGTCAAAAGAAAAAAAAACGATGCATTTTCCTATACTAATTTTTGACTCACGTAAGCCAGACAACAGGCATATTCATGTCAAAAAAAAGTTACACAATTTTTTCAAATATCTCAAGCTAAAAGACATATCCCTGTCAATAAACCAAAATAGCCATTGATATAGCTTCATTTTCTTTGAAAATCCAGAGAATATTAATGAACTTGCTAGAAATTTTCTCAATATAGGTTGCGCCCCACTTCAGGTACAACGTATCAATATCACAATGAAATATCCAATTGGGAAAAGACGAAAAGCTGAGGGATCCTTCAAAAGTAATTTAATCCAGACGAAAATATTTGCTTAACTCAAACAAAACAAAAAACTCTGGAAGTGTCCCTTTTTCCCTCCGCCATTCTTCGGTATTCCTTTCGTTATTTCAGGTTTTTTCTTTTTTTTATTTGATTTCTCTCCAGTATAAATATCAACGTCGAGTCTCGCGTTGACGTCATTGCCCGGAAATCCCCGAAGGGTGGAGGATAAAGTTTGTAGAGCTCGGATGGCTTTCTGGAGCTAGAGGGTGAGATATAAATACAGAGTAAAAAACGTAACTTCTTCTCAGCCTGGCCAATTCCGATGCCCGTTCTTCTGCAGCATTTTTGTTGATGTGGGTTCCCAATAATCTACCGTTGAAGAAAAAAATCAAATAGTGACCTTGTAATTCTCTTTTAAATCAAATTGGAAAAATTTCAATCTAGATTAAAAAGTTTCGTAATCTCATTTAGGCCCGGTATCTAGAACCCGAGATAATACTAGTGGCAGCAGCCCCGGGAGGTATACTCGAGGCCGAGGGATGGCAACCAGTTTTACCTTCTCCAGATGAACATTTCGTAATTGGAGGGCCGGAAAACTAATTGGGAGGGTGGTAACGCTCACGTTTTTATTGGTGGTAAGCACCGGCGTTAGCATCATTCAAACAGCCGGTCAATTGTTTTCACATGAGACTTGATTTTCCAACGGCCCTAGCCAATCACAGAGCTTACCTCGGCAAACAGCGTTGGAACCACTGCAGTCACAACTGGGGCAGGGGTACCCAAGGTTTGAGTGCTAACCTCCGTTCAAGTTACGCCTTATTACCAACAACGCAGGGGTGACCCCTGCCACCCGTTCTAGATGCCCGGCCTTAGACATTAGAAGATTGTGGGATTACAAGTTTTGTTCATTCCAACAACCTAACTATTTATATCGTTAAGAATTAGTTGAGAAAAACAAGTTAGCCCGGATCGTTGTCCAGCTAGGTATTGCGTTCCTTTAGCTCTCGTCTTGTTATGTACCCAAGTAATTATTAATTCAGATAGAACAAACAAGTGCTTCATTTGAAACGCGATGGTTCTGGTTCCATTGTTTGTTCACCCAACGCATTTAATTCGCTTCCCCTACCCTATCATGATAGTTATGAACCTTTTTTTTTTTTTTTTTTTAATTTTTTAATGGCATCGGCCTTTATTTCCTTTCCCCCAAATATACATTATATATACCTCTATATATGAAAAATGTTAGAAATATTTTACTACATTACCTATCTATTATATCTGTATAAATTCATTCTTTCGTTGTTATAAATTAAAAACAATAAGTTTAGGGTCTAAAATTGATTTTTTTACAAAAATTAAATATTTCCTCGTGTATTTTAGTACTAGCAGCACATAGAATTGTCTTTAAGTTAAATGGTCGTTGTAATTCTGGAAGAATGTTCTCAAATAAGGTGTGCCGCGCACTGCTTAACATTCCGCATTCCATGATGATGTGTTCCAAAGTTTCCTCAGTTGTATTACAGAATCTGCACTTCTTTATGTTATGAACCTTAGAGTTGCAACGTGCTAAACATATAAAAATATAATAGATTTTTTTTTTTTTTTTTTTTTAATAGATACTTTGTCCAATTGGTACAGCTCAATGCATGTACACCTCCTGTACACCAGTGGCTTATCAGAAATCAATCACAACACGACAGTAATATTTACTGATAACACAGTAGTCTTAGCAGTGAATCAATTTCAAAACTTAGTTACCTAATAAATCCATCTCTGAAATCAGTTTTTGAAGATCAAGATGGAGGATCAGATTAAATGGAGCTAGGTCAGTGCACACTGACTTTACCAGTCGAATTATCAACTATATTCATACTCTCCTCAACAATGTGGAAAATCCCTATACAGGGTGTATTTTAAGCAAATGACAATACTCAAAAGAATTAAATTCGTCAAAAAATGTATTTTAGTGCCGCCAACCGCACTTCTTTGTCTCAATCCGTTCCAGAGATATGTCTTTTTTAAGGTATTATCGAAATAACTACGGTTTTAGTCATATTTAAACCCCAATTTCTCCATTTTACCTAACTTCAACATTCGACCCCATTTTCGGAATCAACGTTAAATTGTATATAATATTGGTGCCTTGGTTATTAAAAAGTGCCTACTAAAAACCCTAATAGCCTAACGGTACCCAAAGATGATTTGATATCGCCAAAAATAAGTATTACCTTTTGAGCCTATTATCATTATTTTTCATTAATTCTGATTACTCCACGAGGGCTATTGATACGTTATCCCCACGAGGCTCAGTGCTTATAAAGAATTTGACTATCTACTATTAATACATTTTTACTATTATTAATATTTAAATCAATTTTCATTAATTACAAAATGAAAACGCAAACTTACGTATGTTTGCTATTTCATCAAGGTGTGATTAAACCACAGATTGAACGTCTCATACCGTTTCAGTGCTTTGGGACCGAATCGCCCAAACGATAACGAACAGGGTTGTTAGAAGTGATAGTGTTTCCAGGAGGGCGGGGCAGTATAAAAAGCAACGAAGCGCGTCGAGCGGGCCCGTTGAACCAGAAAACTCGATTCGCTGATACAGCCGTCCACAAACGAGTCGTTTTTCACCGGCATAAAACCGACCGGGCCCTCGCTACAGGATCACCCCTCTAGCTCGTATCAGGGTGGAGGGGGAAAAAACTGCGTTTACGCCGCTAATGACCAGACGGACTAGAAACAGATGAAATCAGCGGTATGGTTTTTTTTTTTTTTTTTTTTTTTTTCTTCTTTTTTTTCGAAACACCTCGTGAATGTTTTTAGAACGTCGGCGCGAATATTTTCGGAACAGTGCTCTCGTTACCGGCTGTCGTTTATTTGAAGCAACATACGCTGCATTTCCAAATGCCACGGTTATGAATCGCTGAGGGGTTTCGGAATTGGGAAGTTTTTGATGTTGAAGAAATCGATTTTGTCAATTTTTACTTCCTGGGGTTTCCCCCTTATCCTTCTTTTCCCAATGAGTATTATCCATACGTTCATTCTATATTTTATAATGATAATAGATTAAATTTTAAGAAATGTTATACCATCCGCACTCTCTGATGAAGAGTCTGATGAGTTTGTCTTCTTTTATGATTTTTAAAAGCCTCCTGCTCTGGTGGTCACACTGGGCTGGAGTGCCCCCCCCCCCCAGGCGGAAGGAGTGTCATGACATGACCAGTGCGTTATCATAGAAAGATAACTAATCATCGTAGGGGGGCTGCTGTGGATGTCAAACTTCTTAGAATAGAAGCTTCTTCCATTCAAAAACAATTACCTAGTTAAACTACCTTTTTCGTACCTTTTTACGCTCATTATTGCCTCTCAATGTTCCGCGTGGCCTCTTTTCCTTAAACCTCAAGTTTTTGCGTCTGCGCTTATGAAGATAGTCTGCAGAGTTTTCATTTTTTGTGAATTGCACGATTCTTTGGATCCGAAACAAAAATTGATTCTCGCATCTTACATCTATGGCCTTCCTTATTGTTCTGAATCTACTGTCAGTCAGTCTGTCTGTCAGCGTGTCTCTTTTCGTGTCTGCAGGAGCATGCTACGTTCCACAGATTTCATCAGAATTAGATGAAACTTCATTGTTATGGTGAAAAACCAAAACTATTTCAAACAAACGTTCGTGGGTCTACAGTAGCCTCCGAACATGCGCGAACATTGAATCCTTGAAACATCGATTGCGCGCTAACGGATGACTTGATTATTTTTATGGTATTCGCGTATGAATTTCATGACTATCAGATCAATAGTGGAAAACGTGAATACGCAAACATGAAATCTTCGCAACTGTTTTAGATTTTGATTGACTTTCAGAGACTGTGCAGGTGAGATCTGGAATAATTCCTTCAGAATCCTTACTGCTAATGATGGTTTTCCATTTTCTTCATGTTATGCTCCTGCATCAAAATTTTTAAATCAATATATTCCTGATCTACCTAATTATTTCTTTCAATATTTAGCGATGAGCCTGTTTCAATTCGTCAGATCGCATGGTAGGGTGAAATGCGTAACCCATGCGAGCTTTCTAATATGGAAAATGAGCTTTGTAGTCTACCAAGAATAAGTTCCAGTCATGCTTGCATGTGTTCGTATGCGCGAATTTTTGTGAGTTATCGTACTATTATGCTGATTTGTTTTTAAAATCCAGGACCTTGAGGAAGAAGTAATTAACTACCAATTTTATGGCAAAAACTCGTTCTAAATAATATTCTACAATTGAAAAAAAGATTTTCGGCCAATAATAATGGATTTAATTAAATTTTGCAAACATTTTCAATGTTCTAGTTCATTTTCGGTAATCTTCTTTTGACTAAAACTCTGTTAAAAATATGAATTTAACGTTTTTGACCCGTTTTTAGGCATTTTTATTAACTATATATATATATAAAGCAAAAACAAACTCTGAGATTTGTTTCAGGATGTCGCAAAACAAATTTCAATGAAGAAAATTTTCAAAAAATTGTAAGAAAAGAAAAATGAAAAAATTTCCGTCTACTCTGTGATTTGAGACTTTGATCCCAAACAACTAGGCTAAAGTTTATGAGACTTTGATCAAAAATCTCCTATTGACCCTAGTTGGTTCTCAATCTTAACCATAGGCTCTTCAACCTCTACCTTTCGATCACCCCTAAAAGGTAAAATTGAAGTATTGATTTATTACAAAAAACGAGATCACAAAATCTATATCATAGGAATATAGATTTTTTTCCAAGATTTTATTGGAAAGAATAAAACTGGGTTACCTAATGTGTGATAGCTGGTATCGTGATGATCTATTAAATTATCAGAAGCAAAATTAAATTTTTTTATATTCAAAATCAAGCCATTTTCAGTTGATTTGATAAGAAATGTGTTGCCTTTGCTATCACCCTTTCGCATCGTGAATTCGATACTGTGGATATAACGTAACCCTCGCCTTTGTGAATTGGGGAGGTAGAAGCGGGTAATTCCCATGCAAATGGCCAACCAAAGGTTTCCAATGTGGTCGGACGAAGGGCTGAGACTAACGGGCAAACTTTGCCCTCCAGTGTCTATTAATATTAATTTCCAAACCCTAATGTTTTATCAAGACCCACCCGACCCTCAAGTTGCACCGCTAAAGTGGTTATTCTGAAACCTTTACTATAAGTTGCTTGAGAATTGAATCCAATCCTCGTATTTTAGCCTAATATATATTGTTAGCAGTATAATACACTGTAACACGGGGCTACTCTAGAGTGGGTAGTTTAAGTTCTATCAGACAGCCTAATTTCAAATGTTGACTTTCGAGTAAATAATTAAAGATCTTATTTTTCAATTTGACTAATACAAGCACTCCCCTTTCGACACAGCTCCCAGATGATACGATAGTTGATTTTTTTATTTACATTTACTTATTTATTGATTTATTTATTTTTACAGATTCTACTGAACTAATTTAATTGTCTAATCAGCACTGCGCATCCCACAACTTCAATTTATTTAATTTTTACAAAGCTGATCGGAGAGTGCAACTATTTCCATAGTTGAGCCAACAGTCCAATTATAGGATCTGATCTAGTCCTTCATGTGTCAGCAAACTTTGGCGGGGCGGTCCTACTAAGGACCTTTTCCGTTACCGTCTCGCCATTTCCAACTAATCTGAACGATCAGATTTTTTGACGAGCTATCGTTCTGATCTCACGTGTTTTCATAGCTCTGATTTCTACGATCAAGTTTACCGGTTTCATGGAGAGTTAAACCCTCTTTCTCTAGACAGTGGGGGGATCGAACATTGATTTTTCGTTTACCTGAATATCGTGGTTGTGGGTGATTGGGATTTGCATAATTTAATCTCTCTCGAAGTGCGATTCACGATTTGGAACCGGGATATCGTGGCCCGGCTCGGATTTTCAGGGACCCCCACCGTGCGTCAATCACGAAATCAAGGTCAGATAGCCCCTTGTACTACCTTGATTGATATTTTTTTTCACGGGGCGTAATCTGTCACCTGCTTTTAGTGCGACCTCAGGTCATAGGTGGGCTGGTCGAAGTGAGTTCATGCGCCTTTCCTGGAATGCCTTTTACAATCTTTTCGCATCACGCAAAATGAAGTATGTCATCATCACAGTCTTCACTTGATGATTTCTTCTCACCCTACAACGATGAAAAAAAAGCGATTGGCAAAAGGAAGGAGTGTTTAAGCGATTCTGATCAGGATACTCCCTCTAAAAATACTAATCTTGCTTAGATTGTTTAGTTATGTTCAGCGAACTCGATAAAGATGATCTCATTGGCGGATTCAGCGCTGTGATGGATCGTAAAATCGTCGATCTCGAAAACGACATTCCTCCAAAGGGGGATATGGCCCTGATTTCTCAAACCATTAGGTACTACAGTTGCTGCAGAAAATGTGAAACTATAGGAGGAGGTGTCTAATTTGAGGAAGGAGCGATCAGCTCTTAATATAGAATGAACATCATGGACTCGCGCTCCCAAAATAATAATCTGATTTTCTGGGGGCTTGAACATGACAAAAACTGGAATCTACAGTATATAGTAATCTTTTTCTTTCGTAATGAGTTGGGGATTTCAGGTTAACCGATGATCGGAGATATTGTGCGTTTGGCGGGCGCTGATCCGGGAAGCCCAATTTTGGTAAAATTTCTCAGAGGTGGCTTTATCGAAAAAGTTTTTGCAAAAACGAAGCGTTTGAAGGAAATACAGGCTTTGGGATTGAACGTGACTATCCCGATGCTGTGAGGGCGATAAGAAAGAAACTTTACGTAGCACGAAAAAGAAGTTATGCGAGCTAATAGTTCGCTAAGGGTCATCATCCGGTCAGACCTAATGATGATTGGAAGCGAAAGGTTTTCATGGTCGGATTCCATGGGACGCAAAAACAGTACCTTCGAGCTCAGCAATATTGGAGTTGGTATAGCAGACAAAATCGCGTTGCTTAAAACACGGGCGGTCCTGACAACGGGTCTGGCTCCCCTTACTGATCCCATCACCACTGCCTCTTGATCCGAGATGAGGCCACCTGCCGGTTGGAGTCTGGGTCTCGGCAGAGCTGCTTGTCTAATGAACCATTCGAGTTATCTTTGTCGAATTTATATGTTAACTAGCTGACCCGGCGGACTTTGTCCCTCCTAACATATTATTGGTACAGTCATGGTTACAAATAACAATAATGTATTCATTAAAATTTATTATTAATTTAATTGAAGCGAAGAAAATGTTGAATGTAAATAATAAAGTAGCACGTATAAAGGATGAATACAGGTATTTGAATTAGTTTCTGTTGATGTATTGCCCAACCTTTGGGAGACGTTGAAAGATACGTCGGACACTTTAAGTGATGGTTCATGGAAAGATACCACCATTTTATTTGTTTCTAGGTGTGATAGAGTCAAATTTCAAATTCTTAGGATGAATAGGAGAGAATTTAGCTAAGCCAGCTGATCTCGTCATTGCAGTCATCTCTTAATGTCCTAGAGAAACTCCCTATCGAATTTCAGATTCATAAGGTGAATAGGAGAGAATTTAGCTGAGTCGACTGATCTGGTTGGAACTTGGCATAGCATTCGACTCTTAATGTCTTAGAAAGGCTTCCCGTTAAATTTCATGTTCCTAGGGTGAAAAGGAAAAAATTTAACTCGCTCAGCTGATCAGGAAAGAGGCCATCATTTTATTCATCTCTTGCTGTCCCAAAGGGTCACCCTATCAAATTTCAACTCCCTTGGGTGAACAGGAGAGAATATTTAACTCACTTTTATTTTATTTTTGATTTAGGATTTTTTTCTTTTTTTTTCTTTTTTTCTATTTAAGAAATTGGCTCTTGTAAAATTGTCCCGCTTTCTTCAACCTCAATATAACTGAGTAGATAGCACAGGAGTTAGCTTTAGGAGCATCATCAAGTTCTGCAACAAGTCAATTTAAGTCAATCGAGTCATCAAGTCCCGCAGAGGCTACATGCTAAATTCCAGCTTCATAGGGTAGACATCATAGAAAATACCAAGCTATAGAAGCAACTCAGGTGATGGGCCCTAGATATCGTCTTAGCTTTTTAAGTCCTAATTCTCCTACTTACCTTTCGAACTGCCTTCATTTTCTGTCTACGAAATAGATCAAAGATCACTTTGATGGAACCGAACAAAAGATTGGCCTTAGAAACCATAAACAATGTGCCCTGAGGAAGACACTGTAGATGCTTTTTTCACGTTGACTGGTCTAATCCACCTTTGGCTTGATGCATGCCCTCGTCATAAGCTTTACACTTTCTTTGTTGATTTCAAAGCTGCCTTTGATGGGGTTCGCCACGATCTACTGTTCCAGAAGCTTAATGCAGTGGACGTGGGATAACATTTCATAGCTGCAGTGAGGTCGATGTATGCTGGTGGGAGTATTTCCCGACCATTCCCAATAGAATGTGGGCTAGGACAGGATTGCTTGCTCAGTCAATTTATATCAATGATCTGAATGAGTTTTCGCCATGCGGATGGAGTTCGGGTAGTGGATACCGACATAAGGGCTTTGATGTCTGCGGATGACATCTTTATCTTGGCTGAGTCACCGTGTGGTCTCCGCAGAAATATTCATTGACTGCAGGAATATGCTGACAAATGGAGGCTGACTGTTAATCTTGACAAATACCTTGGCTGTACCCTTACCACCAGGCTTTCATTCGGTCAGCCCTACAGAGAGAGGGCAGCAGCAGCAAAATTGGGCATTAACAGCATATATAGAAGTATTTTTTGTCTTCCGACCATCCCTCCTGCTGCCAAGTACCAGATTTTCAATGCTGTGGCCGGATCGGTAATGTGTTACAGGGCTCAGGTCTCTGGCTCTTGAGCAGGTCCAGAGGTATTTCACTAAAATGATGTTTGGCCTCATAAGGAACACCCTGAACTACTTTGTGTATTTGGACTCCCCATGCAGCCAGTTTTCGCAAGCACTCTTTCTCTCACATGTCAGTATGTGGTTGAAGCTCTGAGGATGCCACACAGCCGTTACCCTCATGTGGTTGCCCGTGCCACTGACAGAGAGATCGCCTGGTTCCGAATGATAAAGGACCTAGCTGAGCGCCACAGTTGCGCATTCAATGGGAATCCAGAGATGCTGAATGAGTGGCTGGGACAGCTTGAGGCACTGGTGGAAGCGGTTTGGCGGAGCTAGACCGAGGAAATGTGGATGGCAGTTCTGCAGTCAAGAAATCCTCTGTGCCCATTGCTGGATGTGAGCGTAAGACCGGCGCATTTTAAGTTGGACAACAGCCATCCTCTGTTGGTATTTCGCTGGATTCTGAAAATCCGGGATTTTTTGCTCTGGCTCAAAGATGGGACATATGTGAGGTCGGACAGCCCAAGGAGGGAGTGCTAAATGTGCAATATGAAAGTATTTGTAGTCATCACTCATTTCTTCGGGGTATGGCTTGCCTTGATGGAGTTCCGAGCTTGCTATCTGGGGGTCACTGTTCGGACTCTATGGTCGCTTTCCTAAACAGCCGAGAGCAATGGTTTAAGGTGGCGGAATATGCATACCACGCTTGGAAATACAGGTCGTTTCTATTATCAGAATTTAACTGGTGAGAACAATTTGAAAGCTATTTGGCACTTTGAGTTTTCTTAATATACCAATGCCTAATTTACTATCTCCTCCCTGATCACCCACCTCAACTCAAGTAATGGCTCTAGACACCCCAGCAGACGGACATCAGGTCCATCGCCGTATCAAGTTCTTTTCTTTTTTTTTTTTTTTGCATGAACGAGTACCAATTCCAATGATATGCCTACAAATTTAAGGTATTTTGAAAATTATTCATTTTGTATTCTCTGTGAAAAAGTGTATAGGTATTCATATTTTTCGTCTAATAAACATGTATTATATTCTAATCTAATCTGAATGATCAAATGTTTACATAGTTTTGAGATGCGAGCGTAGCGAGCTTCCAGACCACTGATCGAAGCAAAAAACTGATCTGTGTGAAATCTCTCCAAGGGTAGTTTATATTACGAGCTTATATTATTTTCGACTGGTTACACAGATCAGTGATCTAGACATATCAAGTAGTCATACATCATATATACATAACATCAAGTAGTCATATCATCAATAGTTGGACACGGCTGGCGCCGGTTGGCTGGATGCCTCAAAAATTTGCTTACACGAACTAAATCACACGTGACGGATAAGGAAGCACATTTCAAAACGGAAGTTAGTGAAAAAAACGTTGTCTATTTCCACGAAAATGAATAGTTACAATGAATTACAAAGCGATAACATTATAACTCTTTATTTTTTCGTAGGAATTGACGTTTTTAGGAAATTTTTGTAGAAAATAAAGCTATTGAAATAGCTATAAAAAAATTTAGAATTGAAATTTCCGAAAATTCCGAAAAAATTTTGACGATTTTCCGAGGATCCGATTTCAATGAAATTTTCAGGGCTTGAATGGTTATTCATTTAAAACTATTTGAAATATTCAAATGATCCATATAGTCATGTGACGAATGAGAGTAAGCAATGTGTCACACACAACATGGCAGACGTTGTTTCACTAACTGAGTGCTCAATTTTTAACTGAGCGAAACGAAAAGCTCAATTTATGTCTCAGTTAACACACTCACATTTTCAACCTAGCTGTTGCTGAAACTCAACGTTCTACTCAAAAAACCAAGTTTGGAAACCTTTATCCACGAGTTTATCAATTGTTCACCTAGCTAATCTCGGAGCCCCAAGTTTGGGCTGTACTGATCCTAGAATTCCAGTAATCATTAACATATTAGTTTAACATTATAGCTTAACTGGTGCCTAATCAGATACGTACAACTTAAATCCTTCCTCAATTTTATTCTACTAGTTTATTTTTACAGTTTAGAAAAAGTCGAAACTCATTTCAAATTCCAAAAAGGCCATTTGTTTACAAAATAAGATAATATCTAAGTTAATTCCAACATCGATACGAAAATTTGAGATGAATGTATTGATTTTGACATGAGCTTTGATTTCACGTAATTACTTCGAGCCTGAAATCCAGCTTTTAGAAAGGGAAGCAGAAAGTCTTAAAAACAACATCAAAAGGAGCCTTGAAATTTGCAATTCGATCAGCACCAACTGTATTTGCATACAATAATTAGCCTCTTTTTTATGAATGTCGTTGTTTGATCTTCCAATCAACGTCGTCAAAAGAATTTGTTATTGGCAATCGATTGAAGGGACTTCGCTTCTATATGAGTCTCAAAACTGTGGTGCCATTTCGGCTAGCCTTGTACTCTAAGGTCTTCAAGGCCTGGCCACTGATCGTGAATGTAATCAACTAACTTGCATATAGTTAGATGTTAAAGGTACGGAATTTATTGGCAACATTGCATTTTGCGCTTGCAAAGAAAAATGATCATCTAAATGTACCCTTTTCTTCGGTTATACGAGTACTTAACTTATTTGCATTGTTAAGCATATCACATTAAGCAACGTTAAGCATATTTTCAAAATACTGTTCCTTGGATAGGTACTTTGGTATTATGAATTGAAAAAAAGTAGAAATTGATAAAAAGTCCGCCATATTTAGACCTCTAATTTCTTCAACAGAATCTTTATTAAAGGTTTATTCCATTATGAATAATCGTTTCCATAAATAAAGTAAAAAAATAAAAGAAGGTTCAAAAACAGTCCTATCACTTTTTTTTTTTTTTTTTTTTTTTTTTTTTTTAACAATGTTTTTGATATTTGCTCTCAGTTAATTTTACCTAATGCATATACAGGGTGTCCTAAAAGTAACTCCCCCCCCCCCCCCCCCCCCCTTAACATTTTTTTCTCAATTTTTGCGATATAGACGTAAAACTTGGATACTAAGTTTAAAGCAAATAAAAATCAGGAAAAAAATCTAAATGTTTTCGGACGTTAAGTATTGGGCACTCCAGACCTAGTGCCTAATAGACCCGCCGTCACCTCAACGAGGTTCTTTAGGAATTCACTATTTGATGGAGTTTCCAGGGCCCGTGGGCGCTGCCGTCACCGTCAAATAGGGGAATTTGGTTATACAGAATTTCCGAAGTGACAAGTTAATGTTTCTAGACTCTCGAGTCCACCCTCATCTATCACTGCCTTGATACGGGGAGAAGGAAAATGCAAGCTGACCAATTTAGATAGCTGGTTGATGGCCCGAACCAATAACTGGTATACCTAGTGGATTATTTTGCTTCTAAATTTATTAATAGGCAAGGTTTCGCAGAGATATTCTTCCGGGAGCTACACCTGACCGAGTAACTCCGGACCTGTTCCGGAGCCCTTTTATATGAGTTGGAATGCCCCTCTCTCCTGCCCTTCCCGTTGGGAGATGTCGAATATAGGCATTAACCCTTTCCGGGGTTGTCACCGTCGTCCCTGTGCGCTCCCGAGAGTTGCTTTTATTAGGTGTAATTCTTATAATAGTTTGTGGTTCCCACACTGATAAAACCCAGTGATAGTATCTGCTCACCGACGGTGCATTCAATTTGCTCTAATAGGATACGTACGGCCGAATCTTGTTATTTCGAATAAACGAGACATACCAATGTGCTCTGCTTCATGGGTCAGCTCCGTTGTTATGGAAACAACGGTTTTAAGACTTGAAATTCAGAGATCACAACTTGAACGTTACTAGAAATGCTAGAAGAGCATAAAGCACGGGACGAAATTGGGAAGTACCAAGGGAGTATAAAACGCCCTTCGAAATTTTCGTTAACTTATTGCATGGGTAATACGAACTAAATCACTCGCGACGAAGTTGTGGAAACCCATTATAAAACGGAAGTTAGTGAAAAACGTTGTCTATTTCCACGAAAAATATATTTATATATATTTTTCGTGGAAATAGACAACGTTTTTCACTAACTTCCGTTTTTTTGCATGGGTAATAATATTTAATTAATAATTACATATGATTAACTAAGTTTTCATTTATAACGCAAACGAATGTAATCGTTTGTAAAGGTGAATGTTGTGAACGTTGGCATACATGTAACTTCCGAGTTATACAACCCCAGCACGGTGGTCATGGAAGCTCTTTACAATATTCATGAACTCCCTGAAAATCATTCCTCGGACAACTTTCACCGCTAAACTGCAAAACGAATCTCACGTGAAACCATTCCGAGTCACAGAGAACCTGCAATATTAGTTTCTCATCTCCACAGAGGTACGCCGTTGAGAGAAGGGAGGGATGCTGAAAGGAGAAATTTCAGTAACCGGCTATTCAAATCAAGTAAGCGAATTGGTAAGGGGGAGCAGAACATCGGCCGTTATGAATTCAATATTGACCCTGCTATATATTCAGAGGGGAATGGCAGGAGGACTACGGGCTGTAGCTATGAATCAAGTCTCTATATATATGTACGAAGAGGCGTTTTCAGGCTCGGAAACCCCTTGGTATCCCATTTACCAAGGGTCGATTGTCTTGGCGCGTTGCTCTTGTATCATTTGTGATGTTTTCTGTAAACGTTTTTCCTTTTACTCTCAGGGATTCTCCTCATTTCGTATGACGGAAAGGGAGAAAAGTGGTTTTGACCCCTCAAGTATCAAGTCTATTGAAAACTGATACGAACTGGTTACGTTACCTTCATTGTATTGACAGAGTTAGTAGATTGTTTCTTGCTGTGATTTTTTTATCTAATAAAATGAAGCTATTCGGGTGGGGCGAAATGAAAGACGAACAAAAACAGACTCGTGAAAACCGGTTGAGAAATTTACCCCTCCATAAAATTTACCCCATCAACATACCATATACCATTTACACCATCAAAATCAAATCACCGATTTTTCGCACATCTGGACCAAATGATTCTTGAAAAATCGGACTCATTGAGAAAATATTGTGAAGCCTCACATCAAAAGTTTATTCTTTATAACCCGTGGCAATGTTTCCGCTATCTTGGATGTATCTGATATAGACAATTATTTATTGATCATAGCAAGTTTATTGATTAAACAGATGCATGCTTGTACGAAAATTTTATTAAAAAACTATGAATCATGGATATGATTTTGGGCAATTTATTTTTATATCTACATTTCAATGTTTCCCTATTAAGTGGAAACAATTAGTACAATTTGTTTCCAGGCTAGCATACACATTGTGGAAACCAAAGAAATTCATTTCAATTTTTCATTAATTTATTAGTATTTTTTTACGTTTTTAGAAGCAAAAAACCATGGCGCTCCGCGCCTCGCCGAGGGAGGACCCTCTAGGCCCTATATCTTGATTCACCTACATCCAAACCCCACGCTTCAAGAAGAATACGCTTTCACCACTAGTGTAAGCAGTAGAGTCTCTCTACCAAATCTCAATATCTTGTGGCGAAAAGGAAAGAATTCAGCTCACTCAGCTGATCAGGATGGATTCCGTCATTTCATTCGTTTCTTGGTGTCACAGAGTGTCTTCCTGTCAAATTTAAATTTCCCGGGGGTAATTTAGCTCACTCAGCTCATCAGGAAAGAGCACATCATTTCAATGGTCTCTAATTGTTCCAGAGAGTCTCCAAATCAAATTTCAACCTCCTAGGGTTAACAGGAGAGAATTTAGCTCACTCAGCTGATTAGAAAAGAGCTCATAATTTCAATCCTCTTAATGTCTATAGAGTCGTCCAATCAAATTCTGTACTGTCCTGTTCTGAAAAGCTGAACAGGAAGAAAATAAGCTGAAGAGCCCACTCAGCTGATCAGAAGGGTTTCTCGAGTCGTAATATTTATACTCTACTACATCCAAAGACGTCCCGTTCCAATTTTTAGCATCTCAAGTTCGATTTAAATGAAATTAGGTACAGAGTTCACCCGCTGATTAGAGTGATTCTTCACGATGAAATTATTCAGTACTGCACCGAGAGCAGAGGAACAAAGTCAGTTATTTATAGGGGTATAGAGAAAGCTGTGCCCACTCGCTTCTCATGCACGTCCTATTGCATACCCATCATCATTATTATTTATCTGAAAAAACAATTCAATACTTCAATACTCCCAAAAAAATAAAAGTGTAGAATAATATTATTGTATTATTACCCAGCGCCCCATGATTGCTTCAATTCAAATTTCAGCAATCAAGTTTCAACCTGTACCTACCTATTAATTACCAACCAAGCGGTAGTTATTAAGGCGTTTTGAACATCAACTTTTGAAGATATATCCTTACGAATAAAACCCGCTCGGCTCAACCCACCAAAAGCGGAATTTGTTATCGAAATTTCGTTACGCATGAACCTACATCATCCACATTTGAAGCGAAAAATTCGACGCATTTTCAGTTTTTGTTTAATTACGAAGTTCCGAAGTTGTTTATTTTGGTGACGCCGTTGGAAAAGCCGAGTTCTCGATGAAGGAGTAAGTCTAGAGGATTGTAATGTAGCCTAAGTTCTATTCTGGAACTTGCTCGTAAATTTGCGCCCGCCCCCATGAAATCGGTGCAGCCGTTCGGCCCTGATGTTGGTACAAACAAACCAACAACATTGGATTTTAAATATTAACTAGCCGCTCCGGCTCGCTTCGCTCGACTCTACATCCAGCAAATCGGTCAATCCGTTCAAAAGTTGTGGAGGTACCCACAAACAGACACTTTATTAATAATTTATAAAGATGATTAGATAAGATTTACAGGACGTTTCCATTTTTTCTGACCGTCACGTCTCGGAGAAAATATTGATTTTCACTAGGGAAGAATCACTCTCTTTAGTTTTCATAGAAGGGAAATCGTTCACCACTTTTTGGAATGCTCTCATTTTATCACAACATCTCATGATCCCTAAGTCTCTGTAGAGTCAAGGAAAGCTGATTTATTACGCTAACTAACTAACTAATATTACTAAGTAACCATAATACTAATAACTTGTAAAATTAATCAGTATTAATATATAAATAATTTGCCTGCAGAACCGTAGGTTTTGGTGAAGGAACGGATTTTTTATCGCAATTCCAAGGAGATTGGAATGCCACACAAATATAGATAAGTAAATGCACATAATTATATACATATGAAAGGGTGCTTCGTTTCAGAATGCCTCAACATAGATTTCAATGAATAGGTATATTTTTCGACGAAGATTCGCTAAAAATGGCTAAAAACGAGTTTTTTGTGGTATAATAGTTCATTCTTCGGCTCTGCCTAAATGACCGGCTATCTCAAGATTTCCTTTTGAGGCCATGTTCAATACTAATTTAGCTACATTTTGAGGCAAAAAAAAAAAAAAAAAAAAAAAAAAAAAAAAAACGCCGAAGATTGGAAAACCACTTTTTACAATGTAATTTTAAAACGTGTTTTTTGGAGTGAACCAATTTTTCGGTCAAAAAACTGAATACACCACTGGAAAGAGCAGGATTTTTTTCTGTCAAGAATACTAGAAACAAGATTTTTTTGGTAGCAAAGTAAGGGTTATGAAATCCACTGAATTTGACCCTTACTAACAGTTTCTGCAAAGTTCATCTTCCTATAGAAAAGCCAAAAATAATTTTAAAGACCTGAAATTTGGGGGGAACTATTTTTCTTACATATATGTACAATTCGTGAGAAAATGGTCAATTTCGATGAGGATTTATTTTTGGAGCTTCTCGTTTGACGTGGAATTCCCCATATATCCCCTGGTATAGCGTACGACTTGGAGCTTGAACCTTTCCCTCAGCGATGCGATGTGAGCCGATTACGTCCTGCCCTTTTGTTGTCGAACGATAGAAATTATGAAGTGATCCGCTCTCGCCCAATTTATTTTCCAAACAATCCGATTATGGAGGTCTCGCTTTCCAATATCAGTCTGCTTGCCGCCCCAATGTCAGTAATCCCTCTTCCTTCGCCCCCTCAATTTCCTAACGTTTGAGTTCCAAGCTGTGCATAAAGCTTAGAAATCATCTCTTGTTCCGTTCGTAAGTCAAAATAACTTGAATGAATAGCATCATGATACTCCCGCTATTCCCCGCTTTTGAAAGGGTTCGGGTTTCAATAAAACCCAAGCCGAGATTAAAATCCGCTTGAAACGGGATGGGCTTTGGTCGAATCATGGATTCTGCTCAAAACTTGGTGGGAGGTTTAATCATACCTATTTTGAGGAGTATTGTTTGTTCAAAGGTCGTGACGAAGTCAATTAAATTGGAATTTGTAATGTGAATTCGGAGCAGTGTATATAAATAAACTTACCTCTGTGCCTATGCGACCCCTTCTACTACTCATTATTGAGGTTCAACAGAGGATATACAGGAAGTCACTCCACATAGGTTAAACTTTAAAACTCATCAATTCACGTATATAGCATATAAACGCATAGCATCCTTTTGAAGGAAATGGGAAAACGAGAGGAAAAATGCGCAATTCTAGCCGTTTTTTGGCGTTTTTCAAGTTGTTATTTTTAATATCAATGAATCAACATCACAACGAGATTCATTGTAAAAAGCTACCCGAAAATCACGTACCTCGAGTGGCAGTTGAATATCTTTAAAAACTCGATATTTCAAGATTGACGCACATTTGCGCTAAATTGATCCCGTTTTCGCACACACAAAAACTAGGAAGATGAGTTATTTTTCCATGAAATTTTATGTTCCAATAAGAATGTGGGTTTTCATTTGAAAAACGCAAGCGAAGTGACCTACGGCTACTGTGGCGTGTGGTAATCAAAATCCAATTTCACCATTGAATAGTGGTAAGCAATATGTATGAGAGGTACAATTTGAACTTTGTTTATATCTTCAAAAATACAAAAATGTAAAAACCTTGCTACTAGGAACCATGTCTTAGGGAAGCACAGGATGAAGTTTTATCGAATTTTCGTGGAAAATGAAGCTAATGTAACGGGCCGAAAAATCTTAAAACTAAATTTTCTCAAACTTCTCTTCGTGAAAATCAGTTTTGAACTTTCTGAAACGATCCCTGAAGTTTACGCTTTTTCATATATATATATATATATATATATATATATATATATATATATATATATATATCAGACAATTACTCTCCTTATAATCAGGCTTTCCAAACGAAAGGATGATTTTGTTGGGCAGCACTTTTTGAGTACAATAAATTCGTTGGTACAATTTCAAAAAATGTGCTGCAAAATTTAAAAATTGGCAAAAACCTCTAAAATTCATTGAATTTGCATTATTTCGCAGATTATTATACTCAAAGTTTATCAACTATGAACTAGAACGGTAAAAAATCTATGCTCAGAATTATTCTAGAAAATTTACATTATATTGGAACAGCAATATAAATATAAATGTTTAAAATCCAAAATCATTGTTTGAGTTGCAGATTAGTATTTAGAACAAGTTTTTTTTTTTTTTTTTTTTTTTTTTTTTTTTTTTTTTTTTTTTTTTTTTTTTTTTTTTTTTTTTTTTTTTTTTTTTGGCCATGGAATCGATATTTAACCATTTCTTGGCGCTCAAAGTACTCACCATTCAAAACCATTGAGCATAAATATAATACGTTGGTTGTCGAAAATTTTCTCATTTTATCATGGTTGCATAACTGGAGCTTTTCACGGGCCCATTATGTATCGTGCTTTCCAGAAAGTTGCATAAGTAAAGTTGATATTGTCGTATTCTTCCCACACGTACGGAAGAATACATGCACTTGCACATTTTCGTAATTTTTCATATACAATATTCAAGTATTCTTTTAAATTAGTATCTATCCATTCAATTTCTCAAAGTAGGTATTGGATATAAACTTACCAGAGAGATGGTATCAGTTGATTCAAATCTGTTGATCAGATGTAGTAGCATTTTGATAAAGCCTAACCTTTCTGATTGGGATTGGTGCAGGCTACATCAGCAACCCCTTCATTGTAAAACAAAAACGCCTTGTGCTTCATACTACTTTCTCAATATACATTTAATTTAATCTGGTAGCCACTAGTATTTTCTATACGATAAAAAACTAAGTAAAGAAATGTTAGTAAAAGACCTAAGTAAAAAGTAAACATTTCTATCTTAAACTATCACGAGTATTATCGGTTTAGTGTTTGTCAGGGGTCGCTACCTTTTCCCCCATATTTAAAAGATAACATGTATTACAGGTTTTATTAATGAAAAGAAAACTTACATTTTTTTCCAATGGGGACTTAATTACTTGGGAATTTATTTTCATCTGTCGTAATTTCACACTTTTGAGCTCATATTCGGATTCAGCGATCTTGCAAACCCCCAAGTGGTAGATTTAAGCTCAACAGACCGTTTAGTTTGGCCAATATAAAGGTAGGAAAATCACCCGTGACGTAGTAGGGCAACGGACCTGCCCCCCCCCCCACGCGGGCGCAGGCTGTGACGTCATAGTGCTATAAATTTCAAGAATCTATCAAATGGCACCTTTTTGGAAAGCTCCTGCTCAGATCATTCTATTGGGCAAATTAACAATAGCCATGAACAATCCCCATTCATAGTTATATTACCTCTAGGATGAAACTATCTTAGGACGAGAAACTAGTACCTAGGTAATTTAGGGTATGATAACTCGACTTTAAAACAGGGATTTCTTCGTCTCTAAATCGTTACTGTTCCTAAAAATGCTTTTCAATAACTAAGGAAACAGAAAGTGACGGATACTCTCATTTAGATTCAAAAACTATGTTTCCAGTTGGATCCCACCTTTTGGAGGCGTAGCAGAACATTTGTTCCAGACTAATTATTTACTATCCCGTAATCAGTTTGGGTGTTGGGAGACTCAAAAAGAGGAACGCATAAAATACGCTAGCGAACCCGCAGATTTACTATTACAAGTAAACCGCAGGAAGTTAGGCGAAAAAAAAACCCCACCTCTTCAACCGACAGGGTATAGAAACCTAAGCAGTAAATTAAGTTGTTCCACGGCACTTTGGACACGGCTGGGGAAATCTAATAGGTACAGTTAACCTCCCCCACTCTTCCTCCTCCCTCATGGCCAACTGCAACACGTTTTTAACCCTCTACGCTTGGCAACAGGATTTTTCCAACAGACTCCCCCATCACTCAGGGCTCTCAAGGCTAATATATGGGCCCCAGGAAGGGATGGAGGAGTATTGTTTCCTTCTGTTTTATGGGTTCTAGCCACCCCCCCAGCTGCGCCGGGTGCAGTTGATGTTATAGCGACCGGACTTTTTCACGGGCTGTTGTGGTCATTTTTCCTCCAGTTACCGCTATTTTATAATTGTCCCTTCCCTATTTTTTCACGCGATAGAAGGCTTCAGTGATTTAAATTGTTGATTAAACTGAGAGACCGTCAGTAAACCAGCAGTTGTCACTGATTTATTTACTGGTCCAAAAAGGTGAATTTTGAACATTTACGTGATAAGTGTATATCATACACTTATCATACACATCATATATTGGAATATATGATATTCCAATCATATATTTACTTGATCTAATTGATTTACCAAGCCTCAATAATAGCAACCAAGATAACATTTTCGAGTACTTTGATACAGTTAAACTTTAAGACAGTTAGGTTCTGCATACAGCAGGATACAATCTTCAGTACCAATCTGCATGCTTGTCTTTGATGTTTTTTTCTTTGATGGCATTAGCTAACACCGTACAGCCAGCGTAAATCAAATTATGAAATAAATTATTACTCAATGTGAATCGAACATCGAATGTCTGTAAGGAACTTATAAACACATTTATACACTTCAACATTTTCCTTTGTTTAAAAAAACTGTGAACTGGAAGGATTGTGTACTAATTTAGTTATTAAGGAAAATATACTTTCTCTCTGGTTTATGTACTGAGGGCAAATGAAAATAGTATGTTCCAAATCCTCAAACTCACCTCAATATTCACGTGCACTGTCACTTGATTGGCCAATTTTATAGATCTGCAAAGTTCGTGTCGGCTTCTCAGTCTTTACAATGTGGAGAAGAAACTTTTGTCTTTTCCTGTCATTTTCGCACACCAAAGTGATGATGGGTGATGATGGTACCGCGGGAAACAGCCTTCTGTGTTGAGTTGCAGATGGGTAATCAATCCTAAGAAGATACATCTTCTGGATATATATATATATATATGACCCCCTAATCTATACTCGGCGCTTCGCGCCTCGCCGGATCTTTTCTCTTTTCTACTGTGTAGAAAACGAGGATAATTTGCTATGCAATTCTTATTGTATTTTGTAAAAATATTTTAAAGCCTGGCTGGGATTCGAACCCACCACCTCGCGCTTCGCGGTCCTGGACGTTACAAAAAAAATTGTTGGGGGTCGGCCTATGAATTGCATAGCAATTAATACCTATATATATATATACGATATATTGACGATATTTTCCTAATTTGGCAGCATGGCCCCGAAACGCTAAATACATTTTTGCAGGAGCTAAATTCCAGATTTTCTGTCCGGTTCACACACACCGTATCACCCATGGCGGTCTCGTTCCTGGACGTTGATGTGATGCTGGTGGGAAGAATTTTCCACACGAAGGTACACAGGAAAGAAACTAATGCACAGCTGTACTTACATTATACCAGTTGCCATCCCCCACACGTTAAAAAATCAATCCCTAGATCTTTATCGATTCGAGGACATAGGATATGTAGCGGCCAAGCAGATCTGCATGAGTACCTTTGTGACCTCAGAACCAAGCTTTTGGAGAGGGGATATCGTCCTGATCTGCTTCTCGATAGGATAGTACCGGCTGATGTGAGATACCAACCTCCTGAGAACCGCACACCACACCCAGGTCCGTTTTTCGTAACGTCATTCTACCCAGGGGTACAGAGGGTTAATTCCATACTCCGGGACGCTCATTCCATATTACTCTCTGATGATGCAACTAGAGAGATTTTTTCAAGGCCTTTCTTTGCATCGTACAGGAGTTCTCCGAACCTGGGGAATCGCCTGTCTCATAAGGTGCTCTCTCGACCTCCTCTGGCACAGGGCACATCGGGACTTCATCCTTGCGGGAGGGCGAGGTGCAAGTTGTGTCCACTGGTGGTATCGGAGCTCCAATTTTCTTCTGTCAACACCCCGTTTACTTACTGTTCCAAAGGACCCCCTGCAAAGTGCCAGACGAAGAAAGTTGTTTACATGCTGGAGTGTACGCAATGTGATGCTTTTTATGTGGGGAAAACGATTACTCAGCTGAATGAACGTGTCAATAATCACCGAAGAGCAGTTGTAAGTCGCGCCCGTGAACCGCATGCTTTACATGCAAATGCACACAACCGTACATATGACAGTTGCTACAGGATAAGGGTACTGGATTGCAAGCCGGATTCCGCGGACGTTGAACTACGTATTACGGAGCAGGCCTACCAGTGGGCTCTGGGAGCATTCAGTCACCCGGGCCTGAATAGAAATCGGTGAACGGGCGCAGCTTAAAAATAATTTTTTTTACAAATCTCTTAATTTATTTATTTGTTTTTCATCTATTAGTTTTCTACCATCATTCACCTTTTCCACCTTCTCATCTATCTACATCATCCTTTCATACTATTCCCCCTGTACATACCCTTCCTGAGGGCGTGCTTCATGCCCCCCCCCCCCCCCCCCGTCCATTACCTATGCCTCCTACGCGGCGAATTATTATCACGCTGTGGGATGGAGAAACCCATCAGTCTGCCGAAGAAGATCGGATCGAAACGTTCAGACGTGAGTTCTTTGTTGTTTTTGTTTACGTATTAAGAGTTATATATATATATATATATATATATATATATATATATATATATATATATATATATATATATATATATAACTCTTTTTATATATATATATATATATATATATATATATATATATACTCAGGTGCAAAAAATTTGGCCCACTCTCTAACTCTCTAAAATGGAAGATTTTATGAAGTTGCGACAAATATCCTCTTGTTTTCGACTGGGCTACTGTCTGATCTCATTCAGAGGCATTGTTTGTTGTTTTTTAGCCAGACGGATGAAATTGTTTTGATCTCTCAACGATAGGGAATCGTTCCGAAACGTAATCGTGTTTAGTGCCTCTTGCTTTCACGTTATCTTCCAAACTGCGATTATGTTGCTCATCTGTTCCACAGGTCCTCAGCTGAGGAGCGAGTGTTTTCGTGTACGTTGAGTTGAGTGCATTCAGAAAAAAAAAATCAATTTAAGAGAAAAAATAACTTTCTCACCATGAATGGTCACGGAAGCTGTAGCTCTCATTAATGATGCAAGGTCACTGAGATATGCTGCTCAAATGCTAGTACGGCCTTATGAAACCATTCGTGTCACTGTTAGACGTTTTCGAGAGACGGGATCATACTCTAGAAGGCAGGGTTCTAGCCGCCCATGAAAAACAACAGCCGCTCAAGACAGGTACTTGTAAAACTTAGCCTTAAGAAATCGACGATTAACTGCTTCACAAGGTCGTAACTGACTTGAAAAAGCAACGGGGATGGATTTAGGTGTTTGGACAGTTTGGAGACGATGGTGGGATCGGCCTTTGTCTGCCAGAAGACCCACCCGCGTTCCAAGTTTAACCCGTTAGCACAGAATGTTGCTTCTTCAGTTTGCTCGAAATCACAGTGTTTGGAAACTTGAAGAGTGGAGGGATGTCATGGTGATGAGTCTAGGTTCAGCCTGCGGGGCTCAGATGGTCGTAAAAGAGACTGGAGAAGGACTGGAGAAAGGTTTGTTCCTGCCACAATGACTGGACGAGAGCCCTCGTCCAAGCATTCGAGAGGCATATCTCAGTGACCTTCCATCATTAATGACAGCTACAGCTTGCGGGACCATTTCCGGTGGGAAAGACATTTTTTCCCCTTAAAGTGATTATGTACGATGGAATGCACTCAATGTACAGAAAAACACTCGCCCCTCGGCTGAGGACTACCGTGCAAGAGATGAACAACATAACCGCAGTTTGGAAGATAACGTGAAAGTTGGACGTAATGATTAATGAAACACGGTCACGTCTCGACACGATTCCCTATGGTTGAGAGATCAAACAAAAAAATGTCATCCGCCTGGCTAAAAAACAACAAACAATGAATCTGACTGAGTTCAGACAATAACCCAGGCGAAAACAAAAGAATATTAGTCGCAACTTCATAAAATCTTCCTTTCGGAGAGTGGGCCAATTTTTTTGCACCTGAGTATATATATATATATATATATATATATATATATATATATATATATATATATTCAATCAATTTTTAAGGAAAAACAACAATTGACAACATGAAACTAATTTTTTATATTTCGGCTTATGCCTTTTTCAAACTACGAGAAAAGAATTTTGATTTTTGTTAATTGGTGAGAAAATCTTGCCATGGAGAAGCGTGGTTGCCCAGTTAACGTCTGATATTCAACCCTGGAGGATCATACGCGCCCAAAACATTCGAGTGAGCTCTCTCTGAATGAACCAGCATTAATTTATTATCGGTGGGCCCCATTTTTTTCAATACCTCGAATGTTTTGGGCGCGTATGATCCTCCAGGGTTGAATATCAGACGTTAACTGGGCAACCACGCTTCTCCATGGCAAGATTTTCTCACCAATTAACAAAAATCAAAATTCTTTTCTCGTAGTTTGAAAAAGGCATAAGCCGAAATATAAAAAATTAGTTTCATGTTGTCAATTGTTGTTTTTCCTTAAAAATTGATTGAATATGTATATGCTCTTGTAGAGCCATTTCATGCGGTTATATTATATATATATATATATATATATATATATATATATATATATATATATATATATATATATATATATATATAGTTGAAATCTAGGAATTGTGAGCCACAATACGACTTTCTACAAAGAATTTATGGAAAATTCCAATTTTAAAATTTTTGGAGCTTGAAGTTTTCGGAGTTTTATTTCTCACGAAAATTCGCTAAATTCATCGATTTCAATAGTGCATCCTCTATGGTTGTTCTTGAAACTCGGAAACATCACAACGAAAACGCTCATGACACCTGCATAAATTACTGCTGCCCAACACGAAGTTTCCACTCACAGCGATAGTTTCGTGATAACAAAGCGTATTTAGCTCCGCGAAGAGGAATCGCCAACTAATGAAACGGCTAATCGTCAGAGGTCGCGTGGGAATATGAACCGAGGGCAGTAAATTTCCCTTCCACCTGCGCTGCTGATCCCCCCACCCCCGTGCTCGCCCACTGGGTCGTCTCTGTCCTTTAATTTGACGAGGGGCAGGTCAGTAATGAGTCCCTGAACGGCTGTTTAATTTTGCCTCTATCTCCCCTCTCCGGCCAGCCCTTAATCTCGTTTGGTACCGGTGACCCCACCCCTGTCTAACCTGTCCCAACATCACTGGACGCCGTGAACCGGAGAGGCTCTGGAATAATATATTCGCTCCAACTAACTTCCAATCATTATTTGCTAGGGAATTGGACTAAAATCAACGTCCGAACCACTCACAATCACGAATATTAGGGAGCAGAACTTGATTGTGTTAATTTTTTACATGACACATGTGATTTTTAGCAAAGTATTTTGTTATTAGATAAATTTGAGATCTACTACTACTTCCGAGTCTACCTATTATACTATGGGTAGAGGAAATATTTTTTTTAACTGTCAGAAAATGCAAATTTTGTTTTCTCCAACAGATTTTGTTTCGTGTCTGTCCGTCTGTTCGTCCATCTGTGTGTCCACATATCTTTAAAACTAGCTCAATTTACACAGTTTCCATCCAATTTCGATAAAACTCACTGTAAATTTGCGGGTTGGACTAATAGTTCCTCTATAAGTCCCATTGCTGAAACACCACTCAGAGCAAACGTAAAATTTGTCCAAATCGTTCGATCTCACTCGACTTTAGTTAATATAGTTAAAGAAAAACAATTTAATCGACCCATATAATTTTCAATAAAATACTGTGATTGTTGACTGCTGCGCTTGCGCGAATGGGACATCCTTGTAACAAGCATTTCTGCAACAGTTTCCATCCCATTTTGCTTAAATTTTCTGAGAATGAGAGGATTAGGCTGATGATGGACCTCTATAAATTCTATCATTCATTAAAATAGTTCGGACTGTGTATGCGCGAACGTAATATCTATCTAGCTTCATTTTCTCATTGCCTATTGGTTAGGCTTTGGTCAAATTCTGAGGTTGGTGGGAAATGAAGATATGATTTTGACCAATCATTATTTGGTGGGAGGTTGGAATCTAAAATCAACATCCAAACAACTCATTATCACAAATATGTGCAAGCTGCAAAAGTTCTTTTTATTTAACAATCACGAAACGCACACAAATTGGCCAAAAGAGCATTTACCATCATATTGAGATTTTGATACGCTTGTTTGCTGGCGGCCACACCACCATTGCGCGCCAAATTAATGAGTTTTCTATTTAATGAGTAATTAGTTTTTTGTTCCATTTTTACTAACTAAAATGCAGGCATCATGTTATTTTACTCTGTGAGTGTGTGTGTGTGTGTGTGTGTGTTTTCAAGCAAAACAGCATCAGGATAGGCCGGTTTGGAGATTAAAATCAACCATTCTCTGTTACTTTCGTGCGTTTTTAGGCGAAAAACACCTCCAGCTTCAGCTTACTTCCGGCTTTTGGCACTTTTGAGCAAATCTATTTCCGTGTGTTTGTAAGTGTACAGGTTTTCCCTACTCACCGCGCTTGATACTGCTTAACTTCGCTAATCGCATGAGGAACGGTTCATTGCAACGCCTAACCCTTACGGATTATATTAGTTAGAATGTTTTGTATTCAAATTGTTTGAGCAATAACTGTTTCACAAGTCGAAAACTAAAATTGGTTGACACAACCAAAACTCCGAAATTAATGCACCGATTCTGGTGGAATTTTCAGGGATAGTGATGACGTCCTAGATGATACTACATTACGTCGATTTCTCACCAAATAATGATTGGTCAAACTCAGGAAGGTAGGTGGGTTTATTTTTTCAGATAATTCCCTATGGATTTTATTGCAAATGGAGTAAGTATTGCGTATGCGCAAAATTAAAATTTGTTGACACAGGCAAATCTGCGAGACTAATGGAATGTGATTTTAATGAAATTTTCGGGATTGTGCGCGGTACCACCAATATGACTTTCTACGAATTTTACTACGGGGGAATCAATAGTAGAATGTGAATATGCGCAAACGTAACTTTCTTTTTGGCTCGTACATTGTTTTTCAACAAATTGTATACATCCTTGTTACTATAAGTGAAGATGCTATACTGACCATCCAACTTGGCAGACTTTTTCCCCAATATATTTATATTAAAAAATAGAGAGGAAGAAAGATTCACTGAAAATAACAAACATTATGGCAGTATGGTGTGAGTTTATGTTGAGCTCAAAGTGAATTATCCTTCTCGTTTTTCCCGTCTTTTGTGATTGAAGGATCGAAGTGCCGGCGGTGGTTTCCGTATCCTCTTTTGTGCTTTCATTCTCATACTACAACCTGAGTAAACACACGGACGCACTCACACATGAGGACCCGAGCTCTACGCACACTCCTTCCCGCCCTTTCCAATTCCTTTTATGCTGTACCAACACCGGCACGCGATCACGCCATCTTACGCCCGAACCTCATCACACTGAAAGGAGCGACTCTTTGTTGCAGCTTCACTTACTGTTCCGTGAAAACTACAAGATCCTCCGCCTTCTAACGGACGTTCCGACGGTGCAACTTCGGTGATCACCGGCGTGGAATCTTTCAACGGCTGAGGCGTTTCTTATAACCAGTCTCTATACAAACCTAATATCAATACAAATCGACTATAATATTCCACTAAAGCAGTGGCTCCCATTTCGACTTCCACCAAACCCACAAGCTGAAACTTTAGGACCTCACAACCCATGAGTTTTATAAGCCGTCACACCTCATGTCACGGAAGAATTAAACTAGGTTTCCATAAAGAGAGCCAACAAATTCAATTCAAAGACACTGTTGAGGTAGATATTATTAGTAATCAAGTAGATAGGCTACCGGTCCCTCAGCTGCGATGGCTGGTGCGAAAATTTTCAACAATTTCCCCTTTCAGTTTGTAAGTTTCAATGCTTAATGAACCATTGAGATCGACATGGAAAACACATCAAGAACCTTTTAGAATTTGGTGGTTTACATTCAAGATATTTCTATTCTAAAAATCGAATTAAAAGAAAAAATCCTTCCGTCTCCATTTCAAAGCTTTTTTCTGATACTACCAGAACAAACATTACGAAATTTGGCTCATACCATTACATCGGACGGTGATTCTATGATCTCAGCATCACTTTTAATCATACATCAACAAAAGGAGAAGGGTGACATTTTAAAAACTCAGGATCTCAAAAACATACTAAATAAAATAGTAGTTTATCTTTCGATTCGGTCAATGAATCGAATGATACCACACTGAGCATTGTACTGCCGACCGTTTCTCTCCAGAAGGCTTGAAATATTGAAAAAACGCTACTGAATCGTAACGCGCCATTGACATGCACGAGTAGCCTGAACTGCTTAAGTTATTTTTATGGTAAACCAGTCCACACTTGAGTAATGCCTGGCTTTAGTAATAGTTAGCGGCGTTTTTTCTTAAGGGCATTGCGACCTTGCTGGAACCTCTATGTTGTGGTCGCAACCCAGCAGTCGGGAACCATTGCACTAAAGTATCCAACTCTGTTGCTCACCTTAAATGTTGATTTCCTTTGTTCCAACATCTAACCTCAGGAATGCCACTTATTTTCTTGGGCTCGGACAATAGTCTATTCTTCACTAGTATTCAAATATGTATGCTTTTCAAGAATTTCTCGTTTTTGCATGCTGCGTGACTACTTTGGGTCCTGGAACAACGAAATTCGTATGAGACCATCTCGGCCAGAAACTGGGTTACTGTACCGTAGACAAATCTTTGGATGACAGTTGGAGCCTAGTGTAGTGTAGGCAAGACCAGCAAGACCGCGCAGTCTTGCGTGTTAGGAAAACCCTCTGCGCCGTGACTTGACGAGAACGAGGCGAAAGGATACTCCGATACCAAGTGAAATAAAGTCAAACTTGAATAATATTAATAATAATACTAACAACGAATAAAAAGAAATATTTAAAAAATGAAGTCGAATTTGAGTAATAACACACACATGGATGATCTAATGATTGTCCTGATTAAATTGTTACTGCATATCTGATGGTATTAGGTTTGAAATCTTCTCTCGACTTGAAATATTGCACTGTCATCCCGCTGTTTTCCCATCCCACCACTTCACTCTACTCATCTGCAAGGCAGGAAGCACTCAGGGAATGATTTCTCCAAAGCGGATTCCCCTCTCAACAAAGACAAAACCGCATTCCCGTTAATAATACTCATCTTTATGTAGCAGGCGATTAGGATCTGGAAGGAAAAAAGAAACGGTTAGTTTCATCCTCACAAGGGGGTAGATCTAAAAAACGATGAAAAAAAAAAAAAAAAAATCGAAAAAGGTGAAAAAAAAAGAACCAATGAAATGCGAGACCATCAACGAAATCAAATCGCCACCCTCCCGATACCCCTCGTTTGATCTGGGACAATCTTCTTAAAGAACTGAGCTGCTCTCCTTCTAAAAAGATTGAAAATCAACAAAGGGCGTTTGCCCGCTTTTGCTCCTTGAATGTGAATTGGCGTTTCTCGGTGTTCCCGCCGCCCTCTCTCGTCGGAGGTTTTCCGCTTTTGGAGCGCTTCTCTGAAATCCTTGGGGGAGGTTTGCTTTAACCTCTGTCGTTCTTCCTTGAGAGGTTTCATCCTGTTGGCTTTTCACTCTCTCTGTACTGGTCTATTCTCATGTGGGGCGCTTCGGTGAAAGATACTCTAAAAATGAAACTGCCAACTGCCAGTCTTAAGGGTCTAATGTTTCCGCCACAGGCTGTCAGTTAACCAGCTCCAATGAAAATCACCTCATCAGTTTCAGAGAAATTGGACCTTAGATAAATATAGAGTTGTTGGAATTGCTTGCCCGTGAATGTGCATTGCAGAAGAGCTAAAATTGCGCTAAACGTGATTACGCTTGAATCCAAGAGGTATCAATAGTGGTGGTGCGTAACCAGCTCATGGTTCAGCCTCTTCTAGTTTCATCCTGTTGGATTTTCACTCTCTCTACCGCGTATACTTACGTGGGCATTTCCAGTGAAAGATACTCTAAAAATAAAACTTCCAACTGCCAGCCTTGAGGATTTTAAATATCCTCTAAACCGTGTCAATTGATCATTTCCTACGGAATTAAAAAAAAATCCTCAGAAAATCTAAAGGATGTCAAGTAAAATCTGACTACGTATGGCATGTACAATTCTCCATATCTATTTATCACCTATACATGCAAATAGCACAATGGTTTTAGTTTTCAATATCTAAAAGTCGGAAGATCTGTTTAAAATCGGACGAACCCATGATTGATATATCAGTATTTTTGCTACTCGACGTTTCAGCTTGCAAAAACCTACTTCAATATTTTTCTACATTTATGTTTTTAATTTCTTCGGTGAAATATACATCAAAAAGTAAACTGCCAGGATTGAGGGTTTGAAGTTTCCTCTAAAAGCTGTCAATGGATCATTTTCAGTGAAATTCACTAAAGACCCA
The DNA here is from genome assembly GCA_030762985.1 of Adelphocoris suturalis. Lineage (NCBI taxonomy): Eukaryota > Metazoa > Arthropoda > Insecta > Hemiptera > Miridae > Adelphocoris > Adelphocoris suturalis. The sequence continues at coordinate 112,701,395 of CM061040.1, read as the reverse complement.
CAACAAAACTAAATGGTACCAAGTGAAATCTGATCTAAGATATAGAGTTGTGCGAATTTTATATTTATATACATGCGAGAGAGCTCCAATACATTTTAGTTTCTAGATCTAAAAAATCTACCTAAAATCGTTCTACCAAACTCGTCTATTCAATTAACATTATGCTGATAAATTCAACCAAGATTTTACGCTTTTAGTGGATGGGGACCTTTATAGGTAACATTTCTTTGATTCAATATTTTTTCTTATTATCACTTGAAGCAAATTCTAATTATTTCTGTTTTTTACAGGTAAATTGGCCACTTCTTTCTGACCATAGTGTACCCATTAAGGTAAGGCGGACTTATCTGCGACAGGCATTTCTTCTGGTACACATCGTCTTCTTATTCGATTGACTATCGGGGAAAGTACCCACCTTTTTTATTTTGTAAGCTTTATGTTTGTGCAAGAAGTCGATGAAATGTATGTCCTCCAAGATTAAAATTTCCACTAGCTTTTTGCGTTTTAGAGCAATTTTGGAACCGTGTCTGTTGGTGTTTTTGATTGTTCCGATTCCTTTTTACGATCAAAATTATGCTTCATCTCAGTCCGATTTAGATGAGATTTTCGGGGATTATGCCAGATAGCTTTTAGATGGTACGCTATATATTTTATTGCCCCGAATCATGACTGGTGCGCAATGATGTTAATTCCTTACGATTTATCAGTCCGATTTCGTTCAAACTCGGAGGGTAGTCAGGTATAGGTTTCAAAACAGAGTCGTATGACGATTATTGCAATTGATTGAATAATAATCAACTTGCTTGCGCAAAACCAAAATGAGTTGACACTAGTAAAACTCATAAACTAATGGATCGATATGGATGATATTTTTAGGGATCCTGTGGGTTAATTATTATAAAACTATGTGGAACCACGAAACTTTTAGTTTTAAGAACACTTCAATTCTTTGTATACGTCCAAGTTACAATATGTAAAGAAGTTATAATGCCCACCCATCTTGGCAGACGTTTATTCCTGTTGGAAATTACTATCAAACACGGCACCTTATGAGGAACCACGAAAGGTTTAATTTTAACAACATTTCAGTACTAGCAGAACTATCGAATGTTAAATTTTCATACGTATTTGTTTTCCCCATCATTTGAGTGGGTTACCTACCGTGGGTTTGTTCCTTCTCGAGCTGTTTACATTAGTAGTTCCAGTTTTATCAAGGATTCGTATATTTACAGTATCTGTCTTCTGCGTAGAAAGGGTACCAAGTAATGAGTACGTGGAACTAATAAAACTTCAACTAATTCCATACGTCCACGTTAACATAAATGTAAGGAAGCGATGCTGCCCACCCAAAATTTCATCACTAACAGAACTGACGGATGTTAAATTTTTGTTCTTCCACTAATGCCATACGTCCGTATTACAATATGTAAGGAAGTTATACTGCCCACCCAACTTGGCAGACGTTTATTTCCGTTGGAAATTACTTACTAACAAATTAGATCTTATAAAACTATGTGGAACCACGAAAAGTTTATTAGGTTTAATAAAGATAGGCGATTATTTTATGTGCGTAGATGGGCAAACGGGAGACCTCCTAAGATCAAGAGATTTCGATACAAAGTTCAGCGTAGGTAGCAACGTTTCGACGGAATAAGGAATACCGTTAGCTCCAAAACCAACGTTTTCGTCTATGTTTTCGTTCTCTACAATCGGAAAAAAAATTTTCATGACTCGTAACTCGCATGGGACCAAATTGGAACTTTAACAAACATTCCGACACACACCACCACCACCGGAACAATCCGAGCCAAAACCGTGGACATTTACTGGGTCTAAGGCGGAAAAAAACCACAGTGGGGAACATATTTTGTTTGTCATATCCTGCATATATTCGCTGATTTCTCTGGAAAGACAGCGTCTTTCTGCAATGATGACGGCACCATCGTGTTCTACGGGTTCTGAAACGTAACTTTGTTGCTGACATATGAAGTGCTTTTGATCAAATTTTAATGTGGCAGCGGAAAGATGATCGGGTGCTTGGGAAAAAAATTCTCATTAAAAGGGAACCCCACCCTCCTTCCAGTCCATGGTTCGGGTGGAATTAGACAATTTTAAAATCGCTTATGCCCTGTTCGGAAAACCCAAGAAGATCCCCACACTCGTAGACTCCCCTAGTCAGACGTTTGATTTTAGTGGAGACCACAACTTTTAAATCTCTCGAAAGTGAAAATAATACTTCCGCTACCTATAGGTAGACTTGGGAGCAATTTATAAGACGAAATTTAGCAGTTAGGTTACAATACTTCACTAGTAGGTATATCGCATGGAAAATAGTTAATGAACTCGATTTCGCGACGTTATAATAAATTCCATTGGAACTATGCGGGTGTGTTATGGATGAGTCCATAATGCACATCATACGTCGACCAGTGTTCTACCTCGCTAGATATAATTCATTGAGCTCTGGCTCTGAAGGTCGCAGCTAATTTCAGTTTGGGATCTTTCTATACATGTTTAGACAGTGCTTAAGCCCTGAATTGAATGGATTCACGGAGGCATAAAGTATATAAGTTAATAAAAAACTCGGTTCATGAAAATTAGTTAATTATTTAATCCCTTTTCTAATAATGATATTAAGCTGAGGGAAACTATTGTTCTGCCTTCATGGGATAAGACTAGAACAAGAAAAAATTGCCTCAGCCAACTCCTTTTGAAAATAAATGGATACAGAAAGAGCAGAATAGAGAATTTTCGTTCCTGCAACAATATTATTGACGGTCTGAGAATACTCGTTGGAACCTAAAACTCGAGAAACGACCTCTTCAGAAGGTTACAAATAAGTACTTATTTAACGTCGTCAAGGCGGGGGAAAATACTTATAAAATTCGAGTTTCAAGCGCTTTTTTGCGATTCTGGACCACTGTGCGCTGTGTGCAATATTCTCCATCCAGGAACTCAAAATTGACTCTATCCTGTAGAATATTCCATTTATCGGTTATGTTGCGCGGAAACTTGCGGTGAAATATCTCCAGCTGTAAGGCATTTGTGATAAGGGTTCCAAACGACTGAGGGATACTTCTAGATTGGGAGAATAAGTGACTTGTAAAGTGGCGTAATTGTAGGGATATAGTCAAATTCACGAGTATTTTGATGAATCCCAATACTCACATTGCTTGGGCAGCATAATATCTAACATTTACACATATATTACTGTTTCATTTCGAATTCAATAATTTTCCTCATACTTTTTTCTACAACTAATTCGAAACGTCCATGTAACAATAAGTGAAGAAGCTACACTGCCAACCCAACCAGGCAGACGTTTTTGTTTTACGCAACTAAAAGGTTGATTAAATGGAATACCATTCATCATTCATCATCACTGAGTGGATACCCACTCTTTTGAACTATGATAACCGTAAATGCTGCGGACTAACACGAGAGTTGGTCGGGAAAAGAGGTAGCGCTAGAAGAGGTGAGAGAAAAAAGCAAGTTATAGAGAGGGAAACAATGAAAATGATGGAAGGCGGTGTGCAGTGGGATGAGCCAAGAGGCGCTAGGGAGAGCTGGAACGCTTCTCGAGCATTTGGACTCCTGCCAATGGAACATAAATATTTTATTTTTTACCGTAGACCCCCCCAGCGCACTTTTAAGCACCAGCCTTCTCGTTCTGAAAAGGTATTTCAGCGCCTCTTTCACCACTTATCACTAAGGTAAAGACTAGGTAGTATTTCTTAAAGGGAGTTTCACTAACCTTTAGAAGCGTGAGCTGTGGTGCGGAAAAGCTAAAAATTGAAGGCTTATTTGGTTAATGGCAGTTATGGGCAGAGGCTGAATGTAACAGGAAGGGTAGATCTATGTTCTACAATAATCATATTCTGCTACTTCAGTCCCTATCTGTCCATGATAATTTACGTCTTCACAATTCCTTTGCGCATAAGTATGCTACTGTATCTTTTTGTGAGTAAGCCGAGAAGACCCGAAGTTGGGCGACCTCTCCCGATTCTCCCGAGCTCCCCATTCTATCGCTCCGATCTCCCTTGTGTGAATGTGAGTACAGTAAAAAAGTATTCTTAGATTCGTTTCGTGTACGGGCCGTAGGCTCAGATCCTAATCGCTCCTATCCGCCCCTTACTATCTTCAGAATCTTGAACTCGAAAAACACCCATGAACAACATCCTTGAACTCCCGTATACCCAAGTAGTTAAATTTCGGTAATGATGCATCACAGACTTCTTTCAATATTTATCTATAATCCTGTACCTAATCTTTTCAGTTTCCTTTGAATTATTTTTCCTACCTATTACCTACTGTACTTCTGTTAGGAAGTACACAGGTACCTACTTGAAAGAAAATTAACAAAACAAAAAATAAAAAGAAATAAAAGGTATATAAAAGGATATAAATGAGGACAAAATTAAAAATTTATGGCTACCAAAAAAATTTTGTTTTTGTTTTTTAATTACCAGGAACATGCAACGGTCTAGTACCAATTCTGACTAATGGAGTTAGCAGTATATTACTGGGGATACCGGTTTATATGTAAGGAAATGAACAGGCTTACCGGTTTCCATAGATACCCCGGGAGGGAGGAAGGATACGACCTTAAAGGTTAGATTTTGCATCAAGAAGGTATTGTGAATGTTCAGATACTATTTTAGTTCATAATATCGTTCATTGGATGAGAAAAGTTACAAAGGAGGTTTGCAGGAAAATTCTCCTCCAGAAAAATTCATGTTTCCCCACGATTCTGTCTTTTCCTGAATTTTGTTTCGTCTAAGTCGGACGTAGTTTTCTGAGAGCGTTGTTGAATATCTTCTTACCTACATTCGTATTCTTTAGAGTTCTCTAGAAACGCTAAAATCTTCACATTCTAAATTCTTGAGAATTCAGAAACAAAAGTTTAAATTTTTCAATATTTTTCAACTAAGGTCGTAATTTTTCCTAGTGTGATCGTTTACGAAATTGCTGGGACGTATTGCAAGAGACTCATAGTTGGGCGGGCAGAATAAAAATGTTTGAATCACTTCATTGGAAGTTGAGAAAAAGGTTACATGAGCAAGGTTATTTTTGCTGGTTTCAGACTCCGCCTCAACAAAACATTATGTGGAATGGCGAGAGGGAAGGGGCGGAAGAGAAATAACGAAAAATCGTTCATAAGATCAAGCTGGATGCATGAAATTTTCCCATAATTCTTTGTGCAGCAACATAACGTAGTTGATGGGTAGGGTATTGTCCCATTCGCGCAAGCGCCGAATGTTAACCCGCTGTTTCACAATTTAATCACTTTATATGCACACTGGTGTGCTCAATCACAAAAAACGCTGCAATTACATAACGGTTTATTATTTCTGTATTAGGTAGTTACTTTACGCAGAACAGTAGTCGATAAGGTACCTAGGTGGTCATTGAGTATGTGGAGCCTACTCTCTTTCAGAATACCCGTCTGAAAACCCCAATCACAGGTCCTATTGAGTGATCCTAGACCAACCGTATTTGTCAACAAGTTAATCATGAGCCTAATGGGCGGAGCTAAAACGTTTGGAAAGGGGTTGGGGAGGGTGATGGGGAGATTCCCCTTCAGACATTGCGGGCTAGTCTAGGCGTTATGCCGAAACATTGCAGGCGCAACATCCCGCAAGCTCAACTATTTCTTTCTTTACTTTGGTACTTTTCTGTTATGAAAGTGTAGTCCCAAACTGTGAATCGTTTTCAGAAGGCACTGTCACTCTGACAGTGTGACTTTAAGCACTAACTACTTCTTTATTCATAATGAATTGTGCCTTATGAATAAAAAAGAAACAAAAACACCTGTTCAAGGACAAACATCTACCAAGTTGGGTGGGCAGTATGGCTTCCTCACGTACAGTAACATGGACGTATAGAATTAGTTGAAGAACAAAGTACGAGTAGAAATGATGACAAGTCAACGTTATAAGAAATTAATTTGGCACATGCACACAGACTACTATTAATCCAATGGCAATGAAATTTATAAGGGAACGTGTAGGAACTAAACCGCATAATTCTTTAAAATTTCATAAAAATTGGTCATCGGAGCTTCGTCTGTGTCGATCAATTTTAGTTATGCGCATGCGCTATAGTTATCACTCCACCAATCGCAATATAATTCATAAGAATTTTTCTGAAACATATTCCCATCTACTCTCCGAGTTGGAATGAAATCGGACCAATAGATGATAAGAAATCGACGTTATAATAAATTAGCGTTTGCTCATGCGCCCAGGCTGGTATTTGTGTGAAGGCAATGAAAGTTATAGGGAACCATCTAGAAGCTATTCCGCACAATCCCTGAAAATTTCATCAAAGTCGGTCTGAAACGTGGTATAGTTTTGGGCGTGACAAGGATTTACCACACACAGACAGTCAGCCAGTCACGGAACCGAAATTGATCAGCAGGGTCTGAAATGCAAAAAGCAAGTGAAAATTTTGATTTTGGAGGACAACAGTTTTTTCGACTTCAATCACGAACACAAAGCTTCCCTACCTTCGGTAGTGAGGAAGCAAAATCACCTTTGCTAACAACTGACAGCAAACATGGAATGGGCTCCTACAGTCCAGCAAAACGGAAGAGTAGTTTGGGAGGGGAAGGTGGTGGGGCCATTGCTGACCGCTCGGGCCCCGCCAATAAGGCTCATGATTAACTTGTCGACCTATACTTTGGCGAACCTTGGCGCACGGTGTTTCTTGGTCTTTTAAGATTTCAAAAGATCTTATTTTTCGACTTTTTATTCAAAAACACAAGCTAAAACCTACTTAATGGAAAAATTAGTAAAAATCATTTTTCACTTCTTATGATGTATATAGATTTGAAATAAATAATCGAATTATCGTTTTCAACATAGAGCGCTCCATTTTTCTACGTTTTCATTGATATAAATGGGAATCTCGAAAAATGGGTGTTTTCCCGTCTTTTTAGCATATGTAACGCTGCAAAATCGTTATTTATACCTAAAGACCCATGAAATATGCTAGTTTACTCCTTCAAACATCAGTTGTAAATTTAAATTGTATCAACAATTAGAAAAAGGGGGAATTCGTCACCTACAGACCACTGTGCGCCGTTACTTTTAAAGTCTGCCTCCCGTAAATACCCCCCCCCCCCCCCCACAACCCCCTGGTTCCAATAATTAGGTTGACCACCCCGCATCCTGTGCCGGACACAAAAGCAGGAGAGACCCGTCCTCGACCCCCGACCAGGCCGAGGGGGACGTCAAGCGGCTTCGTCGTGTTCTGAAGTGGCCCGCTCTAAGTAACCAGCTTTGCCAGTCCGCCGTTTAATCCGGCTAACAAAACACCCCCGCACTTACCCATTGCCTTGTTAGAACAAGAGCTCTTTAATCAGAGTCATTGTGCACCCTAGTCGTTGTGTCCACCATTCCTTGTCAACAACATAGTCGTTGTGGCCTCATTTCGCTAGACTGCATTGTTGTCTGCCAACCCGAATACGTAATACGAGACTCGTTTCTTTTACCGAATTTCCCTATAGGTTAAGCTGTTGAAATAGCGTCCAGAATTGTATAATAAATTCGCAAAACAATTCCCTCATGGAAATGCGTTTTATGACATTCTAAAACGGATTCTTGATTATAACGCTTTTGGTGGTTTCTGCATTATATAATATGTTTACATTCGCACCTTGCATTAAATTATACGCTATTTGAATTACATCTTGGGTATCATTATGTTTGTAGCAAATTTATGTGGAAAATAATATCTGGATCAAGCTAGAAAGTTCATATTTGGCTCAAAAATAGTTCGTACTTCCAAATCCCTAGCCGGGGTTAGTCAACCAGCAAATTCAATAGAACGTAAGTTCCTACTCCAAATATCATTTCGAATTTTTCAAAAATCGTGAGTTGAAAAAAAACGGTTGAATAATGGTTTTTAATGTATTTTTGCACGCTCAAACGAACCAGATGACTGGCGCATCAGTTGCTAAATCCGTTCTTATGGTATGCCAAGTTTTACGTTTCGAAACATTATTTTTGCTTAACATATTTGCTGGTGAAGTGCACACATAGGTATCTAGAAATGGTTATAAAGTTAAGCAGGTGAATAATTATGAATATTTGTTCATATGCTCATGCTGCATGAATCGAACTTTTTTGTTTCTCTGCGCCTGGTAGACAACGACAACAACTTCAATATGTTGTCGGCTCAAACTGAGAACATGTTTATATTTGAAACGACTCATTTTTAATTTGAACATATTTTAAACTGAGAACTTATGACAACCTCAATATGAAGGACGCTGATGGCACAGTATAGAATCAAATCGGCTTTTGGCCCAGAAGTGGAACGGTATTATTGTAAATAACCTTGCTGAACAATTTAGTTTCAATTCAGAGGTTACACTAAGGTTTCCTACACGGAGTGACAATAATGTATTTGGCCGAAAAGGGGCCCAAAGTGGGGGAAAATGGCCATATTCTTTGTTATTATGGAAAAAGTAACCAACTGTCAAACTTCTGGACCAAGGTAAATTTGGACTCTGATAATTATTACGAATTCCTCACTTCTCCAATCTAAAAAACATAGTCTCACAGATTCATATTCTCTCACTGACCACATTATTTTAGTCTCTGGTTCGTCCGCCTGTAGCGCATGCTGCTACAGTCTGGTCGCCGAGTTATATGAAGGCCAAAGAAAGGTTAGATCGGATTTAGCGTCTGTTGATAAAACCCGCATCTAATAGAATGGAAGTAGGTTGAAACAATTTCAACGGTTCAGAAATGATGCGACTGACGGGTCTGAAAACGTTTCAAAGTCGCCGTGAATTGGCTGACGTGATGTTTGTTCGCAGAATCATGGTTGACAAAATTTGTTGCCCCTTGCTTTTCAGCGGCTTGAGTTTACACGTGCCACAAGACAGCATCAGATATTTCTCCTCCGAACTGTCCCAACAAACTATCTGTTGAAAGATCCTCTAAAGCGGGCGCAGAGTGTTCAATCACCTTGTGAGTTTTTCGGATGATGTGGACATGATGGAAGTTAGTGATGCGTTTTCAAGAAACCTGCCAAAATGCTTTTTTAATATTGTGCTGAATTATTTGTTACCATTTTTTTTTTTTTTTTTTTTTTTTTTTTTGTAATATTTTATGTATTGCACACCTTGGTGCTCTGTTGATCTTCTATTTTGTGTTGATGAATTGATTAATTGTTTGTCACATATACTATTGATGTGGTTTCAAGGATTTTAAAGTGAATTGGGCAATTGCCCATGTATAAATAAATGAATAAATAAAAGATAAGATGGGGAAAAAAGGTTGAAAGATTCGATCAATAACTGATTTTTTGGCAAGAATTTTAGCGGAAAATCCACCTTAACGGTCCAATCACTCGACCCGTTATACTAGGTATTGAAATTAGTTTGGCACCAATATTCAATTCGTTATAACCATTTCTAAAGATTCGTTATTCCCAGGGATGGGGGTTATTTTTTGAACATCCTGGTTATCACTAATCCAATTTCCCTTCCTCCACTCCCGCGCACATCTCATAAATTCCCTCATCGTTTAGTCCCATAAAACTTCCTTACAAACTCCCTCAAAGTCCCCGAGAACCCTGGAAAAAACGCGAGAGTTGCGGGTTCCGAATTCTCTCGCGGAGTCTCGGACTACCAGTTTCACCCACTTAGCGCTCGAGGTTCTAGAGACAGCCACCTTTGAAAGCATTTTCTTGTTCCCGTTCCGAAACAGTTGGGCTGACGATAAACTTGCGGACGCTTCACACATTTCTCCCCAAGGGCTTGTAGTCGAATAGTTGGAGTCTGGAACGGCAGCAGAAATCGGTTCGTCCTGCTTTTTAGAAGAAAAAAGTATGTGGAATCGATTGAGAGATGTATTCTCTTTCTTTATTGCACCCTCGAGGTTTCAGGAAGATGGCGCAGCAATCTCAATCTTTCAATCTTGGTGAGTGAGATCCAACATATTGCAAGCAATTTTGCTTGCTCCATTTTTTGTGAAAACAAAGGCCGATGAATAAAGACAATCTAACGCAAGACGTTACAGAACATTCTGTAAAAAGGGTATGATTTACTTGGATTCTTCTTGCACCCAAAACTACTCGTACGAAGTTTGAATACGCATTAGGGTTCCTTTTGGCTTATACTGCTCTACAAAAAAAAGTGACTTGGAAGTTGCCGGCTTTATTTCATCTTGGAAGGGGGTTTTCGAAGGTGCTGAATCCGAATCCGTTGTCAGTTTTTTCCGATCGGACGACTTTTCCGATTTTTCGACGTTTTTATGGTTTTTCATTACAATTTTACGGAGTATTTTCCTGGTCCTCGTGAACTTCGTCCACAAAAATTATAATTTTTTTTTTCACATTGATTCAAACCCTTCAAATCCCCCAAAAACCTACTGAAACTGCCATTTGTCAAGCCTCTCTATCGAAATCATAAGAAAGTTTATGAAATAACAACCAATTACTTTACTTAGATATGTAACTTAATCGGACTACCTATTACCCTGTGTGGTTACATATTTAAGTGATATTAAATCATAAGAAACGCTTACATTGAGTCTGCAACACATTGGGACATTTTATGTCTTTAGTTGCAGACTCGTATGCAAGCTCTAAGAGCCACTCAGCTGATCCGGACCCCGGGGCATCGCCAAGTAAATGTCCTAAAGAGGCTACATACGAAATTACAGCTTCCTGGAGTGTAATTGTAGAAGTTACCTATTAAAATGATTTAACCACTGCTTCACAAATCAAACCGCTCTCGCAATATTCGGATCACCTGCTATGAATCAAACCATCTGAACACCAGCTCAATGAAATCATCAGAAATATTAACAAGCGGTTGCGATCATGATCACAATATCAAATATTGAGAATGATCACCTGAGTGTACGCAATTATTCAAATAACCATGCTCGTAACTCAGCTTGTTGGCCAGCACTTCGCAGAAGTTAACATAATATCGTTGGATAAATCGAGAGCTTTCGAACGAATGGTCAACGAATTTTGTGGGATGAAAAACGACGAAGTACCAAGCAACGACGAAAGTACGAGCAACCCTAGCAACGACTCGGTTGTAAGCGGAAATCATCAGAAAACCAACCTTAACGCTTTTTTTACGCTTTTAACATGGAGATGTTTTCGAGCTGGGTGTCATTCTAAAATTTGCGTAACGACACCAAAATTTGTGACGCTCCGGCACTATAGATTATTATTAACTCGAAAAGTGAAAACTAGGTAGAATTTCTATTGATTTTTCACGTACAACCAATGAGTTACTAGGGAGGAGTAACTCCCATAGTTTTCATAGTAGGAAAATCGTTCGCCACTTTTTGGAATGCTCTCATTTTATCACAACATCTCATGAGCTCTAAGCCATTGTCGTGTCAAGGAAGGCTGATTTATTACTCTAAGTTATAAACTAATGTTGTTTTGTAACCATAACCATTGGAATAATCTTGTCTCATTCGACGCAGGAGAGTCAAAGCTTTGAAGTGGTTGCCCTCGTTATTTCTTGGCAGGTCCACTGGTGTCAATAAAAACAAAAATGTAAGTGAAAAATAGGCAAAAACTATATTTCTACAGGTTTTCAGAAGGTTTTTGGGGGATTTGGAGGGTGTGAATCAATGTGAAAAAAAATTGGGGTCATATTTCGATTCAGCATAAAATTTCCCACAAATCTATCCCCATTATAATTTTTTTTTTTACGAAGTTTGTCATGACCAGGAAAATATTCCGTAAAGTTGTAATAAAAAAACCATAAAAAAGTGGAAAAAACTAAAAAATCGTCCAATCGGAAAATCAAACAACGGATTCGGATTCAGCACCCTAAAAAAAACCCCATCCATGATGAAATGAGGCCAGCAACTTTCAGGTCACTTTTTTTGTAGAGCAGTGTTATTTTCAATGATGGGCCTTTGTAATCAATCAAGAAAAATAAGCTGGTTCCTTGATATAACCTCAACTTTGAATTTTCTCCCTTAATGGGAGAAGCAAAAGATCAAAGAAGTGTCTTTCCTTAATACATTTTTTTTCCAATTAGCTATAGGTACCTTCTTCATCATGCCGTCGAATATCTAGTAGAATAAATCAGAGTCCGTGGAAAGAGAAATACGCCTCTTCCCCGCTGACATCTTCTCGTCATAATTTAGAACATGATATGATTGTGGTTTACATGACAAATTAATTCGTTTCCCTTTCACACCGTACGTACGGCTACGAAACTTCTTCAAAGGACAGTAAATCGTTTACCATTCGTTGGAAAGCTCTCGATTTATCACGCATTTCTTTCGACTTGTTCTTGGTATTTATGATGCCATTTTATATTTATTAATGTCATTAATAGACGTAGTAAACAATGTCACTTGTTTTGTTCTGATGATTATCGCTTACAACCAAATCGTCGAAACGGATCTGTTTCTTAGCCATTTATCATAGACCAAAAATCGTTAGCCAGTCGTTGGAAAGCTCTCGATTTGCCAAATTGTAATATGTTAACTACTGCGTAGTGCGTGGCCAACAATCTGAGGTAAAGCGTGGTTGTCTGAATAGTTGTTTACATACAGCTCTCAGTTAATTTTGTAAACATGATTGCAACCACTATTAGAGTGGAAAGAAACTTGGGAGTTCAAATTTGATATGGAGGCTCTGTGGGACATTAAGAGACGATTGAAATGATGGGCTCTTTCCACATCAGCTGAGCGAGCTAAAATCTGTCCTGTTCAACAAAGGAAGTTGAAATTTGATAGGGAGACTTTCTAGAACATTAAGAGACGATTGAAATGATATGCTCTTTCTTAGTCAGCTGAATGATCTAAAATCTCTCTTTTTCTCTCAAAGAAGTTGAAATTTGGTAGGGTGACTCTCTGGGACATTAATAGATTATTGAAATAATGGGCTCTTTGGAAATCAGTTGAGTGAGCTAAAATCTGTCCTGTTCCACCAAGGAAGTTGAAATTTGAAAAGGAGACTCTCTGGGATATTAAGAGCCGATTGAAATGATGAGCTCTTTCCTGATCAGCTAAGTAAGCTAAATTCTGTCCTGACTACTCTAGGAAGTTGAAATTTGATGGGGAGACTCCCTGGACATCAAGGGACGATTGAAATGATGGGCTGAATAGAAAGAGGAATTCTCTCAACGAATAAAGGGTGCAGAAGAGGGGGGGGGGGGGGGGAGTGAAGATATTAATTGTCTAATGGTCTTGCAGACTCGTATGCAAGATTTTTTATGTTTCTAAACGCACTCTACTTCTTAAAGATTTAACGAAAACTGTTTTGGTTTCATCTAGTTCCGGAGATGACGTTACATTGTTATCAGTAGGCGATACTCGTTTAGGTGAAAAATGACCATAATTGACTTGAATTTAGTAGTTTCCATTAATATGAATATGAATTTTCGGCCTAGTTTTGTACATAAATTTTTTGTGTAATTACCGGCATTCTATATGTTAATTGTTTAGAATCTGATTACTTCTGCGCCTACGATAATTATTCTTTTTTTACCTTCTTGCAGCTGTCTGTGTGCAATGAACCTGTGGAGCTGGGCTTCCCAGGTGAGCATAACCGGTCTCCCTCCTTTTTGCTCCCATAATTCTTGGGCTGTATTTACCCAGTGTTGCCAGATAGCGCGTTTCATCCCACGGCGTAGGGATTTTTCGGGTCGGATTTTGAGGTGGGATTTTTTCATTGAAATTCCTCAAAACGTAGGGATTTTTCAGACCGCCTCTTGATTCATCAAACTACCCAAACAGGTAGAATAGTAAATAATAAAAGTAGGCGTTTCCGTGGTGGACTTTAGGACCACCCGGAATAGCCTAGTAGGCAAGGAGTGGATCTTATTCCATTGCTCGGTGGAGTGGATGCAAGGCCCAGTCTATTTCCCTATTCCCCGACTAGATGGTTCGTGACGATGTCCGCTCTGTCATATGTCAGGGAAACAGTGAACTATAGTTCTTAAAAACTCCACCAAGGGAAAAGTCACTACTTATTTGAACTAAACGTTTTTCCATGGTAGTTGGAAATAGGTATGATCAATTCAGGGTTATACAATATTTAATATACACCGAGTTATTTTATTCATAAAATACGAAACTTGTTGATTCATAAAAAGCCAATTTTCAAGAGATTTTTTCGGAAAACCCAACGTTTTTCAACAAATAAAAATAATTTTTTACCCTAATTAACAAAGTAAATGAACAATTCACTATACTGTTGAAAAACGTGGGTCCTGAGAAAATTTTCCCAAGATTTTACCGGAAAAATCCTGACCTGCTCGTAGAATACCTCAAATGAATAAGCCTTGACTACAGAGTTTGGACGTTTGCATTTCGACAACCCATTAATTATGATCAGTAAATTATTAGTATCATTAATAATAGAATTATTAATCTGGGTTCATGGATTAGGCTCTACACGATAGTAACATATTTCGTGAAGATTGTAGATTCCCATGGGTTACATTTTTGGATACGGAAAAATAGAAGTATTTTATTACGTTATTCAGAACTAACTACCGGTGAAGAAGGAAAGTGACAAGTAAATTGGGTGCGTCTGAACGAGCGTTCAGGACGGTGTTGTATAAACGGCTAGATAATCCATGATAACGGTGATATATTAGTGAAGCTGATTGGTATCTCGGAACACTATGTGTCAACATCACGGTCGTCCCCAGTTGTTACCTACTGTTTTGCCATTTCGGTTGTTGTGATTGCATCCTTTGAGAACACAAGATTTTTTCATATTACATGTCTAGGATGACCCGTTTCCTTTAGTATTTTTGCAGAACCGCAGGACGAACCACTTATCCAGATCGAACCAATTATCCAGGTCAAACCTCTTATGCAGGTCGAACCACTTATCCAGGTCGAATCACTTTCCCAGGTTGAATCACTCATCCCGGTTGAACCACTCATCCAGGTTTTGCAGGTCCTTGAGACGAGCAAACGCTACCTACTAGTCATGGTAGTATTATTTGGGCATTTTTCGTAAGCATTAAACATGAAAATAACTTCAAGAAACACAATTACAGCACCTGGATCATCAATACCGTCGAAACCTGCTTGGACAATACAAAGTGTTGATGTCCGATATAAGGCCAAATAGTTCTCTTTTGGTTCAGTAATTTTACAGTGGGGACAAACCATTTTGACACGTACCGTTTTTTGGGCCAAGGTTTTTAATTACCGTAGACACTATTTTTTAGCTGTACTTAGAATGCATTTTTCCAACGTTCAATGTTTTGCTCACCGTGCAATGTTTTCGGTCCGTGCTATTAAAAAAATATACCTTGCGCTCATTATATTTTGAAGTAACATTAAAAGGTCCCCTTAACCTATTAGGCGATAATACCTCAGGCTCCCTAGTATGGACATAGCCGATGCTAGCGTGCTCGGTGTTTGTACTCCGTGTCGTGAGAGTATAAACCATCCCTAGTCATCCGATCAGGCGGAAATTCGTACGATGCTACATTAAAAACTTCACTTCCGCCTTTTGCTCCTTGCTAACGAACGATCGTTAATGTTTTACACCAACTTTTCCGAAAGTTCCGAAGAATTATGTACACAGGGAACGGGTTCATTGGCTCAACTTTGGACTCGGTAAACAAAAAGATGAAACTCCAGGATAGGACTTCGTTAAAGGTAAAGCCATATTCGAAAGTTAATTTAACGTGAAAAGGTAATTTTGTTGACTCCAACGAAACCTTGATAAAGTAAAGAGGTAAACTTTATTCCATAACATTTGATATATCACAACGAGAACGTACATAGCAACATTATGTTCAAGAGAAAACCGGAAATTATCAAACTCCGGTAGTCAAAATAATACGAGGAGGGGTAGACAATTTTCGAAAGTTGGAAAGTTCTGTTGGAACTTTTCATTGATTCCAAAAATCTTGTCTGTGTCCGCAAATCCTTGTATCAAGCTCAAGCCCACAGTTTCCATCAAATTTTGAAGTATTTTTTCTAGGAATATTAGGATCAAGCTGTAAGTGACCCTGTAGGTTTCATTCCGCACAATTCGACTCTCTTCACACTGCGCATGTGCAAGCGAAAAATCCCGCAAAGGTAATTTTCTGAAGCCTATTCCCATCTCGCTTTTCATCAGTCAGTAAAAGACGATTTTATTACCCGTTATAATTTGTAACATGATCGTACCATCAGTAGCTGCTGCGCATACGCGAATGTGAAACCTTTGTAACATGCTATACAGCTATACTTCCACTGTGTTCATTCGATTTTGTTGAATTTTCCTAGGAATGTGCGGGCTGGGTTTTCACTCTCGTGCACGAACGTAAAATCAATCAATCTTCATTTTTTCAAGGCTAATTTGTCCGGTCCCACTCGAATTCGGAGGGAAGTTAAAAAATTTCCATTGGAGAAAAACTTTATTTTATTTTTTATTTATTATTATTATTTTTTTTTTTTTTTTTTTTTTTTTTGTATTTTAAATTTTATTTATTTTTTGTTTTCCATTTTATTTCTTATTTAGGTATCTATTTATTATTGTTTATCTATTTTCCCCCTTGGAAGGTGGATAAAAACTAAGATTTGAGAAAAATTGCATTTTATTTCTTGGGAATGACCAAATGAACCCATATTAGTCGCATCACAAACGTATAATTAGGTGTTGCTATGCATGCGTGAATCTTGAATCCTTGTAACAAGCATAAATTCTACAGTTTTCAGAAGTTACAGATTACAGTTTAAACATTTTGGGATTAAAGGAACGTGTATTGTTTGAGTAACCAGTTTTAACGCATCAATTTTACCTTTTTGAGTCGACGAAAGTGATGCCGAATATTCAGGGTCAATACGGTCTTATTTAGGTCAATGACAATTAGGTCATTGGTCCTGTTCTTTCGGAAAAGAGCTTCAGGCGATAATAATATTTTTTGTAAATTTATGTAGTTATTTATTTAATTTTTTTAGCAGAAATTTGTTTTATCACTGAGGGTTATTTTGAAAACTCTGTTACCCATTCCGTTACCCAAAATGGTACCGTATTTTCTGATGATTTTCACTTACAACCAACGCGCTTATAGGGAAACGTAACTTCAGTAGTTTGAAACCTCTAGTTGGAGAGCTCTCGATTTACTTAACCATATTAAGTTAACCCAAGCGCAGTGCGTGGCCAACAATCTTAGGTATGCGCGTGGTTGTGTGAGTAATTATTTACGTATGGATGATCCTTCTCAATTAATTTTATAAACCTGATTGCAACCTTGCTTTTTCTTGATCAGCAGGGTGAACTAACCCCTCTCTCCTGTTAACCATAGGAAGTTCAACTTTGATTGGGAGACTATCTGGGTCATTAAGAGACGATTGAAATGATGGGATCTTTCCTGATCAGCTGAGTAATCTAAATTCACCGAATATTTTCCTCTCCCTTCGATAACGGTTTATACCTCTGATGTCAATAATGCAAATAATAAAAGTGTGAGAGAGCACATTCATGTCATAATGTATCTGCGAGAAGCGTTGATATTTTTTATTTAATTTATTATTATTATTCTGACATATTTCTCCAAACGTATTAGTTACATTTTCATCCATTCTCGAGATGATAGTGCTTAAATATTTATACTTACCTCAATTTGTATCTGGTTTTATTTGACCATTTACTCTCTTTGCACCATGTGTTTTGTGACAAATAAAATTATTCGATTTGATTTGATTTTAAATTTTGCTGATATATGCTTAAAGAATTGATAATAAACTGGATAACCAAAACTTTAAATCTTATTATTTTTCCTTTTCTTTTTTTTATCTGCTTTCTTTGAAAAGCAGATTATTATTTAGAACTAGAATATTTATATTAAATTTGTAGTTAACCATTTCTTTACGCTCAAAGTACTCAAATTTTAAAGCAATTTGATATTAGTATAATACAAAACTCATGTCAAAAACATTAATAATTTGCTAAGGAAATGCGTGTACCTATTATATGTGTAACTTGCGGTTCCTATCAGATAGTCTAAAAAGAGTGGTTTAGATGGTCATAGTGCAGTCTGTTCTGAGATTCGGTATCATGACTTTAATCCACTGTATATTATACAAAAAAAGAATACTAAAAATAGCTTATAAATTACCAAGTACTTACTCTACGGAAGACTTATTCATAAAATGTCAAGTTCTAAGCATTTATCAATTATATGCCAAAGCTTAATTTATTATGTTTGCGTCCAAACGAAGAAATTTAATCGAACCTAGCATTAGGTACACTAGAGGATATCCCCATAGAATACATATCCCCATTGTTAAAAAGTCTTTCACCATGTCAGCACCATTTTGCAGACTGTTCATTGTATTAACATTTTTTTCAATTTCTACCAGAACCAACTTACCTAACTGTAAATCATCCCTTAAACTAATTTCCAGAAATATTGATCCTCACTTTTTGAATATGAGAGAAAACCTGTACCACTCGAAGCTAATCAAGTTTTACTATACAACATAAGAAAAATAAATGAATAAAACACCTACCTTTTACCTACCTCGCAAAAAAAATTACTCGATTAATTCAGTACGGCTAGCCAAGAACGGACCGTACACTAGCCATGCTACGGGGTTTTGTCCAATATCAAATAATATTATAATGTTATAAAAATTATAGCGGTACCAACCTACGAAATATGTCGCAATATAATACTATATATATATATATGTACAACACTATTCTATTCTTAAATTATTCTATACTATTATATTCTATATTATTATTATAAGTTGTCGAAATGTACCTATTATGTAATGGAATCGTGGCAATAAAATTCTTTCATTCACGATAGTTCAAGGAAATTCGCTTTATTGTATATATATCATGCTGCATCACAGGAAGCTTTTCCTTCCCTTTTCGATTACAAAGGTGTATTATTCAAAATAAGGAACCAAAATGTTAAAACTCCCGTTCCCCAAAGGGTACAACTTTACCTGTGATGGCAAGTTAACCCTGCGGAACCGCGACCTGAGAGCCGGGCTTAACTCAACAAAGGGGCCACCGCGGACGAGGAGTCGGGAGAGAGAGCTCTGCGGTCCGCTCCGACAAAGAGCCGCGTCCATCTATAACAAGGCGGTGAGCCGTTGACGTCTGCGGTTGGCAACAAGTTGGAGGATCCGGCGTCCGGTCTCCTGGCAACGCGTGGGCCCGTCGCCAGGATATTAACCCTCTGCCCCTCACGGTTTACCGCTTTTCCCCGTCGAAGGCGGCAGAAGGGTCAGCAGTTTAACGATTCCTCATAACCGCGGGTTTCCTTTTGGGAGCGACACCCGGCCGTCGTTACGTCGTTTCCAGTCCAACTCGCTAACGGTTGTCGGTTGGAGTTCTGCGGCTTTGGAGCCTGACGGTGACCCCAGAAAATGCTCAACTTTGGTCGGCGCTTTATTAACAGAGTCGGAGAACTGAAATTGTGTTGAAATCACACTGACAAGGGGAGTGCGCGGGAAGTCCGTCGCCGATTTAATACAATATTTACTGGAGTTTCTATAGCATTCGCATTTTGAATTAAACCTTTTGCGAATTGAATTAAACTTTTTGCATATTGAATTAAACTTTTCGCAAATTGAATTAAACTTTCCGCTAATTAAATTAAACCTTGGGCAAATCTATTGATTTAGGGCCGGTTTATCAATCACATTCATCCAATGGATAAGAGGGATTTATCTGAGGGATAGCTTTATCCACCAGATATCACAATAGGAGGTGTTTATCCATCCCTAGTTGAACCCTATCTGGTGTTTTAATTTATCTGGTCACTGGACGGCTGGCTAACAATTATAACTGGAGGTTAATGAGGTATCTAGAGCTTTATAACCTCAAAAAAGTTGATTTATTCACAAGAATCGTATTTGAATCTCAAGTTTGATTGTCTTTATTTTTGTACTTTCCAATGGATATATTTGGGGATTTGTCTTCAAAAAGCAGCAATGGCGAAGATTCTATCGCATCATAATTCGCTGAATGGAAAAGAAGACCGTTTATACCTTGTAAGATCCCGTGTAGATCACCTACTAATATGGGACGAGCGCGTATTTTTATTGAGGTTTCGGTTGGACAAAGATACCGTTCTATACATTCTAACACAGATCGAAGATGAAATTACATCCACAATAATTCATTCACAATCATTCAAGTTAGAATTCGTAGATGTATTTCTCTCTCTAGAAATGAAGCAAATAGCAAACCGCAAAAATGTTGTGGTTTCTTATTCGCCGAGCTTGACAACATGATGGATACTGTTGTGGAAAAACCGTCAGATCCGGTTTTTTTTAATAGGTAGTCGATCCATGAAGAAAATGTAGCTCCTACTCTACTTTGTTGTAGCTCCATGTGTAAATCGCCCTTATTTTGCCGCCTACGGACACCAATGAGGATGCTAACGGTGCTATCTGCCAAACAGAATTTATCTGAGGGATAATTTTATCCGCTAGGTAATTCGGCATTGATAAACAACTCACATTCTTTATCTGGAGCATATCGCTATACTCAGCAGTAAAGCTATCCTGCAGTTAATGTAGAAAATTGATAAACCGGCCCTTAGCCAACACAAAATGTAGGAGAAGCTCTGACCATGGGGCAGTTTTGAACACTTCTTGTTTTTGTTGGTAGTTTGAATATTGACGCTAAGAGTCCAGCTATATTGTGAAGGCAGTAGATTTGTATGTGTAGCTGTGGAAAGAGCCATTTTTCGGTCCTCATTATACCTTGGTGATGATATTTGTGTTTTTTTGTCATTAAGGAACTTTGTCACCTGCGTAAAAACGTTGAAAACTTTGCCAGAAGACGATTTGCCATTATAGCGCTTTTTTGCTGCATTTTTCGTAAAATTTGCCTAGTTTCAGAATCTACCTTCATTTGAGTAAAAAATTATGTTCCCTAGAAGTTATTGTTGTTTATCCGAAATGGCTGATACTGGGCCAGTTATAACCAGTGTTATTGGGGCAGATATAACCAGTGGTCATATATGTCCCTTCTAGGATCAACTACAGCCCTGAATCAACCGCAGCCTTCTTGTTCCTAAGAAGTGAAGAAAGCATCTGATATGGTCCGACCCTTCCCCAAACAAGACCACACTTGGGAGCAACAATCCACCAGGAAGTCCAAAGGAAATAGCATCCACACCGACTCACCTGGAATGAACAAATTTGGAAGGGGGGGGGGGGGGGGGGGTGTTTTATTTATTTTATTTTTCTTGGTCGATTGCAAAGGTTCATTATTGAAGATATTAAATCAAAACTGATGAAGAACGATGAAAAATTTAATAACATATATCGGCCCTCAGAAGTGAAAAGAAAAATAAGTTATGTAAAGCTAGATCTCGAATCGTCTGAAGATTATTAAGATTCGAGACTCAATGACGAAGATTCACAAGAAGAGGAAGACTGTTCTTGCTATGTGGTGATACAGGGGAGCAGGGACGTCGCTATAGGGGGTAAATGTTGTCAATTGTACTTGAGCGGAACTCTGCCTCCAAATTAAATTTCCTGCATAATAATAACCTCCGTACTTAGATATGCAGGAAGGAATGTTGGGTGTTGAACCCTGTACTGAAACTGTTGGTAGCAGGAGAGTACAGCCATGCACTGAAACTGTAAGCTGTGACATGAATATTACCCTAGTGAAATCGTTTGTAAAAGGAGTTTATAGCCCGGTATTAAACCGTTGGCTATTGGAGAGGATAGGTAAGGAATAACGTCGCCCGGTACTTAATCCGTCGTCCAATTATATAGATACGATTACGCCGCATGACTAGAACTTTTCAAACTGATTTCTACGTAACCTTTCGTTGTCACGATTGTCACACGGCATTTTATTGTGTGAAATGCAATTTCTATCAGTGACAAACGAATTTCCTTTGTGAGTGAGTAAATACTCCATGTCACTTCGTCCTATCACTTCATCCGATTATAGTCTCACTTTAATTAGATCCTACTACAAAGCACATCAAACGCCGAATTTATATAGTGGAGTTGTGCCCAATATTATTTGGTCTCGTTGTCTGAAACGATTCCATCTCGCTTTTGTATGATATCAAAGATCCCCCGGAGCCTTTCATATTCCTATTGAATAACCTGTACCACAAAGGAAATCCTATACCCAGATAGGTGATATCTACGATATGGCGTGGAGAGGGTTCAATTCTTGGCACGAGTTCCAGAGTTGAAATGGATTCAAAATCATCCCAAGCCACCCTCAACGGTATCCTCGTTCAAACTTTAAATCAACGCGGTATCGGATGATCGTTTGAACGGAATGACGGGGGAGGAGAGAAACCTGAAGCGAGAGACGTTTTTTGTGCTTGGAGATACGATTTTCTTCTCATCCTCTCTCCACCCCCAACAGTCGAAAAAACCCTCATTATTTACTGCCAACGGAGAAACGTGATATTTGCTCTGGATTCCTGCCAAAACTTTGGTATCAGACTGAAAAAAAGTTGTATAGAGATAAACTGGGGCAGCGATACCCTTTGACGATATCAGTATAACCACAAAACTGTATTTTCACTCGTCATTTATTTATTTTCATCAATCACCTAAGATTAATTGAAGTACGTCAATGACCGTTTGAGATACCTTGAAAGAGGACTAAATGCGTTTAGATCGAGAGGGTTAAACAACGTGAACAAGTTGTAGGGTACAATTGGTAGGGTACAATCTACAGCCTAACCCACAAATTCCCGAAAAACGTAATCAAAATCTGATGAAAACTAGACCTTGTGGTTGGAGTACACTTTCGCTTACGCTCAGGAGCTAATAATGACGCAATCCTGTTGAAATTAACATGGAATAATTTTGAGCCGAATTTGAGTGGGATTGGACGACTAGGGCGTAAAAATATTATGTTTGAAGGAATTTACGTTTGAGCATGCGCAAAATGAGGTAATGATTTGGGAAGTATGGAATTAATAGTGGACCATTTACAGTCTAACCCGCACATTCCCTGAAAATTTCATCAAAATCAGATGAAAGGCGGAACACCGAAAAATTGACCAGAATTGCACTTTTCTTACACATTTCCGCAAAGCAACAGGGTGTACTAAAATGTAGGTTTTTCGGTGTTTTCCCAAGTCGGTGTTGCAAATATCAATAAATGAACATCATTGCGAGGTTCAGCACAAAAAAATACTCTAAAATCTGGTCCTACATGTGGCAATTGAGTACCTTTAAAAACTCAGTGTTTCACAATTATTGCACTTTTAGAGTGGGATTGCGTATTTGTAGAGCGGAATTGCGCCCTTTTTGCGCACTTAAAAAATCAAGTGATGGGTCATTCCTTCACGAAATTTCACTTAGAATTGAAATCTGCAATAAAAAAGGGAGTTACCGTTTTAAATAACGAAGTTGATGTCAATTGCGCATTCGTGCTCATGTGCGCAAAGTGGTCATGTTTGAGATCCTTGAAAAAAATATGCAGATTCAAACAAAAACAAAAAATTTTACCCCGGAAATTAGGGTTTTAGAGGAGGAGTCTTTGTCTGGTGGAACACCCTGTATTTATCGTTAAACTCTAGGATTCGAAATCGGTTCAACTCTAGGGTCACCGCTATGATAATTGAACGTTAGTTGCATGGATAATATTCATGGCTTTGAATGAATTTCTTGTCGTACGCATCGAAAGAGTATTTTTTCATGTAATTCAAGTTTACTCAGAATGTGTAAACCTCAAATGAAAGCATCGAGGTCGCAAGGATGTATTTTGGGTAGTTAGCCGCCCACGGGCTCTCCCCTTATAATAAGCGCTCAGTTGTTAGGGGAAACACGAATTAGGTGTCGGTTTACATCCACATAGGGGACTCAGCAAATGACGGAAGAGAGATAGGCATATCCCCAGGCAAGCTAGATGCATGTGCCCTTATACGCACAAATCTCCTCTAAAATTGATGAGAGAAGGAATGAAGGAAATTCACCCTGTTGTACATTATAACAATGAGACATATGGGAACGGATCAATGATAGCACCTATTATCTCTATGAAAACACAACATGAAATTAAATAATCAAGAGGATATTAATAATGTAATTTTCCCTGCGATTCCTTGGAGATAATGTAAATAAATTAACAATTATAGCGTTTCTGTATACAACCAATCTGACGGATGCCTCTCAGATCACATTCAAATTTGAACAAATTACATCTTCAAATTCAAAAGTTGCATTTGCATTGAGTTTCAGAGCTTTTTAAACAAAGTTGTTCATGGTCTGTCTGTGTGTCCTCAAGTCTTCGGACAGACTTTCTTATGACAATTACCGTTGGAACAAATATTTTGATGACATTTTGTTGTCTTTGTGGATACCCTTGAGGGTCTCCAAATAACTACTTCTGCCCATGCGAGAACAATGAATGTTGCATAAAATTATCACTCAGACGAAATCGTAAAAGCATTCCGTGGTTTCAGCCAACAGAACACTCCACGTCAGTAGCCTGTTGTTACATTGTTCTCTATGAATCGTATTACCATAGGCTTGACGATAACCACTGCGCATGCTCCAAAGTGGAATTATTGAAACATCTGCAGCATTTATACAAGTCCGCAAAGTTTTATTAAATCAAGTAACTATTAATGTTGTAGCATCACGGTATTCCGAAATCAAGATTTTCACTCACTTACTATATAAAAAACTTTTGCTTCATGGCTGTCTGCCTCTCTACGCTGCTAACTCTTGCAACAGTCCATACTGAACTAACTTTCAGTCTGCTTTCGATGACACTTTTCAGGGATTATGCATTTAATCTGTCCATGCACATGACTTCCTTGTGGCATTCATAACTTTTACACTTTGCAACTGATTTCGTCCACATTCCCAGGGTGTGTGCCTTGAAATCTGGATAGTTCCCAGTGATTTTCATCCCTACCGGTTAACATTTTGAGAGATTTTGCGAGTTGAGGTAAAGAAGGTTCCTTATGAACTTGTTCAGTGATCAACAACAGTAACGCGCATGTGCAACGGTTAAGTACTTCTCAGAAACCTAATTTTTTGTCCAATTCTTATTAACTCAGTGGTAGTATTTTGGTTGATTTCGAGATGGTTTCCTATGAATGTTACTTTTTCTGGATCAAAGAAGCCTCTGTCCGTACGCAAATACGTATAAAGGAGAATAATGCTCCAATTATTCTGTACCTATCCCAATTAATAGTAACCCCCTTCTCCACCTCTCAGCCTTATATCTTTCTATTGGACCTTCATTTCTTTCATAACAAATATATACTTACTAAACAGACTTGTTTTCCCTTTCTTTTCTGGTTTTCCATTTTATTTAGTTTTCCTGCGAATAGCAATCAGGAACAATCCTACTACAATTTTACGACTATAACATATAGAGACCTTTTAAAGCCACGTAGACTGCATGTATTTTACTCCAATACAAACGCAATGTAATTGTTACCACGGAGATCTGACTGAATTTCTTGTCACAATCCGTCACAGTGATTCCAATTAAATGGTGTTTATTTATCGTTAAGGTCCGGCTTCTGTTTATTTGTTCCTTCAATTTAAAGTTAAATAGCGGCGCCTCTCACCCATAGTACACCTGTAACCGAAATGGAAGGGGGAATTTTCCACTGATTAAGTTTTCGACCGTTCAAATTAAGGGACGACATAAACATCCAAGCAAACAAAGGGTGCAGGAGGGATACCGTTGGGGTAGGGAGGTTTCGAACTAATATGTTTAACCCCGCTATTACCGGAGTGGCATTTCCAAGAGAACTGAATTAAGACTTTCACCTTTCCGCTGGGGGTGACGGTTAAACGGGTCCGAAATTGCGTTTTCAATTTCCCCGTAGCTTATGTAATGGAGGGGACGTTCGCCACAGGATTTCCAGCTGTCGTCGCCGCAAAGCAAAAATTGATACCTCGATATTGAACGGTTGGTCCTGACGTTGGACGGGGGACCTCCACGTAATTCTAGGTGAGGTCGGCAGTAAAATATCTAACACAGTATTTACAACAAAACAAGAATTTTATTCTCCCTGAACTGACTGCGTTTCTAGTGCAATAATCTCCAAACAAAAGTAACCACACTCATAAATTGTTTTCAGTTCTGAGAAAATCAAGACTGCTTTTGACGACGTTAACATTGCTATCCTACAAAATAGATGTTTTCTCTTGTATTCTCATCTTTAATGCTTTCTTAACAAATTTTTTAACTGGTGAATTCCTTGTAACGAGCCTAATTACTACAGTTTTCTTCTGATTTTGATGGCATTTCCAGAGAATGTGCGAATAGATGGTAGGCAGCGGTAGGCGGTAGATGGAACCTATGTGCAACATCTAACTTGACAGACGTTTTCTGTTTTACGCGTAGATCCGGAGTAGAATGAAAAAAAGCGGATTTAGTTTATTTCCACGAAATATAATAGAGTTGAATGTTCGAACGATTTCGATGGTTAGGTCATCATCAGTACAAACAACAGAGTAATGTTTGGCAAACCGCCAAAATGTGTCTAAAATTGTAACTCTATATTTTGTGAAAAGGGTCCGCGTTTTCCATTAACTTTCCTTTCTTCATTGATATTGGTTCCACAACGTCACCGTGAGTGATTTAGCTCAGATTCAGGGTTCTGTTTCTTTTCGTCCATCTGCATCACAAATGGTCAAGGAAATTTGTTGCTCTCCTCCTTTCGTGGTAAAATTTGTGTAGGTATTAAAAGCTTCATACATTTGGTAAAATTTACTTTTTACAAAACATTTTTCCTCGTGCATTGAATCAAATCTGGAGATTCGACTACGTTTTATGTTGATGTCACACTTTTACGTAGCATAAAATATAAAAAGAAAAAATTTGAAGATGAAACTATGAAACGAAATTATGACCCAAAATATTTTTGCCAAATGATATAAATAAATGTATTACCTATTTAATTTATGTGAATTATTTTAGTATTTGTAACGCTGCCGTTGGAAATTGAAGTTTCATTGATCAAGATTTGAGCACTCTAATCGGCAAACTTGACGAAGACAATATAGCTCGTGGACCTATCGGTTGAAATGAGTTCTATAAACAGCTCAGGAATGTGGATAACGTTAATCAACAATGCAGCTATGGAAATTCTGACTTCAGAACCTTGAAGTATAAAAATTCAAAAATCCACCAAAGTGACAGGTTGGGTAAGGAACTGGTAACATCCAACTGTGCTTGTTGATGCTCCGTTGACTCAGAAATCAAAATTATAGCATAGTTGCATCAATCAATCAATTATGTCGATCAAATTTAGCAGCAATTCCCAAATTATTGTCAACCCATATATGAGCATTGCTGATTCAATCACCCGTGTGAAGACTAGAGGTCGCCAATGTTCGTAAAAAAAAGAAACCCTTGCAGACGTCCTCGTTCTCAGTTATTATTTACATCGCCTGACCCCTCGACTCGGAGTCACCCTTGAAAACCAGTATTTCAATATTTTAGGCCGAAATACGCTCTCCAGGGCCCCCAGAGTGCAACAACGCAGCCCTTAAAATCCCCCTCCACCTCACCGCACCTGCCCGAGTTAATAAGTTCATTAACTCTCGGCAACGGCAGAATTAACACAAAAAACTCACTTTTTTCCCTATATTTTTTCGTTGCCCCCGCTAGACCGGTTTCGCGCCCCTTAATTATAATAAATGGTCTTTTCCTCGTCTGCCCCACTGCTCCCTTCGCAGAAAAAGACCGAAAAACTCGATTTTTTTGTTAGCGTTTTTTTGTTCCCCAGAATTAATATCGGGGATGTCCCAGGATGGGAATGAAGTCCGTGGAATTAAAAATTAGAGCATCAAAATGTGATTACGTTTTGTTACAGAGGGGAAATCTCGTTCCTCACATGATAATACTGGGGTCTGTGTTCACAATTCATCATCCTCCGAGCATTAAACCCATTGTTCTTTTCGACCATTCTTCATATTTTGGTGTTACGAACCATCACAGAAATTGTACGCTCACCCATAAGTAACGAAAAATTCAATACGATAATGTTAACAACTTTTTGTAGAAAATGAAACACTAGCAAAGACTTCAAAATTTTTAAAGTACATTTTTTTGACATTTTTCTTAGAGCTTTTTTTTTTTTTTAGTTATAACTCTCCTTAGGATCGAGATAAAAATTGAATTTTCGTTCCAAAAATCTAGTGCTCAAAACAAAGAATGAGTTTACTGGCCCGAAATTTGTGAGCACACTAAATGGCTCAAATTTCAAAAAATATTTCTGATAAATCACTAAAAATGGCTTAAAACGGCTAAATATCTTTAAATGTACAGGGAGTCTCACGAGTAGTTCCCAACACCTCCTAAAATCCTCATTTGTGAGAGCATTTGAACAAATTTTTTTAAAGGATTTTAAACGAAACCATGTTGCGCATTCCGCAATTGCAAAACCGTGCACAATCAACACCAACTTCTATTTTTTAAATGGGAATCTTCTTTTTATAGAAGATTTAGATTCATCGCGAAATTTCATGAATTTACGACCCCTCACTCGAGTTTTTTTGACCTCGCACCAGTAACTACCAAAATTGGGCTAAACATAGATTTCATTTGCCGTGCCTCTCGGGGTAAAAATTAGGATCTCTTTGCCAAGTAGATAGATAGCAGGCGCTTCGTCATCCAGCGGTTGGGATGTCGGAAGAGAGAGACTTTTTCATATGCCGAGTGATCGGGGCAAGAAGCCGGATATCGTTGCCGTCAAGCCCGATGGGTCTGCCATAATCCTGGATGTCCAGGTTGTCAGAGGCAGCGTGGACATGAAGCAGACCTTGCGGGCTAAGATAAGTAAATATGATAGAAATCATCTGAGACAAGCGATAGCTGTGCTAAAAAGAGTGGCAACCAATAACATCAAGGTCATGGCCGCGACCATGTCATGGCGGGGGTTTCGGATGCGGGAAAAGTGCCGCGGAGTTACTCGTGTTGGGTATCTCGGCGGGAGTACTCCGTGGTATCACCATCCGCGTTCTGAAGGGTTCTAACTTGAACTGGTGGTTATTTTATAGGGGCACTTCCTTTCATCCCACTCTCCTTCCTTCTCCTTCAGCATCCTCGAACCCATGGGCAGGCGTCGGGTAAACCTGGGCGTCCTCCTCATTTATATTATTTATATATTTTTTAAATTTATTTTGTGTGTGTGTGTGTACCCACACATCCTTACAACTAGGTTTATTTGTACAGTTTTCATCCGATTTTGATAAAATTTGCAGGGAATGTGCGGGATAGGTGTCCGACTATATTTTACCGAATTTCATTTTATTCGCCCGTAATAATGTATCTCAAAAGCTGATTTTCGAGCATTTCCCTGTAAGTCTCTATGTCATTGCATCAGTACTATGACAATAATTAGTACCTAGCTGCTGCGCAAACGTAATGTCCTTGAAACAAATATCCCTGAAAACTTCAAAAGTATCCATCCGGAATTTTCAAAGATCGTACGGGTCTGTAGATGATTCAAATTAACTGATTTATCTTGTTGTTCGAGAAAAGCTCCCTGTCAAATTTTAATCTCCTTGGGTGAACAGAAAATAATTTAGCTCCCTCATCTTATCTAATTCGTTGCATTATGTGCCAGAAAAACGCCATATTCAATTTAAACTCCCTTAGGTGTTAAATTAAAATGTTGAATATGACCAAGATTCTTTGCCTAATTGACCGATTTTGACGTTTTACGCTACATTTTTGATTTACTACCCCCAACCGTAGGATTCCGCTTCGGGATATTTCAATTATGTAGACGATCATATTATAGAAAACCGGAGCAACGTTCCACACAGCTTCCACTGACGTATTTTGACTCCATAAAATACCTCAATCTTAAATTTGCCAACTAAGAATGCACATTAATACTGTCTTGTGGGGTAGCGAGTCGGGCGCCGGGAATCACGGGAGACAGGAGGTTAGTTAACATAATTCGCCAATTTCACGGACGGGCGAACAACTGCTTACCGACGCACGCCGCCCGTTTTTCCTGCTGAGCCACGCGAAAGGTCGACCGGAGTTTGAAAAGTTCTAATTGTTCTGCTTTCCTCAGAAGTTACCTCGTGCTACGAGCTCGGGCCCATTAAAACTTCATAGCGGGGATGTCTTTTGTGAGGGCCGCTTCCAAACCCTCGTGCTGCCCGCTTTCTCACTTTTAGTGTACGAATTAAGTCGATACTTAGAAGAAGGAGTTTCCAACGAGGAACAAGTTTGAAATATTTTACGATAGGTTGATACTTTTGATCTAAAATAAAATAGATTCCATTTTATTGAAGAAATGAAATCAATCGAGCATATCCACAATGAGGAATTGTGATGGTTGTTTTGATCTCCTCAATAGAAAGATCTGAGCGATAGCTTTCCAAAAAGGTTATATATGATGGGTATCTGACTAATAAATAATACGGCTCTTTAAATTTATTTTCACGATTACGTCACGGCCCGCGCCTCCCTGGAGGGAATCCTCGGCTCCTTTGCACTATTACGTCACGCGTGGTCATCCTACCCCAGTGACGGATTAATAGAATTTCGTGGGTGGGGGCGGTCCTCTGCCAGGAGTACCCCCCCCCCCCCCCCCCCCCGAGAAATTTTTTGAAAAAAGACCTTGAAAAACTAGCAGTTTTATTGGTTATAGCCCCACACTTTATATCAGGTATGTAAAAATAAACATGAAAAACATAATTATTATTTGCACAAATTTTAGCTTGGTTACCAAACATCCATGTACACACAAAAAATAAATAAAAAATAAAATTAATAAAAAATAAAATTAACAAAAAATAAAGTGATTATAGGTGAGTAATTTTTTTTGCAAAATTATATCGAAAAAGGCAGGAAATGAAACATAAAGCGCAGGAGGATTTCAGTCCTCGTGATGTAATATTATTTATAAATTATACACGTATAATGTTAACACATGATTAGATAATAATACACCATTTTTTTTAAATTTTACTTTAGAAAATAAAATAATACCTTGTTAAACATTTTTTGTCTGTTACTGGTAAATGTAAAACAGTGAATAATTCACTTCAATCGAAAAACACTGGTTGCAATCAGTTAAGAAAACACGATTCGTTTCTTTCTTTGTCGAAACAGTAGGTAGGTTGATTATGTATTATGGTATTGATTATGTATTGTTACCGTTACCAAAAGCGGTAAACGAGAGACAAATACAGTAGGTGCCTACCGCAACTTGTTAAAAAAAATGATGAACACAAAATTATCCCTATTAATTAAAATTGTATTCTTTACTTGCTGCCTTATGTTTTTTAAAGAAGAAAGATGTTATCTTCCACGGTCGTTTCTTGACGGAGCTACACTCAAACACTAAAAAAAAACTTCAGTTCGCATTTAACATGGTTTGGTTTCTACTGCTCTTCTACTCCCAAAAGGGCGACGATAGGCGACAGTTCGACATGGAATCAACACCACCGTTTTGATGATTGATGATTTTATGTTTTAATTGATTGATGCTTTGATGATTTTTCCCTCAAGCACTTCTGGAAATCTCAGAATTTACCGACGAAAATTCTGACACTACCCACGTAAATCGCCGATTGATACTCCGTGGCACCTACGCAGTTTGTGGGCCTACTAAAATTCAAACGAACAAATTAGTAAATTGACCGTGGCAGATTAGTAACACCGGTACCTATCATACCAGTTTCCCCACAGTATAAAGTTCCTTCATCCATACCTACTCGTATTTTCGTCAATCTACAAGCGCGACGGCGTGATTCTATTCGACGTTCCCTCGCAAGAATTTTTTTCTTCTGCGTCTCGGGGGGGGGGGGGGGGGGGGGGGGCGACCGCCTCCACCGCCCCCCCCTTTAATCCGTCCCTGTCCTACCCGTTAGTACTAAGTGGATTTTAGTGCACTGAATCCGAATCTGAGGTCAAAAGAGAGATTAAGATTACAATCACTGGGTTATAGAGTTATGATTACGATTACGAGTATAATGACAGACCCTAGAAATATTATTATGATTAATTATACTTATAATTACGATAAAGATTATGATTACATTCTTAATCACAGTTTTTTTCTGTAATTATATTCGTAATCACAACTTTTTTTGCGATTACGGCTGTAATCATAAGTTTTTTGGTGTGATTTTGTCGTAATAGGTAACCAATGTTCTTTATAAATAAGGCCGTTACCGCCGATTTTTCCCTGTAATTACAGTCATAATCATAATTTCTCCTGTGATTTGTGACAACGTGTGTTGATGGATAAGGTAGTGGTTCCTCCTTCAAAGGTGAGGGACGATTATCCTGTAACACAAAGAAGATATCCTGAACGCTGAATCAACGTCAGGCAAATCTGCAGCTGCAGCGTATTCAAGAATCGAGAAGGAGGAACTCCTCCGATCCATCCCAAAGTACAGTCGTAATCTTAGTTTTTTCTGTGATTACTGCCGTAATCTTTTATTCCTGTGATCAAAATCTTAATCTCAATTTTTGTCTGTAATTGCAGTCATAATTACAACTTCAGATTTAATTTTGGGCCAAATAACATCTGGCAACCCACTCCTCACGGCCTTAGTCAATTCAACATACACCAGGACCCTTGGACAGGTCACTTCGGGTGGAATTCATGGTCGCGACTTAAGACCGTATTGGTCCTCAATTGGCAGTGCCGCTAGGTTTCCGATTTGAGTCCGACCTGGATTATATTATATTTTCATGATAAATATATCAAAAAACGAAAACTTTATAAATAATTAATTGACTAATTTAGTCTTGGAACTTCCACGAGTAGCCATTTTCCGTTGCAGTACAACGATTGTACAGTACATGGTGATCATATTGTGCCTCACAAATTTATTTAATGATTTGATAGCAAGTATCTCATTATTATAGGATACTGTTATTAAAACTTTTCACTGACATTTGTTGTACCGGAAGGAGAGAAGATAGTTTAGGAGACGCGGTTATGATCATTTTCACCTATACCAAATATTACAGCTTACGTATTTGATACTGATCATACCTGAAATTCAGCATGAGCTCAGCTATATGTATTTTGTCTTTTCACACAAAAAGTCCTGCCAATGTTTTCAGTAAATTCTAAAGAAAATTGCATTTCGTTTGGTGCATTTAATTTTATATAAGACGAGCTTGGGATCCATAGAAAAACCTCTCAAAGTTTTGCGTCCTTGCTCTTCCTCCTTTTTTTCTAGAGATTTTAATGAAAGCGAAAATAATTGAGAAAACTCGTTTCCCCACACCGTAAGACAGTGGATAATGCTCTTTAAAAATCGGTATCTCAGCTTTTGGGGCAGATAAAAATCTGATCTTCGAACTCAGCCCTTAGGTATATCTTTCCGAACAACTGTGCAAGTTTTGGGGCACGTTTAGAGAAATAAGGGAGAGGGGGATATTGCTTATTAGAATTGATAAATAAAATAGAAGAATAGAAGTCATATATTTCGTTAATATACGGAATAAAGCATTATGAAGCGTTAGTCAGCGGGTGTATTTAGGTTGTTGTATGTGTAATGACGTACCTATCTATAGAGACATTTTCACCTGCAATACCTGTAGATAAGTAGAAAAGACATCATCCAATTCTATTTATCACCAAGCAGAAAAGCGAAGGGGATTTAATACAGTTCGATGAAAACAAAATATCTCTAAAAATTTTAAAAATTGACAACAAAAAATTCGCTAATTTTTCATAAAATTGCATCTCTAGACCATAAATTAGATCATAATAAATTTTTATCACATTATTTAAGTACAAAAAATTGCACACTTACCTATGTGCATAATTTGCACTTTTTTACACAAAAATTATAATGTTTCATTTTTTTTCTCTGAATGTTTTATTGTGCGTATAATTCTGGTTATATGATGAAATTTCCACTTTTTGTCATTTTATAGCACGATATATTTATCTCATAAAAATAAATCATTTCGCTGAATCACTTGAAAGTACCGGAGCGCTGGAATTGGAGAATGTTCAGGAAAGTCTCAATAATTAATATCAACTCCATAATTGCTAACTAGAGCAATGCTTGTAGATATGGAAACAGACCAACCTAGTTTATAAAATTGTTCTCCTTGATTTATGTTTCTACAAGTGCATTTTGTAGAATATAGACAGTTCTATAACTCCTTCTTCATTTAATTCCCCAACCGTCAATGTCTTGAAATTGGATATATATATATATATATATATATATATATATATATATAGAGAGAGAGAGAGAGAGAGAGAGAGAGAGAGAGAGAGAGAGAGAGAGAGAGAGAGAGAGAGAGAGAGAGAGAGAGAGAGAGAGAGAGGGAAATCAGAGAAAATCGTGTGACGTTATACACTTGTAATTTCAACAATAGTCGTTGGTTTCGAACCGTGCTTTGTTCAAAAGATGGGAGTGGCACAATGGTTTGTAGAGCCCTAATATTATAAGAGGTATTTAAACAGATTTTAGTCAAAAAACAGTGGCTAGACAGTTATTGCCTAATCCTCTCCAAAAATAAATCTATTTGACAGGGAGGCTTTCTGGAGAGTCAAGAGACGAATATAATGATTGGCGCTTTCCTGATCAGCTGAACAAGCTAAATTCTCTCATGTTCACCGAAGGATATTAAAATTTGATAAGAAGACTCTATGGAACATCAAGAGACAAATCAAATGTAAGAGAAAAATCTTCATTAGCGATCAGGCTCTAAATGGAAAATAGGGGTCCTGGGGCCAACCACGGGGAAGCCACTTTTTTTTTTTTTTTTTTTTTTTTTTTTACAAAGGTTTAGTATTGGAAATAATAAACTAAAATATATAAATCTTCTGAGAATTCCACAGTGTTAGTCGAAAGTTTTCATGTAAATACATAAAAGTAGCATACAGAGCTTCTATAGCGTACTAATTTACCATATTTACCAATATATCTGTTTGGTATCAGGATCCAACTTTCCACGCCTGTTTTTATTAAACACGATTGCTTCGCGTAGAGGAAAACATGCAACTTCGGAAATTCCATATATAAGTGCAAACAAAACAGGCCGGTTCAGTTATGTAGTACAAATAAAAACCACGGAGCACAAATATTTAAAGTCCACTGAAATCGGGATGTGAGTCTACTTCCCCGTGTTTCGTCTCCTGGTTTATTTGTGGGGTTTCTCTCTGATGGGACTGTATTTTGTGCGTTTGATTTTAATCAACGATTGATAATAACTCGCGAATAATTTTCGGAATGGTAAGGATTTGCATAGCGAGAGAAAGTTAAAGCGATCGAATAAGAAAGCAGAACAACTGATTAGGTGGTAGCTTTCATTGTATCTCGTTATCTCTCTCTCTCTCTCTTTTTTTTCTTTCTTTCTCTTTCTCGCTCTCTCTCTCTCTCTCTTCATTTCTAAAACTTTTGTGTGTGAACTGTTGAACTGTCCTAAAAAATTTCTCAATTTTTCAAAAACCATATAAGTCAAAACTGTACACAAATTTTCTCATAAGTCTGGAAGATTCACATAGGTAAAAATACATCTCATACATGTGTGTGACTGGGCATGGGTCTCTTATCAGTCCAAGTCGTAAGTCAATGGTCCTCCCGACTGATTCGGGCTCCCACAATTGAATGTGTAGTGACTGAGATTTATTAACGAATTTCATTTACAATAGGTAAAGTAGGTTACACAAACCTAACAGCCGTTCCCGTCCTCTCGAAACAGTCGTGATTGATCTGTTTCAATCAGCAAATTCATCCGTTCCAATCCCCTCGGGAAAGCCCGTCCGCTCCGCAGCCCGTATGGTAATGCGTTGAAGGATTTTTCCCTCAGCTCTCAACAGCTCAACCGAGAAAGATGGCTCTCCCTCTCCCCCCCCTCCTCCTCATCCCAGCAGAAAACCCACCTGGGTACCCATTTTTCCACTTTTTTCCACCCATTCCCGAGAGAAAAAGAGATCAAATCAATGAAAATATAAATAACAAAAACAAAAAGAGAAAAACCTAGTGTAGGGGAGAGTAGAGAGAGAGAGAGAACTCTCTTTTTCGATTTTTCCGAACCAAAACATAATTTAAGGGTGCGATATCCAGCAATCACTCATGAGGTCCCAAGTGCCCTGGCCC
This sequence comes from Adelphocoris suturalis, assembly GCA_030762985.1. Lineage (NCBI taxonomy): Eukaryota > Metazoa > Arthropoda > Insecta > Hemiptera > Miridae > Adelphocoris > Adelphocoris suturalis. The sequence continues at coordinate 112,665,405 of CM061040.1, read as the reverse complement.
GGTTCATCCCCGTATTAGAATCGAAACAGTGTCACGAGATTTCGATTGAAAGACATTACGTTACACAGGGCCGTATGCTCACTTTTACGTCATAGATTCAAAACTTGGAAGCCCTCATATTTGAAGATATTTCCACCGAGTTTTCTCTAAGGTGTATATTGCCGCGTCTCTATTGATTTAGAGTTATCGAAGGTTATGGGATTGAGAATACGCCAATGTAAGCGACTTATGGAATGGAACCAGTTGTGAACTCTCAACTTTTATACATACCTAACTTTCTCATACATTTATCATCTACAGCAGGAGAGCCGATGGTAGCATGATGGTCCGTGCCAATTGAAATTTCTTTTTATTTTCGTTACTATTATTTTAACGAATTTGTAAAAAAAATTAAGCCGTCTGTTCAACTGTCTCCGAAATTGAAATATTTATTTATTTATTTATTTATTTATTTATTTATTTATTTATTTATTTATTTATTTATTTATTTATTTATTTATTTATTTATTTATTTATTTATTTATTTATTTATTTATTTATTTATTTATTTATTTATTTATTTATTTATTTATTTATTTATTTATTTATTTTTATTTATTTATTTATTTATTTATTTATTTATTTATTTATTTATTTATTTATTTATTTATTTATTTATTTATTTATTTATTTATTTATTTATTTATTTATTTATTTATTTATTTATTTATTTATTTATTTATTTATTTATTTATTTATTTATTTATTTATTTATTTATTTATTTATTTATTTATTTATTTATTTATTTATTTATTTATTTATTATTTATTTATTTATTTATTTATTTATTTATTTATTTATTTATTTATTTATTTATTTATTTATATTCCCCTACTCGTCCCTCCTTAAAATTTAGATTTAAAAATCCGTACATTCTCCTGGAATCTATCACGAAAAAAATTAATTTATGAGCTTTTAGGATAGCACTTTTTAAGCAGCAATCAAAAAGATGATCAATAAACTGCCTACAATTTCGGAATTAATTTTTTAACTGTTCCTAAAAAACTGGTCCACTGAATTTTTTTTTCAACAGAATAATATTTGTAAACAGTTTAAACATGAGAAAATTTCAAATGGTCATGTTGAATTTCCAATTGTTGATGTTGTTTTTTTATCGAAATACCGAGCGATTCGAGCACAACTCGGATGCAACTTTCTGAAAGTGTTATATTTTGTGTTTGTTTACTGATCTGCTCTATGCACTTCTATTCTGCTATTGCTTCGCTCTAATTGTTCTCACTCTTTCTAAATTCTGCATTATACGAATGCAAAAGGAATACAACAATAGTTGATGTAAGTAACTACTTCGTTTCTGAGTACCTACAATAAAAAAATAATCTACGCAATAATTATGATTAACCAAAATCTAGCCTAAAAGAAATCGGGCCCATTCGACATATCTAACAGCTGTTTGCTAAAAAAAAAACGTTAAATTGGTTCGTGTTGTTACATATAATTTCCTGCACCACATCGGTTCATAAAATACACACAACTTGTTAAGTATTTGTGATGATATTTCGATGAACAATTTTCAGTCATTTTTTCGTATCATAGCAACATTGAATCGTCTTGAAAATTGAACACTTCGTGAGCAAATTAATCGTTAGCTAGGTATACATTTTGAGGCGAAAAATCTTTTTCCTGGCATTATTCAGTTTTACAAATCATTTTTTTGAGTTTATCAATTTATTACAGTTTTTATCGATTTTTGTTAGCCTATGTCAATGAAGTTGAAGTACATTTTTCAATATAATTTCGAGCGTGAATTTTTGGATGCTTTAGTACACACTTTAAATAATTATTATGAAAAATAATTTGCTAAAGAAAAATAAATAATAATAATGTTTTAATGTTTTACTGTGTTCAAAAAGTAATTTTCAACGAACTTTTCTTTTGGAATGCTTTATATGTAATACATGTGAAAAAGCGTTAATATCGAGGAATCGTTTTAGAACTCCACAAAACGGATTTCCATGTAGAAAATTTTGGTTTGTTTTCAATTTAGAATTATTGGAGCCATTTAAATAGGGTCCCTTTTTACAAAACTTCGATAAAATGGCCCCATCCGAATTTAAAGCGGAATATATGGCTGAAAAATATTCTTCCGAATATCTGTGCCCTTTGTCAAGATCCATAATTGGTGACAATAAGTTGTGTAAATATATGTGTGGAAACTAGGTCTGTAACAAATATTTGTAAACCATGTAAATAAGGCCGAATGTCGAAATCGCTTCATTTAAAACTAGGTATAACTGAGACGTACTTTTTATAATCATTAGATATCAAGTTAGGTAGTACATAATTTTCAGCTTCTCTGACCTGAGACGTTATCGACGTTATTGCGAGTGGATGATGGCGTTACTGCTTCCGTTATTTCTCGACGTAGCGCTTATCCAAGGAGGGAAAACATTACGAAAGAAAATAATAATAATTCCTCCCATAGAAAGACTTAATACACCCACCTTCACAACGGTTACTAGAACCCCCATTTGAATATTTAGAGAGTTTCCCCGCTTAATGACGTCGAGAAAACACAAGATGTTCTTCCTTAAAAGATTTATATATCCACTTTTTTTGCCTTCTTTTTTCTAAATACCGTTACCCTTCATCGCGCCGTAAAGATGCTTTATAAAAACTGTTGGAGGGTGGAGAGGAGTTGTAGGGATGAGCTAAGAAAGCTTATTGTAACACCCATAAAAATGCGAAGGGTAGCACCTGAACAATATGAGCTTAATTTTCTTTTTCTTTTTTTCTCGCTAAAAGCGGCGGAAGTTTTTAATCACGCTACCTACTCTCTTTTTTTCATCGCGTGAAAAATTATGTTGAACAACAGTTTCTTCTGGTTAATCTCAACAGCGCAGTCGTAACTAACACAAATTACATCTCCTTCGACTCTCCTCTTACGGAGGTGGCCGAGTTCTCGTTAATTGTGAATGTTGACTTTCAATCTCAAAACGCTGCATATTATTGCTCATAGCTTTAATAGTACTGTACCTAACAGACTTTTTGCAATGATCACTGGTACATTCATATTTGTCGAACTGGGAAGGGGACCCATTCTAACTGTCCAACCATTGACTTAACTATCCAACCACTTGGTATTATGAATGAAAATACTCAACTCTTACAAAGCTTGAAATAATAGAAACATGCGTGAACACACTCTACTTGGATCATTGCTCAAGACAATCACGGCCAAGCACATGGTGTCAAGCTTACACCTCGATCCTGTGGGAGCGCTGAGTGTTATCTAGTTGCATTCTGGGGATTAACCTATCCAAATAGAGTCATAGGCTAGATCCAACCGTTAGCTCGATTTTCAATGTGAACCCTTTCAAGGCATTCTCATATATATATTTAGATACCTCTTGAGCTTAGACTGTTATAACAATTATGCTCTAACCTGTAATGAGAAAACTGAATCTCATCCAGCCTAATTAGCTTAAGTTCAGCCTAATTCTGCATGACCCTGACGCTTTGTGATTCACAGCCGTGTTGACGAATTTTCTCTCTTCCAACAATAAATTGAACCTGTGTAGAGCGCGAACGATAGTTGTACAGTGCACTTAGTGGTGTCATATAAGTTTAAGTTCTAGAAATAATTCAAATGAGAAAGAAAATAAGAAAGGAAAGAAGCCTTCCATTCAAAGAGTTACAAAAGGAATACCTATTTTTTAAAAATTCCAATCCTTGAATATTACCCTTTAGGGTTGATTGAAAGTGATACCGAGTTAACCCTTTCTGCAGAAATAATTATCCATTGTGTAATAATATGCAGCGTTTTTGTAGCTATTCGTACAACATTCTTCAGCTTAGGTTCAGGATGATCCGGGGGCGGGTGGAGTTGAGTTCCCCTAGGGCGAGCTATTGTCCAAAGCAAACAAACAAACAAAACGCTCTCGTTGTGTAGGGATGACTTTCCTGGGGTCCAGGGGTGATACGGGGCGACCCTCCTGCCCTCTAGCGTGAACCCACCAAAGCTCCGACACCCTCTGAACTCCCCCACTGCCGGCATGGATGCCACGAACGCTTTCCACAGGAGGGTAAATACCAGACAGATTATCTTGTAGGTTGTTATTGCCTTCGGGCTGCGATTCCGTATAATCCCTTGGGACTTTGTGGGGGAGGATTAAGAGATTTCAGAGGTCGTGGATGGCGGTTCCCCCAGTCCTTCTACAGTGGCTTCCTTTCACACTATCTCTCTTCTCACTTTCTCTAGAAATAAAAGCTCGATACTTCCGCGTAATGAAACCACGTACCCTTTTACGATGTCGCTAACGCACCGAACGAATACACCACTCATGCTTTCTAATTAAAACGACGAGGGCGTTTCGAGAATTTCAACTAACTGAGTTTGGATAAGAAATCGTTACAAAGGAGAAAGCATTAAACGTCTGAAATGACTTGGGATGGGAACCGGTTCGAGTTACAAACGACATACTTACAATTTTTCAAACTTTACCAAACACCTAGCTTTTATCTTTTCAAATGAAATGGTATTTTTTAAATTAATTGTCTATCACAACGCAACAATATTGTTCATATTCCTCTCGTCTTCTCTTTCTTGTTATTTATTCTTTTTTTTTCTTCTTCTTCTTCTTCTTTTCTTTCTGAAGTTTTCTTGTTCTAACGCCAAAGTGGAAGATGAGCTCCATCTTCTGTCCCCAGACATCTAACAATTTTTCGGGCCCTCTCAACCGGAGTGAAACGGCTCTGATTATGGTGAATTGAATTTTCACCCTGACCCACTCCGTTACTTTGGACAATGATTTCGACCATTTTTCTGCCAGAGTATTGGCCGTTCGTCGTTGAAATGCGTCGAATTCACGATGAACTACACCTTCAGTTGAAGCAAACAGTAGCGTAAACGATCCCCTGAGGTCTTGCTGCTCAGTCATACTTGCAGTGCTTGACGTGGGCGGCGTTTTGGGCAACTTCATCCAGGTTTGCGAATTGTAAGAGTGGGCGTCAGCATTAGTTATGCGTACATCAAAGAACGCCTCACTATCCCACACATCTTGCGCCTTCAGGCCTGCTATGAGCATGGGTCCTTCTGTAGATTCCCTTAGGACAGGCCCTACCAAAACCCCTGTCCGTGCCAAGCCCGCTAAACGAGCACAATCATCACGCACTTGATCGTGTCCATGCTTGACATGACCGCTTTTGTTACAGTTTAATGCGTGCGTGACCGTCATTTCCTCGCCACTACCTTCACAGGAGTTTGGCAGGCCTTGCAGAGGGCTCCCGTACCTCATTGCTAACGCGCCCTGGAATTGGGTCTTGGATAAATCCATGGCATCCTTCACTGTTGGTATCACTGATAATCATTGGGACGTATTTTCATCAATCACTCGACGTATTGGTGCTGAGGGGGTAAGGTGCCTACCAAGCAATTGCTTTTTTCCTAACATTTTCTTCTTGCCTTTTTCTCTCTTTCCCTATAATTAACTGAACCCTGTTGAACTGTTGTGCTGTGCATTATTGCTGATGTTAACACTTCTGTCGGCCTTTTGGATGCTGGATACGTATCGCTCGCCCCCTTCTTTGGATCCTTGATGGCCAAACCTCCAAATCTAACAGGAAGTGTGAAGATATTAGAGAGTTTTTGTTCTTCCCGTAAGATTTTCTCCCGTTGACGTGTAGAGCAGCGTCTAGAGCAAGCAGCTGGAGATGCTAGCTCTTCACGTGATTTTTACGCGTATTTCTACACGTATACGTGAAAAACCAAACGCTAACGTCACGTTAACGTCTCTATAAGTGTTTCAGAAGCTGTTTCGTATTCTTTTCGTACAACCTATTCTTATTTAACTAATTAATTGCTTTATAATTATTTATAAATACATAATTATAAATACATTTATTGCTTAGGTACCTTAAATGGCTGAATTTTGTAGCGGAGCACTTCACTATGACCTCTCGACTTGTTGACCAACCAAGTCGACTTGGCAACCACACAGTAGTTACCTTTGCTGATAACTGCGTAACTGCGGTTACCTTGGTCACACTGATTACCGGCAACTGTTGTTACCTTTGCGTCAGGCTATGATGACTACCCGTAGGCCGAAATTCCAACGAATGCATTTTCCCGTGCACGTGTAGATAGGCCTTTTCCCCGTACACGCGTAGTTCTACACGTTGACGTGAAGATTCGCGCATGCGCAGTTGGTATTTCAGTCTTTTCACGTACACGGTTAGAAAATTACGGGAAGAACAAAAACTCTCTATTAAGTTCATCTTATTCTAACAAGAATTTCAGTTGTGTATCGGAGGCAGTTACAACTTACCAATTGTTTCGAGAAACCATAATTTCAATGTATGCGCGTTACCGTCAGCCGCGTTAGGGACTGACAATATTTTTGATCTCATGCCTACTAAACGTTTTCACAAATTAATTAGTATTTTATTTTATTGGTTCCTCTTGTTGAAATGACACAGGCTGAAAACTGTCACTGTCTAATCCACTTTAAGATAGGGTGAAAGATAATGATTGTAGTACAATAGTAAGCATACTATTATTCTAGTAGGCGATAATATAGGATGTGCAGCTGATGTTGGAATCATGCAAAATTGAAAAATAATACAACGGAATTTACGAGTAAAATTGCGCTAAAACTGCTGCACAACCCCGCTCCAATTTGTAGCAAGTCGAAACAGAGCACCGTTTCCTTCGTTAAACAAGCGCTGAACCACGCACCTGATTATGAGGCAGGAATTTTAAGTAGGGATGATTACCAAGCAGAAATGAGACTGGGGTGGGGGCCGGTTGGAATCCTGAAGGGTGAACAGTAGGGGAAAATGCACCTTGTTAACAGCGGGAGGCCCTTAAGACTCTGGATTTTCAACAGGTACGTCATCCCCGGCTCCTTTTTAGCGGCATGGTCTTCATTAGAACGACCTTTAGAACAGCCTTTAAGAAAAGCCCTCGAGAACAACCTTCCCACCTCTCCATCCGTCACTTGAGACAGCACAGACCATTACTCCGGAAGTATTACCCTTCCCCATCACATATTATGGGGCGGCGTTGTTTTTTTTTTTTTTTTTTTTTTTTTTACGGAAAATGTTGTTCCTTTTGCGAAACCAATTAATTTCCCGCTGTATTTCCCTCTTCTTTTCTCACTTTTTTTCTGTATTTTATCGGGAGTAGTTTTTCCCCCCTTATTTTTTCAAACTGCACCTTTCGCTCTCGCATTACCATTTGCGAAAATTAGTCAACATTTTCGGAAGGCAGGTCATCCGTTCTTCCCTCCATAACTGAAAATCGTGGTAATTTATTTTAATAAGGGGTTGACTGAACGGGGGGAAAGTAATGAACAATATCCATCATACAAAGTAACTATTTCAGTCTTGCTACACATCTCGTATATCAAATTATTTGATAAATTTGCTATCAAAGACCTTCTACTCATGATTAAATATTCGTGAAGTGAGAAGGAAGGATTACATTTATGTACTCTTGGGAGTGGAAATAGGCCTGTAACCCTAATTCCGTTCCCAAGGTTCCGTAATGAAATAGATGATGTTGAGATCGTCTGAATTCCCTTAACTTAGAGATATAGCTTGGATGGCAGCTACTTGCAGCTTTACTTTTGACTACCCAGAAATTTCAGACAGCGTTTTTCCCATTTCTCTTGGATATAAGTCTCTTACTGTTTTACAAAATTCCGAAATTCTCTGTGGAGAATCAGTCCGAATGATATGATGAGGGGAGTAAAGAAGACTCTTAGGTCTTTGGCAGCAAGATCGTATTTGTGATGTATTGTGAATTTAACTTGTAAGAGAATGAATTTAGGTTGGTTGTTCAAACTGAATACATAATATAGCTTCTATTTATCCTACTTTAGACTGGTAAGAAGTAGACAGTGTAGGTAGAGGTAGGGCATAAGTAGGAACAGCCCAGTGACACAGTAGACTAAGATTCGTAGACGAGACCATGAGGGAAATTGAGTGGCGCGACTTTCATTTTTATAATAGTTTTATAGTTTTACCAACAAACAGACGCATAGGACCACCTAGCCCGCGCAGACGGTAAATGCGTTGGGGGTTAATGGCGACACCTGAACAACACCACCCAAGATGGGGTAGTCCCCTCACAGGGCAGGATTAGTTGTATATACACCAGTCTAGCTGCTCCGACAGGATCACTACATACATGCCAAATCTTGATTCGATCATTTCGAACCTATATTTTACCTAAACCTGGGGCAAGTGTGTTATGCACTCCGGGCTCATCCTATCCTTTCTGGGCTTCGACCTTATTCATCAATGGCATGTTTCGTACTCCACCTCTTCCTTCCTCATCTCTCTTTGATCAGCTAAATTTTTCGCCCACGTTTTTTCTAAATGCGGGCGGGATTCAGAACTCCTAACTTCCATGACCAAGAGTTATATCTTAATGTACTAACAAATAGGGTTTCATAGTCCAGGATCAAAACAATCGCAAGTTTCTAATTTGATAGACTCACTTAGCAAAACGTTTACTGCAACAACAGAAATTACTTCATGTTCGATGGAGGTACCGCCATTTAAGCTCAGTTTAAAATATGAGGAAGACAGGATTTGGCGACGGCTATCATCATACACCCTTTTGGTTCGTATGGAATCACCGACTTTTAAGGCGTGATATCACTACACAGTCTTTGTGGATAGAAGTTCGTGGGGTTCGGTGTGGAACATGCACTTAAGTGAGGATAATATGGGTAGGTATCAAATACGAGCTAGATGAAAAGATAATAAAAGATGTTTCAAATAGAATAGATGGTCGACCACGACCACCAGGAGGGAAGCTAGGCCAGACTCAGGCCGACGCTTGGGTTTATTTAGGAAACCGCAGCTAAGTTACAGGAGTTCACGACATGATATTTTGCCCGCAATGCTTCCTCTTCTACTGCGGACCATTCACGAGTGGAATGAGAAAATCACGCGGTTATAAAAGAAGTCCTCGTTCTCATTTATTATTTTCAATCATGATCTGGAAAATAATTCTTGTCTCTCATAATTCGTTGGTTTACGTTAGAAGACGCGTAAAATCCAAGAATCGAATAACAATTAACAAAACCTCGGCATCAATTTGTCAACCATGAGTTCAAGGTCTGAAATATTAAAAAATCGAGATTTAAAATTTTTCGAATAACAATAGCGTTTTTCTGTTTTTGTACATCCATCCCTGAAGGCAAGAACATTGGCAGGAAAAATATTGTCAACATGCATGTAAATAGAAACCTTTGAGAACGTAGTAATAACCTAAACTATGACGATCGTACCAATTGATATAGGGTAATGACACCAGTATCCGACACTATAAGGAATTTTTGCCAGTCCTTTAACAAGAAATTCCTTATTTTTCAACCTTTTGAAAACTTTCACCGCTTTTTCAGTTGGCCAACATTCTGAGATGTGGACACAGGTCTTGTTTTCATAAACAAACCAAAATTAAAGTGTTTGAGCCAATAAAACGTAAGGTGGTTTTTCACCCCAGTATTCGACATAGGAAGTCCAATTTTCGACAGGGGGATGAACCAGTTTTCGACACCTCTTTTTCAACAGTTTTTTAATATTTATACAGGGTGATTCCCTCGCAGATGCAAAAAAAAATTTTGGGTGAAACTACATCAAAAATGGAGTAAAATGCCGCCAACCGCATATTTTTATCTCAATCCGTACTCGAGATATGATTTTTTAAATGTTTTTTCAGGAATACCGTGTTTTTTCATTTTAAACTCGGATTTCTCCACTTTGCCTCATTTAATTTTAACTTTCAACCTCATTTTCGGTATCAGCATTAAATTTCCTATAAGAATAGTGTACTTGGGTTCTTAAAAGGTACCATCCGAAGGCCCTCACATCAGCTCAAACATTGACGATTTTGAAAAAATAATATTTCTGAAGATCTTTAAAACTTTACTACTCTTTTAAAAAGAATCCTGGAAACTGGCAAATCTCATGAAAACTGCTTCATCTAATATGCTTTCCAACGGTATTTTCAATTTTACTTTTATTTTGTTATTTAGGGGAGAAAATAATGTTTTAATGTTAAAAAATGTGGGTTTTTCAATGAAATTGTTGGTTTTCTCGAAAGATGACCCTCCATGAACCAACGACTATGGGTTCGGTTTCTATGTATTTTTTCTCGCTGGATCGAATGGAAACTCTTGCAGATCTCTCAACTACGTTATAATCGAGTTTTACACTTTAATTAACTAGTTTTACCCCATAAACACACATACATTTAAACGATTTTAAGTGTAAAACTCGGTTATAACGGAGTTGGAGAGATCTATAAATGTTACCATTCGATACAGCGTGAAAAAATACATAGAAACCGACCCCATACTCGTAGGTTCATGGAGGGTCATCTTTCGAGAAAACCAACAATTTCATTGAAAAAACCCACATTTTTTAACATTAAAACATAATTTTCTCCACTAAATAACAAAATAAAAGTAAAGTTGATTATACTGTTGGAAAGAGTATTAGATGAAGCAGTTTTCATGAGATTTTCCAGTTTCCAGGATTCGTTTTGGAAGAGTAGTAAAGTTTTAAAGATTTTCAGAAATATTCTTTTTTCAAAATCGTCAATGTTTGAGCTGATGTGAGGGCCTTTGGATGGTATTTTTAAGAACCCAAGTACACTATTCTTATAATAAATTTTATGCTGATTCCGAAAATGTGGTCAAAAGTTAAAATTGAATGAAGTAAAGTGGAGAAATTTGAGTTTAAAAGGAAAAAAACACGGTTTTCCTGAAAAAACCTTTTAAAAAATCATATCTCGAGAACGGATTGAGATAAAAATATGCAGTTGGTGGCATTTTACTCCATTTTTGATGTAATTTCACCCATTTTTTTTTTTTTTTTTTTTTTTTTGCATCTGCGAGGGAATCACCCTGTATTTAACGCAGCTATAAATCAGTCTTTAAAATTCATTTTTTAGCATTATTCATTCGCAGCATTATTTTATTCATTTTTTTAGACATTTGGATAACTGGAACATATTTATATAACTACATCATTTCCTTCATCTGATTAGGCACCCAGTTCCCGTAATTTCTTCGACAATTTGCTAAGAAATGAACAGCAAGATGGAGTGTCGGAAACTGGGTCAATAAGGTGTTGGTTACTGGGTAATCCTCAACCATGTAATCGACATTTCATTGACCCAGTTTTCGACACCCCCTGTCGAACTCTGGAGCTAGTCATTTTTTTTGAAAAATTCAAACGCCATCATTCTTAGAATTTAAAAACGATGCAGACTGCGTGAAGAACAAAAAACTATCCTGAAATCCAGTAATCGACACATGCGTCGATAACTGGGTTTCTGGTCTTTATGAGTTCCCAGTATCCGACACCCCCCCACGTGCCTTCAATCGACAGTTACAGGGATTTTCAAAGGCGTAAACACACGACAGGATGTCCAGATGCATGAATAAAATTCAAAACAAGGCTAAATAAAGAATATTGATGGAAAACAACAAATACTTCAGTCACCTCCTTACACAGAACAGCTGCCACGACAACGTTTGAAGAAGGACCTATCACTACCACTGTATACCACCGTTATTTTGTCCAGTGCCACCTTGATTTAGGCGGGAATTTGTAGAAAAATGATTGATTGTTGAATTGGCGCCAAGTTTGAATCTCTAAGTAGCGTAATTCTGATGAGATTATCAATTCAAGAAATGGGGTTTATTATAACTATTGTGAACTGTAATTGGAAAGGTCAAGCATTGATAGGTGGTTTATTTTATCTCATTAATTTAACATGGATATGTTTTTTGGGGTTGGTGGTCAGTCTGAAATTTTCGATACCGAAACAGCTATACCGATAAACAATAGCATTCCGTTGAAACGAGAGTCGCAAACAAATAGTTTCAGGTTGTGGGCGCCTAGATACGCCTATGACGATATACTAAGATTCTGTTCTATCGTGTCGATAGTCATTTTGCTCCTTCATCTTCCCAGAAATGTGCTCGTCCTACTGACTCAAATTCATAACTCAATCCTACGCACAACATATTTTCTAACCAAATGGAAATTTGAACTAATATCAATGATTAAAAAGAAAGGTAAGCCTTCCCAAGATCCGACAAGCTACCGACCAATCAGCTTGTCGCTGCTATCCAAGATCTTTGAGCGACTCCTTCTCTCATATGCTTTGATTTTTCTGGAACCGCTGATCCCACCTGAACAATTCGGCTTTCGATCATTCCACTCTCAACAGCTTCATCGGGTTGTGGATGTGCTGTTACAAAACCAATCACGTCGGCTTGGGACTATTCACAGACTCTGAGAAGGCATTCGATTGGGTCTGACATCAAGGTCTCTTCGTGAAACTTAGGCGGGTATAGCTTAACGCTTATTATCGGATTATTCAAAGATAACTATCTGCCCGGATAACTATGCTGTCCGGTACTTTGGTGTGCAATCGAACACGTGCGCTGCCCATTCAGGTGTCCCCTCAAGAAAGCGTCCTTGGGCCGGTCCTGTTCACATTATTTGCCAGCAACATACCAAGTGCTGATGACGTAGTGGTTGCACATTTTGCCGACGATCAGGCTGTTCTGTCTCAGGCTGCAACGAGGGAGGAAGCTCACGCCAAGCTACAGAATTCTGTTAACCAAGTCTATAATTGGTCCAATCAGTGGAGAACGAAGCTAAATTCAGAAAAATCTATCCCGATCTGCTTCACTCTAAAACGCAACTTCAATATCCCATCCTTCCATCTCCAGACTTCACAGAACCGAGCTGTTCGGCTTATGACAGATTGCCCTTGGATTGTCAGAAACGATTGCCTACATAACGATCTTAATCTCCAATGGGTTAACGACTTGCTGCAGTCTGCGTACACTCAACTTGCATCTCGAATCAATACCCATCCTAGCACCTTGGTAAGGAGAATTCTCGAGAACTCTCGCCCAGCAAGAGCACCGCGACGTCTGAACAGAAAATGGCATTCGGACCTCCTATGGCTACGTGGTGAACTGCTGCAATCAGAACCTTTAATCAGTTACATATCAAACACATGGACCCAATTAACGTGCTTATCACCATTTATTATTGATACCTCCATCATTGATACCTACCTCATTGTTCTTCAGGTTTCACGTCATGTTATATTACTATGTTCCATTATGCACACTTGATAGTAGTACCCCACAAAAAGTAAATAAATGAAAAAATATATACAAGATTCTACTATTGTGCTTAAATGTAATACCTATAGTGTAAGTTTTTGATTTAATCCCAAGAACTTCCTTTTCATATGTGTAATTACAGTCCAGTGATCTGTTAGAAGGGATACCTCACACAGAAATTATAAGCCCTTGTGTAATAATTTGTGGTTTTATCTTTAATATAAAAATCTCTCTTGAATCGACCTTTATTGTCCCATTCACAATATATGGGTTCCTCTCTGGAAAATGCCAACAACGCACACCTATGTACCTGTTTCGCATGTTCCTACCTACCGACCTACACTTCTACATCACCAACCATGCTTACCTGAAATGTACACCAAGCCGAACCTTTGTAATCCAGTTTTCCGCACCGGTCTCTTCATTAAATTAAATCCTTTTACCGCCATTCATCCTATTCTAATTCTAAAACCAAGTTGCGAACAAATAAAAGGCGAATAATACGAGAAAAACCGCACTTTTTTCTTCATTTCACCGGTCTGAAACGGCATTTCGATCCTCGGATAAAGGGGTGTTTGTACCGGACAACGGGAGCTCCTTTGAATCGCGGCTAAGGTTAATGAAATGTGACTACAGAAGGAGAAGGGCTGAAAACGAACTGGCCCGTACAGAAAATACGCTCAAAGGGTCTTTTTCCTCTGAATTATATCTCCCTCTGTCGCGTGAATAGTAGCTCGGACGGTCCGCAGCCCTTTTGTTTGAACCAAGACAAAATCAAAGGAGCCCTGGCAAAGCCCTTTGTGAAAAGGAGGATAAAAAAAATGTGTGATGTCAGTAAAAACCTTAGAATTGAGCCGGGGAAGGAAATAAATTTTCATCAGTTGAAATTAAAATTTATTTCAAGCCTTGGAGTTTCATGAATAATAACGACAATGAAATTCCCTTTTCATGAAACCAGGTTTTATAATTTACTTCATCTCCAACGGAAAGTAATTTCGAATTTCCAGCGTGTAGCTCTGCAGCGAATCTTGACTGAAAATTTCCAGGCCAAATATTCGAAGTTTTCTGCATGATAATTATATGTGTAATTTTCCCTCCATTTGAGCATGTTCAGTATTAAATTTATGACTAATAAATTTTTTGAATTAAATTATTCGCAATTTCTTGAAAATTAAAATTGAACATTTTGAGTTATTATTTACTTATTTATTTGATTATCATTATAGTAAGATCTATAGGTGGGTTGTTTTCAATTTCGAGAAATGAGAAAATTGTGGTCTACAGAATAAAAATTTCCACTCGAATTTGACGTTTTAGACCTTTCTGAACAGCATTCGCTTCGTATTTATCTATCTGTCTGTGTGTCTGCATATCCTTGTAACAAGCTAATTTTGAACAGTAGCAACCTCAACACTTTGGGAAAAGATCAATTTCGACAATTTTCTACCGATGTTAGTGAAATTTTCAGGGGGTGTTCGGTTTATACTGTAAATGAACTTCATAGCTCCCGATCCACTGGTCGCTTTCGCGCATGTGGAAACGTAACATCTCTAGCATCATTTTCTCCTTGCCTTATAGACCGATATTGAAATTTTACGCTACATCTTAAATGGGAACCTGCAATCTCCATACAGTCTCCCCTCCCACCCTTCTAAGAAAAGGATGAAGACTATTCGAACTGCCGAACGTGCCCTTCATTACACTGACCATCCCGTAAAAACACCCAGAAAGAGAATAAACAAAATGTCACCACCCCACATATATACTGAGGAAATAAATTATGGTTTATGTAGATTAAAAAAAAAATAATATAAAGAACTACATATAACCATAGGAACCTGCCAAGGAAAGTTTTAAGATTATATTAAACATTTCAGTTAACTATTATACCACTTGCTGGTTTAACCTTTGAGGATACGCAGTGGAAACTATTGATTTCATCTGATGAAATGCATAGGGGACTATCGTTTGCCTAACGCGCACATTATTTGAAATTGTCATTAAAATCTTATGAAAACTACACCAGTAATGCGCGTTGCAAGAGTTTTACATTGCGCAGCAGCTAAAATTGATACGTTCATCTTTAAATTGATCGCCTTGTTGAACCGCTTTTCACCGACTATTCCGGTAAGATCGGATGATTAGAACGAGAGGAAATTATGATTGCCGGATTCCTCAGCGTGGTTGATTTCTATTCAAAGAGTGGGGTATTGATTTGTTTTTAATGAAACTGGTATGAAAATGTCAACAACTAACCCTTACATTCCCTGAAAATTTCATTAATATCGGATGAAAACTGTGGATATTTAGCTTGTCATCAGGATTTGCAGATACACGGACAGACAAGAAACCAAAGTTGTACAAAATTTTCTGAAACGTAAAATGCGAGTGGAAGTTTTTATTTTGGAGGAAGAAAAAAAAAGATGTTCATCTTCCGAAAGTGAAAACATCGGTTCTGAAACCAAAGGTTGACTCGGAATCAAAATGCTGTAAAATGCTCAGTTTAGATTACTAAACTTAGTACTAAATCTTAGTACTAGATTTTTTTTTTCGATTACAGCCTTCTACTTGGGGACCGTCTGTGATTTGTTTCATAAACTTCCGATTTCATGAATGCCCCATAAAGAGATGTCAGAGTAGGTAAGATCACAAGATTTTGTAGGCCGGTCTTGGGGGGGGGGGGGGGGGGGGCTTGTAGGGAGATCATACGTTCTAGGGATTGTTCGTACAACAAAGTTGATTCGCAGAAAGTGTGAAAGGTTTCCCAATCCTACAGGAAAAAAAATTTCCATTTCATGGAAATTGAAATCAAATTGCACGTTTATAAATACGAACACCAAGCGATTTCGATTTTGAAGGCTGGAATCTTGCGGGTGATTAACAAATTAGGTTGGATGTCAGCGTGCGCGTCATCGAAAACTTCGACGACCATTTTTAGTATCTGTTCGACTGTCAGTAGAAGTATTTAGATGTATGCCCGGTACTATTTTTTATACATAAACAGTAAAACTACAGATACCGTTTGGTCTTTAAAAGAAAGTTTGATTTGAATTTGAGCATTTCACAGCATTTTTAAATTGACACCAATAATCGATTTATCCAATTCCTCCATCCCCGTAATAACATCAACACGTACGTCATGTTTTATGACTTTACTAATGTTATTAGTAGTCATAATCGATGCTCTGTAATGATTCATTGCTGCTGTCGAGAGGCCCGCCAAAAAGTTGAACAATCCACGTGAGGAATGCCAAACTAATTTAGTTGGTTGGTATTTACTCCTGACATAAGCCTAGGAATTCGCTCGCTCTACGCCCAATTCCCTTCAGGTCTCGCCGACGTGATGTATCGTCGTTGCAAATGTGCGGCGTTAACCCTTTAACTGGAGCGACGTCCCCGGTGCCCTTCCGACCGGGAGAGGTGGGAGGATTAGGGCCCGTGATGAATAGAATGGGTTAGCCTATCTGACGTCGTGGAGAGCAGTTGTCAAGCCCCCTTGTAGAGGGTGTGTCAGCCTCCGATACCGGCTCTGGTGGTCGGGAAGCCAACTAATGGCAGCTGATTAGTTCATTTAGTCCCCTCAAGGCCCGTAACGGACTTCCTGTCCAATGGACCACAGATTGCTTTCCCCCTGATAATGTCCCGGTAAACATTCTTCTCCACAAACATACCGCTGTTCCACTCACGAACTAATCCTAACTCTATCAACATTCCACCGTTCTACAATGAACAATTCGTGATATTTTTGTAAATTCATACTGGAATTTCTCTCGAAATATGAAAAAAGTCATCTTTATACAAATGATTGTGGTAGATTCTGAATTTCCGTTCGCACGGTCACAAACTTGAAAACGTCACACCAATTCAGTTATCACAAAATGAATTTCGGCAGAACCGGAAGAAGCAATCAATATATCATGATCAATTTAAAATATAGGGGCAAAACCCACATCGTCAAATTCGACATTAAATAGAGAAAATGTCACATTCTAGTTAATAATGCAATATGTGCATCTATCAGGGATTTTTCTCCATTTTAATTTATTGTTTGCGCTACGAAATAAGTAACATATAACCAGTTGGTGTTAATATGTAATGTTCGTGCTCTAGTTTTCCAGCATGTGGTATTACATGATTGTCATCATATAACTGATGTAACATTAGAATGTTATATCCGAATTTCTCATGAACTGGACCAGATTCAGAAGGACCTGTGGTGTGGCATCTCGTAAATATTCTGCTATTTATTTATTATATCTGCTGTTTATTAACCGGGAGCTGAATCATATCCTCTTTTCGTCATAAAATGAGCAGCTCTTCAATTTATGTAGCTCATCTACTACTATGTCCTTACGACATTTGCAGTATCAGTCGGTTGGGGTGTCGACTTCAATTGACTTGACCGTATTCTGTTTGTGCGCGTTTGGCGAATGAGTAGAATTATTGATGTTCTCAGGAGCTGTAACTTCAGCAATTTTGGTTTTTGCAAACCTGGTCACTCATAATAGAATAATGATAGATGCCTTTTTCGAGGGATTACTAGTCTTATCACTGTTGTCACTCAATATTCGCCATCTACTAAATTTAAAGTGTCGGGTAGAGGGATTGGCGCTGTCTGGGATTGATACACTTCAGAAACCCCGAGTTTGGCAGCTTGATCTGCCATTTCTATAATAGTAATGGAGCCAGGTCCGAAAATAGGTAGTAATTTGCGGAGAAGGTTTGAGATTAGATTTTGAAAATTTAGTCCGTTCTGAGTGAGAAAATCTTGGTCTGCCATCTCAAAATTGGAGGAATACAGAATGGCGGCCTCATAAAGATGGCTTAATATGCCCATTTTTAAGTTGTTCTCTAATAATTCATAAACCGTACATCCTGCAGAAATTGTTATACGTAGCAAAGCTGTAGAGCATGAAGAAAAACAAAAAGATTTGATCTCAAAACTCTGAATTATCTCTCAAAATGAGCGAATCACTAACAATTGAAAATCGGGCTAATTCTGGCTCAGTCCTCTCCTCCCTCCGTCTGGACTTTTGCCCTTCAGAATCACCAAGTGACATTATTATTGATCTGATTTCAGTATGCTAAAGTTCATTGTACTCTAGATTAAATACTTTCCAAAGTTCATATAGAGCATATTTTAGCTGACACCTTTCCCCATTAAACGACCTTTTTGCATTTAATCTTGAGTAGAATGAATCTCAGCAGACTGAAGTCAGACCAATATTAACGCCACTTGGTAATTTTGAAGGGCAAAAGTCCAGACGGAGGGAGGAGTGGACTGGGCCAAAATTAGCCCGATTTTAAAATGTTTCTAATTCGCTTATTTTGAGAGTTTTGGGATTGAATCTTTATGCTCTACAACTTTGCTTCGAATAAAAATTTCTGTAGGATGTACGGGTTAGGAATTATTAGAAAAAACTTTAAAATGGGCAAATTAAACCATCTTTATGAGGCCGCCATTTTGTATTCCACCAATTTTGAGATGGCAGACATAGATTTTCTTACTCAGAACGGGCTGAATTTTCAAAATCCAATCTCAAACCTTCTCTGCAAATTACTAGGTACCTATTTTCGGACCTGGCTCCGGGACTCCTCAATCACCGCTTGAAAGACTCACGAAGAAGGCGTTCGACTCCACGGGAGGACATGAGTAGCGCATTCAACCGGTTGAGACGATAACCCTCATGCATGGGGCATTGACTTTAAATTATATCGTTTCGTTTAATTACTGTTCCCCTTCAAATCTGTCACTTCAAATTTTAAGATGCTATTATAAACAAATTTTAAAAAGTCCCATCATTCCGCTATCTGAAGAACATGATCGATTAATATGAATTGGCTCAAATTTGCCACATGGTATAGTATAGTATAAGATAATTATGCTTAAATTATACTATATAAGATAATTATACTACACTTATACTAGTTATAGTATAGTATGTATATAAGTACACTTGTATCAAAGCTCTAATGTCATTTCGTTAACATAAAATGTAACCATAAAATGTGCATGTGCTTAGAGTGGAGTAGAGTAGATGTGCTTAGTCCAACATCAATGGTTCACTTGTTTTCTCCATTCCGACCATATATAGAATAGATTAGAAGAATATAATTTTATTCAGCTCTCTCGAATAAAAATCCAAGAGAAAATGAGGATAAACTTACATTTTACAATAATTGTGATCCTTAATTTAATTAATTACGTACAGCAATTGATTGAAGAGCTCAGGAGGTTTGAGGAGCAAGCCCTATCTGAATAAAGCGACTTAATTAGGAAAAATAAAAGAAGTTCCTAAATTTTAAATATACATAGATATATTTAGAACACTGGTCTGTTGAATAAATTTCTGTTAGAATAGAGTAACTATTATAAATACTAGAAGAAATTTGAAGAGAAACATAATTATTCACCTACTTTCTCCCAATATCATTTTATATAGTATAGTTTTACAGAAAAAATGTGAGCTAATCGTGGGTGATGTTAATATACATGAGAAAAACATATGACTTATTTAAATTGAACATACATTTACCGGCCATGTATAATTCGAATTATTTTGTGTGAATTTAAAATAAGTAAACTTAAAATAGTATCAGTTAAGTGCTTGTGAAGCAGCAGCAGCTATTTTACAACATGATATAATGTATGGATCAATGGATTGAATAGATAACAGTGAAGAAGTATCTTTATAAAATTCAGGATGATCTCATTCAACTATAATTCAAATTAGACAACAACTGAAGCATTAATTTTTGTCTACACTATTCAGAATCACTCGTTGGGTTCATATTTGAAAAACTCCATATAGCCGGTCCCTGAAAATCCTTTAACCACCGGATAAAATTTTATAAGTTACCTTTCTTTCAACAATGGACCTTCCCCAGTAGATTCTGAAACAATAAGATAGTTATTGAGATTATATAATTTTTTTATAGTCGTTGAAATCGGTTCTTTTAAAATATTGAAAGGTACTTGCAGTAGGACCAGTATTGTTAACACATCCCCAAGTGTTTAAAAGCGTTCAAGGTTCCTCTGAAGAGAAATATTATGAAACTGATGAATCCATTCAAGTGGAATAAAAGGGCATAGCGGAAAACAAAATGGGTAGAGCGGAAACATCTTGGGAGTCCATAAAGGGAAAGTGTAGAGCCATCTGTACGACTATGCAGTTTAGACGGGACGGTGGAGGGCCAAGACAAATCGCTATAGACACATCCCTAACAGATGTTATAGAAACAGAGTGGAATGTATATGAGGATGAGGGAGAGACGGTGCCGTACACATGGTGGAGTATAAAGGATAAAGAATGAACGTGAAACAATCAGGATAAGAGAAAATTCGCCCTCCCTTCGATGTTCCCTTCGATTCCCCGGTTCTTTCGTTAATCCGGTGAAAGGATAAACAGCTTTTCCGCCGGAAGAACCGGATGTTTGTTTACGAGAGTTTTCCCCCTTTCACGAGAAATCTTTTGGTTTAAGGTAAATGGAAAGCAGTACCGCTTTTAAGTGCCATGTAAATTGGGAAACATAATATTGTGCTAACGATGAAATAATATCGATTCCCGTTTATTCAAATCCGAAACTTCAGTAATCCATAGCTAGTAATTGGTTCATATATTTAGGGAATCCATATATTTCAAATAAAATGAACATATGTGTACGCTTCTTAAAAAGCGCCTTTATAGTAGATTCGTCCAAAGTAGCTGACAGTGGAGAGTCTGTATTGCAAGTCAATCTGTACACTGATGACTATTCATTGACAATTCCTATCTTACCTTCAGCACATTATATTCTATTTGACTGTAAACTGGTGCAGTTATGATGAAAATAGAATAAATAATTTTGTTTCTTCATAATAGTATGAGAAAGAGATGATAAGAGTGAAAAATGATGAGTTGACTGAGAAAATATTTGAGCAGGATTTATGGAAGGTTTGTTTATGATTAAAGGTTCTGAGCTAGATAGGATGGTCATCCATAATACATTTCTAAAAGAGAGCTGCAAAATACTGGATGTTTGCAAAGTATCATTTGCTGGAAAGAATTTCACACGACGAAACTGACAACACCGAAACGATTTCTGTTCTTTAACCTAACAGATTATATCATGGTAAGAAGGTTAAATAATGTAGACAGGCTCTTTAAATTCTAAATAAGACAGTATTCCTCCTGCTTATTTGTGTCTAATTACAGACAAATTTCTTTCTTTAAAGATATATTAAGACTCTTTAGGAAGAAGTGTACATTATGGACAACTTTTGACGCTGCCAAAATTTATCATAACATACAGATCAGTAGTCGCGTAGTGAGCTACATGTTAAGCGCACTTTCTTTCAAGTAGATCGGTGTACTACAAGGAATGTAGAAATAAGAATTTCGAGAGGGTATTCAACGCTTGAGCCGAGCATTGTTATTATTATTACAATAGTTATACGATTCTTAATTATTGCTCTTATTATATGAAGCTTCGTTCCAAATTTCAGCTTCGTAGGATAAGTAGCTTAAAATTAGCGTTAAGAGCTCACTAAGCTGATCGGGGTCGATCGGCAAGTTGAAATCCTATTCTACCGGTTTCACACTGGTTCTATTTCAAACTTCAGTGTCGTAGAATTAACTGCATAGAAATTAGCGTTTTAAGAGCTCTCTCAGCTGATTAGGGTGGTTCGGAAGTTAAAATCTTATTCTAACTGCCTCACAGAGGGTCCGTTCCAAATTTCAGCTTCGTAAGAATAGCATAGGAATTGGATTTTTTGAATCATGAAATCAGGCCATGCTGGTGATTGTCAATGACGATTTCTGCAACCACTTTATTGACTAGCCGATAATTATGCGGCCCTTCAATATTTCGATAATGCACCATAAACCCAGTTTGATGGGTAATTTTTTATGGGCCAGTGATCTACTAGTCTATCTAGCACAGACCTGCTCAGAAGGGCTATCTAATACAGAAATAATTAACCTTTGTGTAATAATTTTTAGCTTTTTCTAACGTAGAATATTATTTAGAACAATTTTTGCTCCATAAAATTTTTAGTTAACAACTCCTTTGCACTCAACGTGCTTACATTTAAGAACAATTCAACATAATATAATACTATAAATTACGAAAATTCGCTGATACGATCATGCTGCATGACTGGAATCTCCTAGTTCTCCTTAAATTAGGTACGATTCCAAGTATGAAGGCTCGAACATATATCTGACAAAATATTGTGAATAATCAGACGCACCTTGGAAAAATGTCACACCTTAAAATAACTGAACCGTACATTTTACAGATCAAATAGAGACGATAAAAGCTGGACGATGTGAGAAATCGAAGGATTCAAAACGCGCCACCGGTTTGTGTTCCCAACGCCTAACTTGCACAATATGGTGCCCCTTGTTTCGACTAAATCCTCCCGAAAGGGTTGACTGCCCAAACATCACAACTCATACGAGATTCCCCGTCAGTTGATAGAAACGCACCCCTTTCGTTTTAGTCCGTGAGAATCGCTCCAAATGACAAACTGTCCCGCCGCGAATCCTTGGCCCGACGGGTTCTGAGGGGAATACGGGGAAGAAAAGGTCGTTCATTACTGGATTAGGCTCTAATCTTCGGGGGAACCCTCCTGTTTTTCGGGAATCATTCATCAAATGCTAATACTCGTGAAGATCGAAAGGAGGGAAAAGCTTACTGTCATAACTACCAAGGGTGGCACCCTCATATCGCTCTTACCAAGTCTGTTAAAAGTGTTTTTTGATTTTATTAGGTTCTTCAGACAACAATGATTGAACTCCAAAAAAAAAAAAAAAAAAAAAAAAGAAAGAAAGAAAAAGACTGAAGACGAACACTGCCGCACAAAATTAAGGGATTGCCACCGAAATAACCCCAATCAAATTTATCAATGACCAGGAGCAAAGTGATATTCCATCCAAAAATTTTTAAATTTTCTTCAAAAACTATTTTAAAAACATTTCTGTTGCAACCAATAAATAAAAACCATGTATCGCATTTTCTCCCGTCGCAATGTTGCTCAATATCACAGCTAAGCTTTCTCCGTCTGTCATGATCTTCCGAGCTCACTTAGCTGATCAGGGTGGGTCCTCACTGTCAATCAGACATAGCAGACATGAAGAGGCTCCAAACTAAGTTTCAGCCTCCTAGGGCAATTAGGAGAGAAATGAGCCCCCGAGCTCACTCAGCTGATCTGTGTGGGTCCTCATTTTGTCAATCCCTTACACAGCAGGCCTCTAATTGCTCAGCACCGAATTTCAGCCTCCTAAGCCTATTACAACTTCAAAAACTGCTGCTTTTGGACTGTATGCCATCAAGTTCAATGCAGAAAAGTGACATAGAATGGTACTAGGAGAGGCAACCCTCACAGGCTGGCTTTCAGATTGGCCTTCAATGGTTGTTTCAATTGCACAAATATCTTCAACACCATCATGTGCTGTAGAAATATGCTTCACAGTTGTTATTCTCCTTAATTAAACTCCAATAGGTGATGTTCAATAGGCAACTTTAGAGTTTTAGTATAATAGGACGAATTGCAAAGAAATTAGGAATTTCGGCAGAATATGGTGATTCCACGCTATGAAATTCTATTTTACTCTCATAGAGGCTCTGTTTCGAAGTTCAGCTTCATAGATTAAACGGCAAAGTAATTAGCTTACGAGCGCAATCAGCAGATTATGGTGGTTCAGCACATTGAAGTTCTATTCTAATTGTCTCATAAAGGCCCTGTTTCTAATTTCAGCTTCACAGATAAGATACCATTGAAATCAGCTACAGAAGCCAATCAGCTGATAAGAGGTCTATGCATCGTCTAGTACCTACTGCTCACAAGTACCTACCATGTACTTAGTGCATTTTTTTCGCATTATTAGTTCATTATGGTTACTTAGCAATATGAATTCATAACGCAGTGTGATAAATCAGCTTTCCTTGACACTACAGCGGCTTTGGGATTATGAGATGTTGTGATAAAATAAGAGCATTCCAAAAAGTGGCGAACGATATTCCTGCAATGAAAACTAAGGGAGTTAAACATCGCTAGTAACGCATTTGTTAAACGTGAAAGTCAGTAAATAATGTGACGGCTCGGGCTTAGTTTTGCTCAATTTTCGAGCACAAAACCCAGCATTATCACACAAAAATTTATTATTTCTGTATAGATAACTCTTCTCCGAAGATCACTGGTATTGTCAGACATCGTACGTTGATACAGCTATCCTTAGAAAACTAAACAAGGTCAAGCCGAATTATCAGAAATTCAGCCTACTCCTGCTTGCCAAAGACACTTTGCAATTTCACTGTCGTGTTGACGATTGTTCTTGTTCTAACACAAATTATTCTGGAGCGTGATCGAACGATTGTCTTGGAGGTCTCACTCAATTCATTGAACCAATTTCCACTTATCCTAATCAAATAAGACACGACCCATTTATTTAGTAAGTAAAAGGACCGGATGAGGGGGGGGGGGGATGTCATTTAGGATCTTAATTCTTAATTTAATAGGTATAGAAATTTTCTAAACCTTGAAAGTGATTTCTACTTGAGCCCAAATGTGATTTTTGACCCGTTTCATAAACTTTGTTCCAGTAGTTTGGAAGAAACCCTCTGAACGGCGAACGGAAGGAATTTTTTCCTCGATTTTTGCTTACGAACGACTGCCAACAGTTTCTGAATGACGCGAAATAATTGAAAACTGTTTCAGCCCTGGTAGATGCAATAGGATTTTAATATTCAATATTTGAAACAATAAACACATTGTTAAGTAATGCTTGCATTACGGGACGTCTCTCCGAATGGAGTTTATATCATTTTGATGAGAATAAAAAAGAGAAAGAGAGAGAAAAAGAAAATATAATTCCTGAGAATTACCTCCCCTATTCATTTACCCCCTCCGCCGACTTCCAAGGTTGCGTAACTGGACTCCAATTCGGATCGAACAAATGATAAAAACTGTCAAGAAAACCGTATGGGTACAGTAAAAATATCACGATTTATCGCGGTTACCCCCTCCATTCACCCTCTTCCATCATGAAATGTGAAACTCCTGACATGTGTTCCAAAACTAGTCCAAATCCATGTTTGAAAAAAACAAAAAAAAAGAATCACGAATATCTGGCGAGAATATTCACCCCCTTCATTATTGAAACTTGATACTCCTGTCATACGCCCGGAAACTAGATCGGATTCTCAATGGAACGAAATAGGAATCACGAAAATCGCTGGAGACGTGTATCTTGGGTAGCGCTTGAAAGAATCGGTAATTACCCTCTCCACCCCACACAAATACAGTAAGCCCGGTATTCTCATGGTTTTTCACACAATTAGACTATACTAAATTGGAATCGAACAAAGTGTGAATCACGAAAATTGGTTGAGAATTTTGGTCTGGGTGAGGTCGACAACATTTCTCGGAACAAATCACGTTTTTTTGGCTTCATACCCTCCATCCCCTCTTTTCTATCTGAAATTCAAAATATCTGGGAATAGTTACATAACTAAAAGTGAGATCAAACAACGAAGGAATCTTGAAAATCGATTGGAAATTGTGGCCTGGGGATACTATGGTTTTTTTCATTGATTCGGTCTTTGAATGGTCTGGAACAGAATTGTATACAGTTCTTTATTTATTTATTTTTTCTCATGCTTGGATTGTCCAACACCCCCTGGATCAATTCCAATCGCTCTATTGCCGAAGCCTCTCTCCAGAGAGACGTCCTAAAAACTGCCACACTTACTCACAGATCACCTAACAGATTAGTGATTCGGGTGCGTGAATTCAAATTGTGATGCACCCCTAACGATACTCGTAATCCTTGAACAGTCCGCTGGGGGTGATCTCCGATAATCCGTAAGAGGAAGCAATCGAACTAGTCATTATCATTAGCCACATTGAATTGGGGTGAATCAAACTGGTTTAGTGGAGGTGACCGATTTCGCCTAATGAAACGTGAGTAGATCATCCCCCACCGACATCATCATGAACATAATTTTTAAGTCATTCGAGTCTTTATAAAAGATTTCAACTCTTTGGTCATTGAGGTTTTCTTTAATAATGAAGAATAACTTAAGAGTTTTCACTGATATGAATAGAAAGTTTCACTTGACACTGTCTAATCCCTTAAAGTATAATTGAAACTATTTTCTAATGAGCTGATCAATTCTCAATTATGCCTGAGTTTCTTTTTCAATTTAGCTTGTTAAAAAACTCAAATTTTCATCCTGCAGAAGGTGAAGGGTCTTTTTTCAGTCAACTGATTGATGAGGCTTTACTTTTTAATGAACTTGAGCAAATTTTTGAAATTTTCTCTTTCATTACACTCCCTGTAAAATTTCAACGTCTTAGGGTTAACAGCAAAGAATATAGCTCATTCAGCTGATCAGAATTAGCTCCATCATTTCATTCGTCTCTTGTTGTCTCAGAGAGGCACCGGGTCACATTTTAACTTCCTAATGTGAAATGGAGATAATTTTCGCTCACTCAGCAGATCAGGCTTGAGTCCGTAATTTTATTTTTAATTTTACCCTTTCAAATGTCAACTTCCTAGGGTGAAGAGGTGAGAATTTAGCTCATTCTCCTCCCTGGTATAAGTGATCAAACTGAAAACCAAACATTTTAGTTTCAGTACGTACCTACCAGTTGTTAGTTATAAGACGGAAGTTCAATGGAGGGATGTTGTCAGTGTGAGATGTGGTATGGCGATTAATAAACTCTGAGCTTTCTGACAGTTATTGTTGAACGGTTGGTGGAAAATTAGCAAGTAACAATTCCCTAGTAACGGATCAGTCGTACGTAAAAAGCACCAGAAAATACCGCGTAGCGCATTTTTGTCACTCAAACTAGTATTGTTTTCGTGCTGGGAGCAAATGACAACAATATGTTCCTTTTAAAAGTTATCAAAATGTGAGATTTTTATGTAACAAAACCAGGCATTCAACACGTCACATAAATTTGTCAATAGTGCCATGATTCAATGGTTTTTAAAGGGATTGGGAGGTGGATCCAGGCCACGTGACAAAAATATGGGCAAGTGTCCCATCATTGATCGTTAGTTATAAGAAACACCGCAGGAAGCTCTAGATTGAACGGCAAGCGGGTGTCAAGGGACGCGTTTTTTAGAGGTCATCCACCAATTCATCGGGAAGCGGTCCTTGGCAAAAACGTTTAATTAAATTCTACTTATGAGAGTTCGGCGCAAAGGTTTTAATTAAAACGAACGGGAAACCTCTTGACGTCATAACTCAAAGGGCGAATGAGAAATCATCAAATTTAAAATGATGAAATGGAAGGGAAAGGTGACGGGGAGAGAATTACATCGAGTCCAACTTGACATGTTTCGGGTTGCTTTGAATGTTGATATTTCTGACGAATTTCAATATGATGGCACAAACAAATGGACTCTACAACGGGTGCTCAAGCACCAATAAGTTTTAAAACGAATAATAATTTTTTTTTTTTTTTCAATTCACTTTGTTTTTAATAAACTGTGTGCCACCAGCCTTTTTTTTTTTTTTTTTTTTTTCGATGTTAACCACTGATTTTGGTCTATTTGTCGTTATAATCTTCATTTAACTAGGACGATTGAATGAGGACATTCATTTATTTTTGGTATGCTAGCTTGAGAGCATCCGACCACTAAATTCTTATCTATTGTTATCACGACCACCATTCTTATCTATCCGTCCAACTCATCTGTATTGTACTAGAAAATTTGATTCAAGATATTTTTTATTCTTGGGATGAGAGAATCTACATTACAAGACTATATACATCATTCTGACCAATTTGTTTAATTAATCTATGTAGGTATATTTTACTAACAGAATCGATTACCTTTGTAAATCGACCAAGAAAAAAAATTAACCCCCCCGGAAATGTTTGGTTTACGTTTCAAGATGCGTAGAATCCAAAATTCGAATTTTAAAAAAATCCGTCCGTCGTCGAGAGCTTTTCTCCGAAACTACAGACCAACCTAAATGAAACTTGGCCAAAAATCAT
Organism: Adelphocoris suturalis; assembly: GCA_030762985.1. Classification (NCBI taxonomy): domain Eukaryota; kingdom Metazoa; phylum Arthropoda; class Insecta; order Hemiptera; family Miridae; genus Adelphocoris; species Adelphocoris suturalis. Next base: position 112,637,243 of record CM061040.1, on the reverse strand, counting down.
ATATCGTCCGAGGATGTGCCAGTAACATTGTCATCAATTTTTATCATTGTCAACATTCAAAAATCGAGATCTCGAAACTTTCAAGGTAACTGTAATGATTTTTTGCTTGTCAATGATGAATATAATCCCAAAGGATCGATTAAAACCATCCGCAAAGCTGTATGTTGAATGGTTTGCTTTCCATTAGGGCTTGCATTCATGCGCTACTAGCGAATCTACTGGTTAGGCGATTTGGACTCAAATTTAGAGGATAGTTGGGAGAGATTGATTTGAACATTGCCTAGCAATTTCAACATAATCCTGTCATTATTAGCTACTGCGCATGCGCGAATGTGTATACCTTTTTAAACAAGCCTAATTTCAACTGTCATTTTGATGAAATTTTCAGGGAATTCACTGTTTTTGCTGTCAATGGTCCACTATTAATTCCATACTTCTCTATTCATTACTTCATTCTGCTAATGCACAAACGCAGATCAGCTGAATTAGTTAAATTCTCTCCTATTCACCCTGGGAATTTGAAAGGGAGCCTCTCTGGGACACAAAGTAACGAATAAAATTATAGGATCTTTCCTTATCGGCTGAGTGAGCTAAATTCTCTCCTTTTCACCCTAGGAATGTTAAATTTGACAGGGAGCCCTTCTAGGACTAAGAGTCAAAAATCCAATGTCGAGTTCCAACCAGATCAACTGATTCAGCTGAATTCTCTCCTATCAATCCTGAAAACTTTATATTTGATAGGGATCCTCTCTAGGACATTAAGAGATTAATGCAATGACGGGTCCCAACCAGATCAGCTGACTCAGCTTAATTGTCTCCTATTAATCCTGAAATTTTTTAAATTTGATAGGGAGCCTCTCCAGGACATTAAGAGACTAATGCAATGACGGGTCCCAACCAGATCAGCTGGCTCAGCTTAATTCTTTCTGATCCACCCTGGGAATTTGAAATTTGATAGGGAGCCTCCTGGGTCATTGTGAAACGAATAAAATGATGGGCTACTTCCTTATCAGCTGAGTGAGCTAAATTCTCTCCTTTTCACCCAAGGAATGTTAAATTTGACAGAGAGCCTTTAGAGTGGAATGGAATGACGAGTTCCAACCGGATAAGCTGACTCGGCTAAATTCTCGCCTACTAATCCTGAGAATTTGAAAATTGATAGGGAGCCTCTCTAGGACATTAAGAGATGGATGCAATGACGGGTTCCAATGAAATTAGCTGACTTAGCAAAATTCTCTCCTATTCACCTTAGGAATTTGAAATTTGATTGGGAGCCTCTCGTGAACATCGAGAAACGAATAAAATGATGGTATTTTTCCTTGAACCATCACTTATAGTGTACGACGTGTCTTCCAACGTCTCCGGAAGGTTGGGCAATACATCAACAGATACTTATTCAAATACCCGTATTCACCCTTTATGCGTACTACTTTATTATATTTATATTCAATGTTTCCTTCGCTTCAATTAAGTAAAAAAGTTTACTAACTAAATTATTTTTATTTGTATCCATGACTGTACGAATAATGGGGACAAAGTCCGCCGGGTCAGCTAGTGTTTTAATGAGTACTAGTCATTACTCATCATAATCTTATCATAATTAGGTAATTTCTACAATTTAAGGTTCAATAGAACAAATATTGCATGACATTGAACAAATATCAGAAGTAATCCACGGAAAGTAAAAACATAAACAAGTGAATGAAAACAATATATAAGAAAATCATTTACTCAAATGGGATCTAAATATCCTGATTAATCACTGACTACGATCCCACTAAATAAAATAATAAAATATTTCATACATCATCTATATACACCCGACGCTACGTGCATATCGACACCTATACTTTACCGCGCTCTACCAATGACTTCAAATTCTTGAGGGAGGTTTCATTGCACATTTATATACTCGCAAGCTCACCGAGAAAGGTTTGTGGATTCGCGGGCGGTCATTCTTCTGGATTTATTTATCTATTGGTGAAAGATAATTCTAGATGTCGAGCGTGATAAAATCTAGGCGTGGGTTCGTACCGAGTATACTGTGTATGTGGATGATGTGGGGTATGAACGTGGAATGGTTAATTTGGCTTGTAGTAGTAACCGTTCATTGCTTATCAGCATCAAGAACTTAAGTAGGTACCTTATTATTGCAAACACCATTCTATCATATTGTTGAGAGGAACAAAAATATTGGAATTTGGGAGACTACACCTAGATTATCTTGTATTTTCTATAGTAAAAGCACATTTCAATAGTTAATAATAATGCTGTTGTATTCTGAAAGCATCTTCTGAGAAACTCCCGAATCGCAGTGATACGACCCCTTTCTCAATACACTCAATACTTGTAGGTGGGGGTTGGCCAGGGGCCGAGATAGGTATAATGTGGAATGTGACACATCTCCAACTGACAGAGCAATCATGAACCGTTTTTTTCCTTCAGGCACCTCATGACGGGTGCAATCTCTCTGAATATGACGGGCTCAGCGAGGGTTGGATATTTGATGATCTCTCACGCACGGACGAGTCCAAAACGTCGCGTGTGACAGATCCGAAAATATGACGAAAAGATACAGATAAATGAAGAAAAACATATATATTTATACGGGAAGAGGAAAAAAGAGTTAAGAGGAATCAAGTAAACATTGGATTCTATGTAGACCATTTTCTGTGAATCATTTAATGCCGAGTGTCGTCCTTCCATGAAATATTGATTGTTTTGTGAAAGTGGTTATTGAGATTGAATGCTCGCTGAAACGATGACAGATAGAATTGCTTTACCAAGGAATTATTAATAGAAGGAGGACGGGTACCCGCGTGAATATAATATTATTTGACATGCGTCAGATTGATTTTAGAGAAGAGTAGACATTCGTTTTGATGGTCTATGGAACAACTTCATTAGGAAATCAAATAATCAGACATTCTTAGGTATTGCAATGTGATTAGCCTTGCATAAAAACACTATGGAAATGCTAATCTGCGGATGAATGAGAGGCAAGCGAAATTAATACCTAAGCTAATGGCGGACCTACTACTGATCAAAACTAGTGATTTTTTTATTTTTGCACTTGTTTGTGATTTGAGCGCATCAAATGAAAATTACTGTTCAATAAAATGTTTCTATATTTTAATTCAGCAAGCTTTTTGAGTTGCTGTTACGCATAAACTGCATTGTTGAGAATTTTTCGTAATACAAAAGGTAATTCAGAAGAATAGGTTTTGATTTTGAACAGGTGTTTATTATAAACTCTATGGACTTAACTATAGCCTAACCTCAACTACTTAAGTAATATTATATGTAGGTATTTATGAAATTTCAACATTTCTTCTCCTACTGCCTCTCGAGGCAAACAAGATTTCCAGTCGGGTTTAATAACCTACTGTATGAATTTGTGTACAACTTATTATTTTAATTATATTCACCTATATATTTTTGTATAAATCAAAGAACTTTGTTTTAAACAGAAAACTTCAACTCTAACTTATTTCTGTTCTTGAATGTAGTTATTGTATTGCTATTGATATTGTTGCCTCTCGAGGCAAACAAGATTTCCAGTCGGCTTTGATAACCTACTGAATGAATTTGTGTACAACTTATTATTTTAATTATATTCACCTATATATTTTTGTATAAATCAAAGAACTTTGTTTTAAACAGAAAACTTCAACTCCAACTTATTTCTGTTCTTGAATGTAGTTATTGTATTGCTATTGATATTGTTGTTAGGCAAGAGAATATTTTCTGGGATTTAGGACTACAAAGAAAGAACTTAGAAATTTATAAAAATTGAATTTGTGGCAAACGAAATTTTTCTATGAATTTCCTCGGTATTGTGGAATAAATATAACTTTCAGGGTTTGAGACATTATTTTCCTTTTTAATATTTTTTGTAATCAAATATTGTGAAATTTTAAGGACAATATTGTGTACCGAACTTCCACAAGTTTTAAATTATGTTTGACAAACTACTCCCAGAAAAGCAGGTAGTACCTATTTTGATAAACGAATGTAAATATAGAAAATATCATATACCCTATGTATTAAATGTGATTTTTCTCCCCCTTTAGTTCATCCTTCATTTACTGTTATGCATGATTTCTAGGCAAAAATGCATTTTAATTGGATTTTTCCACTATCCTCAGTTACCTGCTTCTAGGATTGTCATGATACTTACCTATAGGAGTTTTGGAACGAATAAAATCTATTCTGCCCTATCGTCAATATCCTTTGAAAAGCTCTAAGCACGAAAAGTTATTATTATTTGCGAATTTCATGGTTAAACACAGGAAATCACAATAGGAGCCATGGTAGTTAGAAACGATTATCTCGTAGATACGAACCAACGTTCGCTGCATAAAAGCCTTATTGTGTTTCCCTTGTGAACATCAGAATGGATAAATGGAATCCTCTTTGAGTAACATACAGTGATGAGATAGAGTGTGTCCAACATAGATTTGTAACATATGTTCACTTCAAGTTTCGAGATGAAATAGCCTACTTCGACTATAAAACTATACAGAAAACTCTTGTACTTGCTTCCCTAAATGAAAGGAGTAGAACAGCTTATGCCGTATCCTTGATCAAGCTGCTGAATGCACAAGATCAAGGGATTTCTTTTCCTCAACTTTGGAAGGAACAAATTATACAACACATAGCCTTTAACAAGGGTTCAGGGGTTGGCTGAATGTTGATCTCACTAAATCCGAACTATCGGTGTTTTTCCTTTGTACTTATTAGCTCTAAATACATTTTTTAATGAACTGCACCTACATAACTAAAATCATGTATAATATTTTGTAATCCCTATATAATTGGGATAAATATCCCGCTATATATGAATAAAATAGAAGTGCCAGTCTTGCAGCATATCGTACGAACGAATTCTTCACTTTTCATAGTTTTGAAATTTGAGCACTTTGATTGCGAAGAAGTTTTTAACTAACAATTTTCTGGAAAAAAAAAATAATAATAAAAATTCTGGGTAATATTCGGCGATTCAAAAAAGATTATGAATTTTTAATTTTTTTGCAGGTTTTATTGATTTTTCAGCAAATCTTTTTAAAATCTAAGTACCTACATTTTTCCGCAATGTAACAAATTTCTTAAATAAAGTTTTTAATTATTCATCGTTGATGAAACTATTCTGACTAAAACCCTGTTAAAGACATAAATTAACGATTTTTAGCTGTTTCTAAACATTGTTAGTGATTTTTAAGCTCATTTTTTGAAATCCATTCATTTGGAAAACTAGATTTTTTTGGCGCAAAAACGGAATTTTTATCTCAATTGTAAGGAGAGTTATCGTCTGGAATGTATATATCGTCTGGAGTGTATACCTATATTAATTTCTATACAATTCTTAGGCCGACCCTCAATAATTTTTTTTGTAATGTCCGTAACGAAATTTTTCTCGTGAGACGAAGGTTGTGGGTTCAAATCCTGTTGACTGGTCAAATTTTTTTTGGTCGTACAACTCCTTTTTTTTTTTTTTTTTTTTTTTTTTTTTTTTTTTTTTTTTTTTTTTTTTTTTTTTTTTTTTTGTTTGAAATCCTGTTGACTGTTCAAATTTTTTTTTGGTCGTACAACTCCCGAAATTTGCATAGCAAATTATCCTCGTTTTCTACGCAGTACTAAAGAGAAAAGATCCGGGGGGTCCAGGGGGGCGAAGCCCCCCGGCGAGGCGCGAAGCGCCGAGTATATATATATATATATATATATATATATATATATATATATATATATATGTATACATATATGTATATATATATGTATATATATATATATATATATACTAGCAGAACCCTGCCACACTTCGCTGTGGCACATTGTGGTTTCATCGCTAGTCCATTTTTTACAGACCTCAGTCAGTTGATTACAGTGTTTCATCATCTGCAATTAAACCATAGGTACTTCACCCAGAGGGATTCCGTTCAAAATGTCAGCACCTTCAGTTGAAAAGGAACAAAATTAGCTAAAGAGCACATCATTTCAGCTCCGAATTTTAGCACCATAAGATGAATATGAACAAAATAAATAGGCAAAAGAACTTACTTAGCTGATCACAGTGGTCCTCCCAGTTGTAATTACAGTTGATCACACCCTGAGAGTCCATCTTAAATAGAACTGGAACAAAATTAGCTACAGAGCTCCCACCACTTTTTGTCGTGGTTCATCGTTTTTACTAGTAAGCAGTGAACTGTTCCGTTACCCTAGTTTTCCCGTTAAGTATGATTTATACCGTTACCCACAGTTTATCCAGTTACCCGAGGTGTGTCTGGCCATTCAGAAAGCTGATGTTACGATCTACGCTAACGTATCTAAAAAGTTGCAGTATGCACCAATTTACCTACGTACAATTTATTTATAGGTTTCAATTTCAATTTATCTTCAAAAGCTGCTTCACTCGTTTACGAGGCAGTAACAACGTTACATGATGATTTCGTTTGATTTCAATGAGGTGTTAGGAAAGGTTCCGTACCGTTTCAACACGATCGCAAAGTTGTAGAGAGAACACAGGCTTTTTCGGCCGGAAGGAGTGGGGAAATGAAAAACAAGAAGCCTAAGCCCACCTACAAAACTTGCTGATCATTTGCAAAAAACTCATATTGAAATCGGTCCAGCCGGGGGTGCGACCTAGGGAAATAGTGATTTATTTGAATATAATATAATATAAAGTTCTAAACCCTAGGATTCATTTCAGAATGGCTCAAAACGAATTTCAATTAATACAATTTGCGAAATTTTGATTTTAAAATTTTTAGAGCCATTTCAATAGCTTCATTTTCAACGAAAATCTGCTAAAAGGGTTTACAATGTATTCTATCTGGAAGCCACCGTAGATTTCCTGACTACCTCGGCATAGCTAGTTAACAAACGATTGTATAATCGCAGTTTAAATGGTTCGCTGATAAGCCGCTGAAGTTGTGTTTGGGTCGATTACCATAAGCCGGCCTCCATCATAAACATCGTGCGCCCCCAGCTGAGTGCGGCTTTTTCCACAGCCGCTCCTTGAATTAAACATCTGAATGCCCCATTCAAACTCCCTTCAATAGAACAGGCTGCTTGAGGGTATTTGCCTCGTGAATATTCTTCCATAGAATTCACCCGTCGACCCTTTCGAGTATTCAACTCAATTCTTCTATGAAGGCTCCCGTCTCTCCGGTTGAAGTTAAATTCCTAATTAGCGCTGCTGATTTTCTTAGACAAGATGGGTGCTTTTTTCTCTCAGAATTTAGCTTGATAGTGTATCCATCAGCTAGAACACCGCTGGATCCGTTCCCTACATTTTCTCATTATTAGGGATCATAACTATATATATCATTCATTTATTTATTTTGCTTGCCTTTCATTTCATTTATTGGATTATGGTAAGCTGATGGTTGTTGTTTTGTTGTTTTAGCGAAATTTTGTAGAAACTGAAGCTGTTGCAATGGCTTCTAAAATTTAGATATCTAAATTTTCGAAAATTATCATAATTGAAATCCGTGTGTGTGTGTGTTTGTGTTTTTATAGGGGCACTTCCTTTCACCCCACTCTTCCTCCCCATCCTTCTGCAACTTCGCTTATCCCTAAAGCCGGCGTCGGGTAAACCTGATGGCCGTCCTCCCCACTTCTTTTATTTATTTTCTTAAGTTAATGGCGTGCTCCCTGTATATATATACTTATTTATTTATTTTAAAAAAAGTGTGTGTGCCTTTCCAGACGATAACACTTCTAAGGATTGAGATAAAAATACCGTTCTTGCGCTGAAAAATCAAGCTTTCCAAATGAAAGGATGAGTTTGTTGGCCAGCACTTGTAAAGCCCATTAAATTGATCACATTTCAAAATGTAAATTTATTCCTAAAAGTTCAAATTATTATTCTTGAATTGGAGATTTAAAAACAGAATTTAGGCTGTGAATGTTGAGCTGGATTTCGGGATGAAATACTGATCTGGTGATTTCTACTCTATTTGAGGGTGTTGTGCGACCGTACAAACCATCCTATCTGAAATAGTTATGTCTCCATTGAGCTAGTAGAACACGTAGTCATAAATGCTGTTCCCTCATCGTTCTATCGAAATCCACAATACCCCGAAGTGTAATTGACTGGATAAATATCCCAATACCAGCCGGTGAAACGGGGAGGCTCAATGTATTGAAAACACATCTGAAACAGACCTAAGCCAGAGGAGATAATACCCAATTATAATGTTTACTGAGCCCATTGTTCCCACACTGGGAGGATGGGTTGTCATTGTCGAGAGGACGAATGGGTCCAGGGGGCATAGACTATTGTTTCCTGAAAGATAATAGCAGCAAGACGCGGCGAGGGGTGGTGGAGGAGCGAATGTGCTGCTGCTGGCGGGGGATTAAGGAACCTTTGTGGAAAATCTCCGGCGGCGAAGGTTGAAAAGTGGAACGCGTCTCTTTTTCTGCGAGAGACAAAGGGGGAAAAATTATAAAAGAAGAAAGAGAATAAAGAATCGTGAATGTATGTATCATACGTGCGGTGATGAATCATATCTTTATTACACGTCGGTGCGCTGGTAGTTTCTTCCTCTCCCTTTTCATTATAATGCACTCATTTATCTTTAAAATCAATTGGGCTACATGATTCTGCTCACGTAGAAACAGCTATCTAAGTTACCCACTAAACTATCTTGTTCCTGAAACTGCTACAAGAGTGAATTGGCATCGTCATTTATAATTCCCTTGTCAGATACTTAACATATTAACTATATATATATATATATATATATATATATATATATATATATATATATATATAAATACATCGCTGGGTATTGGGATCAATGCGACCTCCCGGCCTCAACCTCAACGATTGAGTCTACATTAGAAGTTGCGAAGCCATAATATATGGATGGTTACATGGTTGCAGGCTTCTAAGACACTACTCGTCCAATTATTCAGAAAAACTAATCACTCTTCTATTTTTGACAAAGATTATTTTCGAAATATAAAATCATTCTTTTTTCTTTTTATCTGTGAAATTCATATCAAATTAAGTTTATTATATATATATATATATATATATATATATATATATATATATATATAAGTATATGTATATATACTCGGCGCTTCGCGCCTCGCCGGGGGGCTTCGCCCCCCTGTACCCCCCTAATCTATACTTGGCACTTCGCGCCTCGCCGGATCTTTTCTCTTTTCTACTGCGTAGAAAACAAGGATAATTTGCTATGCAATTCTTAGCCTGAATCAACTTAGTTTTGGAATGTAGCCAGGTACGTAAGGAGAGGGAAATTGGTAGCTTGAAATGTGAACATTTATCACATAAATCAAGCGCTTTCCAACGAGTGGGGAACGATTTTTGTGCGATGAAAACTGCGGAAGTTTCATTCCCCTAACAACGGCTGGGTTGTACGTGAAAAACACTGAAATTGTGACACAATCTATAGCAACTACTCAACTACTCGGTTGTGCGTGAAAATCATCTTTAATTTCGTTTGGGACGTTACAAAAAAAATTATTGGGGGTCGGCCTAAGAATTGCATAGCAATTTATATATATATATATATATATATATATATATATATATATATATATACAATATATATATATATATATATATATATATATACTGAGTGCTGGTGGTTATGTCTAGGTAGTGTATATAATTGGAGGTTGAGTTTGACCAAACTAGACTTGAGTGGTTTTTTAAATCATGTTTTAATCATAATCATCCACAACGTTTCTACCCAGGGGCTGGGTCCTAATCATGTGGTACCTAAAACGAACAAGAAATAGGTATAATCTAAATGGAACAAGAAGTAGGTATACAGTAAATGCTAGAAGGGTGTGATTTTGAATGGGACAATCTTATTAGTTTTTCTTATCATCTATGGTTTAGATTCTACATATAAACTAGGTTTTTTTCAAGTAGGTACTTACAATTGGTTTGGATGTGGTGGAGGGTCTTTCACCAAGTGAAAGAATATAATATTAGTTTCAAATGTGAAAACATTCAACACTTTAGCAAGATTCGAATTACATAGGTATGGCTTGGGCCAGAACTGTTTTAACGGTTTTAGTTCTGGCCAATTCAAAATCACACCTTTCTAGCATTTACTGTATACCTACTTCTTGTTCCATTTAGATTATACCTATTTATTGTTCGTTTTAGGTACCTCATGATTAGGACCCATCCCCTGGGTAGAAACGTTGTGGATTACTATGATTAAAACATGATCTAAAAAACCACTCAAGTCTAGTTTGGTCAAACTCAACCTCCAATTATACATACATACATATATATATATATATATATATATATATATATATATACATATATATATAATAGGTGAATGAAACAATTCAGTGGGTAAGTAGATGTTTGATTCACCTTCACGCTACCCACTGAAATGTTTCGTTTGCCAAACTGCTACAAGAGATTGACGCCTTCATTATTAATTCATGTCAGGTATCTGACATGTTTGTGATAGGTATGTGGGAGGGAGGAGCCAAAGAGAAGAGAGCTTTAGTGATGGATTGTCATGCAGACATATATATGTATAATATATTATATAGGTGAACAAAACATTCAGTGGATAAAAATTTTAAACATGTTTTTCAATTAAATATTTCATTTTCAATTTATTAAAATATTCATAATAGAAAGAAAGCCTTAAGAACTCCAAGGCTATAATAAATTTAGCTCACTCAGCTTATTAAGAAACAGCCCATAACTTTATTCGTCTCTTGATGTACTAGAGAGCCCTACTTAACAATCCATAAAATGAGGTACCTAGGTTGTTTTCACAGACAGTTGGTAAACCCACCTTCTTAGTTACCAAACGCTAATGCATCCTTGTACGCAAAAATCCAGTTACTTAACGGGCCATCATAAATACTTGCAACATGTGAAAAATAAATTAATTAATTAATAAAATACTATTTCTTCGTAACTTTGGTTGTTTCGGGGCCAACACTTGTTAGTTATCTGAGCAATCGAGAAATACTTCGAATGAAAATTAAAGTCGGCGTAGAATGACACAAATACCCGCTCTCAAGGTTGTAGCTAGAACTAGATCAGAAATAATTATTGAACGATTCAAAATCGTTCCGAAGGATTTATATTTAAATTTTACTAAAACGTGCTGAAATCGGTTATGAAACTAGAAAATTTTCAACAGTCCAAAAAGTGTGTAGTAGCTTTTAAATTGTTCCTCGCAAAATACTACTTGGAATTTTTTTAAATAAAATTTATAGTTTCTTTACAAAAAATAGCGTGATCAAACGTTTGAAACATTTTACTTGAATATAATTTTTTTTAACTACTTAAGAATTATTATAATAACGAAATGCATGCATCACTGCAACTTTATTTTTTGTTAAGATGAATCCAAAACATCTTGAAATATGACAATTGGACAAAAATATTGCCGGCAGCGCGATCTATACTTGGGGCCCACTACAGGGCCATCCGCTTCATTCTTTATATGAGCTTGTGCTCTCAACTTTGAAATCGAGATTTACGAGTACTTTATAAATTGTCGATCGTAGCCAGAATAATAAAGTCTTTAGACGGTCACAGCATTTCTTACTTATATCCACCATTAACCTTCCTTCACTTCCAGTCAATATCATCGAGTGCTTGAGTTCAACTGTGATTGTAAATCATATACTCGTCTTCTTTAGGAGCAAATGGCATAGAAAAACTAGAACTGAATGGCATCTTTTCGATATACCGTTTTTTTGCAAGTCAAGAAACCTTACATCGTCCATTTACATAATATTTTTCTTTATTACGTCCGTTCCAGACCTAACCCCTCCTACTAAGCCCGGTCTCATTGGCTAGCGCCCAAACCCAATAAAAATTTCCATCCTATGAACTCAAAGGTCCACTTCGTATAAATAACTTTTTCCCTCGGCAGTTTCGGAGAATAAAGAAAAGAGCGAGTAATAAAATACGAAAAAATTACGAAAAAAGAAATCCCCGAGGGTGAAAAACGGTTTCGAAAAACTTCCTTCTTGCTCCCACCAAGATTAATGACTTCTTCCGATTCTTTGGACACAATAGGCGGGTTCAGGTGCCGTTCTTCCGACTTAGCGCCTGGCCTCTTCCGCGGTAGAGATCTTTTCCTTAACGTTCATAGGAACTACTTAATCTTGAGCTTTTGCTCTTCCTTGCCTTCCCTTTTGAAGGCGGAATGAATTTATAGCCCGAGGCCGACCGTCGAAGCGGAAGCGAGAGGTGTATGGAGGAAAGTAGATTTATCTTTTTTCTCGAAGAAAAGCTCCGAGGAAACTGGGAAGTTGCTAGGAAGGAATTTGACGTTAGGATTAGGGATTACGACGATATATATTTTTTCTGTCTTTTTTTAGTAGCGGAAAATTTATGAATGAGGTGGATTAATGGTTGAAGGGAGAACACGAACACGTTCACGTACGTCTTGTTCAGGCAATGCTAATAAGCTTTAGGTTACCATATTACCGAACATGGAGAAGCGAAATCGTGTATTTCTGATGCAGGTAAAAATAAAATGCCTTCTTCGTATTTAGAAAACAAAAGGTCTTTTTTGATATGGATATTACTTTTAGGGGGTGTCAACCTAAAAATGGTGTCCAATTATTTCAGACTTAAAAGTTAACTCCACAGGTCTCCACGTACAACCGCTCCGTTGCAAGGGAACTGTTACTCCGTTAGTTTTTATCCCACGAAAATTGTTCACCAGCCGTTGGAAAGTTCTCCATTTACCTGAAAACATGGCGCTGTCTAATGCGCCTTTCCTTACACCGTGTTTCATTATGTTTATGTGGTATGTAAACAACAATCATACTATTTTAGATCGAGCGTCAAATAAACTTCTAAAATGTGTGCCTAATTTTCCTGATTTTCACCTGGTTTACGAACCCTGGGCCGAAGGAGAAAAGGGTGGAAGATTGGTGAGGTCTTAGGAAAGCAAAAAGAGAAGGCGAATTTGATTTTTTGAGGGTGATGCCGCAGTTTTGTCCATTTGTGTAAGGTATATATATTCGGCTGAAGCCCCTCTTCGCAGATGTGAGAAGTAGGGTGCTCGAAAGCCGTTGGCTTTGGAATAAGGCCGACTAGGCGGATCTTGAGCAACACGCCTGTCTTTGAGTTTTATTTGGTAAAATATAATCAATTTTTAGAAAGCTCATGTAGGACCACAACACATATGTTATTATGACGAGAAGGCGACGATGGGATTGAGAGGTGCGTTTCTCATTACTTGACCTCAGATTTATTCAACCATGTATCAAGATGAAGCAGGTATCTACTAACCCCTATGGGTAACCAAAAAATAAGATAAAGCTATATAAGAAAAGTCGTCATGTCTTGTCTGAGATCTACAAATATCTTCTTTGCCACACCCTTGACTGCCTATCATGTTTCAGTCAACTTCGATTAATTTCCCGGTATTGTGCCGGTTTGTTTCCTGAATTATAGAGTGGATGCCTTAAAATCAGTTTCCTGTGCACTACCTCTACTAGATCTGACAACCCATTGCAATGATTCATTTAACGTTAGCCTGATCCGGAATTCCGTTTTTTAGCGGGAAAGTAGTTGAGTTAGCTACATTCTATTGTGTTAACCATAGGAAGATGAAACTTTATAGGGAGCCCCTTTGAGCCATCATGAGACGAATTAAATGACGGGATCCTAATCAATCAACTGAACTAAATTCTCTCCTATTCACCAAGTTGTCTATTGGAAGTTGCCATTTTACAGGAAGCCTCTCTGGAACATCAAGAGACGAATGAAATAATGGGTGTTTTCAGGTGCTTCACAGAAGAAAAAAAAAAACGAATGAAATTTTGGGCTTCATTCTGATCAGTTAAATTTCCTCCTATTCACCTTAGAAAGTGGAAATTAGACTGAAAGGCTTTCTGGGGTTCCAAGCAGTACAAATTTAATTACGGGCTCCGAAATAGGCTGAGAGAACAAAATTCTAGCTGTTCATCCTGGATAGTTGATATTTGACTTGGAGCCTCTCTGGAACATTAAAAGCGACCTGTTCCCCCTAAGAAGCTGGTATTTGATACAGAGCTGGGAGAATAGGAGATAAATAAAATGATAGACCTGATGGATATCCTGATCTGTCCTCAAAAACCAGCATTTAGCTAAAGCCATGTTCAATACTTTTGAATTTTAGCTGTTAGGCACTATGTGTAGCAAACGGTCGTCCAGGGGTACCTACGTTTCCAGAGATGCACGGGGCCGAATTCACTTCAAGTTCAGAATTAGCACCCCAGGAATCATCCTAATGCCAAGTTTACCTCTTGAACTTTAAATGATGTTGTAACAAAACAGTAGAAAATTATGCAGATGGCTTGAAACCCCTTATGAGCTGTCTCCCTTCTACACCGTTCACTACTACCCACCGAGCTCGGGGTGTGATGACGTAAGAATCATAAAATTTCCTATTCAAACGTACCACGCACACAAGTAACACCTTCTTGGAAAGCTGTAATTAATCCTTAAATAAACACAAAATGTCCATGCAAATAAGGTAAGGTAAAAATGATTTCATTGCAGTGGGGATCAATAATACTACACTAGCACAAACGTGGAAAACTCAAAATCAGACACCTCTGCTAGTCCACTAAGAATCGTATTGCCTCTGAATCAACGATACTTACTGCGCACGCGCATAATTACTACGATCCCCTCCCCAATACACCCAATTGAACTGAATTTCTCAATTGTTACTATCGATGCTCCTGCATTGTTATTCACCGTCCTGCAAAAATCTCGAGGAAGTTGATGTGCCACGCACTCCTATGGCCGGTTCAATTAGTTTACAACTACTAATCATGAATTATATCACTTAGTTATGAGCTATTATTCGCAATCGCCTAATCCCTTCTTATCTTCAACTTAGGGCCGGTTTATCAATCACATTTATCCAATGGATAAGGGGGATTTATCTAAGGTATAGCGTTATCCTCCAGATAACACGATATGGGGTGTTTATCAATCCCTAGTTAAACCTTATCTGGCGTTTAAATTTATCTGGTCCCTGGACGGCTGGATAACTATTATAACTGGAGGTTAATGAGATATCTAGAGCTTTCTAACCTCAAACAAGTTTATTTATTTACAAAAATCTTATTTGAATCAAGTTTGATTGTCTTTATTTTTGTACCTTCCAATGGATATATTTGGGAATTTGTCTTCAAACAGCAGCAACGGCGAAGATTTTATCGTAGCATAATTCGTTGAATGGAAAAGAAGACCGTATATAGTAAGACCCCATGTAGATCACCTACTAAAATGGGTCGAGTGCACATTTTTGAGGTTTCGGCTGTACAAAGATACCGTTCTTTACTTTATAACACATTTCGAAGATGAAATTAATTCCACAACTTACTGATCACGATAATTCATTCATAATAATTCAGGTTGCAAGATCGCAACTCATGCAGGTATTTCTCTCTCTACAAATGAAGCAACAGCAAAAATATGGTGTCTTTTGTCTTATTATTTGCCGAGATAAAACTGTCGATGATGACACTGTTGTTTTGTGGACGTCAGACGGTTCTTCTAATGGTCGATCCATGAAGAAAATGCACCTCCTACTCTACTCTGTGGTAGTTCCATGTGTAAATCGCCTTTATTTTGTCGCCTGCGGACACCAATGAGGATGCTAACGGCGCTATCTGCCAGACAGAATTTATCTGAAGGATAATTTTATCCGCTAGGTATTTCGGCATTGATAAACGACTCACATTCTTTATCTGGAGTATAGCGCTATACTCGGTATAGCTATCCTGCAGTTAATGTAGATAATTGATAAACCGGCCCTTAGTCAGTGAAAAAAATAGGGAACATATAGACACTCAGTACTGCTTTCGTGAAGATGTGATCAGACTGGGTCAAGATCCATTTATATTAATGTTTTGTGTAATCGGTCTGGAAACAATTAAATCGTGTCGGGGTTTGTTGTGGGTTGTTTCCTGTTTGTTTTTGTTGATCCTTGCTAGTAATAGTCCATTGTTTTTTAAGATTCCATGACTATACATTGTACATCTTATAAAACTTTCTTCTATTTAAGCTTACGCTTGTTGTTTCTGTTACAGTTCTGAGAGATGAGTTCAGGTCAGTTCCCATCAACACGCGCGTGGCTTCCGGGGAAACGGCCCTCCTCGAGTGCGGTCCACCCAAAGGAACCCCGGAACCGTCTCTTATCTGGAGGAAGGACGGCAACAACATCGACTTCGAGCAATCAGATAGGTGAGCCACTATATACAATGTGCAAGAGATTTATTTGTCACAAAACATATTTTAGCAATACCTGTATTGTATTTCATTCAATACTGGAAAAATTCATTTCAATTTCCTTCATTAAAACAAGACAAGTGACATAAGAAATGTTTAGAATGACAACATTCGCGCTTATTGAGTACTTTCCTTGATAGGAACCCGCACTTTTCTTGTGGGATTTGGGTTTCATAAAAGTCTTATAAAACCATGCAGACAAGATAGCTTTCGGTGTACCAATCAAAAGTCTATATAGGCTTAAAAAATATATTGATAGGATAGTGAGTTAGGTATACCCGATGTAAGCACATATATTGGTGAACAAAAGTGTGATATAGGTTAGTGATTTTAAAAGATTTGAAAAGTTTCTCATTGTGCATACTATATGGGCAAGTCATCATACATAGTGTGTATTGGATTCATGAAATATACATAATGTATAAGAAATTCTTTATAAAAAATGTATGGACGTGACATTATACAGAAATATTGTATAAGGGGACTCGTTTTACAAAGTGCTAACACGTCTTGTATGTCTGTTACGGTGTCATTGTACAGGTGGGTCATTAAACATGCCTAGTGTATTTATAGATGATCCTTTATTATATAGTTGTATAGAGGAGGCGCACAATGGGGCGCATTTTGTATAGAGTAGATATAGATAATAATAATAATATATGTATGACATGTATTTTTATGAATATGATAGATTTTATCATTCAGAGGAAGTTTTGTGCCAGTGATAAACTCGGGGATCTGAAATAAGGGTAGACTTCCCAAACTGGCATAACGTATTTGGAAAATTTTAACCGGATTGCTAGGATTTTTAATGATTGTCCTTCACGCAATGGACGATTCTACCTCCTTTTCACTTACGTAGGTGGACATGTTTTATGGAAAACAGAAGGAAGCGAAATTTAAAAAAACCGTAAACAAACTTGAAAATGTTCTTTTTTAGGGTCAATCGTTTGTACGACCTACACTTTTTTGTTGGACTGGTCCGTTTTACTAGAAAATTCTTAATGCAATCGCTAATCTTGACTTCATCTTGTGTGTCTTTCAGATTACGTATCGTAGATGGCGGTAACTTGATGATCCATGAGGTGAAGCCCAGCGACGAAGGAACTTACCAGTGCGTTGCTCAGAATTTGGTCGGTCAGCGAGAAACACCCCCTGCTACCCTCACCGTACATGGTAAGACCAACATGAACGAAGTTCTGCAAAATATTACACAGAGGTTCATAATTTCTGTATTAAATAGCCCTTCTACGCCGAACTATCAACAATTACTAAAATCTAACTAATTGAACGACCAATGATCTCCAAAAGGGTTGAAGTGTTGGAAGGGAAAACTGTCAACACGAATATGAATCGCATAGTTTCTTTGGCATGCAGGAGTGGGCTGAACGTCTGCTGATTCGGCTCCATCTAATTCGGTTTTCTAGTAAGTTAAAAGGTTGAAACTGTCCATATACGTGTAATGCCTGACTTGAGGTATAGCATTTCTGAGTAGATTTGGAATTTTTTCACTAAGGTTAAAAATACTTGTAACATTTTTAATTTTTAAAAGGTCTAAATATTTAGACTTTCTCCACTTAGATTTAGGCATTTTACACTTAAATTTAGATTCAAGAAATTGTTATGCCTCAACATAAAAAATAACGTTTCTTGAAAAATAATGAAAATAAACTGGTGAAAATGAAGTTTAGTAATATTGATTGGAAAACTCAGCCCCCAGGACTCTCCGGTTGCTTTCCGCTTTGAGCCTTCGGCTAAAATGCTAAAACATGGAACATGCTTTCTTCCCGCTTAAACTACGACATAAATATTCAACTTAGAAGGACGTACCTAGGTAGGTAATTTTCTGTTATGATGCGCATCTACAATTATTACTATAACCAAGATCAACTTCTCAACCAAGTGACAACAAATCGAGCGGCATTGCTTATTGTATCCATTTATAACATAAATAAATATAAAACTACGACATAAATAGAAAAATAAGTACGAAAGAAATGCGTGATAAATCGAGAGCTTTCCAATGAATCGAGAACGATTTTTGTCCGATGGAAACTAAAGAAGCTTCATTTCCCCAGCAACGGCTTGGTCGTTCGTGAAAATCATAGGAAAATTTCGTCACACTTCCGCGTCACCCAGCTCCCGTAACGTTTTCGGGCTGTTAGCACTAGGCTAAAGCATGTTCCATGCTAAAATTCGATCAATTTCCTGATAACCAATTTTACTGAAGTACGAGTACGTGAAATTTAAATCATGCTAGTTGGGTACTTAGTGTTGGTTTATTAGAGAGTTCCTAAACGATAAATCAATTGGGATAAGGTGCTTGGGGATTTTATCATCTGGGGCGAGCCACAGCGGGTAGTAAACCCGATAAAATCAAGAGGGTCAAATTAGCATTTCATCTTATAGTGACGCTACTTATCTTCAAGTAACCTTTGAACCACCAAGGGGATTTTCCCGCCTATCCCGTGTGTTCAGTTTCCAGCATTTCTACTTTTCCTAGTTCTCTTCCTATTAACGAAAAGATTTCGCAATGGCAGATTTTTAAATTTAATGAACAAGAGCATGAATCTAATCTTCATGAATCATGAGTACCAACAAGAAATGAATATCACTGTTATCGATTTTTAAGTTTACTTTGCGATAGGGAGGAAGAGATGAGATAGGCTGGTTCGGGATAAAGCGTTTTATGTTCAGGTGAAATAAATTTGTCTTATTGGAGATGAGGCGCCTCATTTGCCCGCGCATGCGCAGTAGCGTTTCCCGTCCACGATAAGGCTCCTCATCTCTATCTCCCTATCGATTTAGTAACTCTCCTTTATTTCCAATAATCGACTTATGGTGCTGAAACCTTAAAATGAGCTCCTTTGGGTGATCTGGAATAACTTTAGTATAAATAATATGAGGAACTATTGGTCTTATTTCAACGCTGTTTTCCTGTCAGTTGATACGTGCCACTGGAGTCGTGCTGGACCACGAAAATTACTCCTCCCACCATGCGCCTGATCGTTGTATGCAATAACGCGTAGGTAGTTAACTATTAAACATCCTGCGTCGAACAATTTGAGTACGATCCATAGAAAACTATAATAAATACCAATGAATAAAGTATTAACGCTTAACATCTCAAATGTCAGCTGATCGGTGTTCGGCCATCTTGAAAGTCATGTGAAACCTATGGTTTGACGGCTAAACTTCCACTAATAGCTCTCCATATTATTTATACTCAAATGGAATAAAATCATTGTAATTATTACAAAGCACGGAGGAGCTCTGATCAGCTGGGGGACCTTTTAGGCCAATATTTCTTTCCTAATCGACTTACGGTGCTGAAATTTTTATTGAAGCTCCTCTGGCGCATTTCAAAAATTATCACGGGGTACGGAGGCCTCAGCTGAGGGGCCTCAGATACTAATTTCTTTCCTTTTCACCCTATCTTATTTCTCGACATCTTTCAACATTTTTCGACATTTATCAAAAATTGAAATGGTGAGGTCTTGAAACGTTTTAAGGACGCGAAGCGCCATGTTTTGATGTTGTATGAACTGTATACGGGATTTAATAATAATTATAGGAGAGTTTTTGTATTTCTCGTACTGGTATATTTTATTCGTGGTTACATAGGTAGTCGTAAACACGAAAACAAGCTATTAGAGCGAGCATGATGAATGCTAACCTTTTCGCATTGATTTCTCGTAGCGTTTTCGTAAGCCCGAGAGAAAAAGAACTCTTATAGAGACGTTAACGTGATTCTTGTAGTGAATCGCTACTCAAAACTCACAGTAGACAATTTCCAAAATATAACATGAAGTAAGAAACAACGACCACTTACCTCTACATCATACAAAAAAGATTCTGACGTGAAGAACACAAATCTTTAAAACGTGTAAAATGAACCGTGGTAAAACACATCGAAAGCAAGAACAAAATGCCGCTAATTACCCTTCTGGTCGAGGTGCGGGGAAAAATACGAAATAAAGACAAATACAAAGGTTAAACCAACAACGAAAGACGGTACAGGGAAAAGTCAGGCGATGTGTGTCCATGCCAACTGCATGATAGTTTCTCGTTTCGGAAAGGCCATTTTTGTATACGAGGAAATAAATACGAGAAGTAAAAAAACTCTCTATAGTCCAATGGTCTGCGTAAAAAGGCTATCTAATATACAGAAATAATAAACCCTTTTGTAATAATGTGCAGCGTTTTTTTATTATCTCTTATTTTCTTTGTATTATACTATTTATTTTATTCGCTCATATGAGGGCAACTCCATGAAATATGTTCCTATTTATTGCTAATAAATTGATTGATT
This sequence comes from Adelphocoris suturalis, assembly GCA_030762985.1. NCBI lineage: Eukaryota > Metazoa > Arthropoda > Insecta > Hemiptera > Miridae > Adelphocoris > Adelphocoris suturalis. The sequence continues at coordinate 112,616,661 of CM061040.1, read as the reverse complement.
TGTGCAGTCAAGCCGTTCTTCTCCAAAGAACCGTCAGACGTGACGGCTGTGAGCGAGTCAGCTGTGGAGTTGGAGTGCCGCGTTGGCGGCGACCCGACGCCTAAGATCCTCTGGCGGAAAGACGACGGGAAGATGCCGATAGGACGAGCGACGATAACGGAGGACAAAAGCCTGCGGATCGCTCACGTCCAGCCGGAGGACGAGGGCGTTTACATCTGCGACGCCAGCAACGTCGTCGGCGCCATCACAGCTAGAGCGACTCTCACCGTTCACTGTGAGTCCAGGCTGGGATACGTTCTAAGCATGTGTACAGCTGGGGCCAATTTCATAAAACAACAAGTTACAAGTGTACAAGTTAACAAGTACAGGCAGTTGTAATGCACGGTAAACTAGAACAAGTGTTTCACCAAACCAAAAAGTACAAGTGTAGGAAAGTTACACTTTTAGAAGCTAAGTTTACAAGTGTAGCAGAAATGAAAAATGGCGTATGGGGACAAACGAAATGAACAACGTCAAGCGGGATGCCGAAATTGAAGTTTTGTCAGCGAATCATAATATAAAAACGGTGTTAAGTACACGACAGGATGTTTATCGTACAGGACAAGGTGAAATGATTGGATGACAGAAAAATTATAAACTGAAAAGTGGAGAAAGTGTGTATTTGATGGCTGGCATAATCAGATTTTTCTCCTTCTTTCAGCGGAAATTATTAATCAGTTCATCAAGTCTTAAGTAATGCTGCTGGGTTAGGAATGTCATCTGTAACTTCGAGATGATCTTCACACTTCACTTTGTTCTTCAATGATGGGGAGATCCTCAATACCCGATCAGGAAAAATTGCAGAGTCACGCACTATTTGAATCTTTCAAGGGTCTCGGAAGACATCCTAAATCTCTCACTACACTCAAAAATACCCAAAAAATGAGCGTTTATTCGCGGCCGAAAAAATCCTTGGTGTCTTCTACGGTGAATGCTTCTTTCTTGTCAATATTCTTCAGCAGAAGATGATTCCCACGTATTATCCAAAAATTTTCCAATCACAATCCTGGAAAATATCAAGTTTACAGGTGAACGGAAGTAGGTTAAAAAGAGTCCCACTATCTGCTTTACAAGCAGATACCATGTTACATGGATATGTCTTTGAATGGGGATTTCATAACGGTTGTCCTCGAGAGTTGTAAACAAATCCTTTAACTTTAAACAAATCCCTGGGCCGCATCCCGACTAATTCCAACAAAACAACGGTTTACTTATAGAAATGTTGAAAATAACTGTGGAGAGAAGCCACTACAATGAGTTGTTGTCAACAGTCGACTGTTGTCAAGAGGATGAAAATTTTCCTATGAAGTGGAGTAAATGATGCTATTGCTTTACGTTAAGAATATTGTAACCGGCTTATTAAAATTGTTTATAGTCCAATCAACTTAGTTTAGGAATGTAGCCAGGTACGTAAGGAGGGGGAAATCGGTAGCTTGAGATGTGAACATTTATCACATAAATCAAGCGCTTTCCAACGAGTGGCGAACGATTTCTGTGCGATGAAAACTGCGGAAGTTCCATTCCCCTAGCAACGGCTGGGTTGTACGTAAAAAACTCTGAAATTGTGACACAAATTTTGCGTCAAGGGAATTTTCGGTTAACCCCCCAGAGCAAAGACATATCCATGTCAAAATCGGCCATTTTTTACAACTTTAAAACAGTGACTTGTTCAAAATGATCGGGAAACATAGCATTACAGGTCTACACTTGGACCTTTGTGAAACGCTTGCACACTCATTTTTTACAACTTGGACATAAAATCGCCTTGTAAATTTTCACTTGTTGCTTTATAAAATTGGCCCCTGGTCGCACGCATCCGTTCATTGGAGTGACGGTTTTGCTAGAAAGACGCGGTGCGTCGAAATTTGTCCCTCGTTTTGTAAACCAACGAACTGAAATATCAAAACATAAAAAATAAGTAAACAAATTACTTCGTTGGTGTAAACATGGATATACTTTTGGGCACGGGTCCCACTTATTTGATTACATATTATTGAATCTACCTAGTCCTGCCGCAAGTTCTGTTACAAGGAAACAGAGTGGTTAAAAAAGGAATTGCTATTTACCATTACTTTTTCCAATATTACTTCAGAAAGAAAGCAATTGCAATATTATCATAACTATAACGATTTTGGCGGGTTGTGCTGAGCATTTTCTATTCGTAAAGATAGATCACCAAAAATTGATATTAAAAATGCCTTATGAACGGCAGCAATCTTGGTCGGGAAGAGTTATTACGTAGCTGAGGTTTTATCTATGTTGAAGAAACCGGGACGCTTTTACCTGTACCAATTGCTTTAAAAAAAAGTGAAAAAAAAAATTGAAATAATAATAGTAATAATAACAAAAAATGGGTTTATAAGGGACGATTGAAATGATGATGAGTTCCAACAGATCAGCTGACTCAGCTAAACTATCTCTTGTTATTCCTAAGAATTTATAATTTGATAGGGAGCCTCTCCAGGGCATTAAGGTACGGATGCGATGACGGGTTTCAACGAGATCAGCTGACTTAGCTAAATTCTCTCCTTTCCACCCTAGGAATGTGAAATTTTACAGGGAGAATCTCTGAGTCATTAAGGGACGATTGAAATGATGATGAGTTCCAACCAGATCAGCTGACTCGGCTATATTCTCTCCTATTAACCCTAAGAATTTAAAATTTGAGAGGGAGCCTCTCTAGGGCATTAAGAGACGGATGCAATGACGGGTTCCAACGAGATCTGCTGACCTAGCTAAATTCTCTCCTATTCACCCTATGAACTTGAAGTTTGATAGGGAGCCTCTCTTGAACATCGAGAAACGAATGAAATGAAGGTATCTTTCCATGAACCCTCACTTACAGCGTCCAACGTATCTTTCAACGTCTCCGAAAGGTTGGGCAATACATCAACAGAAACTAATTCAAATACCCGTATTCACCCTTCATACATTCTGCTTTATTATTTATGTTCAATGTTTTCGTCCCTTCAATTAAATAATGAAATTTAATTAATTAATTATTGTTATTTGTAAGCATGACTGTACGAGTAATATGTCCGCCGGGTCAGCTAGTATATTATACAAAAATCCCCCTTTTCATTATCGCTTACAACCAACCCGGTTCGACGTTTATATAACTCATGTAGTTTTAAAGTAGGTACCTATATTTTGGATTCTATATGATGTATTAGATTTCTGGATTAATTTCCAGGAAGAGAAATTACGATAGGGAGACTTTCTGGGACACTGAGAGCTGATTGAAATTAATTGCTCAGCTAATTAGGAGTGACCCAATCATTTCAATCGTCCCTTAAGGTCTCAGTAAGTCCCCATACATTATAAATAATGGCCCAATATATATATAAATAATAAGGCATATTAGATGAGTTTAAAATTTTCTCCATTTCTAGCGGCGCCGGAGTTTGTGGTGAAGCCTACCGACGCGACGGTCTCTCTGAACGGGATCGCCCAGTTCGACTGCGTCGCCAAGGGCAACCCGCGCCCGTCGGTCTTCTGGACGCGCGAGGGCTCTCAGCTGCTGATGTTCCCCGGCAACTCCTACGGGCGGATGGCCGTCAGCGACGGCGGGCGCCTCAGCATCACCGGCGTCCTGTCGCAGGACACAGGATTCATCGTCTGCTCCGCTCTGTCCGTCGCCGGATCCGTCACCGCCCGGGCGTTTCTCCAGGTTAGTAGCAACCAGGGTTTCTGGCACTGTTAGGCAAAAAGTAGTTACGACTCATAACTACAGCTAAATTAGTTACTACAATAGCGAATATCAACTGCAACTACTTAGTTTTGAGTCATTATTCGGGCAAATAATAACTAAACTAATAAGTTTTTCAGCAAATCGTTATCGGCGATGACGATCTCAACAAATCAAACGAAAATCAAGTAAACCCATACCTCCACAAAACAAAGAAACGCCTCCGCCTCCTCGTTTTCAATAGTTTTGCCTCGCAGGATCGACTGAAACCACAATAAAAGCTTTAAAATTGGTCCTTTACGACGATCGTCGTCTAATCAACCGAAAATCGAGTTTCGACCACCAGGTTTTCATACCTCGGGAAGAACCTGGTTAGCGTACCAATTAGTAACAACTATTTTACTACGCTCTTCAAAAGCATTAAGGGATTTCTTTGTAGACGCCAAAGACCCCAGATCAATCGGACTAATTTCACATTATAGAGAGTTCCTAAATCAATAGGGAGATAGAGATAAGGCGCCTTATCGTGAACGGAAAACATTACTCGCATGTGCGGGGAGATGAGGCGCCTCATCTCCAATAAGACAAATTTATTTCACCTAAACATAAGACGCTTTATCCAGAACCAACCTATTTCATCTCTTCCTCCCTATCGCAAAGTAACCTTACACACCGATAACAGTAATATTCATTTCTTTTTGGTATTCATGATTCATGAAAGTTATATTCATAAATTTCCAAAATCTGCCATTGCAAAACCTTTTCGTGAATAAGAAAAGAACTAGGAAACTTAGAAATGCTGGAAACTGAACACACAGGATAGGCGGGAAAATCCCATTGGTGGTTCAGCGTTCTTGAAGATTAGTAGCGTCACTTTAAGATAAAACACTAATTCGACCCTCTTGACTTTAACAGGTTAGCATACGCTGTGGCTCGCCCCAAATGATAAAATCCCCAAGCACCTAATCCCAATAGGCTTGGGATTTCGTTTAGGAACTCTCTTATATCTCATGATTCCTACTAGAGATGAAATTCACCCTGTCTTTTTGTTTTATCTCAAACACTAACGGTTAGCGATTTTAAGCTCCGACTTGAGCCAAAACAGAATGAATCGCGCTTCTTTATGGTTACCAGCTCTAATCTGAGAACAGAATAAGATATCGCATTTCTTGCTTCATCATCGTGACGGAAATTTTTTCTTTTTGAGTATCCAATTAATCTTCCCCCTTAACCTTCCCTTTAAGTAGTTAAAAAATGCTTGGATATTTGTTCCGATTTTTATTTGCTTAAAACTTAGTATCAGGCAACCCATGAATGCTTTCCAAGTTCCACTTCTATATCTCTAAAATTGTGGGGGGAAAATTAAGGGGGAGGGGGTTACTTCTCTTGAGGAAAAATGCTCAGATTTCATCCTGTTTCGGCTCAAGTCGGAGCTTGATATCGCTGGTCTTTCTCAGTGTTCTTGAAAAAACAAAAAGGATGGAATACATCCCATCTCCATTAAGTAGGTACGTTGTGAACTTTGTCCGATTGATCTGGGGGTCTTTGACGTCTACGAGAAAAAGTGATCCCTTACCGATTCTTTTGAGGTGTTTATTTTTCTATGGCCAACAAATGTTTTCCTAAAGTTCACAAGATACTGATAAACCTAATGGAGACATTCTGATGTAATTGTTGTTCTACAGCTTTTGATCAAAGACGTTTGAGGTAGTTGCCAATTTACCTTTTTACCTCCTTGCCAATTTAAAATGCAATTCAAGTTCTCACTTCTGTTACTAATCCAGTTCGCTCACTTCAATCCTTTCGTAAACTTTGTTACGGAATCTGGTGAATTTCGCTCCCCGATTAACCAATTACCTTTGGCGAGGAGAGTAGAAAACTGTGAGTGTTGTGATCGCATCAGAACTAATGTGATGTAACTTGAGCAGCGGAGCAGAAGTAACTCACATCTTTCGACAATATTGGGGGGAGACGCCAATAAGATTAAGGTGACGTTATTCTCACAAGAGGGTAAACAAGATCAGCTCACGTGAGGAGCATCGACGATCCTCATCACGACCCCCCACAGGTGTGACGACGGGGGTGGAAGTCAATTATACCCTTCGCCTTTCCACCCTCCCTTTCTATAAAGCCTTGCGAGGGGAAGGAAACCTCCCTTGCTACCTTGCAAGTTCTTTTTGTTTCGAAAAAAACGTCGCCTTCCGATGCACTTTGGCTCCCGACAAAGTCCTTTCTTATTAAAGAAATTCGTACACCAATGAACGAATGAATGAAAAACGTGTTTATTGAATAAAATGAAAATCACCATAAATATTCCCTCAATTGGAGAAACAAAATATCATGGAGATGTCTTTGCTTAATATCAAATTTTTCCAATTACCTAATACATGAAAATGAGAAAGATCCGATAGGTTGTGGTGGGATCCCCATATACTGACCTTCCAATTTCCAAAGAAATGAATTAGGTTGTTGCGAATGGGTAGTTAGTCAAATGGAGCTTTTCCAAGATTCCTTTAAAATTCGCTCCTGATTTCATCCAGCTCAGTTGTACAGGATGAGGATGATGAGTGTATTGAAAATGCATTAAATTGCATCTTCTCCGCTGGCTGACACTGATGTACACGTCTAACACATTAAATGAATACATGATCACTACTTTAATCATCTACACTTTACTTTAATAGGAAACCGAATCTTTCAACCAAATTTTGACAGACAAGCGTTATTTTTGTTTGAATCGCGATAAACATGCCCAAAAAAACTTAATTATCAGCTTCATCTTGTCGTCGAATACCTAGTAAAATAAATCAGAGTCCGAGGAAAGAGAAATACGCATCCCAACTCTGTCGACGTCTTCTTGTTCACATGCTAAAGTGATTGCATGTTTCATGGATTAGGGATTATAGGGAATGGAAATTCTATATATATGTTTTCACGTAAATTGAGAGAGTTTTTCAACAAGTGGTGAATGATTTTCGTGGTATGACGGAGTTCCCCCCCAACCGGTGGTACGTGAAGACCTGGGTCATCAAGGCCCTGCAGTACTAACCTTCGATATAAATATTAGTACCTGTTGGTTTATTATTTTCAATAATGAACCTTTTTAATCGACCAAGAAAAAAAATTTAACCCCCCCCCTCCTCAAAATTTTACGTTTCAAGATACGTAGATTCTAAAAATCATATTTTAAAAAAATCTATAAGTCCGCCGTACGCCGCACAGTGGTTCAAAACCCCAAACTAGCTATACAAAACTAAATTTTCGAGTTGAAAGGTATGGCCTCACCAGGTCTTGACATGCAATCTAACAGGTCCGGACTAGTGGAACTCTAGGCCTTATCAGTTCTTTACGACCTGACGTGTCAGTGTATGCTGAGAAATGCGGAAAAACGACGATTAATAACAACTTGCTACCAACTCACTTCAACAGATCAACGAGTGAACTTGATTTCAATCTGGCTTAGGACCCGAGGAATCTTCCAGAATGATCTATGTGAATAGAAGTAAGAAAAAAATTATTGATTAGCTAGATGGGTATTAATTTTAGCATGAAAATAATTAAAGTTTTGGATGTTTATTAGTATAAAGTCCTAGTCACTCACAGTCACTCATATCTGGAATCAGGAATACATAGGTGGGATGCATACAAAATGAATCAGATCAAAATCGTTTGCCTCTTTTTGCCTTTAGTAAGGTTATGTGTTTTTTTGTAGGAGAAGAAAACATAATTTCATAATTTGTTTACATCTTTGGAAAAGAGTCAGATGTGTGTTAATCAATACCTACAAAACGAAGTACTGAGCTGTGCCAGGTCTCATTTTACGCATATTTGCATCTAGTACACCTTGATGTTTGTTCTTATTCCCGCCTGACTTAGTTGCCTCTGAATTTAAAAGAAACCATCCAACATTTTGAAGAATGGGCAAAACACAAGTTTTTCTTTCACTGTTACCTATGAAGGTTCATTTGTGACCCATAGATTTGTTCAGCGTTGACTATCCTACATGTGTTTTTTTATTTTAACAATAAAGTTGGGGATGGAGCGCTTTTTCCACAGTTCAAACGTGTATATCCCCAAAACTACAGCTGATAATGGAAAACAAGTTTCAGAATTGAATTCAGCACCCTCGAAAACACCCAGAATCAGTGTTTTTTCTTTTGCGACGACGGAATTTGATTTTGTCTAGCTAGATTGGGTTATTGAACCACTGTGCGTCATCTGAAGCTTTTCTCCGAATCCACTGGCCGAAATTCGGCTCAAAAATCTTACATTGGTGGGGGATGTGACAGTAATATCGGCATTGGAGGCATTGAACAAGTTGTCAAAGGAGACACTGCAAGAGACATGAATGTAAGGGGAGCCAGAGATACAGTATAAGTGGAACCACATTCTGCAGAGATAGTCGTCACCGTACGTATCTATAGGCTTCTTACAATATACTTACACGGTGTCCCAAAAGTAACCCCCATACATTTTTCCACCATTTTTGAGATATAGACGTGAAACTTAAAGGGCGTTTTTTGGGTGCCTGATACTAAGGTTTTAGCAAATAAAAACCAGGGGGGAAAATCCAAAAAGTTTTGGAATATTCAAAAAGGGGAAGTATTGAGTACTTCGAAATAATGTTTCCATTTTCTGCTGAGTGACATTTTCATCTTATAGATTTTTAGTGCTGAACATGATGGTGAAACCAGAATTGCAATATCTTATTCCGCTCTCGGATTAGAGCTGATGAACCATGAAGAAGTGCGGTTTTGTCCAAAAGTACTTGTCTTCAGAAATAATCGCGCTTCTTCATGGTTCATCAGCTCTAATCTGAGAACGGTATAAGATATTGCAATTCTGGTTTGGCTATCGTGTTCAGCACAGAAAAGTCTTTACAATGAGGTTTGCTAGTGGTGAAAAACTTTATAACTTTGTATTTGATACGCCGAAACCGCTCACCAAGTTCCACTTCGATAACGGGGTGGAGGGGGGGGGTTACTTTTAGGACACCCTGTATATTAATTACTGGTATACTACATTCAATAAACGAAGAGAAATACAACTAGTAGATGCTTATAAATATATCACAGATCAGATATCTCTCTTGGTAGAATCCAACGGCTCTAATGTACAGTTAGAGGGGCCTTTGCTGGACAAGGAGGTCCATGAAATCTGGGCAGTCCTCCTAACAAAAGCGGACGGACAAATCACTCTCACACCTCCGACACACAACATCACGAGCTTCTCTGCTAAGCAGGTGTCTGTGGGTAAGGTAGATATGGCCAGTGGCTACCCAGTTTACCACTATTCGGTTCTCCCTTAGAAGTTTGATTGCGTAAGGCCCAACCAAGCACAAGTCCTGAAGGACACTACGCAGACCAGAACCTCACCCTACCATTGCTTTTTCAAAGCAAGACTTCCTAATTCATTGAGCTTTGTTGTCTTCAACTTTACGGGGTTCCACCAAACTGATATGTATCAGTCCTACCGATGATAATTTGTATGGGTCATGCAGAGATTCGACAGTTCGGGATTAACAAATACAAATAACTGAATGATAAGTAAACATAAGAGGGCCTAAGGTGCTGCGATTGTATATCTCCGCGGTTCTGATCCATTGAAATTGGATTCCACATTCCAATTCATTGCAGGATTTCTCCGTTATCAGATTTCCGCGTGAATGGTAAATCCCTCCTAACTCCTTCATTTCAGGAGTATGTGTCAATAGTATGAGATGTATATATACAATGTATATCATCAACTCCGCATGCCACAATTGTCAGATTCGTATTAAACGTACACAGCTTGTTTTTATTAATTAATGCCGTGAAAAACACGGCGATTATTAGGGGGGGGGGGGGTACTTTTGGGACGCCCTGTATATATATTTTTTCCAATAAAGGCAGAGGCCCAAGTAAATTAATTTATAGGTAATAATGTGCCGTAGTCTTCATCTAGCTAATGTTCAGCTAATTAACTCTACTGGTAATAATTTTATTGTGATTACGATTTGCAAGTCGAGCAGTTTCAGGACAAAATATTATGTATTAACAACAGCGGCTCTCAGTGCACGATTCAGATAAACAGAACTTGCTGTTCGTAATTTAGCCTTGAGCGCATTGTATTAATTCTAATCCCCCGCAAAGGTTTTAATTTTTGAGTTCAGTTGCTCTAAGTCTGCCAGCAAATCCATTTAATTTTGTCAAATTTTAACGGAATGTTAGAGAAAATTTAGTGGGTTAGTTAGGTTCCGGAAATTCATTAGGCGTAATCCAGGGCAACGGTAGCTTCGATGCAATACTAACATGAAATTCTTGCCACATGTAGATATAATTCATGATAGTGCATATCTCATTAAATTTAAGTAGGTGGGTTCCGAAGTCAATGTCGATCTACTTCAATTCTGATATACCTTCATGTCAGCTCTTTTTAAATACAGAAGGGCTAGTAAAGTGTACGTGTTAATTTACTAAATTTCTGTTCAGCAGATATCTATCTATCTTTGTTCAGCGCAGAAGGGGTATATCTAATGCAGAAATAATAAACTTTTGTGTAATAATTTGCAGCTTTTTATATCTAACCTTATCGCTCATGAATAGTCCTTCCTCGTTACTAAATTATGAAAGCTTTGTGATCGTGGAGGAAGTCAGAAAAAGCAGAGGCTCCCTAAATCAAAATGTCTTAATTCTTATGAGCACTGCAAAACAACAACAATTTGTTTCCGTCTGGTACTGCCAAATACCAAAGTTGTTTCAATAGAGGCACTCCTAATAAGAATAACTGTGCGACATTTGATGGTTTTGGGACCCTGGAACATTTGCCTAATGCCCTTAGGAAAATCGACTATTGCTACTCCTATTGCACAACACATCCCTATGCCAAAATTGTGGTATTTTATTATAATCCAGCACTTGCATTTGGACTGTCCATAGCATTTTGAAGCCTCTATGAATGTAACGTAGTTTGACTTTGTCCGTTCAAATTTTGAAACAATAGGATCCGGATGACTGCAGTGGCTAATTTTTAGGCTTTTCAAAAGTGCCATTTTAATTTTATTCCTATTTAATACCTGTCAAGTATAAAAGAACTTCTGAAAAGAAAGATTTTGGACTTTTTCTGTCAATAACCTTCTATCATCACCATGTACATCACCATCATGTCACCACTTTGACACTGTAGAATCTTTATAATAATGGTAATAATTATGCTTTAGTAATGTTGAAGGTTCCGTATCAATAAAACGAACTACGAAAATAACCATATTATGTTATAATGAACTTGTGAATTATTTATTTTTTCGGTCTGTTACCATGAATCATTATGTACTTAATATTTTGCTACGAATCAGTTTTTTTACGCATTATAATCCTCAGGAATGTTTTGATCCAAATAGGTGCGATCAGCAGGCGATTCACCTCCACCCATCATCGAGTTCGGGCCAGCCAACCAAACTCTGCCCGTCCAGTCCACGGCTGTTCTCCCTTGTCAAGTTCGAGGTGACCCCCAACCCAAAGTGAAATGGTTCAAAAATGGGAGTCCTCTCCAGCAGGGTGATAGGATCACTATATTCAACGGCACGCTGGAAATTGACAGTGAGTTCTCTTCTTGATCTTACTATTCCACGAAGAACAAATAATACTATAGCCACCTACAAGTATTTATTTCTGGAATAAATTTCGATCACGACACATTATCTTGATTCAGAACAAAATCCACAGCTAACACGATAAAGCGAAATTGTAGAATAAATGAGTTTTATATAGTTATACGTCTAGCAAAATACTATGTCTATAGTTTAATTGCTTAATGGAAAACTGAATGCAATATAAACGTGTACTATCATTATCTCACACTACTTACTTAGGACAACTTATTGGTTTCTACCTACGTATTCCGTTGAAATGTTATGTACTAAAATTCAGAATATAAACCCAAGTCATTTAAGGTAGCTCTCCGAATACAGATGGAGCTGCGGACATACGCAGGAGTAAAGAAGTTCTTGAATCCTTTTGATCTAACAAAGATGTCTAGAACTTGGAAATATTCCATGGAATTCAATTAAAGTTATTCAGATACCATGAGCCACCATAACAGTTTTGAACTCTTTCATTGACAACATAATGAACTTACATTAAAACGCCTGATGTAAATAGCTGACTGCCACGGCATCCGTTGAAATCTGGTCAGCCTGTGGAGTGAACGAGAACTGCATGTAGGAATTGTACCTACCTATTTTATCCCCCTTTGCTCCCCTCTCACAGACCTACGACATGTTTTCTCTGGGTATCTTGTGCTGGATATAGTTAGTTCCCCATCTCGTTTCTTTTACAAGTATTTGCCGCCTCGTGGGTGATTCCTATAGCTTTTCTGGATAACCTCTGGGTGTAGCAGGCTAATCGCCTCAGCCCTTTGAAGGGGCAACTACTATTACATCTACTCATTATCATTATCTGCACAAAACATGGAAAAAGCTCCACTCAGAATACCATGCTGGTCATCGATATATTGCCTTGTTTCCCCCTCTCAAGGAACAGCTAGTTTTCTGCCCCACCCCATTATCTTCTGTAAACTTCATCAAGACAATGCTCGCAGACTCCTTAAGGGCTATGAGCTACCACTCAACAATCAACCAAATTAAACCCTGGGATGTATGTTACTGTTCCAACAGTGAAGCCGAAACTGTCCAACATATTTTCTCCTAATGTTCTTCACATACCTCAGAACGAGAAGTATCACTTTCCGAAGTATCAACTTTGGTTCCACACGTATTGAACATGGATACACTACTAGCACCTAACCAGTCCATCATCTACTCAACACTTTACAACTAACTCATAGTTCAAGAGGCACGTAACAAACTTTTCATTATATATATATATATATATATATTATAACACTCTTGTAAAATGTGTACTTAAGGCCGACTTTGTTACTATACGACGCCTATAAGTCTATCCCTTGCATGAAATACTGTAAGGTAAAAATACTGATATGGAAATGGGTTCCGGATCCTGAATTGAATTCCAATTACCTTCATTTTAGTTCGAGGCCAGAGATGAAACATTCTACATTCTCACAGTAAATAATACGATCATGTAAGTTCATTCACACAATAATGCTAGAGAAAAAGAAGTCTGAAACTACATTAGAGGTCTCCATTCTAGAAATCTGGCCAGAGAGGCCAGGCTCTTCACTCTTGTCGCAGGAGGGAAACTCAGCGATCCAGTCATGTATCAAGATCTGGCGCCTTCTAGAATTCTTGCAGTTTACCAACTAAGCAGCCATTTTGGGTCTCTCTACCCCCCTTCTTTTTTTACTTGACCGACCAGTCCTTTGAAAATTCTTTAGCCCGAACTCTGCAGCGAGATCCCACGTCAAGGCATTTCATGCGTTGAGAGGCCTCCTACCCCGTGGAGTGTTTTGAAAGCATTTCTTTGCCCCTTCACTTCTTATCTTATTTTATTGTTGTATGGTATTCCTTTCTGTCGGACTTTTACCTAGACTGACTGTTGGGTGGCACCAAAAATGCGAACAGCAAAATATGCGTACACGAGAAAACAGTAGGAAAGTGGTAAATTTGTCCAACTAATCTGAATTTTTACTAAGGGATTGACTTCTTGATGTTATGTATTTTTAAGATGCGGGCTTGCGAGCATCCAGACCCCACAAAAAATGTTTTGGCGTCATAGTTTACCCTCACCATCTGTCAAAACTCGATCCCGTACGCATCTATCGCAAGATTCCTGGTGCACACTTTTTTCGCTGTATAGTCCAGGAGCCCAGACCGAAAATTGGTAGTAATTTGAGGAGAAGGTTTCAGATTAGATTTTGAAAATTACGTCCGTTCTGAGTGAGAAAATCTTTGTCTGCCATCTCAAAATTGGTGAAATGCAAAATAGCGGCCTCATAAAGATGGCTTAATTAGCCCATTTTAAAGTTTTTCTCTATTAATTCCTAGACAGCACATCCTACAGAAATTTATTGCAAAGTTGTAGAGCATAAAAAAAACAAAAGATTTGATCTCAAAATTCTGAATTATCTCTCAAATAAGCGAATTGCAAACAACTGATAATCAGGTAATTTTGCACCAGTCGTCTCATCCCCACGTCTAGACTTTCGCCCTTCAAATTCGCCTAGTGGCGATGATATTGGGTTGATTTCAGTCTGCTGAATCGTATTCTACTCAAGATTAAATACTTTTCAAAGTTCGTTTCGAGCATATTTTAGCTGAGACCTTTCCCCATTGGCTTACAACCGAACTTTTAAATTGTATGTCATTTTACAGATAAAGTTGGCAAAAACGGACTTCTACTTTGTACTTTAATGGGAAACGGTATGAGTAAAAACTTGCTCGGTGCAAAAATTGGAAAGTATTTAACCCTAAACCGACCTGAATCAAACCAATATTGAGGTCATTAGGGGTTTTTGAAGGGCAAAAATCTTGACGGGGGGAGGAGAGGATTTGTGCAAGATTAGCCCGATTTTCAATTGTTTGTAATTCGCTTATATAAGGAGATTATTAAGAGTTTTAGTGTTAAACCGTTCTATTTTTTATCATGCTCTAAAACTTTGCTACGTATAAAAATTTCTGTAGGATGTATGGTTTAGGAATTATTAGCTAATTAAGCCATCTTTATGAGGCCGCCATTTTGTATTCCACCAATTTTGAGATGGCAGACAAAGATTTTCTCACTCAGAACGGACTAAATTTTCAAAACCTAATCTTATACCTTCTCCTCAAATCACTAGCTATTTTCAGCCTTAGCTCCTGGACTACTACGCATCTCTCGTGGATTCGGGTGTAGATGGGATGCATTGAGCGGGTAGCTGTATTTATATCCCTCAGGCCCAGAAAACATTAATTTGAGTGCGAAACGAGCCTTCTCATTTGTTCGTGACTTTCCCATAATCGTTTAGGTTTCTTGAATTGTTTTGGTCTCCGGCTCCCATGGTTACTGATCTTTACCATTATGTGTGTATTGGTGTGTCCCCTGTCAGTTTTAAAACGTGGTGGACATAACTTTCTCATCTTATCATGTTATTTTATAGTTACAGCAATTTTGGACAACCAAACTGACGGACTTTGGACTTCAGACGACTCCCTCACAGTTTACAATTTCCAAAATTACTTTTGGAATCACAAGCGTTCCAATAGGTTGAACTTTAAACGTCATGAGTTTCCGCATTAATCTCGATGTAATACACAAATCTGACAGCTGTCATGATTGCTGAAGCCCTACAACTACCTATCAGCATTTGAAAACTACTGTAATTCGCCCTTGCCTCGTATAGTATTGAAATTTAATCACAACTACATTTATCTCAAGTATTGCATTTACATCGTGGATAAACGAAAATCACACAGTAAACAAACAAAAAAGTCTACCAAGTGTTTTTGTGAGACATGGCTTTCTCGTATCCGTAACAGGAATCATTGAAATGTTTAAAATTATCTTAAAAGACTTGCATTGTCGCTGGGTTTAGTAACAAGGATTTCAGGTACGAGCATGCGCAACAACCGCTAATGAACGATCGTGACTAAACTCATAGGGGTAATTAAACCGCCATTTCCGAACTACCTTCCGAATAGGACATCTAAACATTATTACGGGTTTTACTTTTACACATGCGCAGTAGAAACAGCTAATTGTTTAATGATGAAATTTTCAAATTCAAATTAAAACTTTTAGAAGTAATACTCGTTACAAGGGAAGGCCCACATGTGCAGAAGCCACCAATTCCGAACTTTTCCTACCTACCCTCCAAGAGCGAAATCGGTCGACAAGAAATTAGCTCAGAATTTCACTCAGCTGATCTTGGGGTCTCTAGGCATTATGATTTGTGTCTAGATGTCTCAAAGATTCTACCTAGCAAATAAATTAGCTCCGAAGATTAGAAGACAGCGGTAACACTAGCCTTCTTGTGTATGTCGTCGTTACGTGTCTTTCTTAGATTACGATTCTTGGCAAGAAGGCCTCCATATAATCGTAGTTTACGTTAAAATGTTTTATTCTCGAACGTGAAAACAATACTTCTACTACCTTGATAGTCTTGGGAGTAATAGCCTTGAACACGTTTTAAAGATTGCGCATTTGCGATTACACATGACTAGCCGAAGTTTGTATTTCATGAACAGAGAAATCTTGAATTCAACAAATTTTTCAATTTTAAAATATCTATCAGTTAAAACCTCCACACATTACGTGAGCCAATTTCACTCACGAATAATAAGGTGCAACATTTGCTCAATGACACAATCTAATTGGCTAATTTGTGTAATGAGGAGCGTTCACATACTGTTCCTAGAAAACATCTTCAAATCTTCTTCAAAGCCCTCCTCAAACATGTTTTCAACAACAAATGTTTTTCAACGTCAAAACCAGTTTGAACCTGTTTCCATGGAAACCCGAGGAAACTTTCCGTTCTCGGATATGATGCTTTCAATGAAGCATTTAAACTCTGGATGCCTCCATAAAAACACGGAAGTTTGATTATAAAACCTCAAGTTTACAAGGCGTTACGAGAAAAAAATACTACAGGTCATCACCCCTCTTCCTCGTTCTCTAGCATTTCCCCACTAATGGTGTTTTATCGGGAGAAATTCCGACGTCCTTACGGAGACGACATGCCATCACCTTAACGATAATAACTGGCTACGGTTATGAGGGAACCGTCGCGACCGAATATCCTGCGAGAGACCGCGTAAAAGCAGCTAGGGCCATCGCCTTCAAGTGTTCCATAAAACTCAACAACCTCGTCCACTTCTCCTCGTTTTTTACTTCGAGTTCTCTCTATGAAAATAACCCCTAAGAGATGAGGGGGCCAAACCTGGCAGACTTTCAGTGAAATCATTGCAAGCAACTCATTACACAATGGCTAAATTTTCGATTTATAAAATTTTTCAACCATGTTTAGTGAATTTCGGGAGAAGCGAAACTAACATTGAGTGTGCAACTACAGATTTGTAAAATATGCTCCCGTCTGTTGAATGAATTCAATAACTGACATAAATTGACTAATATAAATTTAATTTCAACATACCTAATCGTATCTACTTTAGCATAATGATCAGGCGTTGGTACTACATAACCTACTCAACCCTAAAGATACAGCGTCCAGAGATTTAACTGTGAAATTGAAGTGATATCAGCACATTCGTGCTGTAGGTACTTCCTAAATGCTTATTGTTTGAATGTCTACAAAGGCGAACTCGGGAGGTTTTCAGAGTAGTTTCTTCATAATAATGCAAGATTTTCATGGCATTTCAGCACTGGAATTGGTAAAATCTTTTGTACGAATCCCAATTTGTAAAAAAGCCTTGCTGGAGTTGATTGAAATGAATAACTAATACACATTTACTAATACATTGAATTTCAACATACATTCATTGAGATGATAGCCAGGCGTATCATCAACTCTAATTATTAATCCTCAAAGAACAATATACAGAGTCTGAACGATCGATTTGAAGTGGTATCATCATATTTGAGCAATAAGCAGGTCCCAAAAGATGTCCCAAAGGATGTACACCATGGCGAACTCAGGAGTGGTTTCTTTACAACAGTCGAAGCATTACCTCTCATTTTGATTTCTATAAAAGTAATTTATTGTTTCAAATGTATTGCAAGATGATTAAGCCTGCGTAAATAGTGAACTGCAATATACCACTTACTGCACATTCGTAAAACGATCTTCGTGTAAACGCTCGTGTTCAATAAAATGCATAAGTAGTTGACTAGGTGAATAAAAATTTTAAGTAAAAGAATACAGCATAATGGTAGGCAAATCATCATCGCAGCTAAACTCCACTATGATATACCATCCAAAGTTTTAACAGTGAAATTGAAGTTATTTCAGCGTATTCGTGCGATAGGTACTACCTAGTGCTGACGTGAATGTACACTAAGGTAAATTCGAAGGGTTGTGATTGGTAACAACCCGGTCGACCGATCGATCAATCAAAGGGATCAAAATTTGCATAACTGTATAGCTACTTTAATACGAAGTCATGACGAGAGAGGGCGACCGTAGTATGAATGGCAGCGGATACGAGAGCGGTGGGGGGTCTCGGGAGAAATCACAACAAATGAGAAGCTATCGATCCGATGAAGGGTAACGTTAACGTGACCCACTCGAAAGGGATATTGCTTTTCAGTGCTGAGCCCCTATAGGTTGAATCGTGTACCGGGGAGTTTCACCTGGAGGGGTGGGTGTATTGCTATTTCTTTTTTTGCCTCTCTCTCTTTTTCCATTGTGAAAACGCGATTCAGAAAGCTCGTTAGAGCGTCGAGCTCTCCATCGGTTCCGAAGTGTATATCATCAAGTTCAAGTCAACATGATTAGGAGTCATTCAGATTCACAGATAACTGTCAATTTATTGGATGGTTCTTGATCGAGTAACTTTGCACGAGATCAAAAGATTCAGTGTCCTTTGCATTTTCACGACCGAAGATTTAAAAACTGTACATTCTGACGAGAATTCAAAAATATTTAACCTCAAAGCGTTAAATTTCTGATCAGTTCGTTAGTATCCGTGGAACAGTTGAAACAATACTTTGTTTCTTCGCGGACAGACCGAGTCTTTAATGACCATTATCTTAAAACTATTCATATACCCGATTTTTATAAAATTGTTCAGTTTAGCCCGTCAGTAATTTTATTACGTTAAGATCATACGCTTACTACAATCCTTGCAGCACCAATGGGTAAATCTAGATATGATGATATATTTAAGGATCACTCAGGATAACCCGACATGCATTTCGTTGAGTTTGACTCATAAGCTAATGAGCGTTACCCAGTGGCGAGAAAAAGGTATTTTCACTATTTTTAAATGGAAGAAGATTCCATCCTAAGAAGTTTGGCATCAACCGCATTCTCCTAAGATGAGTAGTTTTATTTATACGATTTTTCCAAGTTTCGCACACTGGTGACGTCACAGCGCCCCTCCCGCCTGTTCAGGAGCCCCTGCCAACAGGTGTGACGTCACCAGTGCAAACTTTGAAAAACAGGACGAAAACTACTCAACGTAGGAGAGTGCGGGTTGTATCATATTTCTTGGAATGGAATATACTTTCATTTAAAAATATAAAATGAATAAGTGCATAAAGCTCTTTACAATTATTTTTACAAATAAATCTTAATAAATAAATCCTTAATAATTCCTGAAATCCTTAAAACCTGAATTGAACAAATAACGAACAAATCCCATCCAGTCCTATAATATTTTCCAAAACCGTTAGAATTGGTTCCTACTCTATGATTTCCATCAACATTTTACTATTGCAATTGACTTAGTAGTCTGCTAACTAAACCATGTAAAACAAGTTGGCGGGCAGTATAGCTTCTTCACATACTGTTACATGAGCGTATAGAATTAGTAGAAGAACAAGAGTGTCAACCAACATTGGTTTTGAGCAAGCGCAATGGTTATTATTCAGACAATCGTGATAAAATACAAAGGGCGTCATTCTGGACGTATAACCTTCAAGACTTTAACCCCCCCCCCCCCCCCCCCGTGTTAGAACGAAATCAGACTGATAGATCATGAGAAATCAACGATATCAGAAATTAACGTTTGCTCATGCCCACAGACTACTATTACTTTAACGGCAATGAAATTTATTGGACCCCTGATAATTTCATTAGAATCGGCCCATTAGACTCGGAGTTTAGCCAATTCTAGTATTGCGCATGCGCAATAGTTTTTACTCAACCAATCGCGATACATAATTCATAAAACATCTTTCTGAAACAATCACCAAACTCCCCCCCCCCCCCCCCCCCCCCCCCCCCCACTACCCGAGGTTGCGAGTTTGAACCAAATCGGACCAATAGATGATGAGAAAACGACGCTATAAGAAATTCAAGTTTGTGCATGCACACAGGCTACTAGGTACTATTCCCACTATATGGGATCGTCTAAAAGCTAACCCGCACAATCCCATAAATTTTCATAAAAACTGGACCAACACTTCGTTTAGTTTGGGAATGGAAAGGATTTACCGCAGACAAACTGACTGACATCAGACATACAGACACGGAACCGAAATTGATCAGCACGCTCAGAAACGCAAAGAACAAACAAAAATTTTTATTTCGGAAGACAAAATTGTTTTCAATTTCTCTCACGAACACCAAATTCCTCTACCTTCGATCACTAACGTCCAAGTTTCTAATTGATTTCTTAATCATTCGATCGAATTTTCAGTTGTTTTGAAAAAAATGTAATTGCATTGGCTAAAACACTTTGACCATGTGTGAACTCGCATTGATGGCAGTGGAGTACTGATGCAAATGATTGCAGTGACTGATGCGATGGCCATCTGCTGAGCGGACGATTTTTTTTTTTTACTTTTCTTGGGTTTTCTGTATTTCCATTTTATGAAGTAACTAATTATTACGAAATTCGAGGAAATCAGTGGAGAACTCGTCGCTACCCAAAACGTGTACCGATTCATTCATTCATCATCGGAAGTAGATCGTGACACTTTTAAATAAGATCACAGAATTGCCTTATGTTGTCAGATTATGTTTCCCATTTATACATTCTTAGTGCGCGTAGGTTTTAAAATATCGCACTCGTGTTTGAAAAGAAAACCTTAAAAGAAAATACAACAGAACATTCACGTATATACGTATATGCCTACCTTCATGGGGGCGTTTTCCTCCAAGTACCTTTTCTAACATGGGAAGGGGTTGCGAAAACATGGAAGATTCTGGCGGGTTTACGGCCAATCGTAAACCACTAGGACTTCAAATGTGGGGAGAAGAAAGGAGACGAGGGTTGGAAAAGCCAAGGAGGGGACATTGGACGTAAATAAAAAATAGTAGCAGTAAAAGTCATGGTGTGAGTGCGTAGTGGGGGAAAAGTACGTGTGCAGCACGTGAAATATCACACACGTCTTACATCGCTTCTGAGATATCGGTGATGAAGAGTCCGAACTAATCACACCAACTACTATTCAATAACGAACCTATCAGATAGCCTGATTAACATAGCGAAACTGAAGTAATGGGAGGTTTATCCAAGTTGGTGGTGAACGAAAATTGAAAAAATCAGTAGAAGTTTGACTGGGCTCAAAGGAGAGAATGTTTGGCTCAAATTTGTAGGATTGTTGTCGGACAAATCGGTTGAACAAGAATATTTGTAATTCCGCTAGTGACCCTTATGGTTGAGGTGCGGCTTAAACCACTAAATAAAAAAATAAAAATTGTATAAGAATATGCCATTTGTTTTCAAGTGGTTGGTAGGATAATTAAGAGCTTCATGTAATTATAGATTTACAATAAAAAGTAACAAATATAGGATCACAGTTGACCTCTAGCATAATTTCTCCGTGTGTAACATAAGCGTGGAAAAAAGTCTGTACCATGTAGGAGTATTACTTCTTCTGTACCATGTACCTTCGTAGACCGCGCGGGGGCATGCCCGAAATCAGGAAGTGTTGTTGTTCCTACACACGAGTTTAACACGGAGTGTGATGGAACCATGATAGGTCTTCCCCACCTCCCCCCTTTCTGCCTAGCGTATTCATCAACTCTCGATGTAAGCTAAATGTCACCTGCAAGAGTTTGATGTGCTCGATTTCGTTCTTGGGCTCTGAGGGACGGGCACGGGTCATTCGTTACTCAATCAGTTACCAATCAGTTTTAGAAAGATTGACAGTTGTTAGTTGTTCGAGATTTCAGGTAACTACAGTTCAATGTGAACGTGTTCTACGTGTTCGAAGAATACTGGTCCATATAAATTACCTATCGAACTGGTGTGTTATCGAAATATAACTGGGCGATGTCAACTACCCAAAGAAAACAAATGAATTAACTCAAGAGAATCCTAAATTGAAAATGCCTCCAAATTGATTTCTCTTTTACTGGGAAAAACATCCAAACATGGATATGTGTGTTATTCGCAGTATGCGAAACATCAGTTGTTTCAAACCAGGAGTTAGTTCAATCAGCTGATCAGGAAAAAGCCCATAATTCCAACCGTCTCTTATTGTCCCAATGAGTCTCCCTATCAATTTTCAACTTCCTTGAGTAAACAGGAGAGAATTTAGCTCACTCAGATGATCAGGAAAGATCCCATAATTTCAATCGTCTTCCTCTCAATTTTCAACATCCTGGGTTTAACAGGAGAAATTTATCGCAGGAGCCACTAAGCTGATTTTGGCCATATTCTGGTTAAAGTGTAAACCCTGTGAGGCTACATGCCAAATTTCAAGGTCCTATCATCACGGGGATTGCGCCAAATAACGTCATATTTTTTTCGTATCACGCAAATTTTGGAATGACCCCAGCCATAAGACATATCCATGTCAAAAAATATACTGAGGACAGTCCGATTTCTCTTACATACCCGTTGATAGACAAAGAAAATTATTTCTACCCTGCGTTTGCTATAATAACATGTTTTTCTTAGTGAAGTGACTAAGTTTCTTCGTACCAGCTATTTACTTGTCGTTTTCAATCTCAAGTTTTATTTTATTTTCTATTATTATTATTTTATTTTATTCATTTATTTATTTTTTATTTATTTTTTTCCACAATATAGACGGTTTATAAAATGGAATGAAGTTGGAGTACATGCGTGTTTTCGATATTGCGTATTTTGTGATAGGTTTATCAATTCGAATGTTCATTTAATATTCAGTAATTCTAGTTTGTTTACCAGAGTCAGTTACATGTGGATGCTTAATACTTATTTGATGTTCACAGTAATTAAATACTCTACACGTATTTGATAACAACGCGTATTTGATAACTTAATACTCTACACGTATTTGATGTTCAAGTAATTCGATTGTATGGTCCGAAGAACTATTATTCAGAAATAAACTGATTTTTAATTATTACTTTTTTTGGCTTCCGAATATGTACGTATATCATTAAAAACATGAGTTGGGCGCACAGTACCTCGCACTGTGTAAATTGTTACAATGTTGGGTATGGTCTACGGACAGAGGGTTAAGAGCCCAGTCTATTATTTTTTTATGGACAATTACCAGCCAGAGGACTCATCATGGATAGTTTCCATCCGGTACTGCTGTGTTGGGGGTCTTATTACTTAGCTTTCATGATCTAAAGAAAGTTCAACATTAAGCTGTTAGGTGGTGTGAGCTTTTATTGAATTTTTCGTCCAAGAGAACTGAGTGTTCCCTATTGAAGAAACAGAGAATGTTTAACAAACTGCAAGTGAAAACAATAAGCTACTATCAGCCGAACGACGCGGCATTCAAAAAAGAAAGAAATTAGGAGATGGGGAAAAGGTGGTGCTTGACGCTTCAGCACATATTTTTTATGAAATCACCTCTGTATCATGTGATATATTCTCAAATTTCAACGTGTTTTTATATCTTGGTCAAACTATGAGTGCTGTTATGCCAGAATCTAAGTAGCGGCTAGGAAGGGATCCTTGATCCTCTCATCCCGTTCTACAGATATCATCAGCAGAAATTGCCAATTATTAGGTAAGTTTCACGATTCGCTTAGCAATACTATAACGTCGATGGCAATGACGTTACTGACGTCAATGGAAAATGGCGCCCATGGGTAATGATGCCCATCAATCACTTGGGATTTTAATATTGATGAATAACTCACGTTTTATGGAAATGAACCTTCGTTATCTTGAATACTCAGATATGTATAGAAGAGCGTAGCCACCTTAGAATATGTGTATTGGAATTTGCATATCTGATATATTCGTACGGCTAATTCATTTTGGAATTTTTCCAACTAACGAGGGTCCACGCGCTCGTCACTCGTTACCTTTTAGGTTCTCAAGAGACCGGAGATTTCCTCGCTAATCTTAAAACCCTCCAGTGGCAAAAAGGTCCGACGAAAGGAGAGATATATACGGAATAAAATTACGGGTTTCGGATTTCGAGCCCCCGTTCACCCCCAGCTCCATGCATATTTATACGGCGGAGGATGGTGTTTAGCATGCGTCTTCGGAGCAGAAGGGACTCCCAGGATTTGAATACAGTCCTTCCCTCCCGCTTCCCTGAACTCTGGAAACTTGATTCCAGGATGGGAAAACGGATGGGTTCGGTCTGGGAATAGGGGAATGAATATTGTGTATTTGGGGCTCGCGTTTAAAGCATCTCAAGGAAAGACCTTCCGAAGGGGAGATGAAGGCAACTATTTCACGTCTGCCAGTCGGAATTTCAGAGGATGCGGCGATGAGCGATGTGGGGGTGGGAAGTTTGAAACTGAGAGGGTTTTCCCTTCGGAAGAGACGGGCGTGCGAGCCTTCAAAGTTGAATCGCTCTAGGTTTCATCTAACACTCACACTGGGGTTTCAGCTAACACTCCATTCATCGCACCCTTTGGGATCATCTCAGTCACGTATCGTTCAGTTGGTGAAACAAATGTTCAACTTCGTTAACTGTTGTTGTGGCCGTGTTACAACACTCCGCAAAGCAAAACTTGTACTTATCAACCAACCATTAATTGTGCATCGTGTAATCAGCGCGACATATTGTTAATTGTTATGAATTTAACTTGACTGTTCAAAACTGGCTGAGTCTAGCGAGTGAAATTCAAATTGAACTTTAATTTGAAACTAAAATAGTACATGATTGAAACCATTGTCTGAGTTTATTGACCGAGGATCCCTCAGTCAATTTTACTCTTACTTTGCTAATTGGGGAGAAAAAGTATGTTTTAACGTTGAAAAACATGGTTTTTGTATGAAATCGAGGGTTTTCACGAAAAAATTTCCCCTACGAAAATTTGAGTTTGGGCCGGTTTCTACGTACTTTTTCACGCTGAATCGAATGGTAACACTTTTAGATCTCCCCAACACCGTTACTACCGATATCTACTCTTTAACTCACGAATTTTTAGTTCATTTTTTATGCTTTATTTTATGTAGTTTTATGGGTAAAACTAGTTAGTTTAAGTGTAAAACTATGTTATAACGAAGTTGGGGAGATCTGCAAGTGTTGCCATTCGATCTGGCGTGAAAAAATACGTAGAAACTGGCCCTAAACTCCATATAATGTTGACTTTTCTTCTCAGTCGAAACGTCTGACACGCTCAATCGTCACAAATCAATGTTTTCTCATCTCCTTGAAAGTTGCTCTAAACTAAAATTGATTTTTTAACAGGAAAAAAGAAAGCGTGAAAGAAAGGGAGAGATAATTTTATCTCGATACACAGAACAGGGCGTTACAACGAGATCCTGAGATCAACCTGAGAATGTTTATTTTTCGTTTCCTCCTTGATGAAGATCTCTGTTGAACAGGTACAGTTCATACCTTGGCTGTGACTACGGCAAACGCGAATTGCGGAGAATTCGTCGTAACCGCGTTATTCCCCATCCGTCAAAATGGGGAATAGGAACAATGAACCGACGACAACGCACCCCCCCAACTCTTCCTCTCATGTTTTACTTGTAAATTAATTCGCTCCCCCGGTGCCTGGAAAAGTAGTTGTCACTCCTCCGCATTCCCGAGGGAGCGCTCGGTTTATTACGTTTCCTCTCTAATATTATCATTACTTTGTCGACAGTTGTGAAGTTAGTGACGCAAATTGAGCTGTGCTAGTTGTGTTTCCTACCTTGAGGTCTTAATTACGCCACTTTTTGTAGAGAATGAAGCTATAGCAATGAGTGACCTTTTAGCGAACTTCCGCGGGAATTGATGTTATTGCAATGGCTCCAACAAACTCTAAATAATAGTTGTCCAAAATGTTCCGTTTCGAGGCATTCTGAATCGATTCCTGGATGTTAACCCTTTTTCATGCGCTTATAATATACTAGCGAATGTTCCGGCGCCTTGCAGCCGAAAAAACAAGTTGCCGACTGAAATATTCAATAATGTGCTAGAAAATTCAACTACTATTTACTGTAGTACCTACTATAGTTCGCCCTCACTTTGGTTGAGATTGGTACGGGTTCACTTCATCTCAGAATAGTTGCCATATATTGTTGCTCCAGGTAGTTGTCATATCTACGCGTATACCACTTTTTTGTGGTAAAGTTATTCGCTTTTCCCTCGTATTTACCCGTTGGGATGGGTGGCCAGTTTGACGATATGGAGTAGGTTTTAGGAAGATTTCGATAGCCTATCATCGTCCCGGCAATGCAAGGAATTAGTTAGAAAATATTCATCCCCATCGGACGAACGGTACGCCCGTGCATAAAGGACATACAAACATAATTTGATTTTTATAGGTATAAAAGATATATATATTTCCATATGCATTTAAAAACAAAGGAAAAAGAAAGGTTGGACAGCACTTTTTGAGCTTATTAAATTGCTCAAATGTCAATAGATGTGCTCCAAAAACCTCTAAACGTGGAAAACAGATAACGAATATCAATTTCATGTTTTTTTGCAAAATGAACTAGGTAAAAAAGTTCGTAAACTATCATTTAGACCATTCGAAACTGTATGCACAAAATTTTGCTGAAAACTTCACTAATATGTGATTGAAAAAATGAAAAAATAAAACAGGCTCCAAAAATGCTCAATCAAACATCATAGTTTGAATAGCAGATTATTATTTAGAACATGTGTTTTCATATAAAATTTATACTTAACCACGTAAGATTTTTGTTAGGTTGGTGTTGGCTGCTAAGCTCCCTTTCTCTTTTGGGGTCAACAGGTAAAAACATGCAACAACAACTTTTTCCTAAAACCAATAATATGGGTCTTTACTCGCACTTGTGTTACTGGTCTAAAGGGTCCCTACCAATTACAATAGTTGTATAAGGTACCTCAAGATTTCGCTGTTTCCCTGTATATATGTTGACTCCTGATGTCTTCTACCGTCCTCGGTTTTCGCGGGTGGCTAATTTCGTGGCCAGGGATCGGTTGAGGTGTACTGTGAGCATTCAAAGACTCGAAGAGTGCACAGAATTCAATCGCAATAATGTCCAGAAAACACATTTTGGGAGTTCCTTAGTTTCTCTACTTTGCATGTCAAGAGGCGTAGAAAAGGCGTGGAAATTCGGGAAATTTTGAAATGGTTGTCTGTTGTAATGGAAACAACGAATCGGGATACAGGGGGTTGTCGTTACTCCCCATTTTCGGGTTATCCCGTCGTATTTTGGGGATCCAATTAGATTCGACTTCGACGTCCTGGAGGGGTATGCTTTCAGCGTTGATTTTGGCCGCGCGTGGCAAGTTGCTGATATTCGGCTTTTCCAGAAACTCTAACTTGTCGAGGCTGTGGGACTGCTGATTGTACTGTTTCTCACGGTCTGCTGAAGAAGGAAATCCATTCTTTGGCCCTCAAAGTACTCAAATTTAAAAACTATTTAACATAAATATAGTGAGATACATAGTTTAACGAAAATTCGCTTATGTACAAGCATGTTGCCAGACTGGAACACCAGAAAATTAATACGAAGTGATACGGGCGGACGGTGTGCGCTTTTATGCATATTTTGAGCACAACAAATAGATCAAATTTTACAAAATATGCTTTAAAAATCACTAAAACTGGAAAAACGGTCAAAAAATGTTCCATGGGTTTTTTTTTTTTTTTTTTTAAGCGGAATATTACTTTTACTCGGATTAAGCGGAACGTTTACTCAGGCTTAATATAAAACTCAGAAATATTTGCTTTCAATAGTGCTGAAAAAGTGCTTAGCTTCAATAAAAACATGCTAAAAAGTTAGTAAAAACTGCAAAAAAAAACTTTTTAATCCTAAAATTTCTTTTTTTAGGTAGTATATTATAATTTATACTAAAAAAATATCATTAAATAAAGCGACAAACTAGAAAAATTTGTCTTAAAAATTTTCCCAACTTTCGAATGGGAAATAACTTCTCTACTACTGATAATAATTTCATAAATAAGGTCAACACTTTATGAGGCACACGAACCAAAAGGCTAACAGAATTACCCACCAAGGTTTAAACGATTACTATTCATTCATATACTGTATGAACACGTGCGAAACTCACTGCAGTACCATAAAACTTGTAAAGTGGATTCTCCGAAACAAACCATTATCAAGCTAGAATCTCATCAGAAAATTGATACGATACCCCCCTCTTCCTTCGTCTAGGCTTAGCTCAGTGGGCGGACGGGATGTGCTTTTGTGCGCCCATTTTTGAAAAGCTCATCACGCCAGATGAGCCGGAGATAAAAGTGGGCAAAATAAGATTATAACGGGCCAATCAGATTACCCGCTCCTACCCAGTTTGTTTCCTTTCCCCGTGCTTATCTTTTCTAACTGGATTTGCGAGGAGCTCTCCTTTCCGCTTTTTCTCCTCTACCAAAATACCGACTAATATCGTCAGTTAGGGCTTTTCAAGCTGATGGCAGATCCAAAGTATCAATTAGTTTCAGTCGGTTAGAGTTGTATGGTTTTGAAAATGAACGGCTTCTACTTCAAAATTTAGGATTACTCGCAAATGGTGAAGCAGCTCGAAAGACATTTTCTCAACATTGAATTTTTTATCCCCACCGTTTTCAAACGATTACGATTCGTTCACCTATGTGTCAAACTAATTTTTCAGACGCTTAACTCAATGGTATCTCACTCATGGGACGTGACCCAGAGCTGGGTCCTTGCTCGCAATTTCCTTAAGGAGAAGAATATAAAATTTAATTTAATTAATAATTTTAAGAAATGTTTGCGCTGAACTGTGTGAGTTATTTATTGACTGATGAAATTTATAGGAGAACTCACATTCGCAGAAAATTTCATCAAAATCACATGAAAAATGTGCCGATATACCTACTTGTTACAAAGATCTCACATTCCTGCGTGCGCAGCAGCAAATAATGGTGCGATCTCTTAGATTGATGTGGTATGATTAAATCATCTTTCGCCGACTCTTCTCTAAATTTGAGCGCTTCGGACGATTAGAACGTAAGAAAATTTTGCTTGATGGGTTTTGAATTTGCGCATTCAATAGAAGGATTTAATACAGGAATGATGTACTTTTTTGTAATAATTGACATCCCCCCCTCACCCGCCTCCAAAGCCCAAAGCTCTCCAATATTCTAGAGCGGAGGTGGAGATAAAATGAGATTTTCCATGAGTTTACTCGTGATAATATTCTTCCACTGACTATGAACTAATAATTTGTGAGGTCGGTTGAAAAATAAATCTGAGCCCCGCTCAATCAAATGAAAAGATAATTAGATGAATGACTCCCACGTAACCTCCCTCATCAGACATCCGATTAAATTTTCGCCACCTGCCCCTATGGGAGTTCTGCCCTTTCCACCCTGCAGCAAATACATTTCACTTAATAATGCCGAATGACGTCATCGCTTAACTATGCTGATGATATTCATTGGGTTGGTGCGGGAATAAACGGCCACGGCCTCAGCGAAAAGTTCGAAATGAAATTCTCTCGTAATAATTTGTATAGTTTTTTTCTGTAAGTAGTGCGCTTTTGCGTTTAGGTATACAGCAGAGGCTGTCTAGCTGATCATGTGAGCGAATTTTTGTGATTTGCACTATTTTATTCGTCAACTTCAATATATTTTCAATAATGAACCTTTATAATCGACCAAGAAAAAGATTTACCCCCACCCCCCCTCAAAATTTATTGGTTGACGTTTCGAGATACATAGATTTCAAAACTCGAATTTAAAAAATATCCTTACGCACGCCATACACCATAAGCCGTCTTAAACTTTAAATGTGGCTCAAAAATCGTACATCAGCCTGGGACGTGCCAGTAACATCAGAATAACTCTCAATCAACCCTAAAGGGTAGTATTTAAGGGTTGAAATATTAAAAACTCGATATCTCAAAAACCTTCAAAATGAAATGTTTTTTCCAAAGAGGTTCAATATATCGAATGAGACCATCTGGGTTGCTTTAAGTTCGTTTTTAACTTAATTTCGTAGAAAAACGGCTCGGAAAATTTTAAAATTAAAATTTCCGAAAAATGTCTTCATTGAAATCCGTTTTTAGATATTCTAAAACGAATCCTAAAGTTGAACGCTTTTGTATATATCTAATATATAAAATTCTCGTGTCACAGTTTTCGTTGCCATACTCCTCCGAAACGGCTTGACCGATTTTGATGAAATTTTTTGTGCTTATCCGGTATCTAAGAGAATCGGCCAACATCTATTTTTCAACCCCCTAAATGTTAGGGGTAGTCCACCCCTAAATTTTTTATTTTTTATTTTTTAGACAAAATTTTTAATATAACTTCCTCAAGCGAGCGAAGCGAGCGTCCTACCCTTAGATATCTACCGTTTGCGAGCGAAGCGAGCAACATCCCCTACATGTTTCAATTGTAATACATCGCATGTATACAGCCACACTTTGCGAGCGAAGCGAGCAACATTCCCTACATATCACACTTTGCGAGCGAAGCGAGCAACATTCCCTATATGCCACGATAACGTCTTAAAATCAAGTTTATATTGTTATCAGAATTATAGTCGAAAGAAGTTCATTTACAATGAACTGAAACATTTAAACATTTATTCAATAAACTATGATGAAAATGTACTTACATTTCATTAATATTTGCTGAAAAATCGATTGAAAAACTGAAAAACCGCATCCGAAATCGGTTTCTATTCGTAGAATATGATTTAGAACGAGTTTATTTGCCTTAAATTGGTGGGTAACAATTTATTTGTGCTCAAAGTGCTCAAATTTCAAAACAGTAACATAATATAATACGATCATGCTGCATGACTGGAACTTCCTATAACAAAGGGAATAAGTTAATATATCGAGCCCGGAACAACCGATTCCGATTCCAGTTATATCATCCATCATATAACTGGATGATGTTACAAACTCAATCGAGGCTTGGTAGTTCAACAGTACGTGCCAGTTAACCTCAGGTGGCTGAGGTTCGAATCCTGTTGGCGAATAAATTTTCTTTAAATCTTCCACAGTCACTTTCAGAGTTATTTTGGTATCGTTTGCTCATCATTTATTTCTCTTTTTTTTTTATTAATTTATTTCCTTTCGTTAAGTAACATCATCCAGTTATATTTCAATGTGCACCATAGACTCAGTTTGATAAGTAATTTTCTATAGACCAGGGATCTGTGTTGAAGGGCAATAAAATACAGAAATAATAAACCTTTGTGTAATAATTTGCAGCGTTTTTGTTTCCGATTCCATTTATAGGTAGCAGAAGCAATGTTTTCACTTTCAGGAGATATTGTTTCTCCTAAGTCAATCAGACAATTCTGAACAACTTTCGTTTCGAGTAAGTTTGTGTGTGTATGCCT
The DNA here is from genome assembly GCA_030762985.1 of Adelphocoris suturalis. Lineage (NCBI taxonomy): Eukaryota > Metazoa > Arthropoda > Insecta > Hemiptera > Miridae > Adelphocoris > Adelphocoris suturalis. The sequence continues at coordinate 112,585,765 of CM061040.1, read as the reverse complement.
TTCTGTGTGTCCGCACATCCGTGCAATCTTGCGAGGAACGAATGCATCAAAATCTCGACTTGGGAGTTCGATTCGACACACAAATATCTTTTATTTACCACTTTAATAGTATTACCAACAAAGCCTTGAGGTCTCCTGAGTGAGCCATGAGAATTCTCTAGTATTCCAACGATGGTTTTCTTTACAAACAATTGGTTTTGAATATCCTCGAGTACGCTGCAGTGGTCTGGTCTACATACTATCAAATTCATGTTGATCAGCTCAAATGAGGCTACTTTTCCGTAGATACGTGGGTTACAAGTGGTTGGATAGTGTGTGGTGGTAGTTTGATATCGAGTGATGTAACCTGGTTCCGCTCTGAATGTGTCGATCGATGAGAAACCTGTAATTTCTGGGTAAATTGGTAACTCACTCGCCGAGTAATTAGTGGCCCGCTGAATAGCCCATGTATCGTTTCCTAAATTAACTTGACTACTTCACAAGTTCGCTCAGAAAATACTGTGTTTTTCTCGATCTAATTTTCGCCTATAAATTTCTTTTATCACCGGCCACTCTCCAGAATCTTACACACCCCTGATGGCATTTTCAACTCACCAATGTCTACCATAAAATGGAGTACTTGTAATTATTGTTATTATTATGTTAACCTATAGGTCAAAATGTATCATTCTTTTCTTTTTTATCAAGAAAGATTCAAATTCATTGTCTATCGCATTAAAATAACATGCAACAACATTTTCCATTAAATGACAAATTTCGTTATTGAGTTCGCCCGTTTGATAATAAGAAATTCAAACATGCAAAACCTCTACATTTGATTTCAATGAATTTTCAGGGAATTTGCGGACTAGGATGTAGATGTTCTTTTATCAATTTCATCATTCAGAAATCAATTCTCCACTCTGCGTATGCGTAAACTTATATTCCATCAATCACCATTATCTGTCTATTCGTTCAATATTGCTCAAAATCGTATTGTAGGCGGGAAAACACGATTTAATCATCCCATATCAATTTCATCTCATTATCTAACGAAAATTTAAAGGAATCTGCGCGTTGGACTGTAGATAGTCACCTATCATTTTCATTGCTCTTCAATCGATAGTCTACTCTGCACACGAGCAAAGGTAAAATTCATCAAGTATCATTTTTTTACGACCTACTTGTGCGATCTCGCCGGAAGTCGGAGCATAGTCGGGAAAACACATTAATCATTCCATATCAATTATTTCAACTCTATGGTATCATTCGTGACTGCTACGCATGCGTTACTATCCATTCGATTTTGATTAAATTTTCTGGGAATATGCGGTTTAGGCTGAGGATGGTCGCCTATAAATTCCATCACTCAGAAATTGATTGTTTTCACTATATCCACCCATCGCTAACCATCTTTTACGCCCCCAATAATCTTTTTCCAATGTCTGATAAATCCGAAAAGCCATTGACCACTTTTAAACCTTCAGGCCTAACCTTGGGGCTTAGGATTTCGGACTGTACTCCCTGACACCCCATTGGGCTTTGTGTCCCAAGGTGTACTCCCTCACACTCCTCAAGGCTTTGGGTTCCAAGGAGTTTTCCCTCTCACTCCATGGGTCTTATTGTTCCATCACACTCTGGGAGCTTAGAATTCCGTAGTGTACTCCATCACACTCAAGAGGGTTAGCATTCCGGAGCGTACTCCCGCACACACCATAGGGCTTAGTGTTTCTGGGTTGTACCCCCTCACACTCCATGGACTTTCGCGTTCAGGGGTGTCTCCCTCCATACTATACGATGCTTCGTGTTCATGGATGTTCCTTCCTCCCCCTTCAAGCCTATCCTCATCGTGAGTTAGGTTACATACTAGTCAGAAAGTCTATAATAACCAGCTCCATCAACACTAGTCTCAACATGTAATATTTATTTATTTAAAATATGGGTAATTGCTCAATTTCGAGGATTAACGTGAACAAGCTATTTTAATAAATAGAGAAAATATAATAATGACACTGGTATTTGATAAATTTAAAGTATATAAAAGTTCTCAATCAATACATGAACACTATTAATACATGGGACGAAAGACATGTTTAAGGTAGTACCTAATTGAAAAAATTTAAGAAGCACATGGAGGCCAACGCTAGGTTAACTGAGGGCCGACAAGGCTAATTTCACTGGAAGGAGCTAATGAAGAAATCGAGTAGGTGGTTTAAACTAAGGATGTAATTTTCCTGTCTTGGAATCCTGGTCATCGGTTTGTGGTACAGGTAGTTTGTGGGCTGGAAGGGTATATGGAATAGGTTTTCATTTGTGGATCGAGTTTTATAAGCCGGGATGTTGAAATATATTTGGGGCATAAAGGAATTGAGGGCATTCGATTTGTGAAATTAGTACCTTATATAGGAATGTGATGTCCGAAAATGTTCTGCGAGAGTCCAATAGCTCCACTTGACAACTCTCCATCACTGGTCGGGAATGGTTGTCAGCAATTTGAAGTTTAAACCTCAAGTATTTTAGAAATATTCTCTGTACCCTTTCTGATTTGTTTTGGTGAACAGCGTAGTGAAGAGCCCAGACTACAGATGAGTACTCCATGATGGGGTGTACAATGGGTTTATAGAGGCGGGAAATCGCATCCATGTTGGTGAAACTCTTGGTTGTGCGCTTGAGAAACCCAAGGGCCCTCAACGCCCGAGCACACACAGCTTCAATGTGAGTGTTAAACGTGATCAAACACTCCCCAAAGTCCTTAGCACAGGTTACACGTGGGAGGGGAACATCATTGATGGTGTAGTCGAAGGTCACGGGGGTTTGGGTTCGGAAGAAAGTGAGACTGTGACATTTGGCTGGATTGAGGGATAGGTTGTTTGCGGATCTGACAAGCGGATGAGGTTTTGCTGGAGAGTGTCACGATCCGAATCAGAAATCACAATGCTGAACAGCGTAAGGTCGTCTGCGTACATGAGAAAATGGATTCCATGGAAGATGGACCCCCCGCTATTCAGCAGGAGGAGGAACAACAGAGGAGCAAGATGGGCCCCTTAAGGGACGTCAGAGGTGGATATGAAAGGTCTTGAAAGTACACCCCTGTATTTCACGATCATATGCCTGTCAGCCAGGTAGTCCGCCACCCATTCCAAGAACATACCATGGACACCAAGTGCCCTGAGAGTGTGCAATATATGTTTGTGGGATAGTCTGTCGAAGCATTTTGCGAAGTCCGAGGATATTGTAGAACAACACTTTTCCTCCATAGTATAATCTACCGTGCAAATTAAACACTGATTAGGAAAATACTTTGAAGCGTCCCTTCCAAATATATTCGCTGCCCTCTCCTTCCCCCCTCCGACCTTTTCTCAAGAAAATCACAATTTCTCTTGGAGATCGCCTTTCCGTTTCATCCCCCTCCCACGCCGCCCTGTCGGAAAAAAGGGTGAATTCATGAATCCTAATTGAGGTAGTTTATCCGAGACTAAATTTCACAGTCGTTTAAACCCGTGGATCGTTAATTGCCTCGAGCTGGTCCCTTTCCCGTTTTACCAGTTTTTACCCCTCAGCTGACTCCTCTATCCGTTTTATTTTCTCTCTTTTATCGAAGATCTGACGAGGTTTTCGTTCCTTCCTAGTTAACGAAGCATGACCCCCTCTACGTCAACTGTGAGCTATGCCGACTGACAATACATATTTTAGTAAATTGCTAACATGTATCACATGAACCTATATCCTCACTAATCAGTAATAATAGTACTGCTCGCACATAATATAACCGGCATCGTTGTTCAAGATAGGGAGATGGTAGTAGGCAATAGGTGTTTTTATTTATTTATGGGCTGACTCCCAACTTACGATGGTCTGCAATCGAAGGAAAATTTGACTTTTGATATCCTAAATCATACTTTTTCTCTTTTTGGGAAAACCATTAGATCATGAATATGTTGGTCCAAACCAGGAAAAAGCTCCAGGTATGAAAATCTCCAATTAATATTCATTCTTTCTTTGGTTAATGAAACCAGTAGGTATTAAGCTAGCCAGGTTAATATCAAATCATGTTATACTGTGTACCTAGCTCAGCTGCTTTCATTTTGTGAGCGGTTTAGACAGTTTAAGATTTTAGCATAAATTTAGACCTTTCCAATGCAAACAAGTGTTGATTTTTTCTATGGGGTAAAACTGAAGGAGTTACATTCCCCTAGGAACGGCTCCGTTATGAGCAGAAATCATTGAAAAAATATACTTACGTATTAATTTCATAACCTGATGAACAACATAATTCTGTTGTCCGAATCGCCTACGAACTTCTGTTTATCAAATAGATTATCAGATATATCTGTTCATCAGATAGGTACTCACTTTCCGGGATCATTAAGAGGCCAAGGGAGATCAATTAGTTTCCCTGGTTATTCAATTTAGCAGATGGAATACTTCCCCATGCCCTGAAACGTAAGGTACCAAATCTATGAAGCAGGGTTATAAACGGTTTTTTCGCGCCTAATTATGAAGATTTATTATTGAAATAATAAACCAATAAATAAAATGATAAAGTTTGTGAGTGGTGCAGAGTGAAATGGCTAATTCCTTGCTTTTAATCCCAACTTTGTTCTATCGCTTAATTAGTCAAGGAAGGAAAGGGAATATCTTTTATTCTTTTTCTGAAAGGTTAGTTAGAAAACCTTCTTTTTCCACCCTCTCCGGAAAAGACGAAGGGCAGATCCTTGGAGTCCGGAGAATATAAGAGAAAGAAATTTCACTAATTAAGCCTTTTTTTCTCCGCGAAGAAAGAAGGAGCTTTTTATGTTTGATCTCCATTAACCAGAAGCTAAGAAAACCGAGAGAAATGGCGGGGTTTTCAAGTTGAGTGATGATGAAGTGTGGAAGTGGTGAGATGGTGGTGTCGGAGGGGGGGGGGGTGAAATTAAACAAATAGCCCCAGTAGCAAAGCATAATTAGCCAAACCGCTTATGAATAAACTGTGAGTAATCAGGCGTTGAGTCTTGAAATTGTGGGGGTTATTACCGCGGTAATGTTGGTCATAAAGTTGAAACAAGACTCGGTGGAAGCGATTCAGGAACTGTTTCGCTATAAAATTTAGAACGTTGTGTACCGCTGCTTTTCCTCAAGCATAAACGAAAGTGATGGTGCTTCAGAAGTTTTTCAGATAGGTACCCAACAAGTAGATATCTCAAAAACCTTCAACTGTCTGACGTTTTTTGCTCAGTTTCGTGGTTAGATGAGTTTTTGAGCGCAGATCTCTAACTCGATGGACCAACTGAGTGCATGGAAATATTTGTGGATGTACCAATTGGACGGTGGTATGTAATCATCAAGTATTCTTCAAATCAATTTGTCTCTAAGATTGGATTCTGTTGGATTCTCGTCATAAAAAACGGACATAATATAATTACTTACAGATACGCCGTTTTTAACATGGAACATTTTTTGCCATCGTAACCCGGCCAAAAATGTGACAAAATTACCGTTACGTGACATTTAGTACGTTACGCTCCTATTTTCTGATGATTATTGCTTACAACCAAACCGTTGCTACAGAACTGTATCTTAGGCATTTATCATCGTAAAAATCGTTTGCCAGTCGTTGGAAAGCTCTCGATTTATCTAACTGTGTTATGTTAACCACTGATGCGCAGTGCGTGGCCAACAATCTGAAGGCATGGTTGCCTGAATAATTGTTTATATACAGATGACCCATCTCATTTAATTTTGTAAACCTGATCGCAACCACTTTCAGACTGGAAAAAACTTGGAAGATGAAATTCGATAGGGAGTCTCTGGGACATTAAGAGACGATTGAAATTATGGGCTCTTTCCTAATCAGATGAGTGACCTAAATTCTCTCCTGTTCTCCCATTTTTCTTGCATATGTTCAGGACGTAATAGTGGGAATTGGAGTTGTAAGAGAATTATAAGTCTCAGCAGTACGATCCAAAGATACCGAAAACTCGGAAACTTTTTCGAATACCCGATTATGCCAGTCAATTCAGCTTTTACCATGATGATCTGGATGCTCGCTAGCTCGTTTCTCAAATTTGAAAAATGTCCTAAATCAACCCTTTTAGTAAATGTAGATTGGAGGACGTATACGGTGGGGGGCGATGACACGCAGGAGCTTTTTGAGTGAGTGGTGCATGCAGTTGAAATTTCAGCCACCATGCAGAAGTTCCGTCTTGATAACGGTCTGTGGCTCTCCATAATTCGAGCGAATTTCATCGACAAGGGCGAAGATACTGCGGTAGGTTCGTTTTCCCAAGTGTGCCTGTAATATTTTGTAATTTTCTAAGTTGATAATTTCAGAAATGATTTGAGATACATTCAAACTCTAACTAGAAGCTATGAGCCTCGTAGTTTATCTTCACGTTCCCTTTCCAAATCACTCGTAATCGGTTGTTTACATTGTAGAAGGTTTCACTATTTTAAAGGTATGAAAATGGTGCAAAGACTCGCACTATAAAAAGGGGCGAATCCCCGCCGCCCTGGAAGCGTGCGGATTTACCCCAATGTCAGCGGTAAATTCCTTGTTCAGAACAAGATGATGTTCAGTCGAATGACTACCTCTTCTACCTATCACACACTCAGTTTAATATTATTGCATTGTTTGAAGTTTCATGTTATTGCATGTAAGTGTCAGTTAACATATTATATTCGCGGATATATTTAAATATTCTCCGGAAAATATATTTATCATACCTATATTCTGCTTCCTCACTAACAAAAATAGGAAAGCTGTTTGTTCGTGTGAAAAACATTTCGAACAATGTTGTCTTCCGAAATCAAAATTTCTACTCGCTTTGTGCGTTTCAGGACAATTCCTGCGCCATTTCGGTTCCGTGCCAGTCTGTCTGTGTTAAATTCTTATTGTCACACCACAAACTGTACCGGTTTTAGACCGAAGTTTATGAGAATTTCAAGAATTGTGCGGGTTAGCTTCTTGATGGTCCAAAATTAATTTAATCGCCGTCGGATCAAAAGTAGAGAGACCGAATGTGCAAACGTAAATTTCCCTAAACATCGATTCCTCACAATATTCGTCCGATTTCATTAAAATTCAGGGGATAGTTGGGTAATACACAGACAAAACTGTAAGACCTATGGACCGATGTTTACGAAATTTTCGGAGATCGGCCAGGTTAGCTTTCGAATGATGTCCTACAAATTTCATTGCTGTTGGATTAATATGTAATTATACCTATGTAGTTAATTATATTTAATGGATTAATAACTAGTAGTAGTCTGTAGTATGGGTTGTTGGAAATAAATATCCACGATGATTCCCTATGTCTTTCATTGCGATTTACTGAAAAATAAATATTTGCACGTGCGCAAAATTAATATTGGTTTACTTAGACTAAGATTGAGATAGAAGAAAAAATCGCTTGGACAGTGGATTACCAGACATTGTGATAATTAAATAAAAATAGCTGCCAATTTTTTCAAGTCTGAAGTTGAAGATACCTGTTATGTGTCTGAAGATTTTAGAAATTTACTAATTGGTCGATTTGTCCATTTCCTCAATACCTTTGAGCAAGACTAAGACCCGCATTTTTTTCCCCTAACATAAACTTGAATTCCTAAATACGTATTGGCTTAATCTAGTTACCTCTATCTTGTACGTTTATCCAACACTAAATCTTATCAATCCTATACCAAAACACAGCAATATAGGCTATACAAAAAAGAAAAACCAAAAAATGCGGCCCCCACCCCTACCTACCCTAGATCCAAACAATGTTGTTGGAATCGAAAAAAAATTCTGTTTGAACCGGAATTTGAACTCGAAGCAGTAAAACAAACTCATAAACATGAATCATTGAGTGTATTTACGATAATACTGATTCTATTATGATGCTTCACATAATATATATTACAAATTTCTGTTGATAATCAAAGAAAAAATTTTACTAAAAAAAGTCAAGGCAAACTGCATTCATGTTACTGTCGCGCACAAAATTGGTTGATTCCTCAAGAAAGAAACGTGCGCTCAAGTGGCATATTGTCGGAAATGGGATCGTGCTCAACTTCATCTCCTCCTTGTGCTCAACTGAAGAACCCCCACCACTTTTTAAATATTTTTTCCGCCTTGTTATTGACAAATCAATATTGAGGTCGTTAACAGTCCTCTGCATCCTCACTGGTGGACTGTTTAAACTATAATTACTACACTTATAGCTGATTAATACGTCATCGCATCTAGTATATTATAAAGGGATTTTGAAGTTTAATCTTTCTGGAAGGATGAGGAATTCTCGAACCATTGGTCAACTTATGAATGAAGATTGCTTCAATTACTATTCTCCTATTCGTCAGCGAATTCAATTGTAATTTGTACTCGTACTCATTGCCCCGTTACTGAACTGCTCGAAATCCTTCGGGTGTTTGTGGTAAATCTACTTCAGAAATTTGTATTGCAATCTCTCAAGTGCTTCCATTTGCTTGCTGTAATATCGGTACCCAACAGAAGAGGCGAACTTGAGGCCACTCCATAATAGAGAAGTATATAAGTTTTTTGTATAGACCTGCGATGTTCACAGAAGATCTAAAACAGAAATTACAAACATTTGTGTAATGATTTGCATCGTTTTTTTAAGTTACCATCAAAAGATTAACACCACGTTTCAATCATTACTTTCAAATAAACAGTTCTGATCAAAAATACGAGGGTATTCACCATTTGACCTTCAAATGAAGAAATAAAGGAACTAGAAAAGTTTTCCTTTGGATTTCACTGGGAACCAAACGTTTCGCCATCTGGGTCTGCTGATATCCAACCATCTGGATTCAGCGAAACGACGAAAACAGTGAGAATAAAATTCTCGTTTGCCGTTCGACCCTTTTCGATAAGAGGCGAGCAAAAATAAATTGCATCTCGAACCCTCTACCGAACCGGCGACCAGCTGACCCCTAACGTTAACCCCTAAAGAAGAAAAACCGGGTCAATGGAAACCACTACAGACCGGGTTTAAAGAGCCGTAGTGGTTCCTCCGGACCAGACAACGATGAAACGAATGGCCTCTTTTGCAAGGTCTTTTATACTACGACGGTTTCCCGCCGGAAGAGAGGAAAAATGTAGGAAATGCCCCCAGGATGGGGGGGGGGGGTCCCAAAAAAACTGTCCATGGCCAACTCCGACTCTTACGAAGGTATCTTCGGTTAAAATACTTCTAAAGGGGCGGCTCGGAAAGGAACGAAGATACTGAGCGGAAAAGAGGTCGGGGCACTTGAAAAAATAAAATAAACTCGAGTAGGAGGGAAAGCTTTTGCTAAGCCGAGAGTCCCGAGCACTTGGGCGAGGCTCCCGTCCCGTCCATTTTTCGAGTATAATCCTTAGGAAAACCGCCCCCTTTCCCTGGAGCTTCAATTGTTTATGCCCACTAAAACTCGCGGTATGAAGAGCCGGTGGGAGAAAAACATCCCTCACAAGCCTCCCCCAACCCCCACTCTCCTTCAACCCCTGACCCCGTTCACGTTCCCGCTTTTAAAACTACGTAACTATATATATATTTCAGGTTTTATCTTCAAGTTTGTGTCGGACTTTTTTATTTTTATTAAACCACAGTTTTTCCGTGTTATTTCTTTTACCCGGTATCTATGCTCTCCTACAAAACTTTTTTTTAACCTAGCTCTTCCTTATTTATTTCATACATCTAGAGTTTCCTTGTACACATTATTTTCACGTTGAAATTACCTTTGCGGGGCAATTCCGTCTCTATTTATTTTTTCTTTCCATATGATATATCTTGGTTGTAATAGAATTCAGCTCGTTTTATGATCCTACCTCATAGCGCGAGCGGTCTTCAACTTGAATTTAACCCTTAAAAACAGCAATAATTTTTTTGTTTTTTAGGACGACTCTCTGGAGCTAGGTCATATATCGGCAAGGCTTTTCCAATATAAGAACGGCTTATTGAAATTGATCCAGGGGGGTGTGGGACAACCTATGCACGAGAGAAAAAATAACAATATAAAGCCCTATAATTATACCAAAGCCGAGAGGGATTTTAAGAGCGCTTTAGCGGACGTCCAAAGAAGTTGCCATAACTTCGGTAAAGATATGCAAGTTGAGCCGGTGTTACAAACTCTGCAAAGGTCCTCTGTGGCCGAGTGCATAGAGCGCTCGTCTCCGAAGTAGAGGATCTTGGATTCGAGTTCAATAGAATGGGAGGCGATACTTTTTTCTTCTTATTTTTCGGACGTAACCAGAGCCTTTGCAGGGCTAGTCAATGTTTGTTTATTTTATTTGTTTCCGTAATAGTATTCAGGTTGTATTATTATACTACTTCATAGCCTAGAGTATTGATTTGAATTTCTCCTCCATGTGTCTATTTTCATTTAGCATGAAAATTATCCCTATCGCGATCGTTGAGTAGTTGCCTAGGACGGAGCGAACTTTCCAGGTTCCTCTGTCAAATTTAGGATTTAGCATTTTCTATTCTTGGGAGTTATCAGGTTTCGGAGACCTAAGATGTGGATCACATGCAAATTTTATCTATTGGTTTTCGTGGCATTGATTGGGATTGTCCGACAATTATGATGTAGGTAGATTTTACCAACAATACCTACCTGCTAGCCGGAGCAGTCCTCGTAAGTCACAAACAAATTACTGTTGTTGCAGAATGGCGACATTACGTGATCGAGCCATGCTCCAGTATAAATAGCTCAGCGGACTGGAGTTTCTGCCTGCAAGCTTCTTATAACCAAACCATTCCTTCCTCTTTTAACCCACGATATTTTGCATTCCAGGTTGGGGAACTCTTCTATTTAACGCACGGGATTTCGCATATCGGGGTTCTCTCTTTACCTATTTAACCCACGGGATTTCGCATTCCGGGATAAAATCTATATCTCCTCTTCCATTGGTATCTAAAGTCAGTGCAGGGTTTTTATTAGCCAAAAAGTCATAGTCCGATCCAAAATAAATACAGGCATGAATTACCTTTCAAACACATCAACGGCCCGAGAGGCGTAGGAAGGCTATCAGAAACCCAACTGTCACGTTTCACCACTTTTATATGTACCAGCTTTCGGATTATAATTTAAATCAAGCAGCTAATCGTAGGTAGTCCGTTTCTAATTATTTGGTTGTATTCAATCCTGATTCCTTTTCAGTTAGCTACCTAAATCTCGTGCTTGCAAATCCTCAACCCTATTTTTTCTGAATTAATTTATTGTCTTCGTAAACCCTTCCTACCATCGAGATAGCGTTTCAGGTAATATTGATACCGCTCCGTTCGGATTTCGATTATAACCGCTCTTCTTCTTCCCCGGATAACCCCAGCGTATCCTTTTACTCCCGACGGAGCCCTCGAAAATCCTCAGTCCCGAATCATTTAACCTTCCGAAGATCCATTCGCTCGCTCCCGCCCACTTGTCACGGTCGCATCTCCCCAGAGTGACAACCTTTCCACCGAAAGAAGAGTGGTTCCTCGCCAAGAACCGATAAATCTCCCATAAAACCTCTACCCCCCATCTCGTTCAGTGCTCGTTAGTTTAAATGAAGTATTTCCACTGGAAGAATGGAGAAGGTCGTAGATTACCTCCGTTTTCTCCCTCCACCCATTTTCTTTTGCCTCCGGTAATGAGACCGGATCAAGGGACCGCGGGGAAAAGGAATGGCGGCTGAATTTTCAGGCCTCAGAGACGTTTTCTTGCGAGGAGTCAATTAACTAGTAATTGCATGCCCGTTAGAGTTAAGAGAATGACAAACTTAGCGCCCGGCTTTTTGATTACCTTCCATTTGGTAGGTTGATGACTGTGCGTTCGGTACTTATTTCTATTACATCGTAATTCCCTGCCGAATAGTTTAGTTGTTGGTATATAATGTCTCAATATGGGGTTCCACTCTCAATAATGTCTTTCAGAATATTATTTAAATGTTTCGTTTTTTCGTGGTTAAATCGTCATGTAATCACCTCGCATTTACATGAAGGCAATGCTGGTGTACTATTGGTGTCCAAAGTACTTTAATTTGGCCTTTTTTCCTGCTTAGGTCAGTGCACGATCTTTCCTTGTATGACTGCTGGGAAAATAAGGGAAAATGAGCCAAGCTTCTCTATAGATATAAGAAGAGACAATTGTGGAATCAGTGATCATAATTGTGATATTCAGAATGAAAGAAACAGAGAGGCTGAAGGTCGAACACTGATCTGACCTACCAAGACAAAATTATTGAAAAGACGAGTGGAAAATTACGTCTATGAAGGCATTCTGCTGATCTTTCAGCTGTTCACAATCGTACCGATATATTTAAAAATATACTATGCTGCCAAAATATAGCTACATAAATAAAGCACTTCCCTTAACAAATATTAAGGGTTCAAAGCACCCGTAGGCCTCTCCCCGCTACACTGTATTCCTGATGCAAGAGAGTCATTTTTCGGTACCTACCGTGCCCTTAGTTTTCAACGTATCGTCTTGAAATTTTAAGGGGAGTTTCACACTATAGTGATATTCATTTATGTCGCGCCGTTTTTTTATAACTCAAACAGAAACGTTTTGGCAGCAGATCGAAAATTTGAAATATTTATTGCAGCTTTGTGAGGCTGTATCACCTGTTCTAATTGAAATTTTCAAAAACGGCCCAAGCAAAATCTTCCTCTACTATCTTCGAACAAATTTAAAAAAAAAATCAATCCAATGCGATCAATACCGACCGTACAACGTGAACCGATAGGTCAGAGAACGTGGTTTTGAGAAAACGCCATTTTAGTGAAAAGATAAGGATACCACCTCCTTATCTTTTCACTAAAATGGCGTAACCTGCAAGGATCTCTTAATCTTTGAATGCCGCTTGTTTTTTTTTTTCAATGCAAAACTTTCAAACTCTTCTGAATGTGAAAATAGGGCTTTAACCTTCCAATCTAGGTTTCACGTGATCCTAGGATTCATAATTTTGTTGTTGTTTCAACGGATACGGACGGACTCGGAAGTCGGCTAAAATATTTGTTTTTGACTGCATCAACTAACTCAAACCCTTATTGTGATATACCAAAATCTTCAGAATTTAATGAAGTTTTTTTTAAAATAAAAAACTCAAAATTAATTTTTTTGAAAATTTAGCCCTACGGGTGCCCTTAACGCGTTATTCAGTAGGTACTAACTACCGGTGAAGAAGGAAGGTGACACAGGTAAAGTGGGTGCGGCTCTTCGAGCGTTTAGGATGGTGTTTTCGTGTTGTATTAACGGGTGATAATCCAAGATATTAGTGGTATATTAGTGAAGCTGAGATCTCTCGTAACAATAACGTTGTGTCAACATCACGATCGGTCCCAGTTTTGCCATTTCGGTTGTTGTTGTAATTGCATCCTTTGAGACGACACACGACTTTTTCATGTTACATGTCTGTAAGATAGCTCGTTTTCTTTAGGATTTTTGCAGGACTGAAGGTCGAACCACTTATCCAGGCCGAATCTCTCTCCCAAGTTGAACCACTCATCCAGGTTTTGTAGGTCCGCGAGAAGAGCAAACAAAGTCATGGTAGTCTAGGTTTTAGGTTTTTGAGCAACACAAGAGTGTTCAGAGGAGAGATCTAGATAAGCAAAGAGGAGCGAGAAGTCTGATTAAGGCTTGAATTTATAAAGGGCTGATTGGGTTACAATCAACTGGTGAATTCCCGGTCTCTAACCTCGTATTTTTGTTTATTTATCGATTTTGGTAAGAACATATTAAATACAATAAGTTATAAAAATATCCCTTAACTATTATAATATTTAATGACATCAAAATATTATATTTCTATGGTCAAATGAGATTTTATTTGTGTTCGAAGGTTTGGAGTCCAGTGATTCTGGACTGTACACGTGCACGGGCGTCTCGGAGAGCGGCGAAAGCTCATGGTCCGGGAACCTCTCCGTGGAGCCGATAGGAGGAAGCGAGATGCACAGGAGTCCGGATCCGAGTCTGTTCCCCCGGCCTCCGGGTGATCCGAGACTCCTGAACGCCACGCACTCCGCCCTCACGGTCATCTGGGAGCCGCCTCCTGGCGGAGGGATCATCGGATACACGGTCGAGTACTACAGCCCGGACCTTCAGACCGGATGGGTCATGGCTGCTCACAGAATTCAAGATAACTTCATTGTGGTAAGAAAAAAATATTTGTGAAAGTTGGGTTCGGATTTAACATTCAGTCTGGATAGAGGTCCCATGGACCTTTATTCAGAAAAAGTTTACCTTCATAAATAAATAATTACATAATTAAATGGTTAATAAATTGTAAAATGTAGTTCTGTACAAAATTGAGAGCCTTATGATTTTTTATGATTACCAATAAATTATTATTTATTTCATTTACTTTCGTAAATTAGGCTTGATTTTTGTTTATGGTCTCAAATCCTAAATAAGTTTGCAATTCGTCACTCCAAGTCTATTTTATTTTATAAACGGATTTACCTTAAGAATAGAGATTTGACTCCGAAGTTAATCTAGTATAAGAAGTGACGTCTATTAATTTTTTACCTAAACGGTTCCGAACCCATCTAATACTTATAATGAATAGCTCAGCCAAATTATATCTCTGCTTCTTCAAGGAATTAGTTATCTCAACCAAACGCTCAAATCATCTATCTGTATCTTATCGTACCACCAACCGATATCTCTCTGTCAATGATACTTGTTAACCCAGTTTACAGCCAACTTAGCCCGTCAAACCAGTTGCACTGAATGGAACAAACTTGAATCATAGTTTAGTTCAAGTTACATTATGTGATCCTTAAATTCCTTATGGGATTCCAACAGGTGAAGGATCTGGCTCCCGACACTGGTTACATGTTCATCGTGAGAGCTGAGAATGCCCATGGGACGTCAGTACCGAGCACAGTTTCGGGACTGATGAGAACTCTGAGCAAGGACTCGAGAGCGGTACCACCTCAGCAGCTGGACGAAGCCAGAACGAGACTGGGCACCAAAGTCTTAATCCTGAAAAACCTCATTGCCACCTCGTCCACTGCTGTGAAAATAAGCTGGGAGGTAATATACATATATCATCTCATTGGTATAAATAATTTGTTAAATACTTTTGGTGTGCTGGATTCCAAATCTTATTAGATGATGTTCTAATCTAGTTATTGTTTCTTCCCCCTTTCCATGCACGAAACATGTTAGTAAATGTTGAATCCAATGTTTAAAACCTGTTACCACCCTCATGCAAAATGTGAGTAGGGCTTTGTACCTGCTGTTACGAGTCAAGAGGTTTGGCTTTGAGCCAATTACTATGATGCCAAAGCAATGATTTTGGAATAATCGCTAGAAAATCCCACGGCGTTTGGCCATCAACTAGAAAATGCTATCATTCTGGACCAAACTATGAACGATTTTGGAACTGCTCCCGGTAGAAAAATTTATAATTAAAAACAAGTTTAGGTAAACAACGATAACACCTGGAATAAGGTCAAACATTACTCTACACGACATGCTGTAGCATGAAATTCATAAACGAATATTGAATAATTACGAAATCATTACATTTAAGATGTATTGTCATTAACCTCATATATATAAGCCATAATATATGGATGGTTACATGGTTGCAGGCTTCCAAGACACTACTCGTCCAATTATTCAGAAAAACTCATCACTCTTCTACAAAGATATTTTCGAAATATCAAATCATTCTTTTTTCTTTTTATCTGTGAAATTCATATCAAATTAAGTTTATTATATAAATAGTTCAGTAGAACAAGAACAATCAAATGCATATATATATATATATATATATATATATATATATATATATATATATATATATAGCAGTTACTAGTAACCCTATGAAATAACTTCACATAACTTCATATGACATGTCATTTTGAAATTCTGCCAGATCTTTAGCTTTTAGAACAATCTTTCATATTTGATTTGGCAGATTGAATATGCAGGCACAAATGAATTGTGAATTCAGAATTGATAGCCCCTGGAGACGTATTATAATGATGGAATGTGATTGTGGTTGAAACGTAAATATTTCGTCCAAATATTCTTTATGTTGATATATGGCCCAAGCTGATTGGCCATCCTTGTGACCTTCCTCTTCGATTTGTCTCAAAAGTTGCATCTACAAATCACTTTCCCACTACTCTTGAACGAGTCCAGGAATAACGAATAGTCCAGGAGAATTTAAAATACGTTTGGTACACCTTGTCACTCTACTTTTAAGAAGATTTATTTTTCATCTTCCCTACAGAAGAAAACAGGAGATAAACCAAACTATCCATGATGCGAATAATGTTCATACGTAACTTTAAATTACGATAAATAACAAATTCAAACTTGTATGCATATAAGGAATTTATTGTGCAACCCTTCCATACGTGTTTCTACCATAATCAATTACCTTAGCTTAAATTTCAAAGATGTTGCAGTTATGATTATAGGTATTGAGGGTATCAATATGCCATGTAACGGATTTACCCACACATTTACCTCAATTTTATGGAAATGAAAATATGGTTTTAGGTATCGAATTATAAAGTCCTTTGTGAACGAGATAGTCCAAACCTGCTATTTCAGTATACATACAAAAACTAGTCGATCATTAAAATCGGGATTGTTGCCCTTAAATGCCCGCATAAAAACAATAGTTCTGACTAACTTAAGTTCTATAAACCAATGTTAGTCATAGTTTTGTTTCCCATGAAGTTTCACTATCGGTTTGTCAATGTACCTGTTTCAAGAGGTTCCATCTAATCAAAACGGTCTCTGTTTTTATCTCATGAAGTTCTCGTACAGAGACCTTATGATATTAGCCACCCATACACGAGCAGATATCTGCGACAGAATCGCGTTTTTAAACGATATCTGTGGGAAAGATCTGTGCGTTAGTGGGCGTTAGAAAATGATGAAAGATGTGAAAATCGACCAGAGATATCTGCGAGAGTTCAAATCTAGCAGATGGTAGTCGGGCGTCCCCCTTAACCTGCAGACTTCTCGGAAGCGATGTCTGTGGTACACAGATCTGTTCTATTGGATCGGGCAGCGTCCCTTAACGTTAAGATCCACGTGTGTTTTCACTCAGTTTCTATTGGTGGTTTTTTGTGCGGTATCAAAAAATGGGTAAAAAAGAGTGGCCAAACGAGTTAATTGAAATGATGATCGACATGTATAGAGACAGACCTTGTCTGTGGCAGTTGAAGCATGTTGACTACATGAACGAAAACGTCAAAAACATTGCTTACGACGAAACCCATGACTTCTCCCAAACTTGTATTTTTTTGGCTTAGCCGTTTTATGGGCAATTAAAAAAAAAATACCCGCCGCAAAAGCCGCTAATTTACGCTTTTTACTACGGACAGTCACTAACCCCATGGCATCAACTTACGGAATCTGTGACCGATCTGGAAAAAATTTCGGATTTGACCGATAACTCGAGTCTGCCAGACGAACGTCGGTGACAGACCTGAATCTGTCAGATTTCATCCCACGAACGAACAGATGACATCGGGCATTGGTCAGGTGACAGATCTCGGGCATGAAAGATCGGACGATAAGTTTTTCGTGTTAAGGGGCAACGACCGATCTCATCGGTCACTCCAGATCGTTAGCGATATCTGTCAGATGAGATCGGGCGACCAAATCTGTCGCAGATATCTGCTCGTGTATGGCGGGCTATTGGTCATCGTCTGGAAGTAAACCGCCTTTGGTTTTTGTATGGTTTCTGACATAGATTAACATCATAATTGTGATCTATTGCATTAGCTATGCAATGTACACGTTACAATCTTGATCAATGTGTTCCATAGGTGTAACTCTTTACATCTGTATACACCATTAAAGCACCTGTGACTATACGTTGTTTACTCAAGGAAGAGGGAAGTCATTTGCAAACTGCACGTTGGATTCAATTATTCATCTTTTCAATGCTCATTTTTCCGCAAAACACACTCAACTTGATCATTTTTGTACACCTGAAAAGATTGTTAATTTTAAGATTGTTATTATTTTACAGCTGGTTGGCAGCGATGAATTCTTGGAAGGGATTTACGTCAGGTTCCGGGAGCTTTCTGGAGGGTCACTCAAATACAACATGCTGACGGTCATGAACGCTGGGGCCAGCCAGTACACGGCGTCCAACCTGCGAAAATTCACCAAGTACGAGTTCTTCCTCGTCCCTTTCTTCAAGAGCGTCGAAGGCCAACCATCCAACTCCAAAGTCGTCCAAACTCTAGAAGATGGTAATTTATTATTGTGTGGCTCTAGGGTCTGATTTTCCCAGCTGTAATACTTTTTTTATTTTATTGGGCTTGGTGAAATGCTTCACGCACTGACAACGAGTCTGGGCTTTCTCGCCCTTTGGTCAGGCTCACCACATAGTCACAAAGTGGCATGCCGACTATGCACCCCTATGTTTTATGGAAAACTGTCCCGGGACTACAAGGGCAGTAATACCTTGTGTGCCGTCAGCGTATCTATAATAATTGTGCCTGTTCAATTTGTTGTGGGAATTGTGCTAACAGACTTGGAGTTTCAAACGAAAATGACTAGGTCATTCCTTTACAAAAAGAAAAGTATTTCACGTCTTGAAGTCTTGAGTAAATGACACATTAAATTAAACATTTGTATATATTACGCTTAAGTGTTATTTCATATCAACTTTACAGTATAATATAACAGGTACTTTCTGCACAGATCAGAATAAATCGACTTCTCACTATAATCATCAAACTTTAAATTAATCTAAAGTTAATGTTAAAGAAACACGGCGCTCCACGCCTCGCCAGAAGGCAAGCCATTGAGAATGATCACCTGTGTGCAAACAATTATTCATATAACCATGCTCATAACTCAGCTTGTTGGCCACGCACTTCGCAGTGGTTAACATAATATGGTTGGATTAATCGAGAGCTTTCGAACGAATGGTCAACGAATTTTGTGGGATGAAAAATGACGAAGTACCATTTCTCTAGTAACGACTCGGTTGTAATCGGAAATCATCAGCAAATTGTTGCAACACATTTTCGTTACACAAGAACGCAACACATAAATGCAACACATTTTCGTTAACACAAAACGTTTCGTTTTCGGTTGGAGATGCCAATGCTAAAACACATTCTGTGTTAAAACCATTATGAATACCATTTAAGAAATCTAGGTTACTCTATATTACTATATTATAAACAGGCATATACACATACTTCGTTCGACTTGGAGTTTTAGATATGTAGAAACATTCTTAACCAATCTGCTATGTGTCCTTTCTTTCCTTTCTGATGTTTCTGATTAGTCAGTTTTCAAATTAGTTTCTATATTGACCCCAATAAGACACAGCAGTGCCCCATTTTCATGGATGATATTTCCAAAATGTTTTAAACTGAATATTAAAATTAAATTGCCTCATCCATAGTTCCGTCAGCGGCTCCCATGAATATCCAAATGGAGATGGAGAACTCCACTACGGCCCATATAAGATGGACTTCACCTCCCCCTCAGCACTTCAACGGGATAATTCTTGGATATAAGGTATAGTAAAATACTCATGATTGTATCTGGCCGATCGGCATATAAAAAATTACTCGTTTTGGATCGGTTGACTACGTTTAATCTATGGTCTCAGCCGTTTGGCTACTGAAAAACAAAATTAGGAGGACGAGGAAAGTTAGTATGGATCTGAAAATGTCAGGCCTGTTGTGATATGTCTCGACTTCATGATTTTAATATCCTTTAGCGAAACTGAGTAGGTACCATGGGCTCTCTCAGTACCCTTTCTCAGCCTTGTGCTCTTGTAGAAATTTCAGAAAATTGATGTTGAAATAATCAAAATTTAATCACGTATTGCATTTCTGAAATTCTCATACAAACTTAGCGTCGTTTGACCACCACAAAACTACCACAGCTCTTATCCAATTTTGACTTCGTTATCTGGAAAGCCAGAGTTTTATCTGAGTCTGACGGTAGCTATGAGTTCAAGTACGAATTCTAGGGGTTATTCCTAGTAGAATAGTTTTCCAGTAGTTTCACTACAATGAAGGTTGCTAGTACACATGGGCTAACGTGAAAACTGTTGAGACTTAAATAGCTTTACCGATTTATTTCAATGTAATTTTCGAACATTTCCTTCGACTTCCTATGAGCCCCATTGCGATCGATTTCTTAATAATTTTGGAGCATGGACAAACCTGAAAATCGGTTAGGTAATGAACGAATCGTCCTATATCGCAAGTATTTTCAAGGATCATTTACATGATACCCCATCATATACATTTGATTTTGGCGCCTAAAGTTCAACTTCGTATACCCTTGTCAGGCTATCATAAAGCTGCCGCTATAAAGCATCATTGCTATAAAGTGAATGTAATTTGAATGCATAAGTTACATGGTCTGCCCATGTAGCAGATATAGCATTCTGCTATATATTTTGGCTTCCTTAAGTGATTTTCATTCGCGTTAATCGACTACCTTTTCAAGATGTCCAAATGTTTTGGTACTTTTGCAGATCCAAGTTAAGAGCAACCTGACCAAAATCCCTCTGCAAATGACTGTCAACTCGACGACCAGGTCTGTCGTGATACATAATCTCAGCACTCTAGGCGAGTATACGGTTCGTATAGCCGCATACACACGGGTCGGCCTGGGTCCCTACTCGCCACACACACCTCTCAGCGTCTCTGCTGCTCTGCAAGGCCCTCACGCCCAGCCTAGTCACTCAGCCTCAGACGCCTGGCTTATGGTCACCTCTGTTGCAATCATAATCCTCGTTTTGGGAGCTGTCGCCTCTGGTTTCGTCTACCTCAGAAAAAGACAGATGGCGAAGGACCTGAGTCACCTTGGAAGTAAGTTACAAGTCAGAATATGGATCAGTAAATGGAAGAATCAGAAATTTATAATTATAGAGTTGCATTAGTAAAACTTGGTTTAAACAGAAAAAAGTCCAGTCATGCAGCATGACCCCATGAGCGAATTTTTGAAGAATATTACCGATTTTTACAACCAGCGAACGGCATTATTTCGATTTTTGACTGATTTTTCAACTTTGAAATTTTTGAAAACTTGATACATATTCTTATAGGAAATTTTACGCTGATTCCGAATATACCACATGTTAGTATGCTGAAAAAGTTGTTTCGCACGACAAATCGCAAAAAACAGGCTATTTTGAAATTTTTGACTACATTTTTGAAAATTTCAACCCGAAGATGTAATCCGATCTAGCTGGCCAACGAACTTGAACTTTCGTTTTGTGCCCTTAACATTTTAAAATTTGTTTGAAGTTTCTAGCACAATTCTACGGACAGTTATCGTCTGGAATGACACATACATACATACATACATATATACATACATACATATATACATACATAAAAAAATGCGTTAAACTTCAGAATATGATTCAGAATAGCCTAAAACGGATTTCTGCATAATTTTTTTTTTCAAAAATTCACATTCTACAAATTTTGAGGCGAGAGCAATAGCTTAATTTTCTTCAAAAATTCGCTAAAACTTACTTACGTTTCACATCTGCCTGGCTTCCGTATTTTGCTGTTACTCTTCTCTTTTAAAGAATCAGCACTACTTTCCTCCATACCTTACGAAAATTATTTTCGTCTCTTTCATAGATACCAATTATTATTTATTATCCAGTTTCCCCTGCAAGCACCATAATAGCTTTCGGTTGTTCTGATGGTTGGTTAACCATGAATTAGGTAGGTATAATTATATTATTGTCCTGATATTACTATTCTGATGTGAGCGACATATCTTCCTGTTAGCTCTATGCAGGCTCTTAGTGATTTAAGCAGGAATCCGTACTAAATATTATAACGTGGGAAATGTGGACATGTCAATACTGGCCTTCAAACGAACACTCAAAGTAGGTAAATGTTCAACCAGTGGTAGACGGCGCACGTTGTTTTCCTACCCTCCAAGACCGGAATGTCTTGCGGGTTTTGCCTACCACGTGTATTGTGTCCAGACGATTAGTCTGACAGGATTTTTGTGATTTTTATTTGATCATTTTTTAACTTAAATTCTGTAATAATATGGTAGGGATATATTTTTCTAATCAAATAGATATGCAATCATCCTCCGAGCCTCCAATCGTGATATCAAGAATAGGCACCTCAAAGAGCTAACCAAACACAAAATTTATCAGTATTAGATCCATACTCAATTTAAAAATTCTTGCAATTTCAGCACTAAACTACTTTTAGCACACTTCGATTTTTCAAGCTCAGTTAAACGGCATTTGAGCACTATTTCATCACTTCAAATTTTTTAACCAAGTAAAATTCTTTATGCTAAAAAAATCAATTGAACTGTTTTTATACTTATTCGCTGTTTTTAGGTATTTCTGTCGGCAAATTTGCATGCTTACTAACTTACATATGTTTATGAGCAACGAGCATGAGAGGCGCTGGAAACAAATGATTGGGGGGAAAAAAGAAACAACCTTTTTTCACAAATTACTGATTCTTTAACAGCATAAATTTCCGAAACCGTCGCGAACATAGTATATGTGTCTATAAGAACTTTTGTATAAAATTTCATCAACTTTTTTTCTTTTTTTTTTTAATTAAATATTTTTCTTTACAGCACATACTGTTTCCAAGATATAAGGAAAAGAAGTTTCCTTCCCCTCACTTTGCCTAAATAAATATATAATAAATATACCATTAGTAGCTACTGGATACCCCAGACAAAAACATCGAGTAAAAGACTTCTGCGCCCTCCGACTTGACTCACTTGACCGATGACTGACTATCCCTATTATTGGTGTTTTTAGTTTATTGATCAGACCTTACAATTGCATGAATGATGAATGAATTATTAATAAATATGCATTCCAAAAATAGATAATACAAACATAAAATACTATTCTCGTTCAAGATTAATTGGATTATACCCCATAGAAATAACATAAATCCTGAGAGGCTTGGGGAAGTCAAATTACGAAAATAATAAGCCGAAAATGATATGTTCCTTAATCACTCATTAGCATACTGTTAATGACTCCAAAAAAGGTAGATACGGTCAAACAGGTAGGGTAGTATTCTCAAATAATACAAAAAATTATACAAATGATACAAAATACATACTAATGAATGCGGATGGATACTCACATTAGGCACGTAAATGCTCGACAGTTAATTTTTGCACCTGTCAGGGCCTCTCGCTTTTAACCAGGTAAATATTTTTTCCTATAATTAAATCGGTAGAAAATATCAAGGGATCTCATTCCATCTGGTAAGGTACGTATTATGTGCGGTATGCTAAAATATATATGTCTCGATGTACTCCATAGCCGGGTTACAGGAGCCAGGATTACTACTAGGGGCTTAAGTCGAAATGGGTAGGGATCATTTCTGGGGTAACTAAATTGAATGATGCTTATGAAAGAATTGTATGATGTTTATGAAAGAAATTTACCCTCTATAGTTAGCTACCTGCAACAGTTAGTTACCTACTGCAGTTAGCTACTAAAGTTAGTTGCCTACTAACGTAAAATAATTTCCAGGTTCGTCCGTGAGCGCTGCCAACGACCTGGCCGTCCTTCACGGTAACGGCAAAGACACCCTCTGGATCGACAGGGGTTGGGACAAGTTGGGCTCGGGATGCAAAATCAGCCCCCACGAGGCGGGAGACTACGCCGAAGTGGACACCAGGAGCCTCTCCACCTTCTACAACCCCAGGAAGGACCAGCCGACGCCCTACGCCACGACCACCCTACTCAGCCGGGTTGAAGAGGCTACAGTAAGGAAATTGGTATCTAAATAGCCTAATATCTTTTTACGTTTTCGAGTGATCTGACCGTATCTAACCGAAGCATGGTTTTACCATTCACTGGTAGATGTACTCGTAGACTACCTTCGTAAGTAGACCCTTGCTCCCAAAACTTAGAATCAAAGTTTGTCGTGTTGCCACTTCCAAGTCTACCTTTAGGTAGCGGAAGCATTGTTTTCACTTTCGTGCCATGAAAAAAATGATAATATCTCTAAAATTGAAGTTCCCACTGACGTTTTACGTTTTTGATCATTTTGAACAACTTCCATTTCGTGTCTGTCTGTGTATTGGTATGTTTGTGAACGCAAATCCTTGCAACATGCATAGCTTCTACTGTTTCCATCAGATTTCAATGGAATTGTCAGGTTATGAACGGGTTTGACTCTAGATGGCCCCCTATCCATTTAATTATTTCCAAATCAACACTCCAATCTGCGTGAGCGTAAACGCAGAATAGGTACATCAGGCATCACTTTATCATGGCCTATTCGTCCGATCTCGGTCTAAGTCGGAGAGTAGTCAGGAAAAGACGCTTCAATCATTCCATTTCACTTTCAACACGATTGTATCATTAGTGGCTGTGCGCATGCTCGAATGTTGAAGCATTGCAACAAGCACATCAACAGTTTTCCTTCGATTTTGACGAAATTTTCAGGGAAAGTGCCCGTTACTAAGGATGGTTCAGTATCAATTTCATCACTTAGAAATTAAAAGTTTTCACTGCCCATGCATAAACGGAAAATCCATCTAGAGTCATTTTCTCATGGCCTATTCGTCCGATCTCGCTCAAATTTAAAGAGTAGTTGAGAAATGAAAATGTGATTATTTCTTATGATTTTCATCACATTCGGATCACCAGAGCTTCTGCGCATGCGCGAACCTTGACTCTAGGTAACCAGCATGACTTTCAGTTTTGATCTGATGTCGATCATATTTTCAGGGTTGAATTGTCAAAATGACAGTACTATACATTCTTGTAACGGTTACGAAGAAGCTACAGAAAACGAGTCGAAATGATTGATAAGTAGACGTTATAAGTAATTAACGTTGGCGCATGCGCACAGACTACGGCAATGAAATTTATAGAGGAACGTCTAGGAGCTAAACTGTACAATCCTTGAAAATTTCATAAAAATCGGCCGTTAGTCTCGGGGTTTTTTCTGTGTCAATCGATTTTAGTTTTGCGCATGCGCTATAGTTGTTGCTCCACCGATTGCAGTATAATTCATAGGGAATTTTCCTAGAACATATACCTATCGATTCCCCGAGTTTGAACGAAATCGGACTAATAGATGATAAGAAATTGCCGTTATAATACATTATCGTTTGCGCTCGCGCCCACATTACTATTTATGTGACGGAAATGAGAGTTAGGGGACCGTCTAGAAGCTATTCTGCACAATCCCTGAACATTTCATCAAAATCGTTCCATTAGACCCGGAGTATTGACTGTGTCAATCGATATTAGTTTCGCACATGTTCAATGGTTTTTACTCTACCGATCGTGATATAATTTATGAGGCATTTTTCTAGAACATATACCCAATCACCTACCGAGTTTGAACGAAATCAGACCAACAGGTGATAAGAAATCGACTTTATAAGAAATTCACGTTTGCGCATGCGCACAGGCTACTGTTGATTCGACTACTTTGAAAACTATAGGGGATCGTCTAGGAGCTAACCTGCACATTCCCTGAAAATTTCATTGGAATCAGACTGGAACTTGGTAGGTATAGTTTTAGACGTGACAAGGTTTTACCTCAGACAGACAGATAGACCCGGAACCAAAATTGATCAGCAAGCTCTGAAACGCAAGGAGGGCAAACATTTTTTCGACTTCAATCACGAACGCAAAGCTTTGGTAGTGAGGAAGCAAAATGTCTATTACAATCACTCAGAGTTTCTGGATTGGGTGTGATGGTTATTTTTATTAGGAAGGATTATCGCATGCATATCATGACATTATTCATTATCATTGTAGAACAGAAGTTAATTAAAATTGTTGTATATTTCCATAAAATATAGAGTTACAATGTTGGATCGTTTTCGATGGTTAGGGCATCATCAGTAACAAACAATAACTGAAAAACATACTTATTGTTTGGTACTGATGAATACCTACTACCTTCAATATCTATATTTCGTGGAAATATTCGACGTTTTAATCAACTTCCGTTTTCTTCGTTGAAACGAGTTCTCATAACTTCGTCGTGAGTGATTTAGTTCGTACGTGTAGTTCAAAGGGACCTTATTGCATGATTTGAATTTCAAGCATTTATAGAGAAGGAAATCTAACCTGCAAAACGACGAGGTAAATAGTTCAGATCGACCTTTTGGCTTATTATTTTCAATTATGAACCTTTGTAATCAACCAAGAAATTTTCCCCCCCCCCCCCCCTCAAAATTTGTTGGTTTGCGTTTCAAATGCGTAGAATCCAAAAATCGAATTTAAAAGAAAAAATTCCTTCCGTCCACCGTCCGAAGCTTTTCTCAAAAAGTATTGGACCGAACATTGAGAACTTTGGCTTAAAAATCATTTATCGGCCGGGAATGTGCCAGTAATATCTGCATCACGTTCGATCAACACTAAAGGCTAGAACCTAGGGGCTGAAATATTCAAAGATCGAGAGCTTGAAATCTTTTTATGTAACAGTAATGATTTTTTGAATTTCATTTATAGGTATCCGCCCGAAGAATCGAACGAAACCACCCCGATCGCTATGCGTTTATTCGTTTATTTTTCCTAAGGGCTTAAACATCAACAAGAAAAAAGACATCAACACGGAAGTGAACCGTAACCAGTAAAGCATAATTATCAAAAATCGCCTTGAAAACTATGACAATTGAATCAGCTGATAATATAATTCCAATGGAATTCTGACTTCCCGGGATCGAGTTTATTATAGCTTCTGTATCCGATTGGGCTTGTGAAGCGTGGCTAGGTGAACGCCTACTCCAATTATATTAATTTATGGATTAGTCAATACTTAGGAATTGCTCCTAATTAAATCATTATTTCTATTCCAACAACAGAAGGTTAATTACTTACGATTCTACCAAGGTCAGAACGTTATAGCCAATGCGTCTATTGCAATGAATCCAAAATTTCCTTCATGGAAATTTATTTTGAAATACCTTGTGTTTAACGCGTTTTGATATTTGTACGAAGAGTTTGATCAAAAAGTTCTGGTTGTTTTAAATTTGCGCGCAAACAGAGGGTCTTTGAAACTTCTCGGTGGTCTCAGCGTTACCATTTCTGAGTCACCTGGTTATTTTATATTGCTCTAATATTCTCAGTTCTTGTGTTATTCTGATCAGATTCGGAACCTCCGAGGCTAATTTCTTTCCTACTCGACTCACAATTACCTACGAGGTTCGGAGGATCAATGAAGGGCTGATGGGGCCTGTGAGGCTAATTTCTATCCTTTTCGACCTGCCGTTTTACTAAGTTTTTTGTTTTATTGTTTTGAAATTTTTAGAAAAAATTTCAACATTGACCTACTATAAACCGTAAAATATTGGGGTCCTGAGCTATTGAGGCGTGATCCCTTTTGGGAGGCACAATGTGCCAAGTTTTGATCATTTACTAGATAATAATAATTATAGACCAATACTTAATCTGCGTAGAAGGGCTATCTAATACAGAAATGATAAAAATTTGTGTAATAATTTGCAGCATTTTTTTCTTGTAGGAGTGTTTTATGGTATTGTGTGATACTAGTCAGTCATCAGTGTTCTTATACTATTATACCTTTTCCCGTCTTGAATCCACTGACACCTTTATTATAATTTTTTTGTTCTTCTAGAAGTCGGACGGAAGGACGCACCCATTGGAAACGAAAGATCTCATGACGCAAGAGCTGAGGCCTATTCTTCTTGGTAAGACCAAGTTTTTTATTTCCCAATACTATCTTCAAAAGTCCTATAGATACCAATTCAAATTTTAGCATCGGGGGTTCATGAGTTAAAATCGGAAAAAAAATAGTTTTTTGTTTTTATTTTTATTTGTATATATTTTTTTTTTTCTGCAGGTTTTACCATACATTTAGGTAAATAACATCATTAAATTTGAGCAGTGGTAAGCAGAAATATGCGTTTTCAAAGATTGATGGAGCAAACCCCGTTTTCGAAAGACAGCGATTTCCCGCTTCAGGGGCTGTACACTCTTGGTTTATGAATTTCCGACAATACCTACCGTACTTCAGTGTTATTTCTAATAGATAATTTAAAATTCCTATGGCGCTCTAAGTGCTACCAGTCCAAACAACAATAGCGGCCAGGATCGGACGTAATATTTACGTAGGTATATATATATCCGTAAATACCAACGGTAGACACCTGCGAAGCCCGTTTTCGGAACAATTGGAACTCTCTGTACAGGAAGGATTTTTCGGAAAAAAATAGCACCATTTTACAGAGAACGGCATGCGATGCCTATAAAAATTAATAGAATGTGTCGTCCCCTGATACAAAGTCTGTGCTAAACTGTGTACAATGAGAATTTCTTAGACTTGAGATGCAAACGTTCTCTTTAGCATGATTGTGCTGTGAGGAACGCAGTCCATTTTATCTTAAATTTCACTACGCACATTACTATTTTGATAAAATCATATCAAAAAATAAATTTATACAACTGATTGACAATAATTGATATATCTAGTTCCTAGAGCCATAAGTAAAACTTCACATTTCGATCTATGTCGCAATTTAGACGCATATCATCCGACTGTGAGACGTTCATCGCAGTTACTCACACCCACCTACTGGGGCCAAAACGTTCCAAAACCTCGCGTTTGGAGACCTCAGTCCGAGTCACTGGGCAAAATACGATTCGAAGGAAAACTCCCAAGAAGTAGCAGGTTAAGAATCAAGGTAACTGAAGAGAAGCGGAGAAGGTGTAGGATATTTGTTTTGATTTCTGAAGCAGAACGCTGCAACTTTGGAAACTAGTAGTGAGCAACTTGAAACGAAACGGCGTTAATTTGCCAATTTTGGTATCAAAGCGAATTTGATGGGCTTGTATAATATACTACAGTATAGTAAGTAACTTACATAAATTGATGACGTTTGTTGTTGAAGACAGTATTCGGCGATGAGCGAAGGAAGATATCCAGGTTCTGATGAACTGATCACTGAGGGGTGCCAAACCGCAGAATTAAAAGAAGCTGGTGCGTTTAGAAAGAAAACTCAAAGACGAGAGGGCAGCAGGGCTACGAGTAGCTTTTCTGAGTCGAAATCCAAAGATCACGCGGCACATTACGGTGCCACACGACACTTACAGGGCTACATCCTTACAATATACACTTCAGCCCAGTTCATAATACGACTCTTTGTAATAAATTTGTGTGAGTTTCCTATCAGTTGGCTTAACTGGCAGCTTAAGATAGTCTTAGTCCCTCAATCTAACTCAGATAGAAACCTCAATCTAACTCAGGCTACCATTAGGTCTGTAGGTAGGTATCTGTACGGTGTACCTATACGAGTATAATAATGATCTATTCCACTGCTATTTCAACTAATCTTTGTTAGGCATAACGTTCGATTTTGCAGAAGACCCCCAGATGAGACGTCTCCAGCGGAAAACGACCTCCGTGACGGACTGCATGCAGAACGGGTTTCCCAACTGGAACGAGTTCCTGCCGCCTCCTCCTGAACACCCTCCACCTAATGGGGACTCGCGATCTTCACATCGATCATACCAGGCTAGTAATAGTAATAATACAAATGAGTTTACTGTTAGGAATTAATCATGAATAATTCCAACAAAAAAAGTCATTGAGTGAATAAAATTCATTGGCAATCGGGAACTGTAGTACCTTTTGACAGCCTTGAAGGGTATTAGCTTCGGTGAGCATACTCCTACATTTAGGTTCAGGACATGGGTGGTAGGAGATCCTGACAACCTTGTTCTTAAAACTTCACTTGAAGTAGGTAGGTACTTCCTCCAAGAGATAGTGTAGGACTTTTGTGAGAGATGATCAATAACTTGTGCTGTGGAAGTTCGATACATAGCTTACTGTCATAGTGAAACCCCACATTTTTGAAAAATGTCTTCATTTAATAAATCCGTTTTGACGCATTCTGAAACGAATCCTACAGCTTAACGCTTTTTCACAAATGTATAACCAGGAGAAGCGATAACACAAAGAAATTGGTACTCACGATAATAGTGGTCTCAACGTTTTTAACCAAGTGTCGTTATCAGCACACAAATAAGTAGGCAATGGTGTTTGTTTTAACAGCATAATCCTGTGTGAACTGGTTCTTTAAAGAAATAAGTTATATCATGAGAAGGAATTTATTGATCCGTCTATGATGTAGGAAATCAAACATTAATCCAAGTAAGCTAGTTATGAGAGGCTATCCTAGCGTCGCCAGCTTCTTCAAGTCCCATATTCTCAGTTCTTTCAAGAGACCCATCAAGATATCGCAGTGTCTTGCAATGTCTTGAGCTTAAATAATATGATCGAATCCACCATCAGGTCGTCATCATCATCATCGAGCCCATCGCCTGTCTTCTTAGTAGATGCGTTTAGACTTGCTATATACTTGTTTCGCAATTTTAGTTCTACCTTCAAGTTTTTCTTCAAATTTATTGTTTTCATAACATTAAAACTTTTTTCGTTCATTTCAGATATGTGGAAGCCCAACAATGGGAAGAAGATGCGGTAGTTGTTCCTCTAGAGACGGAGTCTCACAAAGGTGCCAGCCCTGGCACACAGACCCCTGCAACAGGCACATGCATGCTCATCCCGTAAGTAAAAAATTCTGTATTACTAGCTTTGAACAGAGTACTAACTGACTTAAATCAGGTATTTCCCAACAAACCCCTCTACAAACAAGTAAGGCTCGTACTGAATACACTAGGGAGAAGTATGCTATATAAAAGTGTTATAGAATTCAACTGATAATAATCCTACGTTCAAGTCAGTCAAACAACAGTAGATTCGTAGCGCTGCTTAAAAAGCCTCTGGCAATCCACCCTCAACCACTTGGGGCGTTCGCAGTGGATATTTTAGGCCCTTCTCTGGCTGTATTGTACCCATGGTAGGTGGTCTGTTGGAACATTCAGCATGCAAGTTACCAGAAAAACCAGAGGCAATTTCGTCTTGCGAATGGATTGTTGATAGATTGACGTCACGCATACCGAAACACTCGATAATAAACTTGCAAGACAACAAACCACGACAACAAATAAGTACGTACATGAACTTACAGTGTTACGGTGTTCATGAGACCCCAACTAGTTCGTAGACATAGAATCAAACTATTACTTGGATAGTTTGATGGAAACGGACGTTTTCTTTGAGTTATCGTAACACTGCAATCTTGCTGTAATTGATTGTACGGGAACTGAGACTCCGACGGTAGGCATCTACCTATAGTCCCGGAGCCGAGGCCGAAAATAAGTAGTAATTTGAAAAGAAGTTTTGAGATTAGTTTTTGAAAATTTAGTCCATTCTGAGTGAGAAAATATTGGTCTGCCGTCTCAAACTTGGTGGAATACAAAATGGCAGCCTCATAAAGATGGCTTTATTTGCCCATTTCAAAGTTTTTCTCTAATAATTCCTAAACCGTGCATCCTACAGAAATTTTTATTCGTAGCAAAGTTATAGAGCATATAAAACCAAAACTATTCGATTCAAAAACTATGGATTATCTCTTTAAATAAGCGAATTACAAACAATTGGAAATGGGCTGATTCCCCCCCCCCCCCCCCCCCCCCCCCCCCCCCGCGCGTCGAGACTTCAAAACTCCCTGGTGACCTCAATATTGGTCTGGTTCAGGTCTGCCAAACCCCATTCGATTCAGGGCTAAATACCTACATTCCAATGTTCGTATCGAGCAAGTTTTTGCTCAGACTGTCTCCCATTAAAGTACAAAGTAAAAGGCCGTTTTTGCGAACTTTATGTGTAAAATTACATAAAATTCATAAGTTCGGCTGGAAGTCGATGGGGAGAGGTCTCAGCTAAAATTTTCTCGATACGAACTTTAGAAATTATTCAATCTTGAATCGAATGGCGTTTGGCTGACCTGGATCAGACTAATATAGAGGTCGCTAGGGGTTAGTGAAGGGCAAAAGTCTAGACGGTGGTAGGAGAGGACTGGCCCAAAATCAGCGGTATTTTCAATTGTTTGTAATTCACTTATTTTGAGAGATAATTTAGAGTTTTAGGACTGAATCGTTTTGTTTTTTCTATACTACAACTTTGCATCGTATAAAAATTTCTGTAGGATGCACGGTTTAGGAATTATTAGAGAAAAACTTTTAAAAAGGGCAAATTAAGCCATCTTTATGAGGCCGCCATTTTGTATTTCACCAAGTTTGGGACTGCAGACAGAGATTTGCTCACTCAGAACGGACTAAATTTTCAAACTCTAATCTCAAATTACTAGGTATCTACCTATTTTCAGCCTCGGCTCCGGGTCTACTATGCTTACAATTGCACGGAAACTTGGACTCCGAAGGTGCTTGCCATTCTACGAAACATTGTTAGTTTGTTAATTTACCCTATTCATGTAAATATTGTTAATCGTCGTGGTAAACTTGCACTATTATTGCGGATTGTATCAACGACAAGAAGTATTTCTTGATCCAGGGGGTATATAAGGGGGGGGGGGGGGGCTAGAGCCCCCCCCCCCCCCTCCAATGAAGAGAAAATATAAGACTAATTTCTTCACAATAAAAATAATATAACTTGTTCTAAGGAATTTTGAACTACCTATATAATTGTTCAACTTGTTTCATTTTTATTGTGAAGATGAGCATGCCACAAAATCTAGGGAATAAGTGGCATCTTCATCATTTAGGCAAATATAAATAGAAATTGTTGTAATGCATAATTTCCCAGATTTAATTGAAGTTAGGGTCAACAGTGAGCGGTAAGCGGTTTGATTTGTAGGATTCAATGTCGTCTCGGGCCTCTGCCCGCGGCAAAAAGTTGATAGCTTGGGGCGATCTGCGATTGCGCGGATAGACTGCAGCCAGTCGCGGTTAGACCTAAATAAACCTCGTTAAGTCAATATAGCAGGTCAATCTCATTTTTAAATATGTAGGTATCCACTGTACTGTAATATTAATTTTCTAATTTTTATAATACCATTTTTGCTTCGTCACTACCGAATGTGGGGGAGCTTTGTGTTCGTGATTGAAGTCGAAAAAAATTGTGTCCTCCAGAACCAAAATTTCCAGTTGATTTTGGTTCCGTGTCTGTCTGTCTGTATCCTTGTCACGCCCAAAACTACACCAAGTTCCAGTCCGATTCTGATGACATTTTCAGGAATTGTGCGGGTTAGCTCCCAAGCGGTCCCCTATAATTTTCATTGCTGTCACATAAGTCTGTGCGCATGTGCAAACGTAAACTTATAGGCATGCGCAAAACTAAAATTGATCGACAGACAAAACTCCGAGACTAATGAACCGAGTTTTATGACACTTTCAAGGATTGTGCGGTTTAGTTCCAAGACGTTCCCCTACAAATTTCATTGCCGTTGGAGTAACAGTACTCTGTGCGCATGCGCAAACGTTAATTTCCTATAACGTTGACTTATCAATAATTTTGACTCGTACTTTGTTCTTAAACTAGGTAGTTCTGTACTTCCATGTTATAATGTGTGAGGAAGCTGCCCAACTATACTGACCGCCCAACTTGGTAGACGTTTTGAGCTGTCGATCACTTTGTTTACACCCGTTTTAAAACAATATTCTATACAGCTATTCTTCTGTAATCTAGTTACAAATTACCCTCAGAAATCGGTCTCAAAAAACTAGCGTGAAACATTGAGTATAATTCCTTTATTACCCAAATTACATAACATGGCATGCCCCCCCCCCCCCCTTCCCCCCCATATTATTTATATACGCCACTGTCTTGATCTATCCGATGTTGAAGTGGAAAAGAGGGTGACTCTGTGAAGTCTTGTGCCCCCGAACTGGAAGCTCATTGATGCCTCCGCATTCTAGCGACTTTCTAGCGAACTCACTTGAGTCCCCTCAGAGTGGAGTGCGAGAAAAGAATACCTCCCATACCCAAAAAGAAAGTTTTTCAATATGACATTTACCTTCTCAAGTTGGTAGGTAAGTATCTACTGTACAGTTATAATTTAGCGATAATGTCATGACTTCCAAAAGCATTGACACATCAGTAGGAATACAAAATCCTTGCATCATTGTTCCCTTCAAAATGGTATACTTACCAAAAACCAATCAACAAAAACCAATCAATTGCTAAAAACCAAGTTGTTTTGCTTGAGAGGCGTTGTGCTTTATGCTAGCGTCGTGTTAGCTTATATTTTAGGAAAAAATACAATTTATCAATTTTCATTTGTTATTTATTTATTTTTTCGGAACCTTTAGAGATGCGGAAAACGCCTCGATGTATCCCACTATCTTTTGAAGGTATATGTATTTCTCCCCCACTTTTTTTATTCTGAAAAATGTTTTGAATAAAAATGAAAAAAACAATTGCAGTAATATCCAAATATTTCATACGTAAACCGTGCAAAAACTGATAAAAGCAGGATTTTCAACAAACAAAAATTGAGGAAATAAAAAAGAGACCTTACGTAGAATAGAGGATTTATTTTTCTAGCATAGCGGTAATTATATACAAGTTACGTGTATACATCTGTAGTTAACAAAACAAACAACAACAAGAAACAATGAAAACGTCTTTGTTCATTTTAGTATTGTACCTATGAGTATTAAGAAGAGACTGGCATCAATATGTTGTTAGTAAATTAAGTACCATCATCTTAGATAATCAAAAATGTTGACTTAACTTTCAAATAATTGTTTACTTAACGTGAATTTACCGGTAGGAACGTACTAACTTAAATTCTTGATGAATAGTTTTCATTTACTTGAGAGTATTGTCGGATCAGGGTGCCGTCTCCGTAGGACATTGTGTACACTATTTGACCATACTCGATCGTTTTTCGAGATCATGAAGTACCTGCATAACTGATAAGTATGGCGGGACCATTGGGAAGGTGTATTGAAGGGGAATTGATACATGATACTCATCAAGTATAGCTCATATCAATGACATTTTTGCGTTTACAAAATCTTGATTATTACAAACTATGCTCGATCATTAATTTACTGAATGTTGAAAATAAAATAAAATAGAGAGAGAGAGAGAGAGAGAGGGGAGAGAGAGAGAGAGAGAGAGAGAGAGAGAGAGAGAGAGAGAGAGAGAGAGAGAGAGAGAGAGAGAGAGAGAGAGAGAGAGAGAGAGAGAGAGAGAGAGAGAGAGAGAGAGAGAGAGAGAGAGAGAGAGAGAGAGAGAGAGAGAGAGAGAGAGAGAGAGAGAGAGAGAGAGAGAGAGAGAGATTAACACCATTAAGTTTTTAGAGTCTCTTACCTATAAGAAGTAAATTGCATAGATATTTCTTGTAGACTCTTGTACACACAATGCACCCCTTAGATTCTTGTCATCAATTTTTCGAAAACTATTTGCAAAATAATATTTGTGGAAATAATAAATAAAGGCAGACAAGAGTCCGATCAACAAAGTTTCTAGTTCCAGACAACGGAAAAAAAAGAAAAAAGAAACGGGTATAGTACCTAAGTTTGTCCGTTTTTTTTGTGAAAGGTCCCTAATGGATTTGATTTCAGGTGCCTCGTTGCGGGCATGAGTGCGGACGAAGCACATGTGGAAGTAGCTGCAGTTCCCATCATGGCCACCACTGTCCTGCTCCTCCAATGGCACATCGGCTGAGGGAGCCCACACCCGACCACACTCACGAAGAGTCCGCTTCCCTCCTCTACGGACAGCCCATCAACAGGTACTTACCTACTTAGCTTCTCCTGCTCATGTTCTGTCACTTACTCCACATTTAAGAAACAGGCATGAGGATCGGAATGAGCTGATTTTCAATCTCAAACTCGAATTGAGCAGTCTCCACCATATCCATACCACAAAGATCCATAACTATATCCATATTACAAACATCTATAACATAATAATAGGTATACCAAACCTACTCCTGCCCTCTTCTGCTCTACCTCATAGTGAAAGAACAAGTCAAAATAACTGCGAACGCTGGCTTAGCACATCTTACCACAATAATTATTGAGGTGTCTAACTTTTTTTTTGGCAGAAGTTTGTACACCTAGTAGTAGCTGTATACTAGGTCCTTGGCTTGATCATGTAGGTACATAATGAAAAGTCAGAATTTTGACTTGAGTAGTCTGATGGGTTGGGTTGCAGTAGTATAAGAAAAAAATACTGAAATAAATAGAATAAATTAATATTTTGTTTTTCGATCAGGTTTTAATAAATTGTATGTACCCACTTTATGTATTTGTAAGGATAAAACTAGTTAGTTGAAGTCTGAAAAACTGCTATAACGGAGTCGGGGAGATCTCCAAGTCGTACCATTCGAGTTAGCATGAAAAAATACGTAGAAACTTGCCCCAAACTCAAATTTTCTCAGAGGATCATTTTTCACAAAAACTCTCGATTTCATTAAAAAAAAAAAAACTTTTTTTTCCGACATAAAAACCTACTTTTCTCCTCTCATTAGCAAAGTAAAATAAAAGCAAGTTTTTTCTGCAACGCGTACTGTTTTTTACCATTTTATTTCAATACTGAACGCACCTTAAGTTTAAGTACTGTTTTTAAGTTTACATTGTGCTGAAGTTAGGGGAGATATGGACATTTTGGTGATGCAAAACACGAGAAAACAAACTTAAAGGTGGAAAAACTTCGAAAATCAGGGGTTTAAAAAAATTGCATGGAGGAAGTTTTTGTTGGAAATTAGTCGCAGAATCTATCCCTAGAATCTTAAGTGTGAACACCGTGAGGGGTGCTTCGTTGTCAAAGAACAACCCATAAGTTAGGCAAGCAGCTTTGTTTTTTTATTTCGTAAATACTTAGTTTAATCGAAGTGATTTATTGGTTTATATAAACCGCAGTGTCTTAATACATGATTTAATTCATAAATCATGAAGTAATCAATTGATTAACTAATTTCTGGCTAATTTCAATATTCATTCGGTGTACAGTGACAAAAGTAAAAGACGACACTCCGCCACAACTCGTTTGGTTTGGCGTGGGCCAAAACCTCTCCTGTATTTCCCTGTGCAAAATTGAATTGTTAGGTTTCTGTACGCTATTGGGTTCAATATCAAACAATAGTATTTATATTAGCAGGGTAGAAGGGTGCAGGTATTATTGTAGCTCATCAAAATCTTCGTTTGTTCAACAAAGTAAACTATTAATAACTGTCTTTCTCCGACGCTACGGTTGACGTTTATTCTCCCAGAAATTAAACAGAACGTTGAATTTGACAAGAATTACTACCATATTAGGTACTTAGCCATGATAGTATTGAACTCCTTAGGTGTAAATTGAACTAATTATAACCTTTTCAGGGTGTGCGGTAGCTGTGATATCCATTGTTGTCATGACAAGAACCAGGGAACGTCAACCTCACATTCTTCCCATCGACACAATAATGAGAATCCTCCTAAATGCGGTAAGAGCACTAAGCTGTCATTCGGATGCCTTTTAGTACTGCTTATCGATAAAAATCGTTTGGGTGAAATCCTCTGAATTCGTCTCTAATCTTAGTGGGCGGTGGCTTACTAGTTGTGGCTTACTATTGAACTTGAATACCTTGCGTCAACTGGCGAAAGTTTTGCCCTACATAAGTGAAATATAAAGAAATATGTGGTTTGCATTGAAAATTTTAATTAGTGTAAACAGTTTGTTTTTCCTTTCTTGTCAAAATTGTTATATGCCTATTGAATTCAATTAGGTATGTAAGCATTGATATTTTGTATAATTGTTCCTGGAGTTTACCTAATGGTATTATCATGATGGCAGGTGGTGATTGCCAGCCAACTGACCACGAAAACGACTCGACGTGGAGGCGGCAATGGGATGATTGCAGCTCTTCACACCCCAGCGAAACGTGCTGCTCCTGCTCTGAGTCCTCCTGTCTCTACGCCGAAGCGAACCAACCTTGCGTGGCAAACCGGGCATAACTAAAGCTGCCCGGCCAGGATCCTGGTTCCCAGGAGTGTCAGCAGCTGTACGCCAACCAGTTCCCACCTTCTCTCCACATTTGATCAGGTTAGAGTAACGGCAACTGCTGCTGCCTTGGCCACCCGTGATGATTCTGCTCAGTGCAAATCTTGTTCTTTAGCTTCTGCGATAGAGCTATAAGCTTCATTGTCAAAGGAGTCAAACTTAAGAATGTAGATGTCCTCTTTGACGTCCAAAGCCTCCTAAACCGACGGAGGCACAGCTGATCCCTCTAATCTCTAATAGGCTCCCTCTTGTATGGAACTCTAAGAACGTTTCAATGTTGAATTATTTCAGTTTGAAATGCTAAGCTCAACAACAGTAAAGCACTGTCGTTCAGTTTAAACTCTGTATACCCTAATTGATGTTTTATCAAATAAATTTGTACATAAATTATTGCATGGAAAATAATAAAAATGAAATACTATTAATGACCAAATCAAACTTGTTTCATCTGTATGTTTTTATTTCAATCAATCGAAAAATGATTATTGATTCACTCATCAATAATGCAATGATAATGATCACATTCACTTTGAACTACCTATTAAGTACAGTATTGAGGGACCTTTGTTGAACTGAATCATGAGATAATTTAGACTGTAACTGAGATATACGTACTACCATTTCTTGCATTAATACAAAATAATAATACCTAGCCTGACAATATTTACACAAACCTCATTGTTGCTTCTAACAGCAGAGGACGAATAAAAAATTAAACTTACACAACAACTTACTGAAGTGTAGGTTCGTAGTTGTACATAAAGACGCGCGAAAATTCGTTGTAAATATTTTGAACTACTGTAAAACGTTTGTAAAATAAAATAAAATTGACAAATAGTTTAAAGTCTATGTATATTTTACAAATTTGAACAATTAGAGTTGTATATTCGCTGTAGAAATTATTCAAACTGAACAATTCTTTCAAGGAGTTGGTTTTTCGCTCGAGGAAATAAAATATTTGTGCTCTCAATTTCGGTTTTATATGTTTGTGCAAGACAGAAGTCAATATAACCCTACCTTGATCTTTCATGAGCGAAAACCCCTGTCCTTTGTAGCCATGTTAGTTTTAAGCCAATAGCCATCAAATGGACTTTGATAAATAGTATAGTAGGTTTAGGTGTTAATAGTAATCTATTTGGAGTGGTGATTTTATACGAGTACATGCGAATTTCTTTAGTGAGTGACAAATCCAACTCATGTTTGGAAAGTTGGAAGTTGGTGCGCTTCATATATTGTTTTGAAAAAGTTTCTGAATTGTGTTCATTGAAACACAAATTTATAAAGATATAAATTAAATGGTTTCCTAAAGCTTTTTGTTACTCTGCGCTGAGACTTGTACAATCACTTTCGATTATGGTTCAAAAATCGTTCAGTTTCTATTGAAGTTAAATAAAAAATCCTACGAAATCGGATTAAACTTATTAATTTATTTGATTGGGTACCTATTCACACTAACTGTACTACCATTATATCTCCACGAAGTACCTACATTTAAAACAAATTAAATATTTACATCTCTAAACCAAAGCAGTGTTCCAAATTTTTCTTGGTTTATACAGATAAATTAGGGATGTAGGCACTTCACATAAAGTGATTCACTCCCTAAATTGCTAGGTACGTTTTTTCTTTTCCGCAATTTATCAATAAAATTCTTCTAAGTGGATGGTAGAATTTATTTTCTGTATCCTCGGTACCTAAGATTAAAGTATGTATTTAAATATTGACAGCGCACTGACATAATAAACTGTATAATACAAACTATGTGGTTTTTGACAAAATTTTCAATTAATTTTACATGTTATTAAAATGAGCTAAACACGGTTGAATCAAAAAGCTCCTTTCGGATTGCGAGAACTGTGTTTTCATTTCGGACACCTACCAACCTTCTTGTGAAATTCAAAATTTTAAAAATGAAAAAAAAAATTGAATGCAAGAATAAAACGGAGGGTTATCGATTTAAAAAAAAAAAAAATGTGCTAGTCATATAAGTAGATTCATATACTATAATATTGCGTAGGTATCTGTGATTATTTGTTAATTTTGTACCTATATCAGACGGTGAAAAAGATACTGACTCAATTAGATTGTAAATAATTTTAAAAAAAGTAAAATGGTGAAGCGAATGAAGGTGAAATAGCTATCACACTCGTGGAAAAAAGCAATCCATTATTTTCCCAAGGGCGCTATATCAGTTAGCAATATTGTTCGTTATTAAACTGTATGTAATATTGTTTAAAGTTAATTGGCTATGTTCCTTTTATATTATATTCTGTTAATACAGATTTCTTTGTCGAATCTATCGATAAATTCTTGTTAACATTTGTTTGTCCAAAATCTTAAGAGTTAATATCAGTTTCGTTTTAAAAACAAATTAATTTTTGGTTATTGTATATAAAAATGATCCTTTGTTTAATGATGTCAGACATTTAAAATATCACGTTTCATGTTATTTATTATTTTATACCTTGATGAAATCTAGGTTGGTACTATTTTACTGGTCATTTCACTTTCTGATGCGATGTAAACTTGTGAAAGTTTTTTCTTGGCTGTGTTGACCCGAAAATATCACATTTCCAAGATACAGTTATGAACTTCTCTTTTCGTGGTGGCTATTATTTAGAATAGTGTGTGAAAGGGAGCGAAAAAATATTTGTACATTATACCGATTCCAAATTCATCTTTCTGATTTCGAACATCGAAAATTTTGCTGCAGCAATAAGTATTTAGAGAGGTACCCATTTGCGTAATCGTACCAGTTGAAATCGTTCTTATTGAACTTCTTCACAAGGATTGATGTAGGCAAATTCAAACCAGTTTCAAGATAATGTTGACTACCTTGGTACTTAATAAGTGGCTACCTATTATTTTTGCATTTACGAAATTTCAAATAATCTGGAAATTGCTGGAGGAAGATTTTCTTACTAAGCAGAATGATTGATCGTGAATCATCGTGAATGTTCTTCTTTCTCAACCACTCGCAGTGTATTCACACTACCTTGTTTTGATTACTTTAAATTCGTATATCGGATAACAGTGGTAAAAGTGTCGTACTCTGTAAAACTGTGTTATGGATGAAATTCATTTTCTTTTCAGTTTTTGAAAAATCAATGCACGAGATGGAAATAAACGTTTTATTGTGTAATGTCTTCTCTATTTTTGCTGACCTACCTATCGTATAATACAGAGTGGATTGCAAGCAGATGATAATACCCAAGGGGGTTAAACTCTTGAACTCCACTGAAAATGAAATTCAACGCCGCCAACGACACCTCTCTATCTCAATTCGTTCTAGAGATATGTTTTTTTAAGGTTTTATAGAAAAAAACACGTTTTTCTAATAGAAACCCCAATTTCTCCATTAACCTCACTTTACCTTAACATTCCACCCCAT
This sequence comes from Adelphocoris suturalis, assembly GCA_030762985.1. Classification (NCBI taxonomy): domain Eukaryota; kingdom Metazoa; phylum Arthropoda; class Insecta; order Hemiptera; family Miridae; genus Adelphocoris; species Adelphocoris suturalis. Next base: position 112,544,635 of record CM061040.1, on the reverse strand, counting down.
TTTCGGAATCACCTTTAAATTTTACATAAGACCAGCGCACCTTTGTTCTTGAAAAGTACCATCTAAAAACCCTAATAGCCATTCAAAAGTTTACCGTTTCTAAAAAAGTAACATTTCTTGCTATACTCGTACTTACTAACTTGCAGGTTTGCTACGTTTGCAACGCTGACAGCCTACTTTTCACCGCTGGATTTTTATGTGGGGTAACCTTAAGTCAAAGGTTTACAGTCAAGATTACTTTCAAGATAGAGACCATCTGATAGCCAGGATTCGAAATCATGTGAAGAGATGAGAGCAAACCACGAAGAGATTTGATCGGCTATGTCAGTGGTACGTGGGTACCACCAAACAGATGTCGTCAGTGCGTTTTACAAATTAGGAATCAGCTAACAAACAACATAATTTTCATTTTCCAAGTTCAACATGGTTCAAGTACCAAAATTACCTTTTCTTTAGTAGACGTTTGACATTTCCTTGACAATTTTCAATTATTTCAGAATTAGAAAAGTAGAAAGTAAACATTACTTATGTTAGTTTCATCAGAATTTTACTAGCAATGAATCCTACTAAATTATTTTTTTCACACTGAAACTTGAATTTCCCCTCAAACTTGGAGGGTAATCTTAATGTCAAGCGTACCGTCGAAATCTGATTAAATTTCCTAGCTTTTATGAGATCCCGCAGTTTGCAACATAATTATTAGAAACGTAGTCCACCTTCAAGTATAGATAAATAGAATGAGGAGGATATTCGCCTGAAAGTTTTAGGTTTCTCTTCTACTTTTGTCGATTGCTCTATTCTTATTTTTTCATCTTATTTAATTAATTTTCATATACCCTTCATAGCGGCATGAGTGCGCCATCCTCTAGTCCAAGGCATCTCATGCCTTACCCTCAATGAAACAGCCCGTACGATCGAAATTCGGGTTTTCACTCTCACTCATTGGGTGATGTGCGACAAGGACTTCTACCATTTATCAGATAGCACACTGCAAGCCTCCTAAGAAAACATTCAAATTCTCTGTTCTCAAGGTACCTTCACATGAAACCACCGGTGGTGTGAATGATCCACTCACGTCTTCTGCTGCTGCATTGTATTTGGCTTGTTTGGCGATCGCTGCATTTTGGGATATTGTTTTCCAATCCTGAGAGCAGTTAGAGGCGGCGTCAGCGTTAATCACGCGCTAATCAAAGTACCTACGCCGTTCTCTCTGCGTCCCAGAATCCGTGCACTTTAATATCTGCAATTAGCTTTGGAGTGCCATATGTTTTCTTGTAAGATTGGTTCCAGGCCGACGGAATTCCAAGCAAGACTTGCCATCTTGGCACAGGAATCTCGAATTTGGTCGTGGCCATACTTTATAAGCCCCCCCTTTTTTTACAATTAAGCACATGACTGAGGTTCATTTGGTTGCCACATCCGTCGCAACGGCTAGGTAACCCCTCTGGCTCCTTCCTATACCTCATGGCGAGTGCATCTCGAAACTGTATGGGGGAGAGATCCAAGTCATCTCGAGTTATTGGTACGGGCATGAGCCACTGAGATGAGTTGCTGGAGGTGACCCTCTTCAATGCCCTCCTCTGCCGAATAGGGAGCTGGGAAATTATATGAACACTGCGCTCCACATTCGATGCAACCTTTAGCCTTTTCTCCTCTGTTAGAATGGCATGCATATTATTTTCATGGGCCTCCAAGTTGAATGAGTCTCCAGACCTGATTGAATGAGCCAATACTCGGGTTGCTCTTTTGGATGTGTTGAAGGTCAGACTGGCGGTCCACTGCCAGTCCACCGTACTTAACTGGCAGGTCGTATAGCTCAGCCTCGAGATCACCCACTTCATTGCCGGTCATTGCAAGGAACACTCTCCTAATAACACTACTATATAATGCTTTTGTATAATTACTATATAATGACTATCTCTATTATTAATAAGAATGAAACTCCGTCTGTTTGTTTGTTTGTTTGTCGTGTCTATGCACGGCCAAACGGCTGAGTGGGCCGGATCTACGAGTGGGGGGATCTTCTTGGGATTTTCCGAAAGGGGGAGCGAGCGAATTTAAAATTTTCTAATCCCACCCGAACCATGGGCCGTAGGGCGGGAGGGGGGTCGAAGTAAGAATTAATGTGCGCTTTTTGGACTTCCCCGCTTCCCCTACCCCTCTAAACGGGCGTTGAAAATTCTGGAAAAATACCGGTTTTGTAGGTTTTTGAACGAGAAAGACGACGGCGCGATCGGATCGCGAAAAAAGTATCGGGAAATGCGTCAAAAAAATGCGAGAGTACGGACCCGTTTTCTCGAAAAGTCCGCCGAAAAACTTGGTTTTTTCCGATTAAAATATACCCCATAAAGGTACGTTTTTCGGAACGGTTTTCGCGGGCGAAATACAGCTTTGGGTCCGCCGAATCTGAATCCGAAATCGGATATCGAAAAAAGTGACGTTAAGTTGGTCAAATCGCAAGCGGAGAAGCGTTTAACATCAGAAATTAATTTTGCCGTGTTCGCGAGAAGGCTCTGGGAAGACAGAGGTCTTTGGGTTTCGATAACTCAGGTACAGGTTTCGGTGTTTGGGTGTTGCGAGCAGGTACCTTGCGAGCGAAGCGAGAGCCATTTCAACGGAATAAATTCGGATTTTTTCCTACAAATATACAGCAATACCTTGCGAGCGAAGCGAGCAACATCCCCGAATAAACTTTTCGTGGTTCCACGTAGTTTTATAAGATTTGATTTGTTTGTAAGAATTCCCAACTGAAAAAAACGTCTGCCAAGTTGGGTGGGCAGTATAACTTCCTCAAGGATATACAGGTATACCTTGCGAGCGAAGCGAGCAACATCCCCTAATAAAATTTTCGTGGTTCCACGTAGTTATATAAGATTTAATTTGTTTGTAAGAATTTCCAACAGAAAAAAACGTCTGCCAAGTTGGGTGGGCAATATAACTTCCCCATTCGCCCTTCTAATGGCCTACCTTTAAGTATACATCCCCTAATAAACTTTTCCTGGTTCAACAACCTCCAGCTCCCTGGAAATCACGTTCCGAAGCCTACCTGTACAATCCCCCGCACCTATTTAGCTACCTCTTTAAGTAATCACCTCATCCCAGCCGTTGTACACACTAACTCATTTCAACGGAATTTCATACGGGTATTTCCCAACACCTATGCAGCAATACCTTGCGAGCGAAGCGAGCAACATTCCCTAATAAACTTTTCGTGGTTCCACGTAGTTTTATAAGATTTAATTTGTTTGTAAGAATTTCCAACAGAAAAAAACGTCTGCCAAGTTGGGTGGGCAGTATAACTTCCTCAAGCGAGCGAAGCGAGCAGCATCCCCTACAGAAGTTAAACCTACCCTTAGGGATCTACCGTTTGCGAGCGAAGCGAGTATCATTCCCTACATGTTGGGTGGGCAGTATAACTTCCTCAAGCGAGCGAAGTGAGCAGCATCCCCTACAGAAGTTAAACCTACCCTTAGAGATCTACCGTTTGCGAGCGAAGCAAGCAACATCCCCTACATGATTCAATTGCGAGCGAAGCGAGCAACATTCCCTACATACCACACTTTGCGAGCGAAGCGAGCAACATTCCCTACATACCACACTTTGCGAGCGAAGCGAGCAATTTAATGGGGGGTCCGGGGGGCTTGCCCCCCGGCTGAACGTGGAGGCGAGCGTAGCGAGCCGGAGCGGCTAGTACTATATAATGCTAACTATACCTTCAAGTATAGTAGGCAATGTTACTTTTTTAGAAACGGCAAACTTTCGGATGGCTACTAAGGTTTTTAGATGGTACTTTTCAAGAACAAAAATGCACTAGTAAAATAGTAAATGCACTTATGTAAAATTTAACGCTAATTCCGAAAATGGGGTCGAATGTTAAAATAGATTGAGGTAAAATGGAGAAATTGGGGTTTCTATGGCAAAAAACGTGTTTTATTTCTTCTTTTTTTCTATAAAACCTTAAAGACGACATATCTCTGGAATGGAGTGAGATACAGAGGTGTGGTTGGCGGCGTTGAACTACATTTTTCGTCGAGTTTAACCCCCTTGAGTATTGTCATCTGCTTGCAATCCACCCTGTATAGTGTGTGCATAGGGTTATTTCTATAGATATTCATAACATACTGTACGTCAAATAGATCTACAAAACAATTAGTTACTAAAAAATCCGTACCTTGGTTTTCGGGATTAAAACCAATAAAAGAAGAACTTGATTAAATAAGAATCTCTGAAGTCAGAAGATGAAGCAATCTCCAAAACAACTGGACCAAAGTTTATGAAATTTGGCTGAAAAATCATACTTCGGCCGAGGGTATGCCAGTAACGTCGGCATCAATTTATATCATCCATAAAGGGTAGGATGATACTTAGTAGTTATGGGGTGAAATATTGCCAAATCGAGATCTCAAAATCTTTTGACATACATTTTGGAGGAGGGGGGTCTCATTTATAGACATCATTCCAAAGAATCGGATGAAACCATCCGGGTTCCCGGGTACGTTTACCCATTTGCTCTCCCAATGGGCTAAGACTTAGGCAGGAAAAAAATCAACAACATGGGAGCGAATATAGGTGGAATATATAGTAATAAAGGTGGGGGGAAAAGGTGGAAGCGTTGTTTTCCCTTTTGAGGGATGAAACATTTTTTGTCTCCGAATTCAAAATTTCCACTCGCATTTTACGAGTTAGATCATTCTGATCAACCTTCGTTCCGTGTCTGCGTGTGTGTCTGTCGTCTGTCCGCAAATCCTTGTAATAAGCTAAATTTCCACAATTTTTAATCAATTTTCTTGTTCATATGGAATTTTCGGATTAGGTTGAAGATGGTCCCCTGTTAGTTTCGTTGTTCCCAAATCAATACTTCACTCAGCGCATGCATAAATGTAAATTCCACCAAGCGTTATTTTTTCACGTCGAAGTAATCCGATCTCGCTCAAATTCGGAGGATAGTTCGGAGAAGACGATTTGATAAACCTTTGGGAATTTCAACATGATTGTATTTGCAGCTGCTGTGCATGCGAGAATGTGTATTTCTTACGAGCTTAATTTCAACAGCTGTCATCCGATTTGGGTTAAATTTTAGGAAATTTGCGGGTTAGGCTGCAAATTTTCCCCTATCAATTTCGTCCTACTCAAATCATTACTTCCTTCTGCACATGGGCAAAAGTAAATTAGGTACTTCAAGCATCAGTCCGATCCCGCTCAAATTTAGTGAATAATTGGGGAACGTCGATTTATAATCATTCCATGTCAATGATTGCATCATTAATAGATCCTTCGCATGTACGAAAGTGCAATCCCTGGAACAAGTATTATTGATAGTTTTTTATTATAAACATCTAATTTTGGTGGACATTTCTGAGAATGTGCTGGTTAGGTTGAAGATTGTCCCCCCCCCCAACTCCATATTTGTTTAACGGAAATTATTTCAACTATAACTTTCCCGTTTCCTGATTGACCGATTTCGGCGTTTTACGTTACCTACATCTTGATTTACTAGGTATATTTCGCTATGGATTTTAAAACCATTTCAATATCATTTTCAGTTAGTTGGTACCTAGACCTTACCCACTACTTAAATGTCGTTAGTACTTAGATCAAGGGGACAATCGGCGGCAGATCAGTAGGTTGTCATTGTGTAAATGTTTTAATTAATTGCATTAATTTTCCCACTGCAGGCGCCATTATCTACGCAGGCCTAACTGATCTGCAATTTGAAATGGAACTCCTTTGTGATATTTAGAATTTCAGATCAGAGTAAACAGATCAGCTGTTGGGCCTCTGAGCGTAAATTGTGCTTTAATTTACTTATGATGTTGAAAACTTATGTAGCTTCTTTTGGACGATTCAATTACAAAGTATGGAGGGAATCTGATAAGTTTCGGAACCTTTGAGGCTAATTTCTTTCCTAATCGACTCACGAAGCTCCAACATGCAACATGAGGCCAAGTATTTCCATCTGGCATGAGCAATGGCTGGGTGAGTCTCTAGTCTCCGTGGTGTCCTTTAGGACTTGTGCCCGGTGGGCCTTTCGTAACCCAACTTCCAAGGATGGACAAATCAACCGGGTTGCCACTGGCCATACCCGCCTCACTCACAGACACCTGCTTAGCTCAGAAGCTCGAGATGTTGTGTATGGAAGGTGTGGGAGTGATCTATCCATCCGCCATTTCCTGGAGGACTGCCCTCATCGGGTTAACGTTTTATCTGGACCAGACAAGGTCCGATCCCTGTTGTTGTACCTGAGAGCCGCTGAGCTCTACTACGAACTGCGATATCGGGTTTGTGATATACCTATTTATGACAATCTAGACACGGTTTCATTTCACTTTGCTCATTATTAATATATGTATTTAGTTATCTTCATCTAAATAGTTATCTTCATCTAGGTAACATGTTTAAATAACATGTCTAACCTAACAGGTAACATGTCTAAATAGTTATCTTCATCTAGGTAACATGTATTTAGTTATCTTCATCTAGACTGTTGTAGGTTCATCAATGTAACCCTCATGTTTTCCCTTCTTCTATTTACCTGTGGAGTCCATAACAGCACTCAGTTTGGTCACGGAGGACAACATAGCTCCCCTTAGACTCGTGCCACTTGTAGTGTCCCTTAAGACACCTTGTTCAATGCCGCTAATGACCCTTCTGATTGAGGTGAGGGTTGAACCATTAAATTATATATTATACTCCTATATACAAACTAGCTGGATTACCCGGCGTTGGCCGGGATGTGGCCAGAAAATAGGCGAAGGGTACTATAGAAAAAATCCTTCAAATAACGAAAAGATGTAATTAGAACGCTTGTGTAAACTACATTGTTCGAGTTTTTGTTTTTCCGCCTGGAGCGAGAATCCGGACGATTTGGCGTCCAAACCCTTGAGCACGCCACAAATAACTCAAATACTCAACTATCCATGAGAAAAACACGCTTTCTCTTAGCTTATTTATACCTGCCACATTAAGTGACTGACCTTGAGCCTTGTTGAGTCACCCCAAGTTTCACTTCGATATCTCAAAATTCGTGGAAGGGGTGGGGGTGGGGGGTTACTTTTGGGACACCATGTTTATAACGTATTTCAACTGCCATCTCATGTTTTATATTTTAACCCGGCATATCTTGGTATGATATATTCGAAAAGGGCAATATCATGTGTGGCCTTCATCACGATACCCAATCTGCTGGAGAGGAATTTGTGGTACAATAAACATAGCTGAAGAAACAGTAGGTACTCTGACAGTAAGACGCCGCCCTCAATCCTTCTCGACAAAACTGATCATGTTCCTCAATAGAAAACAAGATATCAGTTTTTGATGGCGCGAATACCAAATTTAATTTGAGGTAAAACCTGACTAATCAAAGTACCATCTACAAATATCCCTTATGTAAGATTATATCCCCTGGTTATATTATAATATCACCTCTTCAATTTTTCGAATGATTTTCATTGTAACAGAAATGTCTAACCATTTTCTATACAATAATTTTTTAAAAATCAACGTTTAAGAGATTCGGCTTCCAATTGTTACCTCAAGATCTAAAATACGAGTAAATCTAGTCAAACAGTGCGTGTTGTCTAGTCTAGTCAGTGGTGTCAGTTGATTCCAACAAAGAAGGTTTTTTGCAAATAGGACTATTCAGAAATGTCATCCCTGGAAATGAAATTAAGAAGACATAATATCAACAATTTATTTACATTTTTCTGAAAGCTTTTATTTTTTATTTGGAAAATAAGATAATGGCTGGCCCGATTTCATCTAGCCAACTGGAATGTGAACAACTGAAATGAAGTTTCCGGATGAGTTGAATTAATTACATTATTTTTCTTATAGCGAAAAAATGACATTTTTGCTATCGTCCGAAGCATAATGAAATTCCAAACAAAACGTTATCGGGATGATGAATATTTTATCACACTTAATACAAAATAATTATAATAAATTATTGTTAAATAATCTTAATTTTTCTAACATTCTGGCATTAAACAGAGATTTTAACTGCCTCCCATCATTTAATGAAAAATAATAAGTAGCTAACCATACCCTATTAAAGAGAAGTTTATACTTCATAGTAATAGTGATATAGTTTAGATGTAACATACAACGTGCAATAGATACTACATTTCTATTTTGTAAACAATTACAGGTACACAAAGCAAGTAGATTGAGTAAATTGAAGGTACTTGTTAAATTAAATTTAATGGATAGTGCTTATTTAAATTATAATGAGAATGAGTTGAGAACATCTGTCAAAAAATCTCAGTTTCCTCTCTCTTGTTCTGAGAACCAAGAACGATTTTCAATATTATGAGCCATTTAAAAATTCGACTTTCATTTATCAATATCAAGATGAGTATTGTTCGAGGACCACTTCTTTGGAGAACAATTTGGCCGTTACAAAAATTGATATCCATTTGGTTCATCTGAAGTAGTTAATATTATTCGTGATAAAAATCAAAAAGATGCCAGAAATCGGCATGAAACTGAATTTGGTTCTGACAACCAGGAAGTCAAACGGGTGTGATGTTTATTATAAGCTATATATTCTTTCATTTGCCTACTTTTGTTTAGCGCTTTGAGAACCAATAGGATTAATATCCTCAATTACAGGTAGTCAAAAATATGATGAATTTTAGTAGTGTTGTTTGCAACTTTGTCTTCCAATTGGGAAGTCGTTTTGAGATTGGCGACTTTAAGTCATCTTTAAGGCCTTCACGTTGTGGCTGCATTATTGGCTATACTTAATGAGTACTTTGGCGAACTCCAAATAACATGATGATGGATTACGACTAACAATAACAAATAGTATAACAATTTAAACGTTTAGGAAAATAGAGTTCTGGGGGTGGTTGTTCAGCAGACGAGCCCCTGTCCTTCGTACTTGGTGACGAGGCGCCTGACATAGTTGGCGGCTTTCTGGTCGAGTCCCAAAGTGGCCCATTCCTTCTCGAACTGGTCGACGCCACCGCAGCCGATCACGTAGCCGTTGAGACGAGCGGAGACGAACGAGTCCTTGAGGAGCTGGCCGTTGTCTTTGACGGATAGAAGCTCGCAGAGCCACGGGTGTTGCTGAAGGCGGAACTTCTGGTGGTAGCTGAAACAGAGAAACGAATTTTATTAAAAGGTTGTATAGGTACTGAAGAATCCTGTATCTCCTTCCATCAAAATAATCTCCCCAGAAGTTGGGATTACCCTACGAAGACCCTCCTGTAACATAGGAGGAGACAGTGACTAAGTCCTTGGACGTGTCCAAGTTCCTGTTTCACTCAAAGGTAAGGCCGGTGTTCGAGCCACACATCCAACTGAGCCGATCGGTACCCGAATTTTAGGCACAGCCACACAGTTCCTATGCCGGCGTGCACAGCATACAAGGACCCTTCCTCAACATGAATATTGAATAACAGCTGAGTTAGTAAACCACTACCCGCACGAATCCAACCTCAACTAGGGGGCAGATTGGTGCTGCGACAAAGTCAGTGCAGCTGTAGCCTTACAGTACCTAACAGCATATGACCTAATAGTAGCTGTCCCGATACGGTATACGTACCGGATACGGTACCTTACCTTAACTCACCCTAAGCCAATCTCTACCCACGCCTCCCCCACAATGTTTTTCCGTCGTCCAAAGACTCTCTTCACACCCAGTCGCCCATCCCTAGCTGCTTTATACCCCCCTTTATTGTTTCGAACCATGACTAACTTGAAAGCCGACAAGGAAAACGAGTGTTTGATTACAATTCCATTACAATTAAATTCATTTATTTCTAATCAACATTCCATATTTTATCATTTTCGACAAACGTAAATGTGTCACGTTCTCTGTATGAACGGATATCTATTTCTTATTATTCGTTTATTGAAAACTATCTTAAAAACTAATAATTTTGAGGGTAAATCTATCTGTGATAAATCCTTGTGGCGCCCGGAATTATACCAACTTTTGATTTAATTTTTATGAAGTTTTCAGGGATCGTGCGAGTTAGTCCTTATATGGGTCCCCTAACACAGTCATTGCCTTTGGATGAATAGTAGCTTGTATGCTTGCGCAAACGTGAATTTTTTATAACGACGACCTCTCATAGTTAATTCTCATCTATTAAAATCATGGGTAGTTGTGTAGGTATTCCAAAAAAATGTCCTATGGATTACAAAACAATTGGTTGAAAAATAACAACTGCGCATGCGCAAAACTAAAACTGCTTGGATCAGGCAACTTCCTTGAAACTAATCCGCCAATTTTGATGAAATTTTCTGGGATCGGGCCATATTATCTTCATTTTAGCGAATTTTCGTAAAAAATTGAGCTATTGCAATGGTAATTTTCAAAATTTTCTTCATTGAAATCCGTTTTGTGACATTCTGAAACAAATCCTAGAGTTTAACACTTTATCATATATATATACACGCATATATGTATTTATTTATATATGTGTCCTTCCAGACGATAACTCACCTTAGGATTGAAAAAAAAAATTTCGATCTTGCGCCAAAAAAATCAAGAATTCCAGACTAAAAGACGAGTTTGTTGGCCAGCATTATTTTGTTGAGTGAATTAAATTGGTCAACTTTAAAAAAAAGTGCTGAAAAAATCACTAAAAATAGCAAAAAACGGCTAAAAATTGTTAAATTTATATTTTTTCAGAATATTGCTCAAATCAAGTTTATTAACTATAAAGTAGAACATTATGAAATGTACGTACAGAATTATGCTGAAAATGTACTTTGATTTCATTAAAATATGCTTAAAAATCGATAAAAACTGCAAAAAAGTTAAAAATCTAAAATCTGTTTTTGAATCATATAATATTATTTAGAACCAGTTTTTTGCCATTATATTGGTATTTAACAACTTCTCTAAAAGTCCCTAATTTTCAAAACAATATAACATAATACAATACGATAATTTACAAAAATTCGCCCATGCGATCATGCTGCATGACTGGAACTTTCGTTGAATCAATAGTAGCTTGTGCATATGCGCAGACATTATTTTCTTATACCGTCGATTTCGTTGATCTACCTGTAGGATTTCGTTTAAGCTCGGGTTAGTTGGGTGGGTACGGGTATTTTATTTAGATTGGTTAAGCAATAGCTATTGCACATGTGCAAACTAAAATTGTTTATAACAGACGAAACTGCGAGATTAATGGACCGATTTTGATAAAATAGTCTATTATTGTGCCAGTTAACCCTTAGCCTATTTGGCATATTAGCATGACTACATATTTATTACTGTCCTACTTTGTATTCATAATTTTGACTCGTACTTCGTTCTTCAACTAACTCTTTATACATTCATATAAGAAAGGAGGCTATACTCCCCACCCAACATGTCAGAGGGTTTTTAGTTGGTCGATTTAGATTCGGTATTGAAAAATTATACTTACGCTGGAAAGTATAATCAACAATTAGTTACAGGGTTAGCAGCTTTTGAGCACGTACGACTGCTTTTTGCCGTAGGGCTGGAGTTCGGTTCAGGTATTAAATTTGTATAATTTTATGGGCCGGTCGATCAAATTAATGGTGCACAGGAAAATGAAACTCAGGAAACAGTCAATTTCAAGTAAAACCTGTGTGAAATGGGACGATAAAAATTGATTGATGGAACGTAATTGACGGAACGCTGAGCGCTTTCTCTCCTTGAAGATCCCCCCTTGACACACATTTGCACGAGCTCAAGTCTGGCCTTAACCCTGCCCCAGTGGGCTGTGCTGTTCTAGTCACGCTGGAGCTACGAGTTGAATCAAAAGGAGGTGCAACCAACCTGTGATCATAGAAGGGAGTGGTTCATCCTCGGCAAATTTTGGTAACAACGTACTGTGAAAATAAAAGTTCCCATGTAGTACCTATTAACCTTAGGTACAACTAAACCTTTGAATCCACGAAGATAGATTAAGAGGTTACAGTTTTCGTTAGCTAAAAATTCGCAATTTCATCTCAACTTTCAAACTTTTTATTTAAAGGATCGTACAGCCATATTTAAAACTTATGTAGCGAGCTATGAAACAAAAATAACGAAATTTACGTAGGTAGGCACCCACCAACTGAAAATTTATGAGATAAAATAAAACGCCTACCAACGCTTCACGACTCCATTCTATAAGAATTATAATAAACTCGATTTCGTGAAGTCATATTCCATTGGAATTATATTAGCTGATACGTTCGTCGTAAATAATTAGGTGTTCTATTACGTTTCAATTGTACAACCATTTGCTCTTTCTAGCGGTCATTAATGAAATTTAGTGATTCACTCAGCAATTAGAGTATACATAGAATATGCATAGTTAGAATATAAGGAGGAAACTCACTCTTCGGCGTCCCAGAATTTGACGGCTGGTCGGACGACGGTGACGAGGGGTTTCTTATGGATTTTTTCCTGCTCTTTCATGGTTTTCTCGGCAGCGGCTTTCTGGTCCTCATCGTGGAAGAATACGAAGGAGGTGTACTGAAAGTTGGAATATCCAAAATTAGACGTTCGCAAAGACGATTCTCCAAAAATACTCAGGTAAAGGTAGTACAATTCAACAACGTCCAATTTACGTACAAGGTCCAACAACGTACAATTCAACTAGTCAAAATACAGTAAAATTACTTGTATTGAAGAAATGATTAAGACATGGCTCCCAAGCAGGATTGATCACCCCTCTCTTTCTCTAATTATTTTGCACTCGAGAATTAATCAGAAAATACACACCCCCAATAATAATGTATTATTGAGGGAATATATTTTCAATCGGCCGAGTTCGGCATGAATTGAATGAGACCATCCAATACTGTGAATAATGTATAATAATCTGCATTGATGTCAGGAAGTCGTCATATTTTTACCAAACTAGATGCTCACCCTAATTGGCACACGCTTTGGAGGTATTTTAGAGAGCAAAATAAAACCGAGAAGAATCGGGAAACCGCTCAGTGTGAGACGGCCTGTGTACATAATATCATTTCTATATAAGTTGTATATACATTCATCATTAAAATAAATAACGCAGAACTGTCAAATACGTGATAATGGTCATTTAAAGCAACCGATATCAGTTCATTAGCTAATAACATCAGCCAGCTAGCCAAGTATAATCGTCCATCTATCATCCATCCACCTATCATCGTCCATTATATACACGGTGTTTCGGACCAATTCTAGAGCTCCTTTCTAACTTTTTTTTTAATACTCTGTTTTTGAGTAATTTACCTAATTGTTAAGATGTTTTTCGTGTTTCCTACCTTACGGCATTACAACGACCATAACCACCCCAAGGAATTTTACCCTGAGTTGTACACTTTACCTATCTATTTTTACCCCTAAAATCACATAAAATTGAGCATAACTAGTAAATTAAAAATTTGTGATTTAAAAGATGAAACTTTGCTGTAACGAAGTTGGGGAATCTGCAAATGTTACCATTCGATTAAGCGTGAACCAATACGTAGAAACGACCCAATTCGTATTTTCATGGAAAATCATTTTTCTAGAAAAACATTGATTTTAAAGAAAAATCCATTTTTCAACATTGAATCAAATTTTCTCCCCTAATTAGTAATGTAAAAGTAAAATTATCGCTGGTTTTTTCCGCGAGTTTTTCTCAAAAGTAGTATAGTATGTACCTATATTAAGATCAGGAAAACAAATGAGAAACATCAAATTCTGTACATTTGTCAAAAGACGAATTTTAGCCTCTTTTTTATGTTTGAAGTCGGCTTAGAAAATATTGGTTAGGTATCCAAACTGGTAATTTGTCCCTCTTTTCAACGGTGTCATTACTTTTGATTTTACAGTGACGCTAAGGGGAGTTATGTTCGTTTTAATGTCATAAGTTAGAAACACTAAAAAAACTCTTAAAATCCAATTAGGTACTTGAAAACAAAGCGCATAAAGAAATCTCTAGGCGAGACCTTTGACCAGAATTGAGTTCTAGAATTGACCTATGAAGTTTGTACCATTTGGTTTGTGACACCCTGTATATATTTATTTATAAAAGGTAAGCAAGTCACCCTGAACCCCCAGATCTTTTTGCTTAAAGCCCACGGCTCAAATTCAATGAACATGGAACATGTTTATACCGCTTATTTAACAATGATTAAGTAAAGCAAGACTCGGGTCCTCACAAAATTTTATTGCAGAAAATTATAAAACTTTATTAACAATGACTAACTCTAAAGGAAGTATTATTGTCTTATATTATAGTAACAATCAACCTTTCCTATATAAACGTCTTCGTAACCAGATTACAACACCATTATATATTATACACCGACTGTTTCTCTAGGAACGTAGGTACTAGCTAGCGGAAAATCATATGGCCTCTACTTTGGGAACTATACATTCAAAAGCACGTCGAACCCTGATTACCAGCCCCATCTGGATCCTATACTTCTTCATATTCAACCTCCGAAACATCATTTTAAGCGTAATTCTGATCTGTTTGTCCAACTAATCAGTATTTTATAAAAGAATCGATTTAGGATATTTTTTTATTTTTGAGATGCGAGGTTGTGAGCATCCAGACCACCAAACTATACACATCATTTTGATCTATTGCGTAGGACCGTTTATTATACGGATGCTGATTATTGTTTATACGGAGGCTGATGGTGGGGGTGATCTTGAACGTCAAGTTACTTACGAATCGCATTTTTGCAACACGACGACGTAATACTTTTATGCGGTTCTCGGCTAAAGCATGTTCCACATACGTGCTTTAGAAGATAAGTAAAATACCGTGCTAAAATAATCAAGAGTAAGTAAATAATTTATCATTGAAATACTTGAAGGTACTTATTTAACATTGTTTTGGCGATATTTTGGGAACTTCGTAATATTTCCATAAAAGAAGAAAACAATAAATTGGATTAGCTTCAACATTACTGATATGGAGACAGCCAAGGAGTCTGTACAACTTCAACAAGGCAGGATCGACAAAAAATTGTCAAGATACCTCTGCGTTACGATTTCTGCTGCTGACTTGACTCCTACATACCTACGTTCTTTCGCCCGGAGGATGTTACGTCCACAACATTATTAACGTCCCGTCATGTGGGATATGATGAGATATGAATATGAATACCTATATGATTTTAATTAAATTTTAGTTCAATAAATCACTTTTAAATTGGAACGCAGACCAACTAGTTCTCTTTTTTTTCTTTTAATTCCCAAATATACTTTCTTCTTTCTCCAAATTTTCTCTTTTTCCAAATATACTGTATTCTTTAAGTGAAATTCGTGTGAAGTTGAATGAGAAAACAGCGTTTCAGTTGTGATAATTGGGAAGCCAGTAAACATATATGGATACAGAACTCTCAGCAAAATGCAACTAAATCTTCTTGTCGCAGAACACATGCAATTTTCATCTCCGAATCACTTTAATGATAATTTGACCTAAAAAAATAAAGCACGTGCAGATCACGTGAATGAGGAACCGGTTCTAAGCCAAAATTGAGACCCACGCAAGGTTGGCACGACCAACATCCGGAACTCCCCGTCTGATCGCGGAGGAGCTGGTGCTCATTTGAGGAACGACGCAATAGAAAGCAGTCACCTGGGCTATTCATAGGACGGCCAGGCGACCCCGCCAATTGCATGGGGGTAATCGATGGGTTTTGATGATTTTGAAAACAATCAGCTGTTGGATAGGCAGCCAAAAGGCCCCCTGGTCAGGTGAGTTTCTTTATCACGTCTTCACGAGAACTTGTTTGTAGGCGTACCTTATGGTGCACATAGTCTACTTAGTATTTTTTAATTGTATTAAAAATGTTTCCAATTGAATTAAATATTTTTCAACTGGGCTCCGAACATGAAAAGCTGGTGGTAGAGTGCAGCACACGGAGGCATGTGTCCCTTAGTTTGCTTCTTTTTTTCTTTTTTTTCCCCATATATCTGCATTCAGCGACTGGTTATTCTAGAATAAGGTTATCCTACCCACAGAACACTGATACTAACGTATCCTACCCCCGGTTTTTGGCTCCGATTGAGTTATATACAACATGTTCAATTTTAAAATATTAAAATTGTTAGAAAGGTAATCACCTAGCAAACCTTCATTTCGTAATGATTGTAAACGGTGTCTACAAAGTTCCACCGAGATTACTACACGAGAAAACACAGCACATACCATAGTAAGATGCGAGATGAAAAACATTAATATCAATTAATTATTATAATTAATTAATATTGATATCATCAAACATTTAATATATTTAGTCTCTATTTTCGTCGTCCATTATGATATAGTGATTGTTCACATGCAGTAAGTACCTTCCTATAGTTTTTCCTTTCTTTTTAATAATAATAATAATTTACTAATTAATAATAATTACTAATTAATAATAATAAACGCTCATTTTGACTGGTATTGGTGAGAATGATGGTGCAAGGAACGAACTGTACAGCGGAAAGGCTGATGCAAGGTATCAACTGGCGGACTATGTTTAAAATTTGTTTAAAAAATGAGCGCAGCTGAACTTATTTTCGGCGCATCCGCAGGTAAAAAAGATCTGCAGGCACTATTTGAGATTGCAGGTTCTCGTATTGAGAATGTAACCATCCCACCAACCTAAATAACAATGTAAGGAACATGTTTGATCTATATACTATGTAGGTAGGTACTCGTTGAAATGAGCTAATAATGTATGAGCTAATGTTTATTACCTGTGTTTTGAGACGTGCAGTCGGGTCGTGGTTGGCCCAGAAAAGTTCCAATAGTTTCTCGTAAGAGATTTGATTGGGGTCGTAGTCTACTTCAATCGCCTCAGTATGGTCTCCGCTGAAAATCAAAAAGGGGAAAGACACACTTAATTCAGCAACAAATACAAATCAGATAAATACGAGTAGATTAATTGTATCAAATTACTATCAATTTCATATTATTTATTGAGATTCAAATTTATTCCTATCAGGGCATAATATTAGAGAATTTATCATTTGTGGTTTCAATGCAGCAAGAACATAATTTATTCGATATGGAAAACTAATCCTTACTCGGTGTATTAAAGCCTCACTTCAATTCAAATTAAACTTTTTACTTATATTCCAATTTTAAAAAGCGAAACACTATTTTGAAATTTTCAACACATTTTGAACAAGAAGTGGTTCTCACCTCAAAATTTAAACAAATCGGCTTTTGCTTTTGGATGGATTCGAATAGCAGATCACACAGTTTTCGTAATTTTTTTTTTTTTTTTCGAAAGTAAAATTGAATACTTTAGCCGTCGATTGTAGAGTTTCTTGAATTTTCAAGTAGGTACAGCTGTTAAAAGCTTGGTATAACATCAACGGCTTTGTGAAGTCCGGGGAAGCTAAAATGTTTCGATTATGGACAGAAAGGTGAAGGTTTCAATGAAGGTTTCAACTGAGAAAGATGAAGAAACGTAATCCGATTCAGATCTAGATCAAAACCGTCAAAAAAATTAAATCCGTAAGGAATTGTGAATGAACAACCTCACCAAAATAGGCGGTAAAATATTGAGATACCATAGAACATATTTAGGTTACCTTTAATTTGTATTGAAATTGTATTTAAATTACCTAGTTTAATTAATTGTAATTGTCCACTGTATTTCTAATTTGTTTGTTATTAAAAAATCAGTAGTAATTAGTTCCTACTGGGTGAGAATATGGGAACACAAGAGAGGGCTCGCACTACGCTGTCAGCAATGGATTATTACCGTGAAAAGTTAGGATGTGAAACTTAGGAGTTAATTTTCCAAGACAACTTTATTTTTGTCTATGAGGTCGGAGAGTCTTATAGTGAAAAAATATTGTGCACACAGTCTTGTTCCTTGAAAGATGTTTCCGTAAGTGAAGATTTACATCAACATCACTTCACATCGCTCTAGTTCGCTCTAGTGGAGGTTCGGAGAAGGTGGTATCACTTGTTTTGTGTCTGATCAGTTGTTTTGTGTGTGTGCCCGCCCCCTATTTTTCGACGGTGGAGCACACACTCTTTTCAACTCTTTTGAAACGACGCCAGTTCGCTCTAGTGGAGGTTCGGAGAAGGTGGTATCACTTGTTTTGTGTGTCATCAGTTGTTTTGTGTGTGATCAGTTGTTTTGTGTGTAGAGTTACACTCTTTTCAACTCTTTTGAAACGACGCCAGTTCGCTCTAGTGGAGGTTCGGAGAAGGTGGTATCAGTTGTTTTGTGTGTGATCAGTTGTTTTGTGTGATCAGTTGTTTTGTGTGTCATCAGTTGTTTTGTGTGTGTGTGTGTGTGTGTGGGCACACACACAAAACACACACACACACACACACAAAACAACTTTTGGGCACACACACAAAACACACACACACACACACACAAAACAACTGATACCACCTTCTCCGAACCTCCACTAGAGCGAGGTTTCATCTCTCATTCCCACGCCAAGAGTCCGACTAGTATTAGGTATGTCGAGTGTCTCCTATAACACACACAAAACAACTGTTTGCTCGAGAAGAAAGCAATTGAGTTCAAGTCAACGGCTGTCAGCGATCAAATCCGACATCAATATTCAGAAACCGAAAGAAGAATCGATTTTCAGAATGGATTATTATACTTAATTGTTTATTCCGATGAATAAATCTCATTAACATTCATGAGAAAACATTTCGATCGATGTACACCATAAGCTGTATTCAGTTTTCGTGAAGGGATTTACAAATTGTCGGTACTTTTCCGATAAACCCCCCCAGTTAATTTGTCTTCAACACGCCAGCCCGATGTTTCTAGGCATTACTTCTAACTTAGATTATGTTATGTTATGTTATGTATTTTTGAGATGCGGGCTTGCGAGCATCCAGACCGCCAAAGTATACACATCATTCTGACCTACATGTCCAACTAATCTCTATTTTAATAAGGGATTGACTAATTGATGTAGTGTAATTTTGAGATGCTAGCATCCAGACCACCCACCTATACACAGCATTTTGATCTATTTGTGCGAATTCATGTGCATTCTACTTGTGCGAATTCATGTTGAGGCAATGAAACCAAAACCACGCCAATTTGTTACAACAAATCCTCACCGACATCGGCAACTTCTTATAACAAGGTAATTTTTTTTCCCCTTTTTTTTTAAATAATATAATTTCTTCTCACAGCTTGAAATTGTCACCAATTCTATGTAAATATGTAATCTAAGTAAGAAGGAATGCCTAGAAACATCGGGCGGGCGAGTTGAAGACAAATTGCCTGGGGGGGGGGGGGGGGGGGGGGGGGGGATAACGGAAAAGTACCAAATTTTCTATCCTCCAAAACCCAAATTCCCTTTCGTATCATGTGATTGACACTTTTCGAACAATTTAGGATGTATTTTCGTTATTCTGCCTGCTGGTGGTTAATTTCTTGTGTAGAGGAAAACTGTATTAGAGTCCAATTTTAATGAAATTATTAGCAATCGTTCGAGTTGTTCACAAGGTGGTCACCTATAAGGTCGATCATTAGTGAAATTCGCTGTAGGCCATCTGCAAAAACTATTCTGCAAATTTTTATGATATTTCCGAAGAATATGAGGGTTTGCTCTAGCAAGTCCCCAGTAGGTAGCACTGTGTATTTAGTACTAGTACTACTGCAGGAAAGGAAAACCGTGATTAGTGTATAATCACCCAGTAGGTACATTCGATAATAACTTAGATGTCCACATTCGTAAGAAATTAGCTGGGGTTTACCTCAGACTTCAAAACAAAAGTTCTCATATCTCTTAGTCAAGATTCTTTTTTTAACCAGTTGATATGAGCAATACTTTACATAATTTCATAATTTACTCGTGTTTTTCCAAAGCGGATAATTCATTGGTTCAGTGGAAATCGTCATGATGCACAAACTACTCAAATCTCAAATCATTCTCAAGCCAGTAAGTTGAGGAAACCCAATGTTAAATCAACGCGTGACTTTTCAATCTTAAGGGGAGCACTCCTCCCTTGAGCCGCAAGCGATTATTTCATCCATAGCTGATTCATTTTCATTTCTAATGTTCTGAAATTTTTACCACGTTTAGGAGGACTATATAGCTTTTATATAACCACCGAAAAATTGGAATAGGTGCAATAGGGTCATGAATGCAGGGTCTGGAAATCTCGTCTAATTTTACCTGATTTTCACATTTCAGTGCACTTTCTCAGTAACGAAAAGACCAAATCAAGTTTTCTTTTTTAATACTTGTTTGCACCGAGTCATTATGTAACACACAGGGAACAGATTTTTCAAAATAATTTTTTTGAATACTCTAGTACTTCTTGACCATAATTCACATTGTTTCTCATTTACAAGCGATGCCGTGCTATCTCTGGTTGGATATCCGGAAATCTTCTCCCGGCAGACTACTTTTAGCAAAAACGAAATCTAGCCAGAAGGAAACTCGAGGAAGAACTAGCAGCTAAAGGACCGTCCTTCTTTGCGGACGCCTACTGAAGTACATTTTTTTACCATTTGGAATGTTCCAAAAAATCTGAAACTTTTGTGAATTTTTCGTCACATGTCGTAGATTAAAATGAACGATTAGAAATTAAATCGATTTTTTTTTTCTTCAAGTTTTTGGATGGAATGCTCCCCTTAACAATTCCACGTTAGGTATTTTATGGTCTCCGTTAACATAAATCATTCAAATGAACCTGAAGGATGATAGAACGGAGAAGATGCCGTAATATTTTCTACTCTTCTTGCGTGATCTAGGCAAAAGAAAATCATGCTTACTATAAATTAATTAATTAATCTAAATGTTAACTATTCGTAGAATAATTTAATACCCCTCACTAGAGAACTTGGAAGTATATCTCGTATGAGGCTTCACTAAACTGTCCCAACATATATTCAAATTCCTAGGGTCATATGGCATTTAATCGATTCAATCAAATATTCAGCATGAAAATATCTACTTTAGTTACCCATTTTAGTTTTTCAAGATCCGTTCTAGTTGGATTACTTGGTTGGGAGTCATCGAATAAGATTTCGCATCCACTTAATAATACCTAGTTTGTACAAATGATTAATTAAAATGTATGGAATCATTTATGGTAGGGTATAAAAAAATATAGAATAGAAAATTGTTTAGTTAGAATGCTCGTGGTGGGTGGGTTCTCGTTCATCTCTATCTATCTATACTATTAATAAGAATGAAACTCCGTTTGTTTGTCTGTCTGTCGTGTCTATGCACGGCCAAACGGCTGAGTGGGGGGAGTGTACGAGTGGGGGGATCTTCTTGAGATTTTCCAAAAGTGGGAGCGAGCGAATTTAAAATTGTTTAATCCCACCCGAACCATGGGCCGTAGGGCGGGAGGGGGGTCGAAGTAAGAATTAATGTGCGCTTTTTGGACTTCCCCGCTTCCCCTACCCCTCTAAACGGCCGTTGACAATTCCGGAAAAATACGGGTTTCGTAGGTTTTCCTACGAGGAAGACGACGGCGCGATCGGATCGCGAAAAAAGTATCGGGAAATGCGTCAAAAAAATGCGGGAGTACGGACCCGTTTTCTCGAAAAGTCCGCCGAAAAACTTGGTTTTTTCCGATTAAAATATACCCCATAAAGGTACGTTTTTCGGAACGGTTTTCGCGGGCGAAATACAGCTTTGGGTCCGCCGAATCTGAATCCGAAATCGGATATCGAAAAAAGTGACGTTAAGTTGGTCAAATCGCGAGCGGAAGCTAGCAAAGCGATTAAAATGATTCTGCCGTGGACGAGAGAAGGCTCAAGAATTGACGTGAAGGGTTCGATGTCACAACGTTGCGAGGCGAGCAGGTATGCCTACATAGGTAAATAATAAATACGGACTTTGTCCTACACATATACAGGTATACCTTGCGAGCGAAGCGAGCAACATCCCCGAATAAACTTTTCGTGGTTCCACGTAGTTTCTAAGATTTAATTTGTTTGTAAGAATTCCCAACTGAAAAAAACGTCTGCCAAGTTGGGTGGGCAGTATAACTTCCTCAAGCGAGCGAAGCGAGCAGCATCCCCTACAGAAGTTAAACCTACCCTTAGAGATCTACCGTTTGCGAGCGAAGCGAGCAGCATCCCCTACAGAAGTTAAACCTACCCTTAGAGATCTACCGTTTGCGAGCGAACCGAGCAACATCCCCTAAATGCCATACTTTGCGAGCGAAGCGAGCAACATTTTCTACATGCCAGACTTTGCGAGCGAAGCGAGCAACATATCCTACACGCGTTAAACCTACCCTTAGAGATCTACCGTTTGCGAGCGAAGCGAGCAACATCCCCTACAGACGTTAAACCTACCGTTAGGGATCTACCGTTTGCGAGCAAAGCGAGCAACATGCCCTACATGCCACACTTTGCGAGCGAAGCGAGAGCCATGTCAACAGAATAAATTCGGATTTTTTCCTACAAATATACAGCAATACCTTGCGAGCGAAGCGAGCAACATCCCCGAATAAACTTTTTGTGGTTCCACGTAGTTTCATAAGATTTAATTTGTTTGTAAGAATTTCCAACAGAAAAAAACGTCTGCCAAGTTGGGTGGGCAGTATAACTTCCTCAAGCGAGCGAAGCGAGCAGCATCCCTTACAGAAGTTAAACCTACCCTTAGGGATCTATCGTTTGCGAGCGAAGCGAGCAACATTCCCTACATGCCACACTTTGCGAGCGAAGCGAGCAATATTCCCTACATGCCACACTTTGCGAGCGAAGTCGTGTCTATGCACGGCCAAACGGCTGAGAGGGGGGAGTCTACGAGTGGGGGGATCTTCTTGGGATTTTCCGAAAGGTGGAACGAGCGAATTTAAAATTGTCTAATCCCAGCCGAACCATGGGCAGTAGGGCGGGAGGGGGGTCGAAGTAAGAATTAATGTGCGCTTTTTGGACTTCCCCGCTTCCCCTACCCCTCTAAACGGGCGTTGAAAATTCCGGAAAAATACCGGTTTCGTAGGTTTTTGAACAAGGAAGACGACGGCGCAATCGGATCGCGAAAAAAGTATCGGGAAATGCGTCAAAAAAATGCGAGAGTACGGACCCGTTTTCTCGAAAATTCCGACGAAAAACTTGGTTTTTTAAAATTAAAATATACCCCATAAAGGTACGTTTTTCGGAACGGTTTTCGCGGGCGAAATAAAGGTTTGATCCCGCCGAATCTGAATCCGAAATCGGATATCGAAAAAAGTGACGAGAACTCGGTCAAATCACGAGCGGAAGCGAGCAAAGCGATTAAAATTGTGCCGTGGACGAGAGAAGGCTCAAGAATTGACGTGAAGGGTTCGATGTCACAATGTTGCGAGGCGAGCAGGTATACATAGGCGAGCGAAGCGAGAGCCATTTCAAATAATAAATACGGACTTTGTCCTACACATATACAGGTATACCTTGCGAGCGAAGCAACATCCCCGAATAAACTTTTCGTGGTTCCAGGTAGTTTTATAAGATTTAATTTGTTTGTAAGAATTCCCAACTGAAAAAAACGTCTGCCAAGTTGGGTGGGCAGTACAACATTCCCTAATAAACTTTTCGTGGTTCCACGTAGTTTTATAAGAATTAATTTGAATGTAAGAATTTCCAACAGAAAAAAACGTCTGCCAAGTTGGGTGGGCAGTATAACTTCTTCAAGCGAACGAAGCGAGCAGCATCCCCTACAGAAGTAAAACCTACCCTTAGGGATCTACCATTTGCGAGCGAAGCGAGCAACATCCCCTACATGTTTCAATTGTAATACATCGCATGTATACAGCCACACTTCGAAGCGAGAGCCATGTCAACAGAATAAATTCGGATTTTTTCCTACAAATATACAGCAATACCTTGCGAGCGAAGCGAGCAACATCCCCGAATAAACTTTTTGTGGTTCCACGAAGTTTCATAAGATTTAATTTGTTTGTAAGAATTTCCAACAGAAAAACTCGGCGCTTTGCGCCTCGGCGGGGGGCTCCGCCCCCCTGCACCCCCCGGTTTATTTCTTTTTCCATACTCTGTATGAAATCATAGGAACACAGAATGTGTTCCTATTTCCTTACCAACGGCTTGGTTGCACGTGGCATAACACGTGGCATAACACGTGGCATAACACGTGGCATAACACGTGGCATAACACGTGGCGTAACGGTTTTTACGTAACGGTTTTTTCTGTCGGTTTTTTTTCGGTAGGTCATCGCAAAAACACATTCTGTGTTAAAAAACGTCTGCCAAGTTGGGTGGGCAGTATAACTTCCTCAAGCGAGCGAAGCCTGAATCCGAAGTCGGATATCGAAAAAAGTGACGGAAAGTAGGTCAAATTGGGAGGGGAATTGCGAGGGAAGCGTTTAACATCAGAAATTAATCGACCACGGGCCGCCGTTACACAACGTTGCTTACCTGAAGGGACCCTCACAGGGGGGTTCCCATTTGCACTTCTACGCAATACCTTGCGAGCGAAGCGAGAGCCATTTCAAATAATAAATACGGACTTTGTCCTACACATATACAGGTATACCTTGCGAGCGAAGCGAGCAACATCCCCGAATAAACTTTTCGTGGTTCCACGTAGTTTCTAAGATTTAATTTGTTTGTAAGAATTCCCAACTGAAAAAAACGTCTGCCAAGTTGGGTGGGCAGTACAACATTCCCTAATAAACTTTTCGTGGTTCCACGTAGTTTTATAAGAATTAATTTGTTTGTAAGAATTTCCAACAGAAAAAAACGTCTGCCAAGTTGGGTGGGCAGTATAACTTCTTCAAGCGAGCGAAGTGAGCAGCATCCCCTACAGAATAAATACGGACTTGCGAGCGAAGCGAGCAACATCCCCTAATAAACTTTTCGTGGTTCCACGTAGTTTTATAAGATTTAATTTGTAAGTAAGAATTCCCCAACAGAAAAAAACGTCTGCCAAGTTGGGTGGGCAGTATAACTTCCTCAAGCGAGCGTAGCGAGCAGCATCCCCTACAGAAGTTAAACCTACCCTTAGGGATCTACCGTTTGCGAGCAAAGCGAGTAAAATTCCCTAAATGCCATACTTTGCGAGCGAAGCGAGCAACATTTTCTACATGCCAGACTTTGCGAGCGAAGCGAGCAACATATCCTACATGCCAGACTTTGCTAGCGAAGCGAGCAATATTCCCTACACGCCACACGTTGCGAGCGAAGCGAGCAACTTAATGGGGGGTCCGGGGGGCTTGCCCCCCGGCTGGACGTGGAGGCGAGCGTAGCGAGCCGGAGCGGCTAGTTATTAATAAGAATGAAACTCCGTCTGTCTGTTTGTCTGTCTGTCTGTCGTGTCTATGCACGGCCAAACGGCTGAGTGGGGGGAATGTACGAGTGGGGGGATCTTCTTGAGATTTTCCAAAAGTGGGAGCGAGCGAATTTAAAATTGTTTAATCCCACCCGAACCATGGGCCGTAGGGCGGGAGGGGGGTCGAAGTAAGAATTAATGTGCGCTTTTTGGACTTCCCCGCTTCCCCTACCCCTCTAAACGGCCGTTGACAATTCCGGAAAAATACGGGTTTCGTAGGTTTTTGAACGAGGAAGACGACGGCGCGATCGGATCGCGAAAAAAGTATCGGGAAATGCGTTAAAAAAATGCGAGAGTACGGACCCGTTTTCTCGAAAAGTCCGCCGAAAAACTTGGTTTTTTCCGATTAAAATATACCCCATAAAGGTACGTTTTTCGGAACGGTTTTCGTGGGCGAAATACAGCTTTGGGTCCGCCGAATCTGAATCCGAAATCGGATATCGAAAAAAGTGACGAGAACTCGGTCAAATTGCGAGGGGAAGCTAGACGATGCTATTAAAATGAGAAATTATATGTGCCGTGGATGCGAGAAGGCTCTCGAAAGACGTGTTTGGGGTTCGATGACAGGTGTTTCACAATGTTAGCAGGTACACTTAGGTATGCGAGGCGAAGCGATGGGGGGAACTTTTCCGTTAGAGACATTTCAAAAGAATAAATACGGGTTTTTTATTATACATATACAGCTGTTCTTAATAAACTTTTCGTGGTTCCACGTAGTTTTATAAGATTTAATTTGTTTGTAAGAATTTCCAACAGAAAAAAACGTCTGCCAAGTTGGGTAGGCAGTATAACTTCCTGAAGCGAGCGAAGCGAGCAACATCCCTATACAGAGGTTTACTCTACCCTAAGGGACCTACCGTTTGCGAGCGAAGCGAGCAACATCCCCTACATGTTTCAATTGTAATACATGGAATGTATACAGCCACACCTTGCGAGCGAAGCGAGCAACATTCCCTACATGACACACTTTGCGAGCAAAGCGAGCTACATTCCCTACATGCCACTCTTTGCGAGCGAAGCGAGCAATTTAACGGGGGGTCCGCTGGACGTGGAGGCGAGCGTAGCGAGCCGGAGCGGCTAGTTATTAATAAGAATGAAACTCCGTCCGTTTGTTTGTCGTGTCTATGCACGGCCAAACGGCTGAGTGGGCCGGATCTACGAGTGGGGGGATCTTCTTGGGATTTTCCGATAGGGTGTATAAGCGAATTTAAAATTTTCTAATCCCACCCGAACCATGGGCCGTAGGGCGGGAGGGGGGTCGAAGTAAGAATTAATGTGCGCTTTTTGGACTTCCCCGCTTCCCCTACCCCTCTAAACGGCCGTTGACAATTCCGGAAAAATACGGGTTTCGTAGGTTTTTGAACGAGGAAGACGACGGCGCGATCGGATCGCGAAAAAAGTATCGGGAAATGCGTTAAAAAAATGCGAGAGTACGGACCCGTTTTCTCGAAAAGTCCGCCGAAAAACTTGGTTTTTTCCCATTAAAATATACCCCATAAAGGTACGTTTTTCGGAACGGTTTTCGCGGGCGAAATACAGCTTTGGGTCCGCCGAATCTGAATCCGAAATCGGATATCGAAAAAAGTGACGAGAACTCGGTCAAATCACGAGCGGAAGCGAGCAAAGCGATTAAAATTGTGCCGTGGACGAGAGAAGGCTCAAGAATTGACGTGAAGGGTTCGATGTCACAATGTTGCGAGGCGAGCAGGTATACATAGGCGAGCGAAGCGAGAGCCATTTCAAATAATAAATACGGACTCTGTATTACACATATACAGGTATACCTTGCGAGCAAAGCAACATCCCCGAATAAACTTTTCGTGGTTCCAGGTAGTTTTATAAGATTTAATTTGTTTGTAAGAATTCCCAACTGAAAAAAACGTCTGCCAAGTTGGGTGGGCAGTACACCATTCCCTAATAAACTTTTTGTGGTTCCACGTAGTTTTATAAGAATTAATTTGAATGTAAGAATTTCCAACAGAAAAAAACGTCTGCCAAGTTGGGTGGGCAGTATAACTTCTTCAAGCGAACGAAGCGAGCAGCATCCCCTACAGAAGTAAAACCTACCCTTAGGGATCTACCATTTGCGAGCGAAGCGAGCAACATCCCCTACATGTTTCAATTGTAATACACCGCATGTATACAGCCACACTTCGAAGCGAGAGCCATGTCAACAGAATAAATTCGGATTTTTTCCTACAAATATACAGCAATACCTTGCGAGCGAAGCGAGCAACATCCCCGAATAAACTTTTTGTGGTTCCACGAAGTTTCATAAGATTTAATTTGTTTGTAAGAATTTCCAACAGAAAAAAACGTCTGCCAAGTTGGGTGGGCAGTATAACTTCCTCAAGCGAGCGAAGCGAGCAGCATCCCTTACATAGGTACCTACCTTGCGAGCGAAGCGAGAGCCATTTCAAATAATAAATACGGACTTTGTCCTACACATATACAGGTATACCTTGCGAGCGAAGCGAGCAACATCCCCGAATAAACTTTTCGTGGTTCCACGTAGTTTTATAAGATTTAAGTTGTTTGTAATAATTCCCAACTGAAAAAAACGTCTGCCAAGTTGGGTGGGCAGTATAACTTCCTCAAGCGAGCGAAGCGAGCAGCATCCCCTACAGAAGTTAAACCTACCCTTAGAGATCTACCGTTTGCGAGCGAAGCGAGCAGCATCCCCTACAGAAGTTAAACCTACCCTTAGAGATCTACCGTTTGCGAGCGAACCGAGCCACATCCCCTAAATGCCATACTTTGCGAGCGAAGCGAGCAACATTTTCTACATGCCAGACTTTGCGAGCGAAGCGAGCAACATATCCTACATGCCAGACTTTGCGAGCGAAGCGAGCAATATTCCCTACATGCCACACGTTGCGAGCGAAGCGAGCAACTTAATGGGGGGTCCGGGGGGCTTGCCCCCCGGCTGGACGTGGAGGCGAGCGTAGCGAGCCGGAGCGGCTAGTCTGACAGAATATAGTGACAGATAGACACACATACACTGAATTTCTCTGATTCGTAAATACGTGTTATCAAGTAAGACGATCTAGATTTCGTGTAATAGATACGTATGTTGATAATAATTGCTACCGGTTACTTAATAAGTTCTCCTAAACTTTTTGGGGTTGGGCATGTAGTAATATGTTATAATATTGAGGGTCATCACCGATCTATCAAATTTGGATTTTACGCAAAAGTTTACAAGAGTCAATGCATCGATTGAGGTGTAGAAAATAACAATAGGAACATTTGTTAACAACACCGAATGGTTGCTGAATACAAGTTATTCAATTCTAAAAAATGAAGTTGAATACGTTGCAACCGAGGTTTCCCCTTTCCCAAATCTCACTCCTCTATAAGTTAGGTATGTTGAACATAATATTGAGCAAACAAGCTTAGTTGATAATAGCAGTGCACCTATCATATTGATACTCATATCGAAGAAGTGAATAGTTGAGTGTTCATTTAAACCAGTGGTTCTTACTTAGTGGTCCGTCAGACTTATTTCAAAAATTTGATACACTACGTGAAAAATAAGTAGGTGAGCGGGGAAAAACGAGTATTCTTACCCACCTTTTTGTGATTAGTTTCATGACAGATGTGGTAGGTATCATACATTCGATGAAGAAAACTTAACTGCATAGTTTGGAATCGACGACCATCCAAAAAATGGTTCGTGTTCTATTCAGTATCGAAGTGATCTCTGAACCTGACAGAATTACAAAACGACAGGAACAGCAGGAACTGCTCTTTCACTGTTTCAAAAACTGGAGAGTTTTGGTGCAAAAGCGCTTTGTCGTAACACAAAGAGATCCCAAACTTTGAGATACTGCGCTGAAACTATTTACTCTCTTCTCTACTAACCAATCTATGTTAGCAACGATTTCCATCTGTTCTCGCGGACGGAGCTGGTAAACTCCGGATGGCAGTTGCATCAACTGTTACCCCCACATCAATAAAGTGGTCAAAAGCATGCAAGCGTAACCATCACATTAAAAAGTTGTTGTCGAACATTGCAAATATATGTAAAACCTTCACGAATAAAAAATAGTACTAAATAAAAATCAATAATTACTTAAAAACAAAATCAAGTGGTACGCGAAAACTTTTAGTCTTATTAGTGGTCCGCCAATTCAAAAAGATGAAGAACCCCCGATTATAATTTGTTCCACTGTAATATCATCCTGCGTTAATAGTAGGATGAAACCAAACCGGTTCCTTTTTATTAGGTCCAAGAAATCATAGTTGATATGTAAACCCCCAACCCTGTAAAAGTAAACTATTAAGCGTGAGCATGCATCAAACTATCACATTCAGATGTGTGATTCAGATGTGAGACAGGGAGGGGAGGCATCCGAATTCCATAACATGTGAAAAGTTTAAATACTTCAAAGGTCAACCACCCACTACGGGGTACGATGGAAAGAAATATGCACGGCCAAACGGCTGAGTGGGCCGGATCTACGAGTGGGGGGATCTTCTTGGGATTTTCCGATAGGGTGTATAAGCGAATTTAAAATTTTCTAATCCCACCCGAACCATGGGCCGTAGGGCGGGAGGGGGGTCGAAGTAAGAATTAATGTGCGCTTTTTGGACTTCCCCGCTTCCCCTACCCCTCTAAACGGCCGTTGACAATTCCGGAAAAATACGGGTTTCGTAGGTTTTTGAACGAGGAAGACGACGGCGCGATCGGATCGCGAAAAAAGTATCGGGAAATGCGTTAAAAAAATGCGAGAGTACGGACCCGTTTTCTCGAAAAGTCCGCCGAAAAACTTGTAATGAATGTTTTTAACTTGATAACCTTGAATATTTATATTGAAGATAAGATATATCGAGAGGAATAGTACGAATAGTACGTAACGTAGTAGACGAATAGTAGGTACGTAAATGAGACGTGACAAATGAACGGGTGAGGATGAAGGATGAAGAGAAGAATAAGCAGGTAATAAGGGAAAGGGTGTCTTGGGTTTTCGGCGCACATTTTATTAGGTCGAGGTGTAGCGGTTTTTGGGAGCTCGCTGAGGTTATTGTCCTGCAGGTTAGTTCCTACCCAGGGTCGAGCTCAAGAAACCGCGAAAATCAACCTCCGTTAGTTACCAGGAGAAACTATTTCCTTTCTCCCAATGAGCACGAGAAGCGAGGAAGGTAATGCAAACGAGGAATATCCGTATGTTTGTTTTAAATATTTTAAAATGAAAGCAGATGAAATTCAAAGAAAGACACCAACCACTATATTCTACGATAAATAATTTGCTTTCTATGATTTTTCAAAGTTTTGACTAAAAACCTAGGTACGTCATCGTATCTCTCCCGCCAGGGCGGGAATTCCAGTCGAGTGTGACGTCAATTTTATCGAAACTGAAATGATAAAAATCCAACCACTCATCGAAAGAAAAGGCGAATGGTGCCAAAATGCTTAGGTTGAAATCTACTTCTATGTACAGAAATATGAACATAGTAAACGCATTTTTCCAGGTAAACCCATCAAAAAGTTTCCAGTATCTTCGTATCGCGTTGATAACCCAAAATCGTTTATGATAGTCAGAGCTAACTTTGATTGCATTGAGTTCAATAGCATGTTACAAGATTAGATAGATTCAATTCATTTTTCATTAGGATCTAATTTAAAAAAAATTATTTTTGTTTTAATGGTGATTTTATCTATAATCTTACCAATTCAGTAGGTATTTATCGTTTTTAGCCCTTTGTAGCAACAGTGCATAAATTTACCCTAAGTAATGCTACCTGTTTCAACTTCTTCATTCAACACTGTTATTAATACCTACTGTGATATTGTGAGGTACCTACCTATTAACTGGCTAGGCTCTTTAATTTATGAGGCGTATATATATCTTATTATTTTTGAAATGTTTATTCTGTGATTCTTGGTATGTAATTTTTATGCAGCGTCGTTAGTAAAATATTCCGAAATCTAGAGGCGGTTGGGTAGAGGGGGTTACTGTTTTTCAATTAATTATCAGTTTGCCACTTTAACCTCTTTACTTTCATTTTTTACAATCTGGTGCTCGGAACGTTGCTCCTAGATCATCTGTTGAGCGAGGAACGTTTGGAAGGTTTTTCAAAACATAAATTCCTAATAAAAATATCAGGTGTTGGTAATTATTCACCGGAAAAATGGAATATAGTGGATTAAAACTCAATGGGAATGAGTATGAGTAAGGTTTGTTGCTTTTTCTCGGTATGTTGTACGCGCTTGCTCCTTGAGGATCTAGTCAATGATTAAAACAATTCAGTGAGCTGTTAATTTGTTTATTCTCCATACCCATAAGAGTTTCAAGTGACGAGTCCAAATGTTTACGTTTGGTTGGAGGGAGAGGGGAGTGATTGCCAAAGCCAAAAGAATCATTAAATTCCCCTGAATCTTTAAAAACAAACACCAAATTAATACTACTAAATAACCATAAATGATAATAACTTAAAAAGAAGGTGATACACACAACTCCTTGTAAAGCCCTTAGTCATAAAACCTTGCACTAAAAGTCTTATATTTACGAGTATGAACATAAAATGCCGCTGTGCCCTTGACATTGAGATTAGCTGATCCCGATCTCAGTAAAGAATCAGCGTTCACGTGCGGCTAATGGCCCGGTTTTACAATGTCAGACGAGTCTGTCTCTTCAATGTTGATAACGACGGAAACATTGCAAATATTGACAAACGCGTTAATTTGAGCACCCGGAGACTAGTATTCGAGGCGGGTTCAACAAACAGAGCATTCCCCTCACCTCTTTTATTTTTCTCACGGTTCAAAGACAAATAAATGAAGCCATAGACGGGAAGCTTCTTATCTTTCGTCAAAACAACGATGTAACCTACACGTATGTTTAGAACAACGTTGTCTACTCAGCAAAACAGTTAAAAAAGGATTTCGAATCGACCTTCTCTGGTCATCCATTAGTTTTCTTATACTCTAAATAGTCTGATTAGCTTTGAATTTATTTTAATGAACTATCAACAAATCAGTCTACTTAGCTACTTAGCTTAATTGATTAAGTTTGCATTGGTACCTACTCCAGCTTACTATTTAAAAAAAAAATATATATATGATCTTTGTTCTTTGTTGTTGAATGTTGATGTTGGGGAAACTGAGGACAAAGCTTGCTACCACTTGATTGGAAACCTTGTTTTTCCGAAATAATATGGTTTTTAAAAGGACAGGACGATAGGAAGGGTGGGTTCGAGGAGGCTGGTGTGGGTTTTCCCCAACTCCATTAGCTAGTATGAATGTTGCCGCGATGCTGTATGAATGTAATTTATTGGTTGAATGAGCATATATAGAAATAGAGAAACCGAGTGTGATTAAGGCTGTGATATTGGATTTAAGATAGTTCTATCCGAATCAAGTAGGAGGGGAGGAATATCAAAGAACTCGCCCTGCCTCAAACGCACACCATTGAGAATGGACCAAAAACATGATTATCAATAATGGGAAGAACAAAAGTTATAAGATGGGGTGGCTCAGTACCTAGGTATCATGAACTCCTGTCCCTAAATAAATTACTGCATCCCACAAAAACGAGGCACCTACACGTAGTCAATCCCGGGCACACTCATTGAGTGTGACCAACGCCAGAGGGGACAGGAGGGCCTACTGTATCATCAAGGAACAGTGAGGAGGAACTGTATAGATTGCTTTGGGCCTGAATGTCCCCCGATACAATCTACCCACTCTGATACAGCAGGTTTTTAAAAGGAAGAGCTTGTGTGAGTAATTTATTAAAAATAGTAATACGGATACAAACTGTTCCCGAGATGCTATAATCGATTTCCTACTTCTAATTTTTGAGTATATAGGAAGTACCAATAGAAAGAAGAAGAAAGTTATGGGGGGTTAACCCGCATAACCCCTGAAATTTCATCGAAATCGGACTAAAACTTGGTATAGTTTTGGGAGTCACAAGGATTTAGCAGACACGAACTAAATCACTCGCGCCGAAGTTGTGGAAACCCATTATAAAACGGGAGTTAGTGAAAAACGTCTATTTCCACGAAAAATAAAGAGTTACAATGTTAAATCGATTTCGACGGTTAGGCCATCATCAGTATTGTTTGTTACTGATGATGGCCTAACCGTCGAAATCGATTTAACATTGTAACTCTTTATTTTTCGTGGAAATAGACAACGTTTTTCACTAACTTCCGTTTTATTTAGCAGACATCAGACTGATACGAAATCAAAATTGATCAGCAAGTTCCGAAACGCAAAAAGCAAGTGGGAATTTTGATTTTGGAAGACAAACATTTTTTGGGCTTTTTGCACAAAGTTTCCCTACCTTCAGTAGTGAGGAAGCAAAATTTAAATGCTTTTGAATATTAATTACAGTCAATAATCTGTCATCTTTCAGTTGGAATCAATCTGAACCCGCACAGATTCCAATAATAACTAATAATGTTAACGGGAGCACGAGCCTCATTGTTTTCATTTGGTGAAACAACCTTTGCGTGTATGGCGAGATAATCAACTAATATGGCGGAGTAATTCTAAGGCAATAAACTATTTTTATCATCTTTGTCTGATCTCGACGAACTTTGTGTAAGGATTGTTTCACTTGCCTGTTCGTGATTGTCCATGATGATGTTTTCCCGAAACGTCATCCCACCCCCGGAGCTCTCCAATTCTCTCGACCACTTTGGAAACGGACATTTGATATCGATTGTGTTACTTTACTCAAACTTAACTTGTATAAAACCTCCCCCCCCCCCCCTACCTAATTACTTTTTCTCCTTAGTTCTATTATGTTGTATTTTTTTAAATCTAGATTTGGAAAATATGTCAGGAGTTTCAAACTTCATACTGGAAGTTTCATGATGGAAATTATTTACTGTCGGTGGAGGGGTAAATGGGGGAAGGAGGTGACTCCGAGATGTCGTGATATTTTAGTTTTTCTCTTATTTTAACCCTCATCTAAATGATCCACAATCCATTCATAGGGACGCCCCTGTAATGCATGGCTTACTTATCAATATGTTCATTTGTTGTTATTTTTTTCTATTTTTATTACTAAGTGAATTACTTGAAGTATGGCATTGGGCTCCACCGTCATGCACAAGTTTTTAAACTTTTATAGCTGTGGGCGCTAATGTTGCGGAGATTATTTTCCTTAATTATTTTTTGGAAATTATATTTACTTTTATGTAAGCTGAACTTCTTTCATATTCTTCAACCGCTTTTTTTATATTCTTAATTTAAAATTTTGCATCTTTGCAATAATGTGCCAATAAATTAAGTACTTTGAACTACTTACAGATCTCTGTAGGTGGGGCTGTTCTTGGCACCTCCGCAGTATCCCACCTTAGTCTTGATGACTCCAGGAGTGGCGCCAAAAAGGGCGTCTGGTGCCCAAAAACACGCCATAGCGAACGTGGCCTTCTTGGTTGGAACGTCCACATGGTGCAGCGCGTTCGGCAGTGTCTAAATAACAGAAATAAAAAGAACCTGTAGTTATACCTACATCCGTTACATAAAGTCATTATCATAGCAATCACCTAATACCAAAGAGCTGAATAAAACTTGTAGATATTAACCATGGGGGTCCTCTTGAATTTGATCATTTCCAATTTACGATGCTACACGTTGCCTGGTAAGAATTTTCGTTGACTAAAGTTCTTGGTTGGTGTTTCATTTCCCGCTAGTCCGATTTATTTTTAAGTTACGGGCGGCTATAATTGTGTTCCAAGACGTCAATGCCAAGAACGCTGGCGATCTAGATCGATGACACATTTGGCAAGCTGGAGTAAACCTTGGTCTAGTCCTTGGTCTCATTAAATTGTCAATTTGAAAGAACTCGTGATACTTGAGTTACATTCTTTTATGAACATAGCCCTAAAGAACAGTCAATATTTAGGGCTGGGATAAACTGAGTTACCAAACACTACCAAGTTTTGGGGCCTAAAGAAATATTGCACAAAACTTCGTTTTGATTGGAGAACTACGTCTGACAGCGCACTAATTGCTGATTGAATTTCAACATCTATGTATTGCTCAAATTCAAGACTATAACTGCCGAATAAACAGTTGAATTCAATGAAGTAGGCATGGCAATCAGAAAGTTAGGGTGTTTAGAAATCATAAAAGTTTTACAGTAAAATTACTCCACACCGATACATTTTCTGAAGTTTGGTCGTTGGGATCTACCATTGGCTTTATTCCGTTCATAATGAAAACAAATTATATGAGAGAATATTTTCTCAAAGTAATTTAATTTCTCTGCTGAACCCACATGACTTTAATTCTGGAATGCCGTCGGTATTGAGTCGGAGCGTTATATTTAAGTAGAATCCATAAGAATGAATCGCATGCAAAACAAATTTTTTGATTCCTCCATGATAGGTATTTTGCGTGAGGTAACGAATGTCCATGTTGAAAGTATTAAAATATCCAAGAAGGCCAGTACTAAAAATGTAGGTATGCATGGTAGATAATTGTGATAGGCAGGTTGTACATCAATCTGCTTAAAAACAATAACCAACCAAACAACTCTCCCAAAGATTAATTTATGTTTTTGACTCGCTAGGCAATTTCACGTCAGGAGCATAAGCTTAACGAATCCATGGCCATTTCAATAACTTGCCTTATTGTATAGTGCCATCCAAACCTTTGGATCAGCTGAAGTGTCATTGAAAGTGGGAATTGCCCGAGGACCATAGTGAAGAGCAGAAATGAGCGAAATATTGCTCTCAATCTAAGATAATGCCCCAAGTGGAATTACCCAGATGAGTGCTAGTGCTTATGTATGAGGCTACTATATTTTTCAGTAGCCCCAAAAGCTTTCCTTTATAATGTCACCATCGCAGATCAGAGCCTGAAGAAATCTGTTCTGGGGGTGTGACTTCAACTTGACAATATTATCTAGCTGTCTCAGAGCATGTATTTAAAATACATAATAACCCCGGAAAAATGTCGGAACCAACTAACCTTCTATCAAGAAAAAACCTCACAGCTTTTGAATCAACCGTAATAGTTAGGTATTACGCAGTTAATTCTTAGTGTAGCTGTCTGAGTGATATTCTTCAAACAATGACAGATTCTTCAGTATATATTGAAGAATCTGTCATGGCGAATATACATATATAGATTCTTCAATAGAGTTTAACAAGAAGTAGTAAAGCCTTGCTCATCACGACTCGTGCCCAAGATTCTAGTAAAACTCAAGTGAATATTGGGAAAAGGAAACTTATACGTAGAGGAATATCTCTGGAAGATAATATATATTACAAATTCCTTCCTCAGATTTAGATGGTCTAGGTTTTCATAAGATTGTAAGAGAGCGTGTTGGAATCACAATTGGTATTTGTTTATAATATTTTTAAACCTACTACATTCTCCACAGATATTCTCAGCTCCCTGGTTCGGGAATTGTTAAGTCTTTCGATTAATGCAAATATCTCGGGTCGGTCGGATATGTGGTGGCTGTGAATCGGACATTAGTCATAGAACACGGCTAGCCAGTGCTGGCACACGCTTTCTAAATGGTATTCTGTGGATTTGTGGTATTGAATGCCATTCTTGAGAGTATCTTGATACATGGAGGGGAAGCCTGGTCTCTCAAAAGGTTGAAATGGGTGGTGCACGGTGAGGTTGTTGAATATAAAGGTTTCGTATAGTGAGGAATGAGGAAATTAGAGAAAGGATTGAGCAGCAAGAATCAGTTGCTGTTAAACTAGAACAGAAGGCCCTGGAATGGAACGGGTGCCTGAGGCGAAATACACCAAGGAGAAGGAAGCGTCCACGACTTACACGGAGAGGAGGAGTAGCAAGCTCAATGCGTAGCACAGTGTAGCCGAGGCGGAAAATCTCCCCCACCCAAACATTTCTGAATCCTTCCAAAACTAGCATTAATCCATTATGTATACTGTGGAGCACCAATACTGACGGTTTCAGTCCCAAAAGTCACTAACCTGATTTTTACGGATTGTAGTACCACTAGGTGTCAGGGAAATGCCGATATCGCAAGAGCACTTTTATACTCTAACTATAAAAACTCGTTACAAAGTCATTTCGCATTATAACATTTTATAAAACATTGAATTTGTTTAATATGAACTCATCTACAAGGTAGTATTTTTTCTATTTATGAAAAAAGTTCCTGTCACTGTTTTTAGCGAATTTTAAAAGGAAACTGAATCATTTTTGTGCACTCAATTCTACAGTAAATCGAACTCGGACTACCTACAGTGTCGACCAGAGTAAAGACAGGAACTTGGCGTCAAGCGATCACAATCTCTGACAAGAGAAGATGCCTAAAAAGTAAGTATATTCTCCAACTAGCTGCATTCCGTATTTCATTCAATCTTCAAGTACTTTCCACCTGCTTATAACACTTAATTTCCAATAGATCAATTCAAGATTCAAATTACTAACATTCAGTACTATATTATGATTTTTTTCCAAACTCTTCTTCAGAAATATCTTTCAAAAAAATTTTCTGTTAATTTTGTTGTCGCCTCATAAGAAAACCCATACAAATAGCACACAACTCGAAATAGCCTTGATTAAGGAAAGAGTTGTTTAAGATGGTACAATAAATGCACCATTCAGGAATTTCAACATCCAGACTTTGTTGATGATGGATCCTCGTGTAGAAGCCTAAATATATACCTAAATGTATTTCTGAAATATGGAAAAATAAACTGCACATCTCTGAGAATTTACCTACTTATAAATGCATACCCTGAACTACCTGCGATCTCGAACTATAGAAGTAGGTATAGGTACATCCAAAATCCATTTTCATTTAATCTCAGGTGACGCCCTATATTTATAAAAGAGTTTTTGCCGGGAAATGGATATGATCAAGGGGGGGAGTCTCACCAAATAGATTAAGTAATTCGATATCGATGTATCGAGTTTAGTGTGCATACGATGTTATTACGAGTATATTACGTCAACGAAAACCAAACAATGGGAACTGAAACAGGGCCATACCATTAGTATAATCAATGTATGGAGTGAAGGATCAACCCAAGCATGTAGTAGTATCTATGTCGAATATTATATCTGTGATCCCAATATAGGTAGTTATTAGGATGAACTAACCGTTTCTACATGAGGAATACCGTAAGGTCTATTATGATTTGAAAGTTACCTATGACATTATTACTGGTGAAGATACGAGTGGTGGCTTTCAAAATAATGAGCAATCTCGGTATTACTCGAATTTCTAAAGTGGATTGTTTGGGTCTGCATAGCACTAATAATAAATCACTTTGATCATTATTGCTATTCCTAGAACAATCTCCTCACCATTACTTCTTATAAAACGAGTTCGCATTGAAACTCTAATCAAAACACTACTTTTACGTAACAATTGAATGATCGAAGAGATTACAATTCTAGAACATTTGAAAATATACCAAAAGGCACATATATATTCATATAACAGCATTTCTCCATAATTTTACATCATTTCACGACACACCTGGTTCTCATGGTTTTTTGTATGTACAACCAATCCATATCTGTAGTAGCAATGACTATGGGGTTTGAAAAATTGTTGATAACATGATTTATCTCAAATGCTCCAGATACTAAAATAACCCAAACTCGACCCACTGCCCTATAAAACATCAACATTCGAAAAGTTACTAACTGAAATAGGTTTAAACCGTTCTAACATTGAATTATGCATAGGTACATAGTGATCTTACTAGGCCAGAGCAAATACAATGTTTTGGTGATTGTGTCTTAATATATGTGAACGATTTAAATAAGACAATTAACAACAAGAGCTAAATTCCTTTTAATAATTCATCTGCGAAAATAGAAAAAGAAATAAGAAAGTACGAGACAACCAAAGAGTAGAAAGTTTTGTTAATTAAAGTTTGAGCTAATTTTATTTGTTTTTCACCATTTGTCTTAGTCAATAATTTTTTAATTATTGAAATAAAGGGATCAAAGGGATCGGACCTTTTGTGGTCCGGATAAAACGTCAACCCACTGAGGGGGCTGATGTGGGCTCGGAGGTCCACAAGGGCTGGACAGTCCTGCAGAAAGTGGCGGATGGACAGATCCCCCCCCCCCCCCACCTCCCACACACATCTCGAGCTTCTGCACTAAGCAGGTGTCTGTAAGACAGGTATGGCCAGTGGCAACCCGGTTGACCACTATCTGGAGGTAGGGTTACGAAAGGGCCCACCGGGCACAAGTCTTGAAGGACACCACGCAGACCAATGACCTAACCCTGCCATTGCTCATGCCAGATGAAATTGGCTTTTGTTGCATGTTTGATCCTCTATGCGTATAGGCAACATATCAATGGAGTTATCACCAATGACTCTTTTTGCAAGGGCATCTGCACACTCATTGCCATGAATACCCACATGGCTCGGTACCCACAAAAAAGTTATGGTTGAGCCCAATGTCGTGGCATGGTGTAGCGATCCAAGTAGGCTCTGTATTAGGGGATCGTCAGAATATGAGTCCCTAATCGCCTCGATGGTACTTAGTGAATCTCAAAGCGAAATCGTTTCAAAGAAGATATGTCGTCATGGTTTCTGGGGATGGGCTATTCTGAAGTGTTTTGCTATGAACAAATTAAAAGAACAAAGAGATAGGAGGTTGTTTGTAGTTACGTATGCGGTTAGGTAGGAATCTAGATTGGAGAGAATTGTTCGGGACGTCAGGATTTTGTGACGTGATTACACAACGATGACTGTACTAACTGTCTAGACACTCCAATAAGATAACATACTGGCAATACGATGTATCCTAATTGTGACTAGGTAGACGAATTACGAACATTTTATCTCCATAATATTTTCTATAGGCAATACGTAATAATAATTCATGGTTATTGATGGAGAAATGATTCTAAACTCATTAAGCAACAAATAAGTATGTTTCGACTAATCTTTTACTTTATACTAAACTGAAATCTATTTTGCAGTAATATGGAAAGAAGATGGAACGAATCCGACAATGTAAGGTAATATTTTCGATTACTTTCGATTGATTGATACCCACAAGTTCATTGGATTGTGATTTGTTTATTTCAGATTTTCAATCATGCACCATCAAGGGGTTTTCCTACATCTCAATAGAATCAAACAGTATATAATTATAACCATCGTAACTAAGGTTATG
This sequence comes from Adelphocoris suturalis, assembly GCA_030762985.1. Classification (NCBI taxonomy): domain Eukaryota; kingdom Metazoa; phylum Arthropoda; class Insecta; order Hemiptera; family Miridae; genus Adelphocoris; species Adelphocoris suturalis. Next base: position 112,504,346 of record CM061040.1, on the reverse strand, counting down.
CATTAATGGTATAATTCCGGATTTGTAGAAATACAGTAAAAACAAATAATAAAAAAAAAATAACAAAATCGGTTAGTGTGATACATCGTCAATCTCAAATTTTCAAGATCATTCTATTGTAATATAAATGATAAAGGAGCGTCGATCGTATATACAAGATTCAGTTTGATTTTTGTGGTATCCCATGGAATATGTATAATAGTATGAATGCGCGTTGATTCAAGCGCAATATTCAATAAATAATTCTTACTTTATAGGTCTACATCCTAGTATACCAAAAGGTTTTTTTAGGTCAGACAAAAAGCTTACAGTTCTGTTCGTTACAACCATTTGACGCGTGCTCAGCAGATGGTGAGGCAAATCGATGGTGATAATGTTACCAAAACCGGGTTTCATCGAAAATGAGGGAGCTGAGATAGTTACCCGTATTGCTCATATACACAGCCTATGATTGGTAGACAAGACCAGATAAATCCCCGTTTGATTAGAGGAGATATCGTACATATTTGCATGATTATTGAATACAATATATAGGCTAGATATTGTATTCAAACTGACAACCGTTTGAAGTCAGTGAACACTTAGCGGCACTAAGGCAGACGAAGGAAGAAGTAAGAAGACAGAGACACGAGGTAGAAGACGATTTGCTGAACACCACATTGCAAAAGCTCCCAATTCAACGGCAAAGAGCAATAGGACGAGCTGTCCTGAAGACAACGAAAGTAAAAACGTCAAATTGGCTCCCCACCCTTCCATTAAAAAAGCACAATTATGACTTGTCTGCTTGCAAATTTCGAGACGCCTTAGCCATCCGCTACAAGAGAAAGCCAGTTATGATGCCAGTTGCATGTAATGGATGTTGCAACCATGAATTCAATCTCGAACATGTCCTGAACTGTAAAAGGGGGGAATTATACGAAGGCACAATGAGATACGAGACCATGTCAGGTGAGCTCATGTCATCCGCATGGGGCAATATCATTAAAGAACCAGTAATTCTTGAACCACCAGGCTTCAGAGGGGACCTCCCATGCCGTGGCGTGTGGGATCGACAGAGGGAAACGTTGTTCGAAGTCCGTGTCTCTGACACTGACGCTCCCTCATACGTCGACCGCACAGTTGAGGGGGTCCTTGCTGGTGCTGTGGAAGAAAAAAACGAAAATATCTGGCAGCATGTGAGCAGAGACACGCATCATTTCCTCCCCTGGTCTGCTCGGTCGACAGCCTCTTTGCCTCCAAGATGGTGGCCTTTACCAAAGTTCTCGCCGAAAAATTGGCTGCAAAATGGTTCAAACCACAAAGACAAATTAAGAGGACCGCTGAGGGTGAGAATTGGATTCGCAATAGTAATTGCAGCATCCATGTACATCATAGGATCGTGAAATAAATGGATCTCGGCCCAAGATTTGATAGGGTTTGGCGATGGGGAAGCCCTGTACTTGGGTATGAATTAGGGAACACTTCATCACGTTTGACGTTAGTCAAAGTGAAAAAAGAAAAGAAAAACCCTGGAAAACCCCACTCCCAGCTACATTAACATTTCCCCCGTAAATCAAATAGCCTAAATATAATCTGTTATATATATAGGCTATATATACAGATATGTGTAAAAGCCAATATTCTCGAAAAGGTCAATGGCATCGCTAAAATCTGATAATCTCGATGCAAATCAAACGTCAAGCAGGCGCCGCTCAACTCACCAAGCTATTTTACCCTTCACTGAACGCCTCTTATTTCCGCCTTCAGAAAACTGAATCTCTTGACATCCTTTTCTAGTTGAAGGAGCTGTCAACTCTCTTCAGCGTTCTAGGCATATTGAGTTCAGGTTATTTTTAGTTCCATCCAATAGATAATAATAGCGCTGGAACTACTGACAGCCATGGAATGAAATGGGTTTTATGCACGGAAATAATAAGCCGACTTCAAAAAACATATTGGAAACAAACAAATCCAAATTATTTCTTACCAATTACAGATGAAAAAGTGTGCCAAGTTTGATCTTATCCGTAACATGAATCTACTGATCATTGAAACGTTTTAAATAATCATAAAAAATAAACCATTCACTCCATGAAAATTTGATCTAAATGAGAAGAAAATTATAGAAGTTATGCTTGTTACAAGGCAAAGTACAAGTATGTCTTATGGCAAGGATAAGTACGTGCATGTGCAGCAGATATGACCGTGATGAAACTCATATATGGAGTGATAGCATCGTTTTCTCCAAACCATCCTCCGAATGTGAGCGAGATAAGACGGGTCGTGAGAAAACTACGATAGATGGATTTCATTTTTGCGCATGCGCTGTGGAAAATATTTATTTTGGCCGATAAAATGATCAGGGGATCCTTAGCCTAACCCGCAAATTCCCTGAGATATTCATCTAAATCGAATGGAAGCTGTAGAAGTTGTACTTGTAAGAAGGATTTTGCATTCGCGTGTGTGCGACAGTATCATAAGATCGTGTTTAAATTTATATGGGATGATTAAATCGTATTTTCCCGACTACCATCCGAATCTGAGCGTGATCGGACTACTAGGCCTTAAGAATGATATGTGTAGAAATCGCTAAAGGAAATGCCTGGAGCTTTGTACTTATTTTTCTATTTAGTTTTCTTCAAGTTTGGTGACTTATCTCTATTATTTGTAAGAATGAAACACATCTTCAAATCTTCAGTACCTATTATTAATTCAATAATTATTGAAATATATTTTTCAACCCCTAGGTATATTATTTCTCGAGAAATGTGAATTGAGATAAAATTACTGAAGCAACTTTTTTGTCTTACCAATACATGCGCATAAATATAATTTTGTATAAAATGACACATTATGAACTTGCAGTTGCGACAGTAGGTTTTAGGTATGCACATGCGCAGTGTGCAGTATTTATTCGTGAGCAGTGAAACTGATAGTGGGCCATCTGCAGCCTAACCCGCACGTTAACCCCACCCGAAAAGTTCATCAATATCGCATGAAAACAGTCAAAATTAAGCTTGTTGCAAGGAAAAACGGAAATACAGTGTTACGGATAGTTACAGTGTTAGATCGATTTCGACAGTTAGGTCTAACATGGTACCTAACTCTTTATTTTCGTGGGGTTAAACAACCTCCGTTTCTTCTTCAACTTCCGTTTTTCATTGAAATGGGTTTCCAAAACTTCATCGCGAGTGATTTAGTTGTTACAAGGATTTGCAGACACACAGACAGATACACAACTTTCATCTCCCGAAAGTGGAAACAATGATTTCTCTAGCAATTGGTAGAGTCGGAAGAAAATGTTGCCAAGTGAGTGTGCAACATGGCTTCTAGAATCAGTCTTACTGGAAGGATGTCAGTCTTTATAAGACCAGCCTTCATTGTGTGTGGGATTTTCGATTGCGCAAGCGCAGCAACTGCAATCATCTATATCGGAATTCATGAAGACATTTAGTGGATAAATTGTGTAACCCTTGCCATTCAAAGACGAATGAAGATCTGGGAGTTAAAGCAATAAAATTGTGGAGCAATTACTAATAGTATGACCATCAGATCTTCGCCTAGCAACCAGCATAACGTTAGCAATAATCGTCAGACTTTTATGATAGCCTCGAGATCTAGGAATGCGAGTTAGGATTAAGTTGCTACTAAGTACTTACCTAAGTTTTGTAAAATGAATGTTCATCACAGATGTAAGTACACAGTGTTCACTCAATAAACGCATCTGCGATACGAAGGCTCTGCCAATCATTTCAATTTTAATGATAACTGTATCCGAAATTTAACAAAAATACTTTGAGAAAAGCAAAATCTGACTAAAACTGAATTACTCTGTATCCATGACCCCGTGAGAATTACATCTCAATCATTTGAGTTTTATGTATTTTGTTAGCCACTGCGTAAACTCTAAGTAAAATCCTAAAATCCACCAAGATGGATACAAGCATGGATACATTTTGGGATCTCTTGAGCTCTCTCATCTATAACACGAACGATTGCGGTACTTACATACATTTTCTATTCAATTGTGTGATCCTACCGCACATATGAAGCAGCTGGTGTGGCACATCCGTTTGATGTAAATCTAGTTACCTGCCAGTCAGTAACTAATGTGATGTACCTATTGATAGCATTTTATTTGTCTTCGAGTAAATATAATGAATCGGAACACTGAGATTTCGGTTATTTACTCCTGGGGAGTTAATTTTAATAGTACAATGATGTTGGGATCTCAGCACACTTGGATAAGGAAGAATGCCGCCGAGACTGTGCAGGTGAGCTCAATCCGTTAGCCAGCTGATGAAGAAGAGTGAAGAAGAGCGAGGTCGCTGAACCAGTTCACAACTCCGAAATTCAGAGCTATTACTCACCACACCTCGGAACTAGTGATTACCCATCTCAACCCCAAAAAATTACTTCCAACGTGTCTTGGCTTGTATAAAACGTGAGATAATTATTTCCTATATTCTCCTCCTGCACATCTTCCACATACCGATGTCAAATTAGTCCCGTGCGAGGCTTCACACTATTCACCAACATCACCTATCCCTACTTCCATCAGTATTCTAGTATGAAATAATATTTGGTTTGGATAATCGTGCCGTTCCCCATTGATAAAAAGAGCCAGTACTTATGAATAGAATATTGATGCGATTTTATGGAACAGAGAACGGAATGAGTTTTATTCGCAGAATCAAAAACATAGAAACCATAAATTCAAGTAAATCATCCAGCCAGTCAGTGTCCCGCTCCTAGCAACTCGCATCACTATGCTGGAGGCTACTCCCAACACTTCTCCCTTCCTCCCCTTTGTAAGGTCCCAGCCGATCAACGTGGACCACTTTTCGGCGCCCTGATGGTAACCGTATGCGATAGAGGACGTCTGTGATGGCCTTCAGGATCCGGCACGGTCCCACCCATTGGGAATCTAACTTCGGGCAACGCCCCACCGTTCTCTTTGGACTGTGCAGCCACACGTTACTTCCCTCTTCCAGAATTGTCGGATGGGCCCGCAGATCGTAGTCTCGCTGCATTTTCTCAACTGCCAGGCCCAGCCTGCCGCGTGCAAGCTCATGGATGCGCTCCAGCCGTTCCTGAAGAATTTTGGCAAAATCGGTGATTGGAATAGTTTCCTCTGGCACTCGGCCACGGAGGAGAGTCAACGGCAGAGTGAGTTCCCGACCATAGACCATGAGGGCTGGTGAAAACTTCGTGGACGAATGCTGGGTCGCCCTGTAGACCAATAAGGCCGTTGGAATTTGTTGATCCCAGTCTTTCTGGTGGTGGCTGACCAATTTCGACAAAAGATCCCATAAGGTGCGATTGAAGCGCTCTACGAGGCCATTGCTTTGCGGCCTCAGGGCTGTCGTCCGGGTTTTGTGCACCCCAAGTATTTTCATCACTTCCTGGAAGGTCTGAGATTCGAAATTGGTCCCCTGGTCGGTGTGGATTTCCAGGGGAACCCCAAATCTCGCCACAATGTGCTCAAACAACCCTTCTGCGACAGTCTCTGCAGTCTTATCTGGGATGGCGAACGCTTCTGGCCACTTGGTAAAGGCGTCAATGGCTACCAGGATGTATCTGTTTCCTCGAAGTGACCTTGGTAGTGGCCCAACCAAGTCAATCCCCAGTCGCTCAAAAGGGGCTCCCACGACAAATTTCTGCAGAGGTGCCTTCCGCTTGTTTTCAGCCCCTCCTCTTCTCCTGCCACAAGGCTCACATTTCCCCAGATAGTCGCGTACGTCCCGCGCCATTCCCTTCCAAAAAAACAGTTGACGTATCTGTGCCTCCGTCCTCCTCCTTCCAAAGTGTCCCAGGTCATGGCAGTGAGCTACTATCATCTCAATCAGGTGTTTTGGAACTAAAACTTGCGACAGTGCAGGTCCTGGGTCTCCGGGCCACTTTCTGTATAGAACACCTCCCTCTAGGAAGAGCAACTTGCGCTCAGCCCACAGGGCTTTGACGATGGGGGAAGCGGCTGTCAAGTTTGCCTCTGTGGGTTGGGTTTTAATCCAGCTTCGCAGCTCCCTTAATGTGTGGTCTTTCTGTTGCTCCTCCTCCCAGTTCAGACGAACATCCACTTCCACGCGAGCCACAGTGATCTCTTCTTTCTTCCTCTCCAGCCGAGTACAGTGAGCACATTTATCTGTGAGGCAAGGTCGCCGGGACAGCCCGTCAGCGTTGCCATGGTGAGCCCCTTTCCGGTATTTGATTGTCCAGTTGAAGCGTGACAACCGTTCTAACCATCTGGCTAGCTGCCCATCTGGTTCTTTAGACCCCTTTAACCACTCCAATGATGCGTGGTCTGTCCTTATTATCACTGGCTCCCCACTATCAAGCCCATATGTGGCAAAGTGTTCCAATGCTTGAACCACTCCTAGGAGCTCTCGGCGGGTCACACAATAGTTCCTTTCCGAACGTTGCAGGCACCTACAGAAATAGGCAATCACTCGCTCTCCTGCCTGTTGGTCTTGTGAAAGCGCCGCTCCAATGGCCCTGCCACTGGCATCCACATCTACAATGTACTGTCGTCCTTCCTCTGGAAACGCGAGCACAGGGGGATGAGTCAACGCATGTTTCAGCCGGATAAATGCCACTTCACACTCTTCAGTCCACTTAAACATCTTCTTCTCGTTCTGTAGGTTATATAGAGGAGCTGTGATGTCGGCAAAGTGATCAACAAAAGGCCGGTAATAAGAACAGAAGCCAACAAATGCACGCACCTCTTTAGCTGTGGTGGGTCTGGGCCAATTTTGCACAGCATTAGTTTTCTCTGGGTCTGTCTGCACCCCTGCCTCAGTGATGACGTGTCCCAGATAACGCAGTTCTTGCTTGAAAAACTCACATTTTCGAGGGTTCAGCTTAATGCCAGCGGCTCGGGCTCTCGTCAACACCTCCCTCACTACCTCTACATGCTCTTGGAATGAGGTGGCCATGATCAAAACATCGTCGAGGTAAACCCGCACTTTTCCCATACGAATCTGTTCCCGAAACAGCCCTGACATGGCACGCTGGAAGGTCGCGGGAGCATTACAAAGCCCGAAGGGCATGACGCGAAATTCCCAAAGGCCGTGGGGCGTGCAGAAGGCTGTTTTCCTGCGGGCATCTGGCGACAAGGGCACTTGCCAATATCCATTCTGAAGGTCGAGGGACGAGAACCATGTGTGACCTCCCACAGCTCGCAAAATGTCGTCAATTCGGGGGAGGGGATATGAATCCTTCACTGTCACATCGTTTAGCTGTCGATAATCGACACAGAAGCGTGTAGACCCGTCCTTTTTCTTCACCATCACGATAGGGCTAGCCCAATCGCTGAAGGAGGGTACAACGACACCCATCTCTTCCATTTGACGCACCAAACTGTCCACTTCACGGAGTTTATCGGGCGCCAATCTTCGCGGGGCTTGCCGGATGGCTCCATGTTGTCCCACATCTATCTCGTGGACCACATCAGCGAAGTGACCCACTACCTTTTTGTCCGCAGCAAACACGTCCCTGAATTCGGCCAGCATGGCAGCAGCTTCCTGGAACAGATGGGACTCTAATTTCTCAGCACAACTCCGGAGCAATGGCTGTAGGTGGTCTTCCTCTTGCAGTGTGGGTTGTAGTTCACCAAGTCCCTGGCCTTCCTCTTCCAGTTCAACTCCATCTCCCCCCGATTTGATCTGGGCTATTGTAATGGCTCCAGCAGCTGTATCCACCACACAGCCCACCTTTGCGAGGAAATCCATCCCGAGGATGCAGTCCTCTTGGATATCTGCAATTACTGCACGGTGAGTCACCCGTTTCCCAGGTTGCAGCTCCACTTCCACTTCAGCCGTTCCAATTGCCGGAAATTCTTGTCCTGTCGCCGATCGTAGCCACATGGCCCCACCTTTGTCCACCTCAATCGGTTGTACAAGTTCCGCTCTGAGAACCGTCACAACAGCGCCTGTGTCTACCAGCATTGCACAGGGTCTACCGTTTATACTGCCCCTGACGATGACTGACGACACACTCACGGGGTACACTCCCTGGTCAGTCTGGCTTGAACGGTCTGTGGCTTGACGGGGTTGATGTTGCCTGGACCTAGACTGGCCCCAGTCTAGGTCCGTGGGCCGTTTCCCGATGTGGGGCAATTTATGGCTCGATGCCCGAGCTGCTGACATTTGAAGGATTTTGTCAGCGGGCACTCCCTGGCCATATGGCCCCGTCCTTCACACCGGAAACAGATCATGTTGCCTCTTCTTCCAGCTTGCACAACCTGATCTATTTGAAGGGCGTCATTAGCAGGGGTAGACACTTCTCCCACAGCCAGGAGGCCTCCAGGGCCCCGAGCACAACGCACAGCCGCTTCAGATTGTAGCGCCACCGCCAAGGCCTGTTCTAAAGACTTCGGGGCTGCCATCATAACCAATTCCTTCACCCGAGGGCTTGACAGACCTTCGACAAACTGCTGTACGGCAAGAATTTCCACCATTTGGGGCGGTGTCCCCGGGAGCGCCCTTCTTGCGAGGGTGCAAACATCTGCCTGGTACTGCTGGATTTCTTCCCCGGGTCGTTGCCTTCTATTCCGCAATAGCATTACATACACTTGGCTGCGGTTCTCCACGCCATACCGTGCCGCCAGTTGAGCTGAGATCTGATTGTAGTCCCGGGCAGTTACGTCTAAAAGCACAGATAGTGCAGGTCCTACAAGCGAAGCTCCCAGGGCCAAGCCCCTAGTCCCATAGCTCCAGCCATTTGCAATCGCGACTGTCTCAAAATGTTCGCGGTACTCCTCCCATGGAATTGCGCCGTCATACTTTTGAGGTTTAAAAGTGCCCCTTATAACGAGATTGGGAGGAATCCCTTGTTGAGGAATCCCTTCATCATTAGTGGCCTGAGGGTCCGGATGAATCTCCAGGGGGGCCTGCGCAGCGTGCTCACGCAAACCATTTTCTAACTCTTGGCGGATCACCACTTGGAACTCGCGAAACAAAGCCCTTACTTCCACCATCATATCCGCACGGAGAGTGTCTCCTTGTTCAATGACTGGAGGTGACAAAACGACTGGATCGGCTCCCCCTTCAACGCCCCCGCAGATTAATGCAGGCTCATCGCCGTCTGCATTCTGCACGTTCCCGTGCGGCAAGACACTCCTGGTCACACCATCCTCATCGATTGGTTCTGCGGCTATGAGCAACCGACCACTACGCAAACAGAAACCGTCCTCAGGATTCATCGTAGATACCGGAATCCCACTTCTGACACCACTGATGCGATTTTATGGAACAGAGAACGGAATGAGTTTTATTCTCAGAATCAAAAACATAGAAACCATAAATTCAAGTAAATCATCCAGCCAGTCAGTGTCCCGCTCCTAGCAACTCGCATCACTATGCTGGAGGCTACTCCCAACAATATTTAAAGTAGCGTGGGCTGGGCATCGAAGATATCCTACGTCAGATTTGTATGATGAGGCTATTGAGACTGTTTTTACAATCAATCAAATTTTTGTAAAAATTTACCCCGCTGGGGAGACCCCAGACCCCTTTTGCTTTGACATTGAGCCTCGGCTAAACATTGGAGTAACGTGGAACACGCTCCATTCCAAATTTCAGCTTCAGAGATTGAATAGCAAATAAATTAGCTCCGGATCTCACTCAGCTGATCTGGGAAGCTCTAGACTTCATGACTCGTTTTTAGACGTCTAAATACTCGTAGTTCTCTATTTCGAATTTTAGCTTCATTGGTTGAATAGCAAAGACTTTAGCTCTAGAGCTAACTCAGCTGATCTAGGGGTCTGAAACTTTATAATTCGTTTCTAGATGTTCCAAGAGGCCTCCAGCCCTCCATTCTCCATTCCGAATTTCGGCTTCATAGGTTGAACAGCAAAGAACTTAGGTCCGAATCTAACTCAGCTGATATGGAGCGCTCTAGATTTCACATGATTCGCTTATGGACATCCCAAGGGTTCTTCATTTTAAATTTCAAATTCATAGATCGAATATCAAAGGAATTAAATCCACCGCTACTTTAGTCTCGTTTTTTCGTGACAATATTTTGTGACACTATTTTGTAACATTTTTCACTTTTAGGTCCCGGTAAAAGCTTGTACGACGATAACTTGCCAGTGAACACTAAACTCTGCAAGTTTTCATGTACCGACGGCTGACGGAGTCTGGTTTTGCAGTAAACCCTCGATCATTGCCATGGAAACAAGAAGCCCGCATGTAACACAGTAGAAAATCATGTATAACCCAAATAAAGACTAAAAGTTCCAGTCATGCAGCAAGATCGTATGCGCGAATTTTCGTAAATTATTGTATTGTATAATGTTAAATAGTTTTGAAATTTGAGCTTTCTGAGTACAAGGAAATTGTTAACTATTAATTTCATGGGGAAAAACGTATTCCAAATAATGATCATCTATTAAAATAGAGGTTTTAAATTATTAGCTTTTTTGCAATTTTTATCGATTAATTAGCAAATTCTAGTGACTTTTAAGTACATTTTTCAGCATAATTTTGTACATAAGTTTTTGAATGTTCTATTTTATAGTTAAATAAAGTTCATTTAAATAATAATTCTTCTGCAAAAAAAAAAAAAAAAATTTAACAATTTTTAGCCGTTTTTAGCTATTTTTAGTGATTCTTCCCCCGAGTTATCGTCTGGAATTACACACACACACACATATAAATATATATATATATATATATATATATATATGGTTGTTTTTTTTTCCTCGCTACTATTTTCCTAGCTACCATTTTATGACAGCAGATTTAGGCTCCGCGCCTGCACCCTCTGCGCTAATCAATATTCCCATAAGCAATATTATGTTAAACTAATGTTGACAATTCAAATATTAGCAGTTGTAGGTACAAAAGTATTCACGCTATGTTTTTATGCTCCAATTCCTCGTGGATTGAAATATTGAAACTATCCGAGTCTACTATTATATTCATACGAGTTTCCTAGCTTCTCTCATAAATATATATATAACAAAGGTGGTGAATATCAACGAAATCACACCTCTAGCTACGGTAGGTTGTTGTTTGTGAATCTTATGTAATTTTGTCCTGTAGAATTTTCCGGTCGTTAACCGATTGGACTCATTAGGGAGTTTTTGTACTTCTCGTATTCATTTTCTCGTATACGAAAATGGCCTTTCCGAAACGAGAAGAGGTTTTCGTAACGTGGAAACGCTTTTCGGAACGGGAAGAGTCAGCTTTACTCGTGCTCAGCTTTTTCGGAATTGTAATTACGAGACGACAACTTGACCTTTCTCTAGGATAACACTCTAGAATAACTTAGCAACTATCATGCAGTTGGCATTGACACACACACCCGAAAAAATCGACTAACTTTTCCTGCCGTCTTTTTTTTTTTTTTTTTTTTTTTTTTTTTTTTTTTTTTTTTTTTGTTTAACCTTTGTATTTGTCTTTCTTTCGTGTTTTTTCCCTGCACCTCAACCAGAAGTGTCATTAGTGGCCTTTTGTTCTTGCTTTCGACGTTTTATTTCATTTCAGCTTTTTCATTCTCAAGATTTCATTTCAAAGTTCATTTTACACGTTTCAAAGATTCGTGTTCATCACGCATGAATGTTTTTTGCATGATGCAGAGGTAAGTGGTCGTAGTTTCTTACTTCGTGTTATATTTTGGTAATTGTATACTGTGACAATTGAGTTTTGAGCAGTGATTCACTACGAGTCACGCTATCGTCTCTATAAGAGTTCTCTTTCTCTCAGGCTTACGAAATCGTTACAAGAAATCAATGCGAAAAGTTTAGCATTCATCGTGCTCGCTCCAACAGCTTGTTTTTGTGTTTACGAGAAATACCAATACGAGAAATACAAAAACGCTCCGAACACACGAGACGAATGTCAAGTCAACGGATCACTGATCGGTTGACCGTCATTTCCAACTCGTTGGACACAGCCAAACCGTTCCCAGCAATTTCTTAACAGTAAGCAGCTACATCATTTACTGTGGAAACAGTATGAGAATTTATTCCCTAATGTTTATCTATACTGAAATAAGAGATTGATTCATTGTATAGCAGGTAATTATCTAGTTTTTTTATACACTGATGAACAGTTTTGGGAGAAGTTAATTTCAAGTTGGCTTTGAATCATTTTACGAGTATTCTTCCCATCACGTATTGTACGAGTTGATCGATGGTAAAGAGGTAGAAGGCGGGATCCAGACAGCTGGTCGCAAGCCAGTATCTGTGTCTAGGTCAGGGCTTCACATCAGTTCAGAACAATCAAGGCCAGAAGGGGGAGTGGGCAGGTTCAAGCTTTACAGAGGGAACAGGGAAGACTTGATCGAAACTACCAGGAGTGGGGGAGCTCTTGGCGGAGGAAGGGCGCAAAAACGGGACGAGCTCCACAAGAGCTCAGCTTTCTCCCACCGTCAGCTGACCGAGAGGATCGAAACTCCCAGACCTCCAGCTTCCCGCTTCCGAGGGAATAAAAATATCCCCGGCCCGTTTTTTACGTTTCCCTCAGTTCTTCCGAAAACCCGGCAAATCCGTCGGCGAGGAGCCGGTGTGGGAACCTGGGTTCGGGTTTTTGGAGGAAATCCAGGGAAAAATCGGAGGTTTTCCACAATTTTCGAGGCGGAGCAGACAGGAGATCAGGAGCTCGGAGGAGGTGGAGCTGGAGCAGGAGGTGCCCATGCCGACGGGCGTTTCCCCTTTTCAAATCCTGGATCGTAGGGAGACTGTCGTCAAGGTAACGGATGCTCTGGGCAATAATTCAAACAATCTTGATAAGGAAATCACAATTGAACCGATTATCATACGGTAAATAAAACCTCTGACGTAGTAGGTATTGAAAGAATTATTTTGACGAAAGAAAAAATCATTTTCAGGAAGCTATATACTATTACAGGTAAGTACTTACTATAGTAAAATAATAGTAGGTGGTACAAGAAAAACGTCCTCCCAGAAAGTAATAATGTTTTTGCAACAATAATTTGTTTGAGTAAATTAATGGGTATGTTGATATAATGTTGATATACTGGGTAACACTTTGCTTAGTTTAGAAGGATGTCTACAACGTTCAGCACACCAAATAATGACGCAGGTAGAACATGATTTGAAAGTGTGAATGTGCGAGCAGCGTTAGTTACTCTTTCACCAATGTCACCATTGAATTAATGTATGAAATTCCAAACATGTCTAAGCCAGAGTTTCATTCAAGACTAAATATTGTTGAGATAATAAATACATAAGAAATCACAAAAACAAGATGGAAAGCAAGTGAAATTGAAGAAGAAACATCCATTTCTGTACTGGTAGACCCGAAAATGTCAAGGCATGATCAGTTAGGTCGCATTCTACCTGTGACAAAATTTCTCGAAGATCGAGTATGAAATCGGTGGACATTGGCTTCAACGTCGCTCCGTAATCCGAGGTCTGGGGGCGATTCTTAATTCTCAATTGCATTTTTCAGAGCTTATTGATTTAATTACATCCAGGACACATTGAGCGCGATACCCGAGATTTTTTGGACGTCTCTCTGAGACTAGGTCATATAGTCAAGGCTTCATAGGGACGGCCTAATAGAATGGATCCAGGGGGGTATGGCACAACCCAAGCATGAGAACAAGAAAATCAACAAATCCGTTGCAGACAATTCTAATACCGAATCCTTGGGAAAAAACAGGTCATGTCTGTGTCTATGGTAAATTTTTTCGACACTAGACCCCAATTCTCAGCCGATTTTGTAAATTACTATGTAGTTTGATCCAACTTTTAGTCTAGTTGTGCAATAATTCTTGGGAGTTCATGATTCGCTGACGGGATGTGGGATGGAGGAGGTAACTACCGTTTCTTTCAATCGCTGCCAAAGCTACTTACTTTTACCGATTTTCGTGATTATTTTTTAGTTCAATTAAGAATACGCTCTAGTATTAAAACATGTCAGGAGTGTCAAATTTCATTGCGGAAGGGGGTGAATGGAGAGGGTAATAGTGATAAATCGTGATCTTTTCACTATTCGCATTTGATACCGTGACTGTTCTTGTGCTCGATCCAGATTTCAGTCGAGTTATAAAACAAACGAAGTTTGTAATTTACTAACGGTGGGGGGTAAATGAAAGGAGTATTGTGTGATAAAAATCGTGGATTTTCCTTAGATGACGGGTTTTTTTTGACGAGGAATGAGATGGTGGAGGAAATGAATTGTACCATTACGTGATTCTCGACCGATTTTGCTTACGAGTCTACCTAAAGGTAGCGGAATCAATGTTTTCAATTTCGGGAGAAAAAAAAACCTCTTCTCCAAAATAAAAATTTCCACTTGCATTTTCCACGGCTAGGGGGTAGACGGTGCCCAATCAGTTTCATCGTTTCATTAGTGAAAATGTTTATTTCCCACTTATTTTCGCCACCTGAGTTTTGCATTAATGTCAACAGCCAGGTTTGAGCTAATTAAATTTTCTTTTTCAGCATTGTGCCTTTTCTTTTCCATTTTAGGTTAATTTCCCTTTTTCTCAGAGACTCTGATTTTTCCTTTATTTATTTCCACTGCGCATTTGCCTTTTCAAACAAGTACAGTTTATTTTTCCCTTATTTATCTATTTTTATTTTCCTACCTACTTATTTTCCTTGGTGTTAAGGTTATTAGGTAATATGTTTCTGGAAATCGCTCCAGTGGTAGCTGAATTCTGCTTGGACACTGGGCACTAATTTCTTCACAATTGGTCACCCAATGTCACATGGTAGCAGATCGTGGTCATTGTCACACAAGCTAACTATTCTTTGGCCTTTGGACGTACACAGATAATATGGTGATAACTCAAGCGGATGTTCTGAACTGCCCAAAGAAGCGGTGGGTTCAATAAACGAGTGCAAGAACCCTGGCGGCGACCCTGGTGCCAATGGGAACCTTGTCCACAATGAGTGCGTGATGTTATTCAACTGGCAAGCGGCTTTAATGTGACTTCTTTTCAGATGTCATCACGTGAAGGAGCCAAACACGTGAATGACCCCCAGCTAGAAGGAATCTACGTTGCGAGAGGATCATCTTTAAGATTTGTAAACATAACTACAAGGAGAAATTATAACAACTAATGAGGTGTCAAATGAGGGATGTTCGGAAATATTAACATCGAAGTAATTATAAGTTAATAAAATCTCAAATTATTACACAAAGATAATTTTTTCAGTTTCGATAAACATTCCTCATAAGCAAGTATTAATTTATTAACATTAGTTTTTTTCGTATATACCATGCTTTTCTATACGTAATTCACCAATGAACTTCTGATAGTTTCAATCACAGTTAGTTTTAAGCTAACGACGTCAGGTAGGCGAACTTTCAACCAGCATGGGTAGTTGCTGAACGAGGGAATTGGAATATGATAAAGGCAAAACAACTGATCTTCATCTTCGAATTTATTGACTCACAAAGTTGTGGGAACTCAGATCAATAACGTTACTTTTTTTTTTTTTTTTTTTTTTAATGGAAAAGAGTTGTAATAGTATATTGATTTCGACGTTTAAGCTATCATCACTTGCAACTGCAATTTCTGAAAATATACATGTTTATTGCCTGGAAAATCAGGATAAGGAAGAGCCTGATAACTCCGAATTAATAGTGTGATGTGGATCACATGTTGGTAACTTGGAGACCAAAAATTCCGCTGTTAAGCTTTTTTTTTTTTAAATTCAGAAAAGTTTATCGTTAAAAATAATAAAATTACAGTTGCGCTAAAAAAAAAAATGGAACGTATAAGTACACGTTAGACCTGTCACCTGTTTTCAGCAATAGCCCACTGGCTACCCTGCACTGTCAGTGTCGAACAGGTTCATTGCACCAAGTTGTCTTGCAGTATGTTTTGATTTAAGTTTTTGAAAATGGATTGTGTTGCTTTTGTTGCCTAAAGTAAGTGTTTTGTACTGTTCGTTGCAGACGATTTAACCAAATGGCCTGAAGCCATAGCTATGCCCATCCAGGAGGCCCCACACCATTGCATTGGAACTAGTTGAGCATGTGCTCAGCCGCATGGGATTGCGTTAGAAATTCACACCTATCAAAATTTTAAAACAAAGAAATAAGCCAACTTCTAGAAGTCAAGCATAACCTGTATCTCTTCACACAATCAATCGGGGGATTGGTTGAAAGACTCAACCTGACTATTACCTACAAAGTTTTTGACAATTTTCGTAAGCTCCAAGAATCGGAGTCAAAAGTCTAGAGATACACTCTAATCTTATTTTTTAAATGTTCAAGACACATTTCTTACTTGAAAACTATAAAATAACCAGGCAGGTCGCTCACTCTGCATACGTGACGTAATATCAAACGACTGTTCAATCCGGTGGTTATACTTATTCGACAGCCCTTACATACATTAGTGTAGAATAGATGATCGTGCATGGCTTTCAGTTGTCAATATATTGCTATAGGTAGTATAATGCTATAGTATTGGAGCAGACCTCAGATGTCGCATTATGACGTCATGATATTACTCGCTCAGCAAAAAGCCCAGCACGTTGTCACTGTAGCCGTGAATTTAGATAATAACAAAGCTAGTTCTCTTATTTCGTTTCATGAACGTTTCTTACACGATTCACAATATTAAGGCATGAATAATGAGGAAAAAAACGAATATATAAAGCACGAATATAAAGTGCCTTTTGGTTTATTATTTTAAATAAATTGCTGAAAGAATCCCTAAGTAAAGTGCAGAATTTAAAGGCTCAAATATTTAAAAATCGAGATATCGAAAACTTTCAAGGTAACAGTATTGTTTTATGGTTGCCATCGATATCATCCCAATTAATTGAACGAAACCACCCGGATCGCTGTGCGTTCATCCACATGCTCTTTCTAAGGGCTAGAACTTTAACAGGGTAAAAAATCAACACGGGAGTAAATTGGAACTGGTGAAATATCCTATATAATAATGTAAACATTGCCTAACTAAGACACGATCGTATTAGCTGATAAAATTCTAACGGAATCCTCACTTCACAAAATTTAGTTTATTACAACTCTTGTCACCTAAAGGACTATTGAAGCTTAGGTAGTTATTTTATTAATCTCACTAATTTTCAGTTGGTGGGTGCCTACGTTAATGATGATACCATCGTGGGTACCAATTTATCGGCTTTTGTTATGTATAGAGTAGGGTGTAGGTGTTTTATTTAATTTCAATAATATCTCTTCCGTAGGTGTCTACATCTAATAATTCAATAATATTACTATAATAGATATAATAAATTACAATTAAGTAATAGTAATTAATTGCATAAGACGCAGTGTTCTGTGAAATATATTAAATACGCAGTGTTCTGCGTAAAAGGGCAATTTAATATGGACATAATAACCCTTTGTGTAATAGTTTCATTGTTTTTGTTTGTCTCCAAAATTACATCAACGACAGGTGGAACTTACATGAGTTACTCTTTATATCAGTAAAATTTATAACCAACGCCTTCCTGCTCTATCATGGGATTCTGAATCGCACAGAGAGCACAGAAATATCGTTGTATACAATATTTGTCATGGTTTCCCACATAAGCACAAACTAAAGTTGAATACAAGTAGCAAACGTATTGTGAAGCCTCACGCCATAAGTGCTATTGCAATAAGAGTGATTAGTGCAGTCCCCTCCTGATCGAGAAACTCGCCAAATGTTTTGCATACTGCAGAGAAACTCAAAATGAGGCATACCTTCACGGGAGATCTCGATTTCTGTGGGCTCGTTTTAGAGTTTTCTGCTCCCATTTTCGAGTAAAACTCAAAACTAGTTTACCATCCGGAAAAGTCGTTACAACTCGTGAACCATCAATTTCATCGGTGCGCGATCACTCCGATTATGTATTCACTGTAAAAAAGAAAGACCCATGTAATTGGACCTGGAGGTAGAAGACCAAAACCGAACAATATCGTTTCCTCTCTACTTTGCTTGCTTTTATGAATTGGGCAGATACCCCATCTGCGTTAAACTACCTAATAAGCAGGTTATCTTCGCTCGGAAGCCGAAATGGTATGATAGTTACCATCATTTCAATATTTTTGGGCTGGCGGTCATTCTAAAATTTGTGTGAAGATACGAAAAGAGTAGACTTTATTGAGTAGGAACCGAAGTCGGCCGGCAACGTTCGGTCTTCTTCGGGTCTACTAGCGGAACTTATCATATTACGTCATAGTTAATGTGTATAATTGAGACATGCCTAATCATTCTGTATAATGACTGACTGTCTTAGTCAATGTGTAATTTTTTTATTTTTCCAACTTCTTATACGCATTGACTAGGCGTTGTGTAAAATGCCTAGGCATTTTTTATGAAGGCCGAGATAATTTGGACGACGTTTGAAATCAAATTATAGAAATGGATGGTTTTTGTAATTTTATCTTCTTGTAATTGCCAAGAAATGGTTTTCCAATAAATTTCCATACTACCAATTTTACCAAATAGGTACTCAAAAAAACCACAAAGAAATGTCTCGTGAATGAGACTGGCGAAGCCGGAACCCCCTTCCTTTATTATTAGTCGGGCGAATTATGAAACTGACTATAGCATGCAATAACATGAAACTATATTATCTTTTTAGTAAGAAAATCAGGAAAAAAACATTTCACACATTGACCAATACTTTGGATAATATATAGATTGACGAGTCAGAGTATGAAACACCTCCAATTAGACATATTCACTTGCCATTTTAAGCATTATATTTATACAGTACTTAGTCATTACTTATACTACTTAGTCATCCTACTACTTCGTCCCACTACTTAGTCATCCTCTAATTTCACACATTGACTATAAATATTCACAAGCAACTTACTTAACTCTAATACTTCTATGATAATCGAGAAATTGTTGGAATCAGAGGTGGTCGGCTAACTTCGGGGCTGTTCGGTTTTAGCTATCAATAACAAACTAGAGATAAAAAGTGCAATTCAGATTTCTTTACGTTGACGCCCTTTGCGTGGATGCTTTGATTTCACCTAGTTTCCCACCAAATAAACTGTACAATTCACTAATGATTGACAAATCTATTCACAAAATTTTCCGAGCTTTTACTGACGTCACTTTAATTATTTCTCTTGTTCATCCTAGTCAAATGTCTTCCTGACATTTGGTATACTGGCTCTTGGTGACCACTAGAAGTGATTAAAAGGAAGTCAATGAAGTCAGATTAGGCTGTGTGAGCAATAAAGCTAACTTGTCTCCTGTTCCCCTAGAGCACTAACATTTGGTACTCAGCTTCTAGGAGCAATCTCAGCTTTCATGGAAAACTTCCGCAGTCGAAGAGGTTTGAAATCAGCCTAATAGCTCATCTGGTTGGAGTATTGTTACTAAACAAGAATGTCTCCTTTGTCATTAAGGACACAAGTTCAAAATCTGTCGAAGTATCAAATGTTTCGGGTCGTTACAATGACCTTGCTCGACAGCTGGACTTCTCCCAGCAGCATCATCTGAGCCAGCAGCCTGCAGTTTCACTTTGTCGTTCGTCCGACGCCAAACCAGCCAAGATGGCTGGTATTTCACTCTGGGGAAATGTTTAAGGAAAACTTCCGCAGTCGAAGAGGTATGATTAAATTGGTCTCATAGCTCATCTGATTTAGCGCTGTTACTAAAGAAGGATTTCTCCTTTGCAATAAAGGCACGAGTTCGAACTTTGTCGAGGTATCGAATATTTTTGGGCAGTTACAAGAGCGCTGAAATTTAGTTCACAGTTTTGTGGACCACTGGGATTTATCATGTGGAACTCACATCAGCTGTGTGAGCAATAATGCTAACCTCTCTCCTGTTAACTGAAATGTGATACATAGCTTCTTGGAGGCAACTGGAAGTGATTCGGAGGAAGTCAAGGAAGTCAGATCAGCTGTTTGAGCAATCTAGTGTAATACTATCAATATACATAGTTGTATATAGTCGGGATTCGGCCCAAGGAGAAAGAAATAATTACAAAATCTTTGTAATCATTGTAATGACGTTTCGGTCACCATTCCATGACCATCATCAGATAAGTTGAAAGCCTTGCCCCCAAATAGGGCAGTGTCAAAAACATGAGGTTGTATAAATCTCATAAAATCGCCAGAGCCAACAAGCCATGCCAGAGCCAAAACAATTTCATTTGGGGAAATAGTATTGAGAAACAATATTTTGGTTAGCAATTTTAAACGGCCAAAAATAAGATGCATAAGACAAAAATTGCTGAAACAGAGAGGAAAAAATATATAGGAAACTAATGTTTAAAATTTGGCATCCATTACTCATTATTATAAATCCTGTAATTATTTCTTTCTCCACGGGCCGAGTCCCGACTGTATACAACTATGAACAACATCACGGCCGACAAAACCTCTATCACACACTATCAATATAGATTTGATAGTAGATCACAAGATTAAAGCTTGTTCCATGTTGGATAGGTTGATCCGAATTTCGAAAATAAAGTTTGTTGTGTGGATAAATCAATCATTAGTAAATGCTCTAACTGCTAGCTTTTCGCTTTTTTTCCTTTCTTTCTTTTCACGAATTCCAAAAATAATATTCTATTTCATTCGAGGTAAGGAGTCGTTACGAAGATAAAGGTGCCCCTAATGGTTTTATATTCGCAGTTGCGAAAAGTTATTATTTATCAGAAATCGTTTCAGTGTATTTCAATTTATCATAAAAACAAGATGAGTCAAGAAAGAGGCATATCATTCGGTACTGCTCTTTATTGCTATCAACTATACAGTTGAAGAATTTCAGTTGTTAATGATCATTCGGAGAATCCTTAAAGCGATTCAAACCAATAATGAACCGACTAAGACATCATTCATAGGCACTAGATATTTGAGGGCTAGATAAAACCTAATGAACTTTTTTGGGGTTGGAAGTAATGCAAGCGAACGTTGGCAAGTAGTGAATATAACGTAGGTACATATATATGAAGACTGCTACACGCAACATAAGTGCCAGACTACAACCCAAGTGCCAATTTTTTGATAAATACGTTTTTTAACGGATTCTGACCTTGTATGCCATAAGGCAACTAACTGTACATGAAGTTTCTGAGCAATAGTAGAGCTCCGAGAGGTTCGTTTATAAATTTCCAACCAAACAAACCTAAGTGCCCATTCTATTGCACAACGTTACCTGCGTTGCTATGCTTCCTCCATGATCCCCCGATTGATAGTTGTTTCTACGGGACCGAACTAATAATAAAACAAGTGAAAAATAAGATTCCCTTCATTAGGTTTAAGTTAACTTTGCCCACATCCCAAATGTAGCAGACAACTGACGTGTATCAACCTTGGGATTCATATTGACGATAGCGGTGAGGACCTCTTCTATTTTTAGGACGAGACAGAGGGAATTCGGGGTGTGACGAATCGGCACCTGATTATATAGCAAATCTCACCCAAAACAAAAAATTATCCGTTATTTTCTTCTGGTCAGAAAACGGTGGGGGGTGAAATAAAAAACAGGGAATTTCGGCCATGTTTGTGTTAAAGTCGGTAGGTAAACAGTTTTTACGACTGGATGACCATTGCGAAAGGCAGCGGCTCTTCAGCCCGCTACCCTGCCTCCAAAAAAATGGACTGCCGGGAAGATGAAGGGCGTTGAGATCATGATTCCATGGTTATCACCAAAAAATCAAGATTTTCATTTAGACCAGCCGGTTACCCGTGCATTGCATGGGCCCACATCTGAGGGTCATTTTTACCAGGTACCTACTTAGTCATTTTTACTGAACAGTCCCCAAGAGGCTTCAATTCAAATTTCAGCAATCAAGTTTCAAGTTGTACCTAATTAATTTTTCAACTAAATGTCCCCTCAATATAACTTCAACTCAATATAATCCTCAGTTACGTTAAAACTATTCCCGACCAACATTGCTGCAGTTAATAAGGCGTTTTGAATATCATTTTTCAAATATCAATTTTCGAATAAAAACTGCTCGGCTCAACCCACCAAAACCGTTTTGGTATCGTCGAATTCGTTATCGAAAGTACTTTGCCCGTGAATCTGCCCCATCCTAATTTGACGTAAGTTCGACCCATGTCGGTTTTTTCCTTAATTACAAAGTTGATTACATTCTTACCGGTAAAGCCGAGTTAAGGAGTGAGTCTACAGAATAGTAATATTTATTATAGTCTTTGCGTTAACCAAGGACCCTATGAATGCCCATGTACGATTTCAGCTCAATGAGTCCAGTAGTTTTTACGACATTGAATAACACAAACATAGACACCATTAGATTTTTATATAGGTACCTAATAGTATAGATTGTATCAAAAGTTAGGGAAATTGTACGTTTTTATTTTTTCAAACTGTTTTACGTCTCATGCTTTCCATACATTTTAATTACTTCTTTTAAACAGTTGTTGCAATAAAAGTTTTGATTATCTACCTACTTAATATTCAACCCTTTCGTCAATATTTTTGATATAAGAATCAAGACACAAGCTGAAATGTATTCAATAAACTAAAATTTGACCTTCCTCGTTACCAAAATAAGTTATAAAAGGGGATGGGCACTTAGGGTGGTTTGGTTGGAACTCGCTAAAAAAAGGATAATTAATTTTAGTTGTTGATTTATTTACTAATTCAACAATAATAAAATGTACAACAGACATGGAAAACTACAAAAGACATTTCATCCATTTTTTGCTCGGCTATGAACAGTTTTTTGGGTCTGCTGGACAATTTTATAAAAGGCACTTAGGACGTTTTGCATATGGCGGTCTTAGTATGTTGTACACACTTACCTAGATAAAATAAACACATCAAGCATATATATTATATGTGTACCATCTATATAGACGAATAGCTATACATAGTAGGTACCATCTAAGAATCACATCATTTCAGAATTGGCTTCAGGCACTTTTACCGCTCGCTACAGATTGTCGACAAAGAACAGACATCAACAGAGTTAAAGTTGAATGATAATTCCCCGAAAATGAGCATAAACATTACAAAACAATAAGTGGAACATATTAATTTATTCCCAATATTTATATGGAAGCATCGGATTCATTTAACCAGGGCAACCACTCGCCATAGAGATGAAACCGAAGGAGTTATGTGCTGTAGTAGTATGAAAACAGAAGGCCTGCTTCAGCAAGGGATGTTGAGGTAAGTACCTACTTAAAAATCTATAAATATATTAAACTAACAGGTTCACCCGTGCGTTGCACAGGTTGGCTTGAACATTATCAAATAGCCTGTGACCCAAGTTAAAGTAATTCTGATAGATTCGCCCACTCAGATCCCCAGTTGGTTCAGTGACGTTCAAAACGTTTGTCAAAATCATGTAAAAAAAATGACAATTTTTCAAAATTCATTGAAAAATTATGAAAATTCGTATTCTAATGTTTTTTGAGTCGCTGAACTAGAATTTGCTGTCAAAAAATCACAATTCCAACAGAAATAGGTACGTAAAAACACGAATTTTCATAATTTTACAATGAATTTTTAAAAATTGTCATTTTTAGACATGATTTTGAGATTCCAAACTATCAAAAGTTGTTTTGAATCAAACTATGTCGACTTGTTTTGACTGCATATTCGAGTTCAGCGGCACCGAAAAACGTAAGTATACGAAGTTACACAATTTTACAAAGAAGTTTGTAAAATTTATATTCATAAGTCTGATATTGGCAAAAAAAGCCAGTTTCAAAAACCAAAATCGAGCTACCGGCGTAGAGATTTGTTATGCAAAAAATCTGAAATCATTTTTTTGACATTTTAAACCAAATTTCGGGTGGAGGTCATCAGAATTTCATCTTTCTCAAACTAGCGGGCACCCTAATGAATAGGTACCCACAAGATAGAAACTGATAACATTCACAAGAAGTCATAATTTTACGTACCTACTTACTTATTAGAAGGCCATTTAAAAGTGCTTTACAAGTTATTGTAGTAAGTACTTATAGCATGAGAGTATTCAATGCTTACCATTTATCTCGATTTCAAATGAAAACACGGTTGTCAAGGGGACAGCATAACTTGCCACTCTTTCTCGTCGGATTTTGATAAAGTAAGGTAACTTAGGGCACGATGTATCATTAAAACTTACATTACATTGGTAGATACAAAGTTTCGTGAAAGATTTGAGTGGAATTTTGGAGAAAAAGGTAGAATGTGATGGAATGAAAGTTCCGACTGTCATGCAGGAGGGAAGGTTGCAAGCGGGTTTACCTCATTATCGACGGCGTCGAGCGGCTGGTGAGTGGAGGAGTGGGAGCTGAACGCCGACTGGAGCATCGTGAGCGTGAGCGCGAGACGGGAGCGGGACCGGAGGACGAGCGGGCGCGGAGTGAGTGGCGGGTGGGAGGCCGCGGGACATATAAGCGCACCCGTGGCCGGAGTGGGGCGGCCGCGGCTGACGCAATACCGGCGGGCTCTGTCCGCATCTCCGGCTTTTCTGGGTTTGAACACCGGAACAACGTCGACGACGAAGAGTCTCGGCGACAGGTAACGCGGAATCATCTTGTTTCTATTCCTCCCTGAAATTTGCGATTTTATTCCACGCTGAAATTCTCCGGCGCGCTGAAATCGAGTGGTTCGCCGGCTAGTGTGTGTCGTCTACTGAGTCAGAATAGCCCGCGAAACCTCCACTTGCTTCTCCGTGCAGCACACATATAGGGATCCCCCACTCTTCTTTTCTGCCATCGAATTCTCTCGATACTATTGATTCAGCCTCCCAACACATCGATGCAGTCAGATCTCAGATGCAGTTAACTCTTATCTGTTATCGTAGTAGTGATGCCGTTTTTACAAAGAGCTTATAACGTTTTTACTTCCGTCTGTGGGATGAAGCACTTGGGGCCGGTCGTCTCCTTTCGTGAGCACTCGGGAACGATCAGCATTCGCTTCACAAGAGCAACTCGGTTGCCAACACTACGGCATCGCTCCGACCGGATTTATCCATTTGCGAAGAAAAAATAGATTTATTGGTGAGGAGATTGTGTACTAGTCAATCCCTTAGTAAAAATGCAGATTAGTTGGGCATGTAGATCAGAATGAGGTGTATAGTTTGGTGGTCTGGATGCTCGCAAGCTCGCATCTCAAGAATACGTAACATCAAGTAGTCAATCCCTTAGTAAAAATGCAGATTAGTTGGGCATGTAGATCAGAATGATGTGTACAGTTTGGTAGTAAAATCCCCTAGACTCTCTTAAGATCGAGCAGGGCTGAGTCCAACAGCCATTACCTGACTAATAGCTTGACAACTACCTATATCTATTTACTCCCCGAGTTCGAACGAAATCGTAATAATAGATGATAAGAAATCGGCGTTATAATGAATTAGCGTTTGCGCATGCGCACATACTGCTATTTATGTGACGGCAATGAAAGTATAAGGGGACCGTCTAGATGCTAACCCGCACAATCCCTGAAAATTTCATCGGAATCGGACTGAGACTTGGTATAGTTTTGGCCGTGACAAGGATTTACCACAGACAGACACGGAACAAAAAAAGAACACCAAGCTCTGAAACGCAAAAATCAATTGGAAATTTTGATTTTGGAGGACAAACTTTTTTTTAAACTTCAATCAAGAACACAAAGCTTTCCTACCTTAGTTAGTGAGGAAGCAAAAATGAGGCTTAGAGGTTCCTCATCTAATCAGTGCGCTTTAGTGCTCTGTAAATTATTCTACATTTCCTAAAAGTTAATCAGTTAGCCACTAACTTGATATAATGTCAGGAGGAATTTTAATTTTCAATGTTTTACAAATTTTCTAAACATGTTAGCAGAGTTTTAGTCAAAACGAAATTGTCAACGGTCATCTAGGACATAAAAAAATGGTTGCGCAAAATTATGCTGAAAACGTACTTAAATTTAATTAATATTTGCTGAAAAATATATAGAAACTGCAAAAAATATTTTTTGAATCGCCGAATTTTATTCAGTTTGTTGCTGGTTTTAACAATCTCTTTGTACTCAAATTCCGATCCAATTTAGCATATCACAATACAGTAGCTAATTTGAGGAAATTCGTTCATGCAATCATGCTGCCTAACTGGAACTTTTTCAATTTTGGCGCTCAGAAGGTCGTTTTATTTCAAAATCAAATCAATGTGTTGGGAGGCTGAATCGATAGTATCGAGAGTATTCGATAGTAGAAAAGAAGAGTGGGGGGATCCTTATATGTGTGCTCCACAGAGAAGCAAGTCGAAACCTCCGCGCAGCATTGCCACCTCACGGTCACCCATTACCGTAGCAGTCCTTCCAAATTACCGTACATTCCCGTACATCAATAGGGAGTTTTCGCAACGCTGAGTCGTAGATGAGTGGGAGGAACTACAAATAGAAATTGAGTATTGCGCATGTTCGCAAAATGCTAACGGTTACCGGACCATTCGTTGTACCTACGAATAGAAAAATCCTATTCGGAGCTGAAGGGAAACCGAATGACGATAACCTGTAATGCTATAATCAATTTTTGCTTCCGAGACTGCAAGGCAGCGGAAGCTTTGTTTTCACTTTCGAAATGAAAAAAAAAATTGTTTGCTCCAAAATCAAAATTTCCACTCGCATTTTGCGTTTCAGAGCCTCCTGAACAAATTTGGTTCCGTGTCTGTCTGTCTGTCCGTCCACATTTCCTTGTAACAGCCATAACTTCCACAATTTTGATCCGATTTTAACCAAATTTTCAGGGATCGTGCGGGTTAAGCTCTAGATGGTCCCCTATCAACTTCATCATGATCGAATCAACGGTAGCTTCTGCGCAGGCGCTAACGTGAATTCCTTTTAACGGTCATAACTTGGTCAATGTTGAACGGATTTCGGTCAGATTTTCAGGGATGATGTGGGTAAGGTCCCTTGAGGACCCATAAGACAATCATCATAATTGCATTAGCGGTTCGCTCTGCGCATGCGTGAACGAAATATTCTTGTTACGGTCCTTGCAACAGCCGTAATTTCCACAATTTTGATGCGATTTTCTTCAAATTTTTAGGGATCGTGCGGGTATAGCTCTACATGGTCCCCTATCAGTTCCATCATGATCGAATCAACGGTAGCCTCTGCGCAGGCGCAAACAAAATTTTTTGTTTCGGTCATAACTCAGGCAATTGTGAACGGATTTCGGTCAGATTTTCAGGGATGATGCGGGCAAGGTTTCTTGAGGTCCCGTATCACATTTTTCGCAATCATCAGCAGCGGTACGCCAGGCTCATGCGCGAAAGTGATGTTTTTGTTACGGTCACAGCTTAGTTAATTTTATCGGATTTTGTTCAAATTTTCAGAGATGATCCCGGTAGAGTCCCTTGAGGTGCCATACGAATCGTACGGTACTATCACCTTATTGATAATTTCCCACCTTATTAATTCCCTGATGCCAGAACCGGTCGTTTATAGTTTTCTGGAATTTAATGGTGACGTACTGTGAAGGTCACGAGGAAGCTCATGTGCCATTTCCTTGGCAGTGTATTTTCAATAATAAAACGTAATTGTCCTAAGAAAAAAAGTATAAAATATCGTACATAGGTACAATTACAAGTACAGAGTACATTAGTACAAATAGGTACAGGTAGGTACCTACACATTTATAATATAGGTAGATACATCTTCATCGTTGATCATGTTGAAGTTCCTTAAAGAGATTCTCCTAACCCAAGGCGAATTTCGATGCTGCCTTAACAACTACTCTACCCAGTTCCCTTTCTTCTTCTACCACATCTATTTCTAGTGAAAAAATTAAATCACATAGGTAGATAAAGTTTTAGCTAATTTAATAGGTACTTCTTCCATTATGAAAGAAAAAGAATACATTGCACGTTAGGTTACCTATGACTCGAGCTTAATTAAGAAGATTTGGAGTAGTGTAGTCACGTTAGTGTGACTTTTGAATCGTTTCATTCAATCGTACAACGATTCCCTATTCGTACAGAACGACTCAGTGGTTAGCTTCTGGTTTGCTTGCGCTAAAAAACCTCTATTCTTACAACGATTCAGCTGAACGACTCAGATGGAAAACTGCAAAAACCGGACCTTCAGCTTATGCAAATTTCAACAAAATTTTGATGTTCATCAAATGAATTTAGTAACATCAATCAAAACTTGAAAGCTTCCTAGAAAAATTAATCTTTGTTTGATTTCTCAAGCCAGGGTGTTTACAGGATGTCCTGGCTTTGATTGTAAATCGGTTAAATTGGAAGTAGACAGAGATATCATTGTCGTTTACCCAGTGTATATGAAAAACTTATCACTACGTTGAAATGAAAAAACGCATTCACAGGTCACGATACGAAGTAATGATTTTATTGGAAAACTAGCTGGTTCACCCGTGCGTTGCACAGGTTGGCTTGAACATTATCAAATAGCCTGTGACCCAAGTTAAAGTAATTCTGATAGATTCGCCCACTCAGATCCGCTTTAACATACTCCCTCCCTCCCCTCCCCACTGAGTCAGATTACAAAAATTTGAAAAAAGTAGTCTTTGACTTGAATTGGAGTAATCCAAATTTACTCGACAATCAAATCCCCAGTTTGTTCAGTGATGACAAAGATAGGCCTAGGAATAGGGGACCCATTCCTCCCTCCTCCCCTAAAACACCCCCTGTGGGGCAGATTTGGAATTTTAAACCTTTTGCTTAGGAGGTAATCGTTTCATTCTGCTCCACCATGCCCTCCACATTTTCAAATTCGATTGTTTCCTTAGTTTTCCTCGATCAGTTTTTTGTGTAGATTGCATTTATGCTGTCATTTTTTGGAAATAACCAAAGATAACATGTGAAAATGCAAAGGAGTCCAGGGGAAGAATGATTTTAGTCTCACAAAATTGAAATGGAGAAAACTGAAGTTTAATATTCCACTATAAATTACACAATTATATTGCACAGTAAAATTGTTAAGAAAAATATCTGCTAAATCATAAGATTACTAAGAATCGGTATTGATAATAAAAAACTCCGTGAAAAAAAAATTAAGTGTAATTAAAAATTAAAATGACTAAAATTGGTGGGACATAAATCGTTTTTTCCTTAAAAAATTAACTTTGGTCAACTAGCTGGTCTCGTCAAAATCGTCACTCTCATCAGTTGTTTCTTCATTTCCCACGTTCGTGACCGTTACCAAGCTCTCGTAAAAGCTATTTGAGGTTTCATGGATCAAGAATTTTGACAACTTGATCAAATCCTTCATTTTAGCCTTCGTGGAACGCCCGTTCGGGTAAGTTCAGGGGACATAAACATTTCTTCCCCAGGAGCGGGTGGACTAAAATCAGTCTTCCCCAGCACACGACATTTTCTATTGCATGTTTTACTGTGACTAAGATTGTTTTTCCTGGAAACGATGTCACCATGCGATAGTACTTCTCATTCCTCACTAGATGGCTCTAAAACCTCAATTTTCACAAAAAGTGGACTAAAATCATTCTTCCCCTGGACTCCTCAAATGTCAATACTAGCTCCCAAATTGATGCTCCCCTCAGTTATTGACAGTGCTGTCAATATGGATCTCTAATATTCGTTCTTGTCATTCGTTCTTTATTTTTTATATTTATATAAATACATGGCAACTCACTAGCTGCTAGTTTACCATTAGAAACGTATTTTGCTTATGGTATCGAGACAACATTGTACCTACCTATTTTGTGATGAAATATTCGGTGATATTTTCAACTTTTTCTTCATGAATACTCATATTAATTTTATATTTAGATTAATAAAACTAAGTTCAAATGCTCAATTTATTTGTAAAATGTTGAAATAAATGTTTTTTTATACACGGAATCACTTAATGCAGAAGGACTGCTTTGTCAATCATAGGGTGTAAACTACAGGTACAACCAAAAATTTGGGTGTCAAATACTGGGTCAAAAAATTAATTTCGAAAAAACGAATTTATGATGTTTTGCGGCTTGAATTAGTGAATTTTTCAATAACGAGCAGTTTGAGGACATCCTGATGCAGCAATAGATGTAAGATTCAAGTTTGAACAAACGAAAAAACATAACTTGATTGCTTGTCTGACTGTTAGTAGTGGAAACTACTACAATCATCCTCATTTTTCGCATGTCACTGGTCGAAATAATGTTCAAATGACTCCAGCAATGACTAGCGTGTGGCTCATTTCATTTCTTGTTTTGTTTTTATCGGATTCGCTTTGCTAAAAATCCTCTCGCATTGTGCATTTGAGTGTGAGAGGGCAAATACGTTCAATACAAATTTTTACTAGGGTAGCATTTCTTTTTTAACCTAGATATCAAGTAGGTACCGAGCTACGAGGGTTGTCCTTCTCATAAATCTGTTGTAATTCCACGAACTCAAGCTAAAATGATAGTTGAATAGATTTATAATAATGTATTTAACTAGTTTTTCCATTTTACCTTTTTTCGCGTACGGTAATGAGATTGCTACCGTACACCGTATGTGCACCAAAATTACCGTATGTTTACGGCAATTACCGTACACTTGGCAACCCTGCTCCTCGTTCCCACTCTACAGCTCCATCGATTCCTTTCGATTAGAGTTACCAGGCGGCCAATAGGCCAAAAACCGATGAAAAAACTCGAATGAATTTATTAAATTCAAGAAGGAAAAAGTTCAGGTCATGCAGCATGATCGCATGAGCAAATTTTCGTAAATTGCCGAATTGTATAAAGATGAATTTTGAGCTTTTTGAGTGCAAAGAAATTGTTAACTATTAATTTTATGGTAAAAAAATGTATTCTAAATAATAATCCCCTATTCAAATAGAGGTTTTGAATTTTTAGCAATTTTAATTTAGATTTTCTTGCAAATTTTAATGAATTTTATGTACATTTTTCAGTATAATTTTGTACATCAATTTCTGAATGTTCTGTTTTATAGTTAATAAACTTTTTTTGAGCAATATTCTGCCCATTTAGCTGATTTTTAATGAGGATATAAAAGTACCCATACCGTACTTCCCACCCCAAATTCATCAGTCCTAGGCTCGTAAGTTCCTACAGCATCTCCTACCCCACAATGTGTTAGTAAGGATAATGCGTTTCTAGGGTGGAAGGACAATGACACCAGCACTGGCACCCGACCTGTTGTCACCGAGGGGGTCGCTCTACAAGAAGACAAAGCGTCCTGAAAAGCCATTTGGGGGGTCCAAGAGGGATAATTTAAGGAAACCTTTCGAAAGGAAGCTTTCAGTGTGTATACAAATCTTTCTGCTTGTCCATTGGACCGGGGGTTGTATGGTGGCGAAAATTTTAATGCTATAAAATGTTTTTTACAATAAGAGTGGAAATCCGAACTTGAAAATGGTGGCCTATTGTCACAAACTAGGGTTGTGAAGGTACCTACCGAAACGTGAGAAAATTTATAGTAAACGTTTGAAATTTGCGCAAATTGTGAAAGGATACTTGGGCTGCTTCATTCATTTTGGAAAACTAACTACATATAGAACGTAAATTTTGCCTCCAAAATAAAACAAATCCATATGAACCCTATCAAACGGATAACGAGCAGGAGGCCACGGAGAACAAGTAAGTATGAGGCTCGGGGCTTTTTGGGGCATACACATTACACGGTTCGCACTATTTTACGTGATTACCAATATCCTGGTCGATACCAGGCCACCAAACATATGAACGAGCCAGCATTTTCATTCTGCCAGCAACAGGATGACCATGGTGTAAAATTCACGAAATTCGGGGTTGTAAGGCTGCTGGGGCTACGACCCTATCATTATAAAATAGACAATTTTTATCATAAAACAGTTCCAGCTGAATATTAAAGTTAAGTTTCAATACCGGGACTTGAAATGGCCATCGGGTCTGGACATAATACATACTTGGAAAAGTACTAGGTCACGTGTAACTTCTGCAGCTATCTCACTTAAGGGAACCGGAGGTAATAAACTGTGTAAGAAATAACACCCCACCTCGGTAGAAAGGGGGCGTCGTGAGAGTGCGTCGGCATGGGGAATAGATGTACCGCTTTTATGAACTATAGTGCAGAAATATGCCGACAAATTTTTAGTCCAACGAACCATTCGAGATGAAGCAATAGTAGGTAAATTTCTAGGTTCCGAGAAGATTGCTTTTAAAGGGAGGTGGTCAGTCTCAATGTCAAAGTGCCTGCCATATAAAAATTTGTGAAATCCCACACAGCCCAAAAATGACTGCATATGCTTCCTTATGTAATTGGGAATAATTTCTCTGGGCTTGGTTTAGGGTAGCCGATTCGAAAGCAATCGGGAGTAGATCATCGCCCGATTTATGACAGAGAACCACCCCAACAGAATTTGAATCGCCTGACAGAACAACAGGCAATGATGGATCAAACAGAACTAACCTAGTTTTTTCGGATAGTAAATTTTTGGCTGCCCTCAAAGGATTGCTGGTGTATTGAGGACCATTCCCGTGATACGTTTTTTTCTCAGTAAATCGTGAAAGGGTTCTAAATATTGGCCGGGCAATGCAAAAAATGGTGATGGAAAAAAATTAGTAACCCTACAAATGCGCGAAGCTGTGAAATATTTGTTGGTGCTGGCATGTCCTGAATAGCTTTGACTTTAGAAGGGGATGGTAATATACCCTTTTCCGAAATTATAAACCCAAGGAATTCTAAGGACGTGACAACAAAAAAACGACGAGGATTTTTCTGCATATCTGTAAGAATTTGTATATTAACCGAACTTTTAGATCTACACACAGCCTGATCGCTCCCGACTATGTAGGGACACAAACCAAGGGAGATGCCCATGAGGATGACGTCACTGGATATATAATCCCTAATTTTTCTAATCTGATTTATTCATTTTTAACTGCATCCCTTAAGGCGAAAGGCAGTGAATAAGGTTTTTGAAAAATAGGTTTTGCGTCGGATTTCAAGTGAATGTGAACCTCGTAATCGAGAATAGGGCTATAATTATCTTTGAGATTGAAAGCACAAGGAAATTTCACGAAAAATGCATGAGGTACTCCCGAAATTGCCAAAGTTGCGTGATTTTCCAATTAGGATTAATAATAGATAAGACTATTAATAGACCCAGAATAGCAGAAGGGTATAATGATTTGGCAACAAAAATTCGAACCGATATCCCAGCTTTCAAAAAATCTCCGTTGCCTAACGCATGCTAACATTTTATTCTTCTGAAGAGGGGCATTTGGAAATAGTGATTTAAATCATTTTACGTATATTGTAGTGATTGAACATCCTGTATCCGCCATAAAATGTGCTGGGGGCGAAGAATTTATCGAAAATTTGACCATTAAGGCAGCCTCGGAACTATCTGATTTAATTGGAGTACCCATCTTTCTTACTGTCAGGGGCTTGGGATTTACTTCAATAGCTGAACATACGAAATGTTCTTTTAAGAGCCGAAAGGGGTCAGTCAATCGTAAAACAGTATATTCATTCCAAGAATTGAGAAAACCACTGCCGCTACCAACAAGCTTTTTCCCAACCCTTCGAGGCTCGAGGTCTAGGACACCAACTCAGTGTTATTTCCTAAATAATTATTTCTATCGCCTGGAGGGCACAAAACATTTAACCATTCACATGATAGGGTGTTAGTTTGCTGTCCATAGGTCCTCTGAGAGCAGTACATCTGAATGAGACCTCTCCGTCCGCACTGGTTACACACCCATGAAGCCACAGGGCAGTTAGAAGGCTCGTGATGGACCATGCACCCATTGCATGTTCTCCTGGCGCTGGAGCCTGGACGGGAGCCAACCGGAAAGTGGTTGATGGAGCTCCTGTTGAAACCTCGCTGTCCTTGAAGTGAAGGTCTTAGACGACCAAGATGGTAGGCCCCTCGTTGAGAGCCAAAGCCTCCACTGGATCCAAAGTCGCTGGGGCTGCTGCTTCCACCATGTGCTGTCCTCAGCTGCAAGGTAGAAACCGCCTCAGGAAGCGTAAACTGCACAAACTTCTCAGCTGCCGCCTTCATAGACTCCACCTTCATTGCTGAGACAACCCACTTGTCGAAAGACCTTTCCTTCCCCAAGGCGAGTAACGCAGTGACGATCTGATGATCCCTGACGCCGGAGATAAGTCTATCAGACAGCATCTGCTCCGCCGTAGTCCTCTCCTAGTCGCAGGCAGCTGCTTTGCGCCTGAGGGCTTCCACGAAATCACTGACAGACTGATCAGAGGCCTTCATCATGTGTGGAAATTGAAGTCTGGAAACAGCACAGGTGTCCACTGGAGCGTAGAGCTTGATAAGCGCCGCCTTTAAAAATATCCTTATACCTATTTAGTTTTTATCACATCATCGAAGAGGGACCTCTTCCGCCTCTCGAAGACAGCAGGTGGTAGAGAGGATGCTTAGCTTCCCAGCCATAGGATTTTCGTCGCTGATGCTTCTTCCAAGAGGAAAAACTCTATACGTTCCAAAAAGGAGACTCTCTGTTCCTCCCCGGGAACAAATACAGGTGCAGAAGACGTCATGGTAGAGACGAGAGACGAATGGCCAAAGAAGGGCAGACAGAGGGCTTAGCAGCGCAGATAGACAGGTCGCAGGTATACTAGTCGCCAGTGAGGTAGAAAGGGTGTCACTCCAAGTGTCTCCTTAGCTGGTTTATTTCAAAATGAGAAACATGACTCAGGTAGGTACTATTTTTACGAGGTCTAAGGACTATTACTGCCAATACAAAGCCACGTTATTTTGTTCAATAGGAAAACAGCCCTTGGAGGGCTAAACTACCCCTACAGAACATGGGCTGGCTATATCACATTGATAAATCTATTTCTGTAAAGTTAGGAATTATCCTCCTTCGCATTGTTAAAATCTATTTGAGTAATTCTTCCTCTCCCTTCAATTCATCTGATTAGCTATAATCTCCTTCCACTTTATTTGCACTTGCTTGGCTATATCTCCCGACTTTCCTTTCTCTCGACCAATGGGATTCAAGCTCCCTTCACCCCTGACTATATAAGCGGTGTCCTTTCTAATATATATTCAGTTATTGTTTGTTACGGATGATGATCTAACACTCGAAATTGATCCAACATTTGAACTTTTTTCTGTGGGAACGGGCAACGTTCTTCACTAACTTCCGTTTTCTTCATTGAACGTTAACTCAGTAAAAAAATCAGCTTCCTTTTACTTTCATCATAATTCTATAGGTAATAATGTCCTATTATGTAGAACATTGTAATAGCAATCCAAGAACCTAGTAGAAAATAGATGCTATAGTTTATTTATGGGTGCATTGTGGAGGGGTGAATAGTGTTACACGTTTGAGTAAAAAATCCCAAGATTTCATGTGCATGCTCAGTAACCACCGTTTGTTATGTTCGTCATACCGAAAATGGGTGTTCATCTGTCATCTCAGAAGAAGGTTTGAGATCATATTTTTAAAATTAAGTCCCTCCTGAGTGAATAATTTTTTTTTTTTTTTTTTTTTTGCTTTGTAGATACTGTACAAGCTAACTATACTTGTAAAGTATACAGCCATGCAATGGCACTTCAAATGTTGTAAAATTATAAAATTCAAAGGATGAATCTAAAAAATTAAAGTGATGGAGTCAAAAATCTATGTTTGTAAGTTGCACTTGAACCATGATTGGATCGCAATCTGCACATAGGTATTCACTGCCAATCCTCTGTTAGATGTAAACCCAGAAAACCAAAGAGATGAATTAGACCTATGTTGGATTTACTCATAAAAGCTCCACTTCTCTGATTCGACATATTCCCCTGCCCACAGGGATTTATAATGCATGATTTACGTTGGCTAAATATGCTTAATTTGCACAACGTCTTGTTTTTCTCGAATGATTCCCAAACCTTGCGTCCTACAGCAATTTTTACAAGCAGTGAAGTTGTGGAGCATGAACTCTCAAAGCGATTTCACCACAAAAACTATGGCTAATGAAATAAGGTAGTTACAAACAATTGAACATCGGGCTGATGTTCAGTGAGTCCTCTTCTCCTGCCGTCATCACTTTTGCCCTTCAAAATTATATAGTTAGATACCTAAATACTGGTGCGATTGAAGTCTGCCAAAGCTTTTAGGGTTAAATACTTCCCAAGGTTTATATTGAGCAAATTTCAGCTCAGACCCTTTCCCATTAAAACACAGCATCTCTCAAGGGCAGACAGAATAGAATTGTAACGTCAGGAACCAACTTGATCTACTGAGTGAACTGTGAAGCTAGTTTCTTTTCTAACCGACGCTGAGTGAGATAACAGGTCAATTTCGTTACTAATCGCCCTACGATGCTGAAATTCACTCCAGAACTCAGTTAGCTGATCTAGGGGGCTCCAGATTTTATTATTCGTTTCTAGATGTCCCAAGAGGCCTCCATTTAAAATTTCAGCCTCATAGGTTGAATAGCAAAGAAATTAATATAAATTAGAAATTTGAATTAGATCTCTCAGATGTTGAAGGATGTGATTGCTTAGATGTGGAGCCAATGTGGCTGAGAGTTTTTAGGCTCTTTTGAGAAATTTCTGAAAGTGGAGATATGAAGTTTTGATAGATGCCTGAAAGAACTGTCGGGCGTGAGATCAAGCAATGGGGGGCAAGATGTCGGTGAATTGAATGGTAAGGGGAACTATAATTGGATGATCTGTCAAGAGATGACCCCACGTTAGAGCCTACATTATAACTCCTATCAGAAAACCTCCGCGCAAACAGAAGCGTTCAATCTTGTGTCGGTTTGATTCGAAGTGAACCCATTTTCTGTAGGTACGATACCCAGGACTTTTGGCTATCCATTAGAAACACGAATTAATTTATCAACACACCCGATGTCTCAATTGGTATGATGGAGCTTACTAATAACCAGTGAGTGCCTGCTTACATATTACATACAACCTTATGCTATACTTCAGTTTTAAATTGTGAACTACCTATTGCCTAGACGACAATGTTATAAGGGTACTGCCGAATACCGAATAGTAGATCCGTTATTCGGTCAGAATAATTATTGCAATGAAAGTGGGAAAAATATAAATAAAGTTCCACTTATGCTGCATGTTCGTATTAACGAATTTTCTTAAATTACAGTATGATACTCTTATTATGTTAGGTAGGTACTTTGTTATGAAATTTGAGCAATTGAAGCATTTTTATCTCAATCCTGAAGAGAGACAAAACGGAATAGTGTGAAAAACCGTCGTCTATCACCACGAAAAATAAAAAGTTGCAACGTTAAATATATTTCGACGGTTATGTCATCGTTATTGTCAGTTACTGTTTGTTACTGATGATGACCGAACCGTCGAGATCGATTCAACATTGTAACTCTTTATTTTCGTATTTTTGGTGGAAATGGACAACGTTCTTTCAGTAAATTCCGTTTTGTAATGGGTTTCCACAACTTCGTCGCGAGTGATTTATTTCACATAAGGAATGCTATCGTCTGGAATTACATTTTTTTTTCTCCAATAGAAAACTCCTTTTAAAGTCGGAGGGGCACACCATTAACTTGAATATATATATATATATATATATATATATATATATATATATATATATATATATATATATATATATATATATATATATATATATATATATATATATATATATATATATATATATATATATAAGTAAAAGAAGTCGGGAGGACGCTCTGGCTTACCAGACGCTAGCTGTAGGGATGAGTAAGGTGGAGGAGGAAGAGTGGGATAAAAGATGGGGTAAGAAAAAGTGGGATAAGAGTGGGACCCCTTTAAAATGACCACCAGTTCAAGTAACGACCCCTCAGGATGCGGGTGGTAATACCAAGGAGCAACTGGAGTTGCTCTGTGGCACTTTCCTCCCACCACACCCCACGTCATGACGTGGTCGTGGGCATGAACATGATGTTATTGGTCAGATATTGCTTGCCGCAGATCATTTCTCTCTTATTTACTTAGCTTAGCCCGCCAGGTCTGCTCCATGACAACTGGACATCCGGGATAATAGTACACCCATCCGGCTTCTTGCCCTGGTCACTCCGCATGTGATGTAGTCTTCCCTCTCAACATCCCAACCGCTGGATGACAAAGTGTCTGCTTTCTGCTTGGCATTCGCATTCTGACATAGAATACGGCCACTGTGTGTCCAAGGACACTGCTGCGCTGCACTACATGAAACAGTTTCTCAACTTTACCTTGACATGCACGGCAAAGGGTGACCACTGTCCCACGACAACTCATTGAACACCTAACTGAGGTGGCTAATGTCCCCGCCCGGACGACATGAAAAGTGCGGGTCCCAATGCCCTCTGAAGCTCATTCCACACACTTGGAGGAATTGGGGGATTCAGAGCACTGTCGGAGCTCTCTACCATCTACTGACTCATGCAATGCAGCAGCGAATTCAGCAGACGAGCTGGGTTTTGGAGCAGTCACACCAAAATAACGACTACCTCATGGAGTCCAGGTCAGCAGCAGTGCGGGCGACCTCCCAGCTCGAGCCCCTAAGGGCAAGCAAGATGGCGTCAAAAGATGGGATGGCGGCAAAAGATAGGATGCTGACTGTGATAGAGGCAATATCAAACCTAAGTCTTGGCTGTTGTGTGATGTTGTGCCGAAGCGAAGGCTGGGTAGTACGCACTTGAATAAATGCCTGTACCGATCCCCAAACCGTACCTCCGATCGCAGTGCTCCAAACTTCATACTTACCGATTCAGGTTGGGTTCGGGAGAGCGATCGGAAGCCTACTTCTAGTCGTACTGTGTTCTCGTCAACGCTTCGGAAGAGCAATTGGCAGCGGCCACGTACATTTTTATATACATACTAGCCGCTCCGGCTCGCTACGCTCGCCTCCACGTCCAGCCGGGGGGCAAGCCCTCCGGACCCCCCATTAAATTGCTCGCTTCGCTCGCAAAGTGTGGCATGTAGGGAATGTTAATCGCTTCGCTCGCAAAGTGTGGTATGTAAGGAATGTTGCTCGCTTCGCTCGCAAAGTGTGGCTGTATACATGCGATGTATTACAATTGAAACATGTAGGGGATGTTGCTCGCTTTGCTCGCAAACGGTAGATCCCTAAGGGTAGGTTTAACGTGTGTAGGGGATGTTGCTCGCTTCGCTCGCAAACGGCAGATCTCTAAGCGTAGGTTTAACTTCTGTAGGGGATGCTGCTCGCTTCGCTCGCTTGAGGAAGTTATACTGCCCACCCAACTTGGCAGACGTTTTTTTCAGTTGGGAATTCTTACAAACAAATTAAATCTTATAAAACTACGTGGAACCACGAAAAGTTTATTCGGGGATGTTGCTCGCTTCGCTCGCAAGGTATTGCTGTATATGTGTAGGAAAAAGTCCGTATTTATTCTGTTGAAATGGCTCTCGCTTCGCTCGCAAGGTACCTATGTGTACCTGCTCGCAAATGATAGATCCCTTAGGGTAGGTTTAAAGTCTGAAGGGGATGCTGCTCGCTTCGCTCGCTTGAGGAAGTTATACTGCCCACCCAACTTGGCAGACTTTTTTTCTGTTGGAAATTCTTACAAACAAATTAAATCTTATAAAACTACGTGGAACCACGAAAAGTTTATAAAGGAATGTTGCTCGCTTCGCTCGCAAGGTATACCTGTATATAGGTAGGAAAAAACCCGTATTTATTCTTTTGAAATAGGCCTGCAGGTAACATTGTGAAATACCTGACAAACCCCTTGACGTCTTCGTAGAGCCTTCTCGCGAACACGGCAAAATTAATTTCTGATGTTAAACGCTTCTTCTCGCTTCCGCTCGCGATTTGACCGACTTAACGTCACTTTTTTCAATATCCGATTTCGGATTCAGATTCGGCGGACCCAAAGCTGTATTTCGCCCGCGAAAACCGTTCCGAAAAACGTACCTTTATGGGGTATATTTTAATCGGAAAAAACCAAGTTTTTCGGCGGACTTTTCGAGAAAACGGGTCCGTACTCTCGCATTTTTTTAACGCATTTCCCGATACTTTTTTCGCGATCCGATCGCGCCGTCGTCTTCCTCGTAGGAAAACCTACGAAACCCGTATTTTTCCGGAATTGTCAACGGCCGTTTAGAGGGGTAGGGGAAGCGGGGAAGTCCAAAAAGCGCACATTAATTATTACTTCGACCCCCCTCCCGCCCTACGGCCCATGGTTCGGGTGGGATTAGAAAATTTTAAATTCGCTTATACACCCTATCGAAAAATCCCAAAAAGATCCCTCCACTCGTAGACTCCCCCCACTCAGCCGTTTGGCCGTGCATAGACACGACAGAGCGACAGACAGACGGAGTTTCATTCTTATTAATATACTAGCCGCTCCGGCTCGCTACGCTTGCCTCCACGTCCAGCCGGGGGGCAAGCCCCCCGGACCCCCCATTAAGTTGCTCGCTTCGCTCGCAAAGTTTGGCATGTAGAAAATGTTGCTCGCTTCGCTCGCAAAGTATGGCATGTAGGGGATGTTGCTCGCTTCGCTCGCAAACGGTAGATCTCTAAGGGTAGGTTTAACTTCTGTAGGGTATGCTGCTCGCTTCGCTCGCTTGAGGAAGTTAAACTGCCCACCCAACTTGGCAAACGTTTTTTTCTGTTGGAAATTCTTACAAACAAATTAAATCTTATAAAACTACATGGAACCACGAAAAGTTTATTAGGGGATGTTGCTCGCTTCGCTCGCAAGGTATTGCTGTATATGTGTAGGAAAAAACCCGTATTTATTCTGTTGAAATGAGTCATCGAGTCCCTTCTGGTAAGCAACATTGTGAAACGGCGGCGGTCTCGATTTGTAGGAGGAAGTTATATTGGAGGAAGTTATACTGCCCACCCAACTTGGCAGACGTTTTTTTCTGTTGGAAATTCTTACAAACAAATTAAATCTTATAAAACTACGTGGAACCACAAAAAAGTTTATTTGGGGATGTTGCTCGCTTCGCTCGCAAGGCATTGCTGTATATGTGTAGGACAAACCCGTATTTATTCTGTTGAAATGGCGCTCGAAAGGGAAAGTTCCATCCTTATACGCGCGCGTGCGTTGGCCTGCTCGCAAGGTATTGCGTAGAAGTCGAGTCCCTTCCGTTGTGAAATGGGCGGCGGGGTCGATTAAAAATGTAATTTTAAACGCTTCCCTCGCTTCTGCTCGCAATTTGACCGACTTAACGTCACTTTTTTCGATATCCGATTTCGGATTCAGATTCGGCGGACCCAAAGCTGTATTTCGCCCGCGAAAACCGTTCCGAAAAACGTACCTTTATGGGGTATATTTTAATCGGAAAAAACCAAGTTTTTCGGCGGACTTTTCGAGAAAACGGGTCCGTACTCTCGCATTTTTTTAACGCATTTCCCGATACTTTTTTCGCGATCCGATCACGCCGTCGTCTTCCTCGTAGGAAAACCTACGAAACCCGTATTTTTCCGGAATTGTCAACGGCCGTTTAGAGGGGTAGGGGAAGCGGGGAAGTCCAAAAAGCGTTCCCGCTTCCCCTACCCCTCTAAACGGCCGTTGAAAATTCCGGAAAAATACCGGTTTCGTTGGTTTTTCTACAAGAAAGACGTCGGCGCGATCGGATCGCGAAAAAAATATCGGGAAATGCGTCAAAAAAATGCGAAAGTACGGACCGTGTTTTCTCGAAAAGTCCGACAAAAACTACGTTTTTTCCGATTAAAATATACCCCATAAAGGTACGTTTTTCGGAACGGTTTTCGCGGGCGAAATACAGCTTTGGGTCCGCCGAATCTGAATCCGAAATCGGATATCGAAAAAAGTGACGTTAAGTTGGTCAAATCACGAGCGGAAGCGAGGAGAAACGTTTAACATCAGAAATTAATTTTGCCGTGTTCGCGAGAAGGCTCTGGGACATAGGTACCTACCTTGCGAGCGAAGCGAGAGCCATTTCAACAGAATAAATACGGGTTTGTCCTACACATGTACAGCAATGCCTTGCGAGCGAAGCGAGCAACATCCCCGAATAAACTTTTCGTGGTTCCACGTAGTTTTATAAGATTTAATTTGTTTGTAAGAATCCCCAACTGAAAAAAAAAAAACGTCTGCCAAGTTGGGTGGGCAGTATAACTTCCTCTACAGAAGTTAAACCTACCCTTAGAGATCTACCGTTTGCGAGCGAAGCGAGCAACATCCCCTACACACGTTAAACCTACCCTTAGGGAACTACCGTTTGCGAGCAAATTGAGCAACATGCCCTACATGCCACACTTTGCGAGCGAAGCGAGCAAAATTCCCTACATGCCACATTTTGCGAGCGAAGCGAGCAAAATTCCCTACATGCCACATTTTGCGAGCGAAGCGAGCAATTTAATGGGGGGTCCGGGACGTGGAGGCGAGCGTGCTTATACCTTGCGAGCGAAGCGAGCAACATCCCCTAATAAACTTTTCGTGGTTCCACGTAGTTTTATAAGATTTAATTTGTTTGTAAGAATTTCCAACAGAAAAAAACGTCTGCCAAGTTGGGTGGGCAGTATAACTTCCTCAAGCGAGCGGAGCGAATAACATCCCCTACAGAAGTTAAAACTACCCTTAGAGATCTACCGTTTGCGAGCGAAGCGAGCAACATCCCCTACACGTTTCAATTGTAATACATCGCATGTATACAGCCACACTTTGCGAGCGAAGCGAGCAATATTCCCTACATGCCACACTTTGCGAGCGAAGCGAGCAATATTCCCTACATGCGACACTTTGCGAGCAAAGCGAGCAATTTAATGGGGGGTCCGGGGGGCTTGCCCCCGGCTGGACGTGGAGGCGAGCGTAGCGAGCCGGAGCGGATAGTAATATCTATAAAACTACGTGGAACCACAAAAAAGTTTATTTGGGGATGTTGCTCGCTTCGCTCGCAAGGCATTGCTGTATATGTGTAGGACAAACCCGTATTTATTCTGTTGAAATGGCGCTCGAAAGGGAAAGTTCCATCCTTATACGCGCGCGTGCGTTGGCCTGCTCGCAAGGTATTGCGTAGAAGTCGAGTCCCTTCCGTTGTGAAATGGGCGGCGGGGTCGATTAAAAATGTAATTTTAAACGCTTCCCTCGCTTCTGCTCGCAATTTGACCGACTTAACGTCACTTTTTTCGATATCCGATTTCGGATTCAGATTCGGCGGACCCAAAGCTGTATTTCGCCCGCAAAAACCGTTCCGAAAAACGTACCTTTATGGGGTATATTTTAATCGGAAAAAACCAAGTTTTTCGGCGGACTTTTCGAGAAAACACGGTCCGTACTTTCGCATTTTTCTGACGCATTTCTCGATATTTTTTTCGCGATCCGATCTCGCCGTCGTCTTCCTTGTAGGAAAACCTACGAAACCGGTATTTTTGCGGAATTTTCAACGGCCGTTTAGAGGGGTCGGGGAAGCGGGAACGCTTTTTGGACTTCCCCGCTTCCCCTACCCCTCTAAACGGCCGTTGACAATTCCGGAAAAATACGGGTTTCGTAGGTATTCCTACGAGGAAGACGACGGCGTGATCGGATCGCGAAAAAAGTATCGGGAAATGCGTTAAAAAAATGCGAGAGTACGGACCCGTTTTCTCGAAAAGTCCGCCGAAAAACTTGGTTTTTTCCGATTAAAATATACCCCATAAAGGTACGTTTTTCGGAACGGTTTTCGCGGGCGAAATACAGCTTTGGGTCCGCCGAATCTGAATCCGAAATCGGATATCGAAAAAAGTGACGTTAAGTCGGTCAAATTGCGAGCAGAAGCGAGGGAAGCGTTTAAAATTACATTTTTAATCGACCCCGCCGCCCATTTCACAACGGAAGGGACTCGACTTCTACGCAATACCTTGCGAGCAGGCCAACGCACGCGCGCGTATAAGGATGGAACTTTCCCTTTCGAGCGCCATTTCAACAGAATAAATACGGGTTTGTCCTACACATATACAGCAATGCCTTGCGAGCGAAGCGAGCAACATCCCCAAATAAACTTTTTTGTGGTTCCACGTAGTTTTATAAGATTTAATTTGTTTGTAAGAATTTCCAACAGAAAAAAACGTCTGCCAAGTTGGGTGGGCAGTATAACTTCCTCTACAGAAGTTAAACCTACCCTTAGAGATCTACCGTTTGTGAGCGAAGCTAGCAACATCCCCTACACACGTTAAACCTACCCTTAGGGAACCACCGTTTGCGAGCAAATTTGGCAACATGCCCTACATGCCACACTTTGCGAGCGAAGCGAGCAAAATTCCCTACATGCCACATTTTGCGAGCGAAGCGAGCAAAATTCTCTACATGCCACATTTTGCGAGCGAAGCGAGCAATTTAATGGGGGGTCCGGGACGTGGAGGCGAGCGTGCTTATACCTTGCGAGCGAAGCGAGCAACATCCCCTAATAAACTTTTCGTGGTTCCACGTAGTTTTATAAGATTTAATTTGTTTGTAAGAATTTCCAACAGAAAAAAACGTCTGCCAAGTTGGGGGGGCAGTATAACTTCTTCAAGCGAGCGGAGCGAATAACATCCCCTACAGAAGTTAAAACTACCCTTAGAGATCTACCGTTTGCGAGCGAAGCGAGCAACATCCCCTACACGTTTCAATTGTAATACATCGCATGTATACAGCCACACTTTGCGAGCGAAGCGAGCAATATTCCCTACATGCCACACTTTGCGAGCGAAGCGAGCAATTTAATGGGGGGTCCGGGGGGCTTGCCCCCCGGCTGGACGTGGAGGCGAGCGTAGCGAGCCGGAGCGGATAGTAATATCTATAAAACTACCACAAAAAAGTTTATTCGGGGATGTTGCTCGCTTCGCTCGCAAGGCATTGCTGTATATGTGTAGGACAAACCCGTATTTATTCTGTTGAAATGGCGCTCGAAAGGGAAAGTTCCATCCTTATACGCGCGCGTGCGTTGGCCTGCTCGCAAGGTATTGCGTAGAAGTCGAGTCCCTTCCGTTGTGAAATGGGCGGCGAGGTCGATTAAAAATGTAATTTTAAACGCTTCCCTCGCTTCTGCTCGCAATTTGACCGACTTAACGTCACTTTTTTCGATATCCGATTTCGGATTCAGATTCGGCGGACCCAAAGCTGTATTTCGCCCGCAAAAACCGTTCCGAAAAACGTACCTTTATGGGGTATATTTTAATCGGAAAAAACCAAGTTTTTCGGCGGACTTTTCGAGAAAACGGGTCCGTACTCTCGCATTTTTTTAACGCATTTCCCGATACTTTTTTCGC
This sequence comes from Adelphocoris suturalis, assembly GCA_030762985.1. NCBI lineage: Eukaryota > Metazoa > Arthropoda > Insecta > Hemiptera > Miridae > Adelphocoris > Adelphocoris suturalis. The sequence goes on along the minus strand of CM061040.1, from coordinate 112,459,426 downwards.
GATCCGATCGCGCCGTCGTCTTCCTCGTAGGAAAACCTACGAAACCCGTATTTTTCCGGAATTGTCAACGGCCGTTTAGAGGGGTAGGGGAAGCGGGGAAGTCCAAAAAGGGTAGGTTTAACTTCTGTAGGGGATGCTGCTCGCTTCGCTCGCAAACGGTAGATCTCTAAGGGTAGGTTTAACTTCTGTAGGGGATGCTGCTCGCTTCGCTCGCTTGAGGAAGTTATACTGTTCACCCAACTTGGCAGACGTTTTTTTCAGTTGGGAATTCTTACAAACAAATTAAATCTTATAAAACTACGTGGAACCACGAAAAGTTTAGTGTGGTATGTAGGGAATGTTGCTCGCTTCGCTCGCAAAGTGTGGCTGTATACATGCGATGTATTACAATTGAAACATGTAGGGGATGTTGCTCGCTTCGCTCGCAAATGGTAGATCCCTAAGGGTAGGTTTTACTTCTGTAGGGGATGCTGCTCGCTTCGCTCGCTTGAAGAAGTTATACTGCCCACCCAACTTGGCAGACGTTTTTTTCTGTTGGAAATTCTTACATTCAAATTAATTCTTATAAAACTACCTGGAACCACGAAAAGTTTATTCGGGGATGTTGCTTCGCTCGCAAGGTATACCTGTATATGTGTAGGACAAAGTCCGTATTTATTATTTGAAATGGCTCTCGCTTCGCTCGCCACCTATGTATACCTGCTCGCCTCGCAAACATTGTGACATCGAACCCTTCACGTCAATTCTTGAGCCATCTCTCGTCCACGGCACAATGTTAATCGCTTTGCTTGCTTCCGCTCGCAATTTGACCGACTGCCCGTCACTTTTTTCGATATCCGATTTCGGATTCAGATTCGGCGGACCCAAAGCTGTATTTCGCCCGCGAAAACCGTTCCGAAAAACGTACCTTTATGGGGTATATTTTAATCGGAAAAAACCAAGTTTTTCGGCGGACTTTTCGAGAAAACGGGTCCGTACTCTCGCATTTTTTTGACGCATTTCCCGATACTTTTTTCGCGATCCGATCGCGCCGTCGTCTTCCTCGTAGGAAAACCTACGAAACTCGTATTTTTCCGGAATTGTCAACGGCCGTTTAGAGGGGTAGGGGAAGCGGGGAAGTCCAAAAAGCGCACATTAATTATTACTTCGACCCCCCTCCCGCCCTACGGCCCATGGTTCGGGTGGGATTAGAAAATTTTAAATTCGCTTATACACCCTATCGGAAAATCCCAAAAAGATCCCCCCACTCGTAGATCCGGCCCACTCAGCCGTTTGGCCGTGCATAGACACGACAGACAGACAGAGCGACAGACAGACGGAGTTTCATTCTTATTAATAACTAGCCGCTCCGGCTCGCTACGCTCGCCTCCACGTCCAGCCGGGGGGCAAGCCCCCCGGACCCCCCAGTAAATTGCTCGCTTCGCTCGCAAAATGTGGCATGTAGGGAATTTTGCTCGCTTCGCTCGCAAACTGTAGATCTCTAAGGGTAGGTTTAACTTCTGTAGGGGATGCTGCTCGCTTCGCTCGCTTGAGGAAGTTATACTGCCCACCCAACTTGGCAAACGTTTTTTTCTGTTGGAAATTGTTACAAACAAATTAAATCTTATAAAACTACGTGGAACCACAAAAAAGTTTATTTGGGGATGTTGCTCGCTTCGCTCGCAAGGTATACCTGTATACCTATGTGTACCTGCTCGCAACATCGCAACATTGTGAAACACCTGAGTCATCGAACCCCAAACACGTCTTCCTAGAGCCTTCTCGCGTCCACGGCACATATTATTTCTCATTTTAATCGCTTCGGCTCCGTTCCCCTCGCAATTTAACCGACTTCACGTCACTTTTTTCGATATCTGATTTCGGATTCAGATTCGTCGGGATCAAACCTTTATTTCGCCCGCGAAAACCGTTCCGAAAAACGTACCTTTACGGGGTATATTTTAATGGGAAAAAACGTAGTTTTTCGTCAGACTTTTCGAGAAAACGGGTCCGTACTCTCGCATTTTTTTGACGCATTTCCCGATACTTTTTTCACGATCCGATCGCGCCGTCGTCTTCCTCGTTCAAAAACATAATAAATCGGTATTTTTCCGGAATTTTCGACGGCCGTTTAGAGGGGTAGGGGAAGCGGGGAAGTGGAAAAAGCGCACATTAATTCTTACTTCGACCCCCCTCCCGCCCTACGGCCCATGGTTAGGGTGGAATTAGAAAATTTTAAATTCGCTCGTTCCCCCTTTCGGAAAATCCCAAGAAGATCCCCCCACTCGTATACTCCCCCCACTCAGCCATTTGGCCGTGCATAGACACGACAGACAGACAGACAGACAGACGGAGTTTCATTCTTATAAAATAGTATAGATAGAGATAGAGATTGGGAGGAAAAGGAAGAAGAAACTGTGTTTTTATGTTTAACATTTTTTATAAAATTGGCAATGTTTATTGCAGTGGGTGTGGTTCGGGTGCCACAACACTTCGTACTCCCTGCACATACAAATGAACTGAAAGGTGTACACTTATTCCCACTTCATATCCAAAGACGTACACAGATCCTCCATTATTGAGGGGGGGGGGGGGGGGGCTATGAAAAAGTCAAGGCTAGGTACACCAAGGCCGTACTAAGGGTAATTAATACAATACAATACAATAAAATATCTAATAATATATCTGCAGTTTCATCGGCAATCACGGATAAAGAAGGCTTTTTTGACGTCTTCCAAAATCTGGTTTCTCACAGTGTCTCCACACATTTTTCAATAAGTTCATTTTGAGTTTAGGAGGGGTGTGTAGGTGGCATTCTTCTTACTTTCTGTAAGGCGCTTAATGTCTGCCTTTAGAAAAAATTCTCAATTCAACCAAATCTTCCAGATCCCTTCGTGATTATTTTTACTTCTTTTACAGCGAGATCATGTTTTAGACAGAACTTTATTAATGATGCTGTCAATGCGATAAACTGTATATTTATTGCTAAAATTTTTTATGTGAACTTGCCAATTGAACTTCAACTTGTTTCTTCCGAAAATGATCTGAAAATCCGACGCACCTACCTATGCGGTTTGCTGGCAATCACCGTGATTCGGTTAATCGACTAAATAAAGATAGCTGCTCAATACAAACTGTCAACTTCCCACCTTGTTCAACGGAGAATGACTCGCTAGAATTATTATTTGGTTAGGTAGATATCTACTCGGAATCCTGCCGAAATATTCGATGATACTAAAATCAATCAAATTTTGTACATAGACAAACAATTTCAAGAGGGCAATTACTTTAATGTGTTGATTTGCTATTTACTTAGGTACACCTATTTATCTATCTCTTGCATCGATAATGTTATCACCAAATTTATGGATGGCGTTCAAACGTCACAACATCTTGAGATAAGCCGATTTATCTCAGGCGTATGATATCAGAGCGCACATAAATTTTAGATGTAGAAGGCGAACGTTTGTGAAGAGTCATAGGTCTCTACGTTGTATTCAGATTCACCGATACCCTCAGTCATGAACAGGTGAGTAAATTTCCATTCATAAAACTGTGGGCTTACCTACCTAGATGTCAATTGTCCAGGTGTCGATATGACAAGCTTATATTAGCTTATAATATTTATTTACGGAATATTTATTTAATTTACGGAATTCAAAGTTTACAAAATAGCTTTGGTAGAAAAATGAAAAATGTGTTGGTTCTGAAGAATTTATAGAAAAAGCCCCTTTTGTGCTGCGCATTTATAAATTTTATTTAAAAGTTTGAGCACAGTTGTATACATGAAAATTCCCATTCGAAAAATTGGGTTGGTAGGTACCTATTCAAACTATGCCGTTATTAGCGATTACGTTAGCACTTTTGTTATTTTGTTGGTATTTGTGGTTGGAACCTTAATTTATAATCGAGCCAAAAACAAATATGTTAATCAAATTAATGTTTGTGAACAAATGAGTTCATGTTGATTTAAAAAAAAAAAAAAAGCTTGTTTTGTGGTTTGTGCATCACAGCAGTTACTATTGATACAATCGTGATGAAACTCTTATAGGGTAATCAAATCATCACTTCCCAACTACCCTTTGAATTTGAGTGAAATAAGACGAATAGGCCATGAGAAATCAACACATTCGCAGTCGGAACTATAATATTCTCAGAGATGAAACTTATAGTAGACTATCCCAAGCCTATAACCCACTCAATTTTACGCTTTACCGTAAAGTTGAGGAAGAATTCATCTTCCCATCAAGTAGAAGGGTTGCGTACACTGCATATTGTTTTGAAACCAGAGTTAGGGAAAATGTACTTAGAAGTACAAAGTACAGGCACAATACTCGAAAAATCACAAGTACAATCACAAGTACATAATGTACCTAATTTGCGGCACGAGTGGAAAATTGCATTCAAGAGGAAGACCGCCACCTACCTGGTTCATTTTTCATAACTAACGTGAATTACCTAAACTGGTACCTATTTCATTACGAACCATTCTGAGTAATAAAATGACTGAGTACCGTTGATTTAAAAAACGTCAGGTTCCACTTAGTCACCCTGTATATCGTCTACTACTTGAATCGCCGTTCGAAATGTTGTGAAACTTGATAACTTTTAATTTTACTTGACTAGAAACTTACTCGTGGTTTTGCTGGTCGCTCTGATGCAGTCAGCAGCAGAATCTGCTCGAATACTCGTCTTCTTCTGCCAAACAGCCAGAAGCCATCACCTCGTCTTTCATCCAGTCATCAGGGAGTTGGCACTCAGAGGACATGAGGTAGGTACATCATTCAATACATATCACCCATCACCGATCTCTGGAGGTAATTTTGTACTGCTCCACGTTACTGCTGTTTGAGTTTACTTGAATCAGATAAACCTACTTAGGATACCTATAGGAGCTTATCCTAATATCAAGACTTACTGACTCAACGAATAACAAAACAGGAGTTCTGAACGGTGAAGCCAACTTAACATTCCTCCCAGTAATTAAGATAATTTTAAATTACCCACTGGTTTACCTAAATGACTTAGGTTTCATTATTCTTAGCTTCACTGCCAATCTAACGATACGGTGCATCAATAGGTAGGCACTTGTGTTTTGAGCTTTAACTGCATACTCAAACCTCAAATTCCAGTACGTTATTAAATTTTCGTTGTAGTTTTCGATTCCTCACAGCCCTATGATTTCGCCTCAACTTTTTGAACAACAATTGACTTGCTTACCAAAAGCTTTTGTTGGGGGAATTTCCTCTGGAGGAACACAATGAAATTGAAAACCTCGAAATAAAGCCTGCTGAAAGTGGATTTTGCCTAGTGTTATCAATGTGGACTACACTATTTGCTGCTTACATTTTTTGTTGAAATCCTATAGCGGGGTAGAAAGTCTAAGCTAATACCTGGTTTATTTTATTGGGACCACTTTTGAGAATTACACATGTAACCATCATCACTGAAATCCATTGTCGTCGTTACCTGCAATGTTTTGAGCAGGAATTTAGTTCATGTTTGAGCACTATTTTTTGTATAGAAAGTACTGTCCTTTTTATACTCTCCGTTCTATAAATGATTCTTGATATTTTTACCGAATGTGAAATTTCCTTCAGTAGGTACAACTTCAAATATTTTCAGGTATGACGAAGTCGATTAGCTCTTAATCGATATGTGTTTAGCTCAGAGCCCTAAGTAAATCTGTTTTTTATTAGAAGCATAATTTGAATGCCAATTCGAACATTTTGGACGCATCCCAGTACTTGTCGAAAATAGTAATTTTTTACTTTTTCAGGTGGATTACTACACACACGCGCCGCTTCCAAATCCACCAAAGAATCTCAACCAAACAGTGTTTGACTCACTCGAAAAATCAATGCAAGAAATGGGTATGTAAACCTTTAAAAACATTCACTCATTCTGAAGCTAATATACACGTACGAAGGATCTAGGGGAAAACCCCGTCATCGACGTTTTTGGTCGAACTGGGTGTTTACCAAAGGTTTTTGGGGCGTAGAATGCAATAGTGCTATCGGTTTTGTGGAATAATCCCGCCATCCCATCGATAAAGGAGGTTGAATTTTTGCTATACTGGAGAAGAACTACGCATAATCGAAAGCATGTATGGGGAAGATCCCCCACATTGCAGTACAAAAAAGAGCGTAAAGTGTAAAATGCGTTTTTCTCGAAATCAGCTGTAAGGCGATAACGGGGTTCTCCTGGAACCTTCATAATATATGAAGAATAAAATATAGATATATAGCGATATGGAAGGTTGGTACTTACCTATGTGTTGCTTCCTCACTACCTACTGAAGGCAGGGAAATTCATGCAGGAGATTGAATTGTGAAACATGATTAATAAGTTAATTGAAATATAATTAATACATTTTCCTTCAAATAATAATTTTCACTAGCCCTCTTCGTTTCACGGCCTGTTTTGGTTCCATCATGTCTTTTTGTGTTCCATTTTGGTTTATTATTTTCAATAATGAACCTTTGTAATAAACCAAGAAAAAACACCCCCTCAAAATTTTTTGGTTTACGTTTCAAGATGCGCAGAATCCAAAAATCGAATAAACAAAATCCGTCCGTCCGCCGTCCGCGCTCTTCTCCGAAACCTACTACACCAAACTATGTGAAACTTGTGTTAAAAATCACATTTGAGGTCTAGATGGTCCTAGAATATCGGCATCAATTTTCATCCATCCTCAAGGGTTGTATGAAAGGGCTAAACATTTGAAAAATCGAGATCCCGACAACTTTCTTAATAACAGTAATAATTTTTTCGCTTGTCAATGATAAATATAATCCCAAAGAATCGATCAAAACCACCCGCAACGCTGTAAGTTGAATAGCTCGCTTTCCCTGAGGGCTTGAAAATCGAAAAAAAAAACCTTCAAATTTCTAAGCACGAGAAGATAGAGAAATCATGCGCTGCTACAGGATCTATTGAATAGACGCTCAAGCTCGAAATCCCATCAAAAATCGCTAGATAGTAATACTGAGATACATAAAAATCGCCTTGTAAATATCAGCTGATATAATGCCAATATTGGAATTATCAGGTGATATAGTTCCAATGGAATTTATTATAACGTTGCGAAATCCAGTTTATTAACTATTGTCCGTGCGATGTGCCGGCACATAAGTTAACTTTAAGCACTTTATTAACTAGTGTTGCGATTGGCCGGCCGCGCACTGGCAACTTTAATCACCGGCAACTTTAATCGCTGGCAACTATTTAGTTGCCGGGGAGTTCCCACCACCGCGCACTGGAAACTAAATAGTTGCCTTTCAGGCTAGTCTCTACAATGAATTTCTCAATGTGTTTGAGCGCTCATTTTGAGACGAAGAAGGATGAAGCTGATGAAAAGAACGTTTCGGGTCCATCCAATCATCAGTTCTAGACTCCATGATGGGCAGTTTCATAAACTCTTCGGCAAATTGAGAGAACATCCGAATTAGTTCTTTAATTACTTCAGAATGAGCAGAGAAAGTTTTGATGAATTATTGGTTGCTCTCGGACCACGTATCACGTACCGGAATACGTCCTTCCGACAGGCTGTACCACCGCAAGAAAGATTGGCCGTGACTCTAAGATAGGTAATAAAATAAATACAACTAGCATTTAAATGATTTATTAAAAGAAAAAATGGAAAGATTTCAATTTCATTACTTCATTTTCAAAGTTGAATTTGACGAGATAAAGTATAATATATTTTTTTGAAGCGTATGAAAAGAACTGAGAAAAGTACTTGTAAAATCACATCGAAAAAGTCGAATTTTGTAGGTACATGTAAGTAGTTCTCTCAAAATAACGGAATCAAAAAGGTTTAAAAAGGTTTACAATTGAGGACACATCGAAATTATAACATAATATAATGCTGGCCGCTTTACGAAACTCGAAATAAACTTTTCCATATCCATTATCACGGTAAACAAAAAAAAATTGAACAAACTATGGAAAACAAAATAGACGACGCGAAGTCCTCCGGGCGACTAAAAAGTTGCCGGTGCGCGGGGGTAGGTAGAAATCAACGTGACTCATTCCTCCGGGCGATTGTTTACTCACCCGTCGAATAGGTCTCGACGCAATTTTTTAGTTGCCGTGATTAAAAAGTTGCTCGTGCGCGGGGCTCCATTCAAAGCTGTGTGATTCATTTCAACTTCCTCAAGGCGACTAAATAGTTGCCTAGAAAAAGTTGCCAGTGCGCGGGGGCCCTGATGGTCCCCTATGGGTTTCGTTGTTTCCACATCAATACTCCACTCGGGGCATGCGTAAACGAAAATTCCATCAAGGAATATGTATTCCTTTTTAATCGAGCCTAATTTCAACTGTTTCCATCTGAGTTTGATTAAATTTTCAGGGAATGTGTGGTTAGGCTGTAAATGGTCCACTATTAATTCCATACTTCTCAAATCATTACTCCATTTTGCGCATGCGCAAACGTAAATTCCTTCAAGCATAATTTTTTTACGCCCTAGTCGTCCAATCCCACTCAAATTTGGTGCATAGTTGGGAGACAATGGTTTAATTATTCCATGTTAATTTCAACATGATTGCATCATTATTAGCTCGTAAAATTGCGGGGTTTCGGAACTGTAAAAGAGTCAACCCTTCTCGGAGGCACGATGTGCCATGTTCTGATCATATGTTACATATGGGATTTAATTATTAATAGACCAATGGTCGGCGTAGCAGGTCTATCTAACACAGAAATAATAAACCGTTTTGTAATAATTTGCAGCGTTTTCGACTGTTTCTATTATCAAATTGACGGTACCTTGTAGGTTAATGTACGTTTCATCACCATCAAAACCGTATATGCATGCGTAAACATGAATTTTATTCACCACTTATTTCCCAAGATCTAACTTGTTCTGGAACTAGTTTCTTAAAGTCGGAGATAGAAGAATGGCCACAAAGGCCTATGAATATCCTAAACATTTAACAGAAGTTTGATCAATATTATGTCTACGAGCATGCACGAGAGTAAAATTGTTTCTCAAAGGCAAAACGCTAAAATTATTTGGCGGTTTTCTTTTTTGACATTTACAGGGATTGTTTGGATTGCCTTCTAGACAATCCGTAATATACTCGCATTCAATTATTGCTGGAATATAGATAGCTTGAGTGCATGCGCCAACTCTAACATCATGAAACGCTTATTTCTCACGATTAATTTGCCCAAACTGAATAGAACTTGAGATTGATCTCAAGGTGAACTTTCTCTATGATTCCTTTTGCCTATGGCTGTTACTGCGTTTCAATAGGCAATAGTTACTGCGCATGAGGGAACGTAAAATGTGTGCCCTTAGGATAAAAGGCTGATCACCGATGCCAGTTATTATGAAATGAGTAGGGATTCTTCCATGTATTAGTAAACCCTGTACGAGTTTCACTGCCTTCAGACCATTTCATGCAACGCTATCCAATGGCCAGGATTCGCTCCAGGTTGGAGTGCTTGTGGTGGATATGATTGTGTCAAGGTTATTGGTTATAAATTTCAACGTGATCCAATTAGTTATGGCCATTGAGAAAGCGCGAATTAAATTCGTTGCTAATTTTGAAGAAATTTTCAGGAATTGAAATAAATAGCCCCTAAAATGACACTTATAATTTTTACCAAAACATTAAATAATGCTGAATGAATAATTAATTGATGCTCTTGAATTATTTGGTCTAACATTGTCACCGGCTGTACTGTAGGAAACTATACCGCCCTCCCTACTTGGCAGAGAATTTCTTCTTCAACAACGGAAATTTAGGCTAGTTGTGCGTTGGACGTTGCTAGAGGGCGTTCTATGGCTGCACAGAAGATAGTGAAATGTATTGACGAATAATTTTCAGTTAATCTTTCAGATTTCTGCGAGTCATGCCGTTCAGTGAAGGTCCTCCATTGTTTTTATCTTTCTATTAATTTTATCATCTTACCAGCTAGAGCAGATTACTCTGGCGTTCGGGAATATAGTACTTGAAACGTTGAGTCTTTAATAGCTTTATTGAAACAGATCATTTACCAGAATCCAGTGATGGGAATTTTATTGATGGCTGTATGAGTAGTTTAGTAATCTTGGTTTCAAGTGTCATAGTTCGTAATCTTAGGCTATCTACTTGGAACTTCACTTCTTAATCTTAATCTTCCTTATCTCAACAACTCACAAAGTGGTTTTTACATGAAATAGCGGGTTTGCTCACACAAATCGATGCGATGTTCTGACTGATAAGATGCAAAAATCTTCCAGTTATCATCCTCTGAAATAAGTATTTCGAGTTAATTTTTGGGTTTCTCAGCTTTCTGGACAATTTCAGTTCCATTTATGTCCATCTGTCAATAATCAGTTTTTAAAGAAATGTTCAGGGATTTTGTGGATTAGTTCCTAGATCGTACCCTTTAGGTTTTTTATCTCAGCCCAATTAATTCCTGAAAAAAACTACCCTTTTATTCGTCGAAAAGTTGTTGAATATTGACTTTTGAAAATTGGATTTTTAGAAATAAATTTTTATAAATTTCACCCCTTCGTATTCTGGAAGTTCCAAAGGCGCTCCATTCCAAATTTCAGTACCTTAGGTCGATCAAGAAAGAAATTTTCCTCTGGGGTCTCTCAGCTGACCAGTGCACCTCAGTGTCTTGTAATCGTATTTTAGAGTTTCCAAAAGTGATCCATTCACAATTTCAGTGCTATAGGTCGTTTAGCAAACAGATTAGTCCTAGGGGTCCTTATGTCAACTAGGAAAGAATTATTCTCAGGGGTCCCTCAGCTGATCGGTGCGCCTCTGTACCTTGCAATCGAATTCTGGAAGTCCCAAAAGCGCTCCATTCCAAAGTTTAGCACCGTAGGTTGATTAGAAAAGAAAATAGCCCCAGGGGTCCCTTATGTGATCAGTGCGCCTCCGTACCATTTTTAACAGTACCTTATGTAGAAATCCCAATGGCACTGCATTCCAAATATCAGCCCTGCAGGTAAGGTAGGAAAGGTCGATTAGGAAAGAAATTAGTCTCAGGGGTCTCGGTGCTAATCAGTGCCCGTTCGTGTCTAATAATTTTTTGTGTTTCAAAAATGGGGAATAGTGCTTCGGATGCCTATCAAGGAGCTCACTAGAGCTAAACTAGTTTCGTAATCACACTAAGCTTGAAACCAGCACTTCTCAGGGATGTACAGAATGTATGGAAATTGTATTTTGGCAGCGTGAGCTGTGATGTTAAAGATAAAATGAAGATCTTTCCAACGGCAGCCGATCGATTTTTGTACGATAATCCACTATCAATATTGATTTTCGATTAATTTGCCAGAGTCATGAAATGAAAATATCAAAACATTGAAATTCTTCACCTGCCAACTGCCATGGAGAAATGTGGTTACCCAGTTAGTGCGTGATATTTAGCTCTGGAGGATCATAATCACCTAAAACGTTTTCTAAGCACGGAATTCATCTTCTAATAAATACGTTTTCTCAGATTATGGCAACATTAGCTTGTTTTCGTGTGGTCCCATTTTCTTAAAATCTTTAAGCCATATAATAACCGTCAGTTATGGGATTTAGCCTGACAGCTCAGATGATCTGCGTTTATAGACTCTCATGTTAATTGCTGTTTTTGATTTTTTAATTTAAAACGCAGGGCATTCTTCGGAAATGAACTCACAAGAAGATAAGTATTTGGCATTTTGCTGACTCTTTTCATCTGTATGAATTAGAATTATTAGCCGACGTAGATATAGATTAGGTACATTTGTGTTTTGTTAATTGGTAAGTTTTGTTTGGATTGCTGGTGAATTAGCATAACTAGGCCGCATGTACAGGCAACGTAACATAAACACACACGCAGACAACATAACTACATAAAATTTCACTGCGCAATTACGTACAGGCCTAGTGATGATCTAACATAGGGAACAGATCTGTAGGAAATTCAATTGGCTTCGATTATTTAGAGGGATTTTTTATATTTTTCAAGTTATGAGCAAAAACCCATTAAAAAAAAAAAAAATTTTCAATTTTTTTGTTGCGATTTTAAACAATTTTGTGTCGTGACGAACCAACGTTCTGAAATTCTTTTCCCGTTTCTTTCTTTTCTTTTCTTCACCAAACTCTTGTATATCTTGTATCGAACCCTCACATTAGCAACTCATTATTCCCAGATATCCATTAGGTTTATTGTTCCCGAAGTTCATAGCCACAGTACTTTCACTCTATGTGTACCTATATATTCTATGCGAATCTTATCTGAAGTACTCAGAATACTATCTGAAGTACTTATGGATTGAAGTAATTAGCTCATTATATTTGGATTCGATAACCGGACTACCCTTCATTTTCCTGAACATTATGAAAAATATTCATATACTGTGCATTTGTCAGGTTATATTACGGTCCTGGTCATATTTCTTACTTACTGTTTCATCCAATACAGGTATAGATATCTATACCGTCCGATCACCGGTCGCATAATAAAGTCTCCCAAACTTGTCTAAATATGTACCACTTTTCAGATATTAGACATTCCTTTGCATAATCAGTAAATTCAATTGCCCCCGATCAATCGTAGTTCAGCGATCGATGTAGTATTTACGGTTCCACAATCAATGATCCCGAATTGGGCACTGCGAAACAGCATGTACAACTTTTGTGGTGTATTTCTTTGTAGGATAGAGGTACATGACTGCTCTAGCCCCAGATCTGAAAATAATTTGGTAACTCCGTGTTATCACTCTTGTACGACTTCGGTCTAACGTTCTTCGGTCTTCAGTTTGTGGAAGCAGTCTATATAAGCTTTGTTGTAGGTCCACAACATTGATATTTCTAAAACGGTAGAAGTAGAACACTTTCGCTTTTAGTTGGTGTGCGTCTGTGATGTTAAGCAAGTATCAAGGCATAGGTGGGTGTACCTTCCATCAAAAGCATAAATTCAATTGAGGTTTTATATTAATTTTTGTGGCTTTTAGAGAATTTTTGAAGAAAATTAAGCTATTGCTCTCGCCTCAAAATTTGTAGAATGTGATTTTTGGAAAAAAATTTATGCAGAAATCCGTTTCAGGCAATTCTGAATCATATTCTGAAGTTTAACGCATTTTTTTATGTATGTATGTATATATGTATGTATGTATATATGTATGTATGTATGTATGTATGTGTCATTCCAGACGATAACTGTCCGTAGAATTGTGCTAGAAACTTCAAACAAATTTTAAAATGTTTAGGACACAAAACGAAAGTTCAAGTTCGTTGGCCAGCATGATCGGATTACATCTTCGGGTTGAAATTTTCAAAAAAGTAGTCAAAAATTTCAAAATAGCCTGTTTTTTGCGATTTGTTGTGCGAAATAATTTTTTCAGCATACTAACATGTGGTATATTCGGAATCAGCGTAAAATTTCCTATAAGAATATGTATCAAGTTTTCAAAAATTTCAAAGTTGAAAAATCAGTGAAAATCGAAATAATCGAAGATTTCTTCAAAAATTCGCTCATGGGGTCATGCTGCATGACTGGACTTTTTTTCTCACATTAATCTCCATAGCAAATCAAACATTATTGAATTTTACAGAGGAACTCAGCATGGTGGACTGGGGGAAATCTTCGGTGATTGCAAACGAATTTTTCATGAGAGCCAGCGGCTTGTACTTTCCAGGGCTCGACTGCACAAAATTCTCTGAGTTCAAAGAACTGCTGAGCTCAGACAAAACGTACGACATGGTCATTGGAGAGTTCTTCTTCTTCCAGGAACATTATTCCTACCTCATACACAGGTACTGTATAGCAAGCAGAAATTTTGGTTTTGGGGGAAACAATTTTTTTCAACTTCAATCGCGCACAACAAGCTTCCCTACCGTCGGTAGTGAGGAAGCAAAAATATTGTAGGCAACATGTTGACAACAAATAATTGTCCAACTGTCAGTAATTTGGTTAGCAGATTATGCTTCACGCTTGGCAAGGCACGTAGTGGACATTGGGAGCGCAAACAGAATAGGCAAGCAACGTTTGTTCACATTCTGGTCCCCTAGCAACCTCAAATATTTGCATTCAATACACATTTATCCACTCGCGCCTGTATCGGGGAAGGTTAGGCCTGTAGTTTCGGGGGCGGTCAATGTGTTTTTGGACTTGCTGAACATTGAGAAAAGATAATTAGGGACGTCTAGAGATGGTTAGGGATGGGTGGGGACTTGGCCGATTTTCGCCAATTACACTATAAACACCACTGCTATTCCCCTTAAGTGGTGGGGAAATATCTTCTTCTTACGGACTTCCCTGATTTTCATTTCACGACAACATGCTATTTGTGGCTTTGCATCTTTTGTACGCGGAGCGTCTTTTTGGGGGGTTTATAGAATATAATAAAAAATATGAGCGAAGCGAGCCGACTGAGCTAGTAATGTATCATTTACCTGACTACTATCAATTTTTTCATAATTTCTTTATAACCTGTGAATAAATTCTATTATATGGTGTTTCGAAACAGGTTCAAGGCGATTGGAGTGGCATTTTCGTCAAACCCCGACCACATGTGGTGTAACGAAATGTCCGGTCTTCCCGACAATCCGGCCTACATGTCACATTTCTTCACCGACTTCACTGATCAGCTAAATTTCTTCGAACGAGTCAAAAACACAGTTCTATCTGTAGCAGTCAAAGCAATCGATTACTTATACGTGACTGTTCCCTATCAACAGTTGGCTGATGAAGACGTGAGGTATGGGAAATACAGTAGGTACCTAGTGAATGTAAATTGTTCCATTTCCTACATTAATCATTCCCAACTTTATCTTTGTTTATAAACACATCGGTACACAAACATCACATGCTTAGTACATAAACATTTCGATTTTCCGGCTGTTGTAAAATCAGAGAGCTCTCTGGTGGGACTAAAAATAAAAAAGTACCAGTCATGAAGCATGACCGTATGAGCAAACTTTTGTTTTGAAATTTGAGCATTTTGGGCGCTAATAAATGAGTAAAATTACCAATTTTATGGAAAATTAAAACTTGCCGTTTTTGCAGTTTTTCGGTTTTTTAACTCAAATAATGAAGTTTAACTACATTTTTCAGCATAATTATGTGTCTACAATAATTATTAATTTTCTTATTCACATATGATGAAATTATTTCAAGTAATATTCTGCTAAAAATGATAAATTTAATGATTTTAGCCGTTTTTGGTGTAATTTTTTCAGCACATTTTTGAAACAATTTATTGTGCTCAAAAAGTGCTGAATATGTTAGATTATTAGATGAATTAGTTACCCATCCTTTCTTATGAAATGTTTGATTTTTCTGCAAAAGAAACGGATTTTTTATTTTCAATTCTTAAGAGATATATCATCTGAAATGAAAAGTGTACACCCACCACCAGCATATTCACATTCGGTTACTGAAGAGCTTCGACGTTTTCGGTACATTGAATTAAAAAGAACAGATTTCAAAGTTCTGTCGATTCGAAACGGCTCGTCGCTGTCGCTCCTGAGATTGTAGAGCGTAATTGCAGCTTGAGAGACCGCTCTAATCAGCTGAGTGAGCTCTGTAGCTAATTTTGTCCCTATCCAACTTAAGATTGCTGATCTTTCAGCGCCTCTCTGGGTGTGGTAGCGTATAATTACAACTTCAGGGACCACTATAATCAGCTGAGTGAGCTCTATAGCTATTTTTTCCTATTCAGCTTAAGATTGCAGATATGTAAGCGTCTTTCTCGGTTTGGTAGAGTATAATTACAACTTGAGGAACCACTCTAATCAGCTGAGTGAGCTCTGTAGCTAATTTTCATCCTACTAGATTGTTTGAGAAAGATTGCTGATCTTTTCGCGCCTCTCTGGGTGTGGTAAAGTATAATAAATTACAACTTGAGGGACCACTATAATCAGCAAAGTAAACTCTGTAGCTAATTTAGTTTCTATTCAACTTAAGATTGCTGATCTTTCGGCGCCTCACTGGGTGTGGTAGAGTATAATTAACCTTTGAGGGACAATTATGATCAGCAAAGTGAGTTCTGAGCTAATTTTGTTCCTATTCATCAAAGATTCAAGATTCTGAGCTTTTGAACGGCGACACCCTAGGTAAGGTCGTGTATAACTACAACTTCCTTGATTCCAAGGCGTCGTGTAAATCTGGGCGTTCTTCCCACTTTTTCTATTCAGTTTCTTGGTTTTATAGCCTTTCCAGATTTTATTCAATATTGGTGGCAATGCTCACGGTTTTATGGTAGTACGCACTGACGTCAGCATCGCTCAAACCGACGGTTTTCACGTGAGCCTTGACTTTCCAACCGTCCTAGCCAATTACAGAGCTTACCTCGGCAAACAGAATAGGTACCCCTGCAGTCACAGTTGGGGCAGGGGTAACGTGGGTTTGAGAGATAACCTCCGTTCTAGTTACACCTTATTACCAACAACGCAGGGGTAACCCTGCCACCCGTTCTAGATACCCGGCTTTCGTGAAATATTCATGTTAGGTTATAACGGAGGAGATCCATTCAGTAAAATCATGACTTATTCGGTAGGTACTCTTAACAATATCGTCAACCGATTACTCAACAGGTGGCGGATTTGGCGCTAATATTGACCAACTCGCACCACTCGCTCGGCTACCCATTTCCCACTGCGCCTCACGTCAAGGGGATCATGGGGACGAATGTAGACGAAAATCCCAAACCACTTCCGAAGGTTAGTACTAAGAACTGAAACACTGTAAATACCATTAGTAGTACAGATAAGTCATTTTGGGCTAAATTATATATACTATTCCAACGCAACTCCTATATTTAACCAACACGTCGATAAATGTCTCGATTGCATGCAAACTAGAGAGGATTACGGCCAAATGTCAGCTCTTAATGTGAAAAGGAGAGAATTTAGCTCATTCAATATGATTTTATTTGTCTCTTGATGTCTCACAGAGTTTACCTGTAAAATTTCAGCTTCCTAGCGTTAACAGGAGAGAGTTTACTTTGTTCAGCTCATTCGGCACGCTAATTAGTGAAACAGAAAACTCTAACCAACTTGGTTTGTATACGTAAGAACTGTTCTCAAAAGGAAGATGAAGGAGGGGAAAGTTGGCAGCATTTAATGTAGTGTGGAATTTTCTGAGTGAAAAATGAATGCGTTTAGAAACACTTCCGTTACACTTCAAGCTCACATTGGTTTCTCAAGAACACGGTTTCGAGAAAACTGAATCTAAAGTTTTCCTAATTCTGATTGCCTTTCTAAATACTGTGCATTGAGGCTTGTTTTTACCAAAACGTGGCGTTCTTTACTGTTTGATCTCGACTGCTTTTTGAGGGTAACGAACTCGCTTTGCTTAAAATCGTTGGATCACTTTAAGCATTCAAGCGTCAAGCATTCAAACAAGTTTGCTCCTATGAATAAACATAAAAATATTGAAGGTAAGACACATTCTAACATGAAAACAGGTGATAAAGAAGTAGGCAGATTTTTACGCAATTGGTTGGCTGAATAAATATACCGTTGGAATGATCTAAATCAAATTAATGTGAAAAATAACGGTTTATCAAAGAAAGAACTTCTCAAACTACTTCAAAAATACATTTGCCTGCTTACTAGGCATGTTAGGAGCCTAGTTTTCCATTTTGTAAGAAGTTTCAATCAAAATTATCTTTAGGGTTAATTACGAATCATAGTGCTTACTCAGCACATATTTCAATGTGTTTTCCTATTGCTTTCAAGGATCTACAAGATTACATGGACAGTGCTGAGCACGGCGTTGTTCTCTTCAGCTGGGGCTCAATGCTCAGCGTCAAAGAGTTGAAAGCACTTGGAGCATACGAACCTCTCATCAAGATCTTTGGAAGGCTGAAGCAGAAAGTCCTCTGGAAATGGACGTCGTGGACTAATGAGGACCCGCCGGAGCTTCCTAATATCAAGTTCTCCTCGTGGCTGCCGCAGCAGAGCATCCTTGGTGAGGTTTCCTAATCAATCAATCACTGAAAGATCAATCAAACGATAAGCCTTAAGCTCTGTGAAAAACGTCTGCCAAGTCGAGTGGGCAGTACAATGTCCTCACTTATTACTTATTCATTTTATTTGTTGCGTTTACATACATTATTCAAAATTACAAAAATCAACAATTGTAAATCAAAATTTACAAAAATGGGAAAAAATTAACAAACAAGTTCCAGTCATGCAGCATGATCGTATGAGCGATCCTATTCACCCTAGAAATGTGAAATTTGATAAGGAGTTTCCCTAGACCATTAAAGGATGAACAAAATTACTGGTTCTATCCTGATCAGCAATGTGAGCTTAATTCTCTCCTGTTCACCGTAGGAAATTTAAATCTGACAGGGAGCTTATCTCGGACAGCAAAAGTATGAAATGACAGACTTCATCCTGAGCAGCCAGTACATTCCAACCTTTCCCAAAATTCGTGATATCACCCCAAAAGACGCACCGCGTACAAAAAATCCGAAGCCACAAAATGCTTGATATTGTCCAATTCGGGCCAAGCCAATAGTAGCATTCAACGGCTTGGCCGATTTTCGTCAGTTACACAAAAAACACCATTGCTTTTCTCCAAAAGTGGTGGGGGAATATCTCCTTCAATCGGACTTCCCTGATTTTCATTTCATTTCTATATAAGGATCAGTACGACCTCCGTATTGCCTCCGATTGCATAGCTCGACAACTTATTACACGAAACCAATACGAAATATGTAACACTGTTTCACAACTTTCTAATCCAAACTAGTGAAACTACTTCCATCCCATTATAAATGTCGTACTCTAGGAAAATTATCATACATTTGCGTTACGTATACTTCTCAGAAATACAGAGCCAAAGTGGGCTGTAAAGAGCACTGTACTAATCCTCAGTAACATTAAAGGGTTCAAATTTCCAATCAATTTATAAATGAATTATATTATTATTCAACATTCGGTATATATCTTCAGTCTTGCTGAGGTGTGTGAATCGATCACCACACTTACCAGTACGATTGTGCGATAGGTGAAAACCAGCCAATCCGTTGAAGAAGCGTTTCATTCAAAAACCCAGTTAACAAGAATGTGAAAATCCGACTATTGGCTTTGGTCAAATTGGATGATATCATGCACTTTTTTTGTTTGGCATCTTGAGTACGCGGATGAGGAGTAAACTATGACGGTAGAACTATCTGATATAATTACAATGGAATATTCTTTTTCGAGAAATTAAGTTTATTATCTCCTGTGTTGCCCATATTCGAACTAGTGTAGCGTAGGTTGGTTCATGAGTTTTCTTTCCATGAGCACCATCTAGATCAATGTAGTTATACGCAAGTAATGATGTTCTATTCAATATACACACCTCAAAAGAATTAAGGGGTCACTTTTTCTTGTAGACGCATAAGACCCCAGATCAATCGGACAAAGTTCATATTATATCACATGATTAGGTACCTAATGGAGATGGGATGCACCCTATTCTTTTTGTTTTTTCTCAAACACGAAGAAAGACCAGCGATATCAAGCTCAGACTTGAGCCAAAACAGATGGAATCGCGCTTCCTCAGGGTCATCAGCTCTAATCCGAGAACGGAATAAGATATTGCAATTCTGGCTTCACCATCGTGTTCAGCACTAAAAAATCTTTGAAATGAGGTGTCACTCGGCAAAAAATTGTTTCTAAGTATCCGAAAACCGGGGGATCAAAAAGTTCCCCATTGGGTAGTCCACACATTTTTTGGATTTTTATTCATTTTTATTTGCTTAAAACATAGTATCAGGCACCTCATAAGTGCATTCCAAGTTTCACTTCGATATCTCAGAAATAGTAGAGAAAAAATTGTAGAGGGGGAGGGGGTTACTTCTCTTGAGGAAAATGCTCAGATTCCATTCTGTTTTGGCTCATGTCTGAGCTTGATATCGGTGGTCTTTCTCCGGGGTTGAGAAAAAACAAAAAGAATAGGGTGCATTTCATCCCCATTAGGTACCTAATCATGAGACATTCTTTTGAGGTGTGTACAATGAATGAACTTCTTCTTTTTTTTTAAATAATGTGCAGCGTTGTAGGTATATTAGTGGTTATTGGCTCGACAAAATGTTTTTCATTTCCTAAGTGTTACAACTCTGTTGCAGCTCATAACAAGTCAAAACTCTTCATAACCCACGGAGGTCTGGGGGGTATGACGGAAGCCATCACCTACGGGGTTCCTATGCTTGGGTTTCCGGTTTTCGGTGATCAGCCCCGAAATATAAAGCTGATGGCTGCAGTTGGTTTCGGGGTCGGAATGGATATTTTCAACATGACTGAATCTTCGCTCTCTTGGGCCATCAATGAAGTTCTAAACAATCCCAGGTAGGTCACCATCTTTAAGATTCAGTATATAATTTATAATTTGGTTCCACGATTTGTAAAGCTTCACAATATTTTCACTCAATGAATTAAACTTGCAGGGGTGCTACTGCTATTGGTTTATTCTGCCTCGAACTATATATGCCCAGTCTCACTTGAATTTGGAGTGTAGCGACTATATATGGAATATAGCGGCTTAATTACCCCACATGATGTCATCGCGATCTCATCATTAGTATTTGCTGCGCCCGTGCGAACTTCAAATCCTTGTAACAAACATGACTACTACAGTTTTCATCCAATTTCGATGACATTTTAGGGGTTTGTACGGTTTAGGCTGTGGTGATTCCAATTGAATGTCATCTTTTCTTTCTATCAAGCATCACGTTTTTTATTTTTATTTAGTGGTTAAAGCCGCACCTCAACCATGAGGGACATTAGCGGCATCGAACAAGGTCCAAAGGGGCACTGCAAGTGGCACGATTCCAAGGGGGGGCCATGCTTCCCTCCACCACCAAACGGAGTGCCATCACGGACTCCAGTGACAAATCAGAGGGGGAAAAATAAGGGATACAGTTATGACGACTGTTTAGCCCTTAAAGCGGATAAAAAAACCTCGAAAATAAAATAATACAACTATTATACAATACAATATACTAATACAATAATACAATAATAATACTATAATAAATAATAATAATAATAATACAATAATAATAATAATAATAATATTAATAATAATAATAATAATACAATAATACAACATATTAAATATATGTTACCAAATATAATCGCCAAAGTGAAATAAAACTATGACTAGATTGTACAAAAATACATCGATCAGATATAACAGTTCGTAGTAGAGCTCAGTGACATTCAATGTATATTCCAATACATTCTTTTTGATTCTCCAGGTACAAAGAAGAAGCAGTGAAACGATCGATCCTCTTCAAAGACCGTCCAATGAAACCGGTGGACGAAGCCGTCTACTGGATAGAGTACGTCCTCCGGCACGGCAAAGCTCTTCAACCTGCGTCTGCCACAATGAAGTTTTACCAGCTCTATCTCATCGACGTCGGGGCGACGATTCTTCTATCGATTATTGTCGTCTATTTCGTCTTCAGACGCATCCTCTCCATCCTTATGAGGCTCGTGGTAAACAAGAATAAACGAGGGGCATCGAACAGCGCGTCACATAATGTAGAGAATAAAAATAAGACCCATTCCAAAAAGACTGATTAAAATCCTTAGTTCTTAAGCTAGGCAACTACTTACCAGCATTTTCCTAAAATCTATGCAAAATTGACTTTGATGCATTTATTACTAGGGCGCATAACTAGAACAGTGATTGGCTGGAGGGATTGGGTCTTGAGGTTCAGGTTAGATCTACCCAACTTATCTAAATCGAATTAGAGCATTCAATGAGCCCTATACCTCACTGAGTGCGCCGTAATTTTTCACTTCATTCTTCGCTCCATACCGGTATTGTAAAGCCACTAAAACTTGTCCACCAAGTTGGCGCGACAGTAGCGTAAACTCTTGCACCCAAGGCACAACTGTACCCAGGAACATTTGAGATAAAAACCATGATATCATGCAAAATCAGTTTTGTTGGTTGGTGTAGAACGCCTAGTCGGTCCTCAGTTTCGCTTGAAATATGGTGGCATTCGGATCTACAGGTTAAGAGAAAGCCCTAAGTGCTGGAATGACTATTTTAATTGTAACTTACTACATTTAGGATTTGAAATATCGAATATTGACCTATGTTTGTATTTTAATAACTCAATTATTGATTGATGATTGTTTGTTGTTTTCAAAGTCATTGATTGACTTGAAAATTTTTAAAAATGAACACAAAAAGAAAATTGATTTGAGAGATCTATCTAGGGATGATGGAATTAAACATCTTTTAGGGATTTCAATTAAACAATCTCAATATGAAATAGGGTTGGACCAAAATGAACTTGTTGTTGTTGAAAGTATGGTATGAAAAATGCAAGAACTTTCGTAATACCTATTCAACCAATATTGAATTTGCTAAAATCAGATGGTAAAAATGAAAATATTCCTTATAGGGAGTTAATTGGACGTTTTATGTATCAATTATGGTGGGAACAAGGCCTGGCGTATGTTATAGTGTGGCTTATTTTAGTCAGTTCCAAAAATGTTGTGACGTGATTCACTACAATCACTTGAAAAATGTTCTTAAATATTTGAATGGGACAAGAAGTGTTGGAATAAAATATATTAAAAATAATGTGAACAATTCTAAAATTAATGCATTTGCTGACTCCAATTTCGCGGATAATTTGGATGATCGAAAAAGTGTTTCAGATTTTGTAATTAAAATTAACAACAATTTACATAGTAGGTTGGAAATCTAAAAAACAAGAGCTTGTTGCGCTTTCTAGCGCTGAATCTGAGTATATTTCGTTGGCAAGCTGTGTTCATAAATATTTATTTCTGTCACAACTTTTACATGATTTTTTTTAATTAACGTGTACCCTATATTAGTTGAAAATCAGTCTTGCATTCGTATAGCATCTACGTTGGAGGCCAAAAGGTCAACAAATGTGGGTGTAAGGTATCATTTCGTGAAAAGACTAGTTGAAGAGAAAAAGGTTCAATTGATTTATGTTGAAAGTCAAGAAGCTGATTTGAAGACAACAAAATAAAATTTGAAGCTTTTAAGAAAAATATCGGTATGTCAACCTGTTGAAGTATACTTTCACTGCAATAATGTCCATAAAAATGTATTATTGTTAAATTATTCAATAAGATACTATGTTGAAACAAATGTTTGACAGATTTAAAGATAATTAACTTTGAAAAATAATGTATATGATTAGATGCAAATTTATAATAACAAGATTAAATTTGGGTTATTAATATTTGTAATGCCAAATGTTTACATTCATGGCAAAAATTGAAGTCATACTGCTATTTTGAGTCTGAGATATTTTTTAATTATCCTATATATATTAAGACAGAATGTTCATGTTCCTCAGTATTGATATTGTTTATAATGTTGATTTAAAATTAGAAACACCCCCGAATTCCCGGTTACCGCCTAACTTTATGTCCGGCGTTTTCTCGATGAACTCCTCGCATCTGATGAATGTGTTAGGTACCTACCTACTATATAACTTTGGATTTAAGAAATTGGGAGCAGTATTGTATGAGTCGGTAGTAATTTAGTCAAAAGAGTGATCAGGCGGTATCTGTATTTTGAAATCAGTAGGAACCTACCTATCTATCCAACGATTCTTATGATTATGGCATGTAAAGTAGCGTCTGCAGTGAAAATGCAGCATTCAAGATGAAGCAGATTTGATTTTATACTGTAGTGAATTCATAAGAAGGAGAATTTCATCAGTTACAGCAATAAACTAGTCATTTTTCGGATCAGAATGACATTATTTTTCGTCATCATATTTGCATATTATTGCGTCTGCTCGAAAAATGACTGGGAATCATGAAAGCAGACTTTCATTTTTTTAAGTGCTCACTACGATCAGTTGATACCTCAATTTTCAAGTGTCAACAAAATTTGTCAAAATTGACCCTAAATTTGAACATTGTCTGCAGCACAATGTCCATTAATTTTTCACTGTAGATTTGGTTTTCCTGTCTCAATGGCTTCATACCAACTTCCACAAATTTGAAACACCTAAGTTCTTCAAAACTTGGTATTTAATATACTGTAATGTAGAAAATGGATGTTAGGAACCCAAATACACCACATCATTAATTTTGTCAATGGACGTTAAAATTTGAAAAATAACACAGTTTAAAATCAACTAGTCTCCTGTTGTTTTCGTGACTACCAGCTTAGATATCGCATCGCTTCTTTCACACAATGCTTGTCGCATCTTTTCGATAGAATAATAGAAGAAAATATTTTCTCCGCTTTTTCGTCGTAATACATATACCCTATATTCCCCTGGTCCACAGAGGCCACAAACTGTCAGCAAAATGTATACCAGCTAACTAAGTAGAAAATTGAAAGGGAAGTGTCCATAAAAAAAAAATCAAGAGTAGTGGAGTCCAGCAATGGGTGAGCGAAACCAACTAGCGGTTGATACTGCCCAACCTTCAGTGGTTGATTCTACCTCTCCAGCACCAGTTGCATAATATGCGAACTGTGTCAACAAAATTTACAATATTTTTCTTAGAAAAAAGTGAAAAGGCTCCTGGCTGACAGTACTTGAACTCCTCAGCCCTACAAGACTGTTGAGCTGCTGAAGGGGCGTCTATTTCGCGACTGTCTCCGCCAGCCTTAGTTTTAAGACGGATTTACAATTGACTCAGGCGCGTATAAATGAGGGGTGGGGAGGGTTTGCCTCCCCTTACAGCACCAAACCCAAGAGATCTCACATGGACAGACGAGGGCTGGGGACGGCCACCATCGCGCTTTATATAGTGATTAATAGGCTGCCCTTAATCTCAAAGCGCAGGTTGTACTTGTCGCACCCTCGACCATTGACCTCCGAATTCCATCTGGTTAGCCGACAAAATTTGAAAATTTTGATATAAGGGTCGATATTACCAACATTGTTAACAAAGGGTGATGCCGATTCGGACCAATGTTCAGTTAGGATCGTATAACGTACGGTCGAGTTGCAACCAGGGTCATTTCGAAGGTTGTGTTGCGTTCGTCCCATTTCTGATTATGTTTACCTCTGGCCGTTTGTACCTCCGGAATTCACTGCTACTACCCCCAATAATGTACACGTAAATTGTGTCCATCGTGAATTCATAGCCCCAGGTGACAAATCGTAACGTAAAACAGTATGTTGCTGTTATCTTCCTCTTCCTGATAAGGCTGCTCAAAGTTTTGATAGTGTGTTATTGTTACAAAGAGAGGATCCTCGTTTTTTTCGATTCCGCGAACGGTAAGTGATCAAATTTAGTTGTTCCTATGAAACCTTGGAACCTAATCAACAATTTGAGTAGGCAATGGACGTTTTTTCTCAAAAATAACCATTGTGTCACAATTTTTTTTTCCAAATGTGCGATGTCTGTACCTCTGGCCAGTTTTGTGTTTGTAACTTTGGCCAACTACTTGGGTTATAATAACATCTATTTGAAATGGTTTCCTCGTTTAGGCTCACAGATTCAATCGCTGTTTTGTATAATGAACCCTTGGTTCACTGATGAGACCATTCAAACCTCCTGGAATTTACGATTCATTATGCATTCATTATTATTGATAGGCATTATAATAACATTCAAAGTCTCCTTTCTATTCGACATTTTCTGTAAGTAATTATGTTCCTAATGTTTTTTCAGATGCCACGAAGTATCGAGGGCGTTAAACGTACTCCCATTGACTTTGGAGGCAGCGAACTCTGAAGTGAGGAATGGAAGTAGCATCAATAAAGCCGCCGAAGCTCACGGATTTTCGAGATCAACGCTTCAATCATATGTGAAGAAGCATCTGGGTGGTGAAACGCCGATTGTCGTGAACAATAACTGTGCACACTGGAAAGTATTTAGTGAGGAAGAGGAAAAAGATTTGACCGAGTATCTGATTCACTGCAGTAAGTCGATGCATGGGCTGACTCTCAAATCTCTAGCTAAAATGGCCTTACAGTTTGCTGTGGTCAATTTAAAAAAAAACCTAAATTCTTGGAGGAAAATGAGAGAGCTGGGCGAAGATGGTTTCACGATTTCATGAGGTTTCATGAAAGGCTAACCCTCCGATCTCCATAGGCTACAAGCTTAGGAAGGGCTATGTGCTTTAATAAGCCCGTCATTGACGAATTCTTCCAGACTCGGGTACTTTTTAACTAAGTATAATTTTGGCCCAGAACAAATATAGAATGTCGACGGTTCAAAACCCCCCTAAAGTTGTCGCAGTCAAGGGAGTTAAGGCTGTGGGGGCTGTGACGTCAGGAGAGAGAGGCACTAATGTCACTGTCATCTGTGCTGTAAATGCTCTTAGGAATTTCATTCTTCCCATGTTGGTGTTTCCCCAAGTAAGGTTCCGCGACCATATGATGGTAGAAGCCCCTGTGGAACAGTTGGAGTCGCAAATCCTTCTGGATGGTCCAATTCTGCAATTTTCCTGAAATTCATGCAGCATCTCATTGATCACACTCATCGTGATCCTGGAAGAAAAATTCTTGTTCTGCTTGATAACTATGAAAGTTATCTATCTATCGACGTCATTGATTTGGCACAAAGAAACGGTGTGGTCATGCTCACTTTTCCATCCCATACGAGCCATAAACTACAACCACTTGATCGTTCTGTTTTCGAACCTTTCAAATTTTTCCATGATCAAGAAATGACTCTATTTATGCAGAATAATCCTAATAAAAGTGTATCAATTTATAATGTTGCTTCCATTTTCGGAAAAGCATATTCGGGTTCTTTTACTCCCAATTATATACAGGGTGGTTTCAGAGCAGCTGGAGTTAGCCCATTCAACCCTAACGTTTTCACAGAGGCTGATTTCGTTGCTAGCGCTCCATCATACCATCCTTACTCTCCACCAACCAGAGACGACATTGAATCTCCATAGACCAACTCTCACCAAAGCCACCCAGAAAACACGCTCCCCACGGCAGGACTTCTCGCAAGGCCGAACTCCAATTGGTTCGCCTGTTCCTGTTCGTTCTCACTACAGGAGCCCTCAAGACGTCCGTTCTCACTCAACCAGATCACCAACTGCCCCCAATAACAAAAAACGTCGTCGTCTGGGTAAATCCCGAGTGTTGGTCAGCACACCCGAAAAAGAGGAGCTGGAAAAATTGGCTGCAGGTCACAAGGGAAGAGGTGCTACTGCACCCATGAATAGGCTTATCTCCAAAAGCCCCCAAGTGAAAAAACCAACAAGGAATAAGTCGTCAAGCAGCAGCTCAGCCGGCGAAGATAGCAATATCTCGATTCATGATGAGAGTGATGTTGACTTTGATACAATGGCCTCCGAACTTCTTCAGGACGATTGGAAATTGAAAATCACGTGCTGTGGGATGCAGACCAATTGCAAAACAACGTAAACAATTGGGCTCTAGTTAAATTTTCATGTGGTAACGGTACAAAATTTTACGTTGGCGTTATCGTGAAAGTTGTTTCTCAATTGAAATTCATATGAAATTTGCCTGTAAAAAAGGTAGCAAATTTATTTGGCCACCACTTGAGGATTATTATTCTGTTGAATTTAATGACATTGAGAAACTTCTCCCTGTCCCCATTGAAGATAGATGGGGCAAAATGATGTTTCCCCTGTCATTTCAGGGCCTGAACGTGTTCTAGTCTCATTAGACTATGACCTTAATGTAGAATTTTTCGGTTTCACTAACTCTCAATTTTTTTCAACTATTTCGTTCAATTTCTAGTTTTAATTTAACTATGTTCTCTAAGCTATGTGCCATAGTTTTTTTTAGTTTATTTATTTATTTATTTTTTATTTATTTATTTTAGTTTTATTTATTTTTTTAATTTTGTTTTTATACTTGTGAAGAAGTACATAATGCACATAACAATCGTCAAGTTAATCGTCAAATTAATTTTATACATCGTCACAAAGATTCAAATGTACCTATATATATATATATATATATATATATATATATATATATATATATATATATATATATTAAAAACTCAATGTGAAATATTCTTGTTTACTGTACAAAGAATAAGTTTCGTTTTCACTATCTTGGTAAAACTTCTCAAACGCTCTTGACGAATCGCAGGTGGAATGAAGTTGTGATAAGCAATCCCTTGGTAAGTACACGAACTGATTTTGGGAGATTGTCAGTCGAAATCGAAGAATCTGCAGATCCGCTCGTTGACGGGTCTTGTAGTCATGCAAGTCACCTCTTTTGGCAATAGAGCTGGAGTTCTTATGTATGCTGTTCAGAGCTGTCAGTATATAGAGGCCATGAATTGTGAGGATGCCAAGTTCTCTAAACTAAGGTCTTGCGTGTGCATTATAATCCACTCCAGCAATAATCCTTACAGCTCTTTTTTGTAGCAGAAATGAACATCCCGCTCCAGGAGAGGCCCCCCACAATATTATGCCATATGACATGACCGAACCAAATAGTCCATGGTAAGCCATTACAAGTACCTCACGGGTTTACGAAAGTCTCCGCAACAGGTAGAGAGCTTTCGATAATTTTCCATGAACATAATCAATATGAGCAGACCATCTAACTTTGCTATCAATAAAAAAGCCAAGTAATTTCACAGAATTCTCGCTAGTAACTGCATTTGAATTAGAAATGGATAAATGTTGGGCTTTACCAGGATTAAGTTTCAGGTTATTAGTATTAAACCACTCTTCCGCCAACATCTCCTTCTTGGCGGAAATGGAGGAAGCACCGAATCGATTATGGTCACTTGAAAGGAAAGTTGAGTTGTCACCATATGGTGCGATAAAGTTTATTCAACTTAGGTTCTATTCTAAATTCACTTATGTTCTGCCAAACCTTTTTAGAGCAAGAGTTCTAGTGATATAGATAATTTTTATTCCTTAACAGAGACTGATAATTTATTGTGATGAAGAGTACTTTTTAATCTCAGGAAGCGTTTTTTATTGGTTCCCATTCAATCTACTGGGTGGCCGTAGGTACAATCAGATCTGGCCTGAGGTACATGCTGTGGTTGTTCCTCTGGCCAATTTCCACTTTTTTTTTTTTCTTTTTTTTTTTTCAAATTGTTCCTTTGAGAAGTGTAATTGGTATTTTTACGATTTCTCTTCACAGTTTGGTAGCTAAATAGTTACTATTTGAGAATATGATGAAAAATTTTAAATAGGTAAGTATACTAGTACCAAAACAACAATTCTTCAAAAAGTGATCAGAGGTACAGCACCTTCCTATTTTTTCAAATAGTAATCCTTATTTCGTCCTCCTATGTAGTAAATTTTAAATTCAATAGAAAAATTAGCCATTATATACCCACCCACGTTTTCAATGCAATCGTTCTCATACTCTAAAAACAGCGATTTTCAAGTAAGATGTAGACATCTTACGTCATTAAAACTCCAATGATTAAAGGTTTCATGTAGTACTTATATATTACGACGAAATCTCTCTCCTTTGCACAAAGTAGTAGTGGAGTCCAGCATTGGAGGGAGAGAATCTACCAGCGGTTGATACTGTCCCATCTTCAGTGAAAGATCCTACCCCTCTAGTACTTGTTGCATTATATCACATGTGTGGCTACAACAGCAATTTTTTGCCAAGAGAACAGAAGGTTATTATTAATCTTGACCTGATAATGAATAAGAAAACATAATTATATTTTTTTTAAAGAACGTGAATTAAAGAATTATTTTTCAATTTGGAAAATTGAAAAAAAAAGTTGCTGACATATTGCTTAAAACAAGGTTACCTAGTATGAAGTATTAAATACGGAATTGGCCTTTAATAGGAGATATTTTGTATTGACTCACCGCGGTTTGAAGAAATAAGTGACTCTTCGAAAAATATGAGTAATGTGAATAAAATACAATACTTATTCATTTCTTATCCGCAAGAATGCTCGTATATTGAAAATATCACAATAAGGTATTTTCTTGATACAAAGATTAGCGAGTAAGTACCTACCAACCTACCTAAACAACAAGAAGTAGTCCCTATCAAAAACCTCGCTGGCTTGAAAATGATATTGAACAAAAGACGAGAGGGATAATTAAAATGCACTAGAGTGTCAACCGAGAAACACATGTCATTGAATTTTCAATGTTGTCAATTTCAATTTGTCATTGAAACACATGTCAACCGAGAAAACACATTTTATTGATAATAATACTGCGACACAATCTTGAAGCTTATATTCAATGGCACACGTCCAAATTACCAGCATTTTTCCCAAGTAGTACTCACATCTAACAATTCGATTTACTCAAGTTTCCACTCATTAATGAAGATTGACCTACGCGTCATTTCTTTTAATTTCCTACAGGTGAGTACCTCAAGAATTTCGCAATCGGAAAGCAAGAAAATGGAGCAAACCTAATTAAAAAAGGGTTTATTATTTCCGTATTGTCACGTTCCGTATTTTTCTGGATCGAACGTGGTAAATATCCGTTGTCTACATCCTGGGGACGTCATTACTCGATTTTGGGAGCTATAAAATTGATAGAAAGACCATGGAGGATATTAAAATAAACATATTGGTAAGAAATGCATGCATTACAGGGACGTCTCTAGACCAAAATCTAGATCGAACAAAAAAAAAAAAAAAAAAAACTGTCACGGAAATCAGATGAATATAGTAAAAATATCACGAATTATCGCAATCACCCCGTCTATTCACCCCTTTCCATCATGAAATGTGAAGCTCCTGACATATTTTCAAAACTAGACCGAATTCATAATTTAACAAAGAAAGAATCACGGAAATTGGACGAGAATAATTAAAAAATTATCATTTATCAGTATTACCCCTCCATTCACCCCCTCCCATGATGAAATTTGAAACTCTAGACATGTGTTCCAAAACTAAATCATATTAAGTATTGATGGAACAAAATAAGAATCTCGTAAATCGGTCGAGATTTTTTTGCATGGGCAGCGCCTGAAAGAATCGGCAATTACCCCTCCACAGCTCACCGCGGTAGCAAATCCGAAATTCCCAAGGTTTGTTGCGCCACTAGACATATTGGAATCGTACAAAATAAGAATCACGAAAATCGGTTGAAAATGGTCGCCTGGGTGGCATCGACAAAATCTGTGGAAAAATTACGTTGTTTCGGCTTTTTCCCCCTCCCCCTCTTCCATCATGAAATTTAAAATTTCCGGAGTTTATTGCACAACTAGTAAAGTTGAGATCACCCCAATCGATCGATTCTAATAGTCGTCCCTCTTAAGAAAGCCTTGCCTTTAATACATCACTACAGCGGGACGTCATAAAAATAAAAAGGCAAAATCCAGAAATCCTCGTTTAACTTCGTTGATTTCTGATAGGTACCTACTCTATTTTACTGCAGACCGGAGCCGAAATGATTGAATAAGGTCTGAATAAGGTGGCAGAAGGAAGAAAATTAATTTTTGACATTCACATATTAAATTCATGAATAAGTGGTTAACACTACACACTAGATCCGAATACCACCACACACTCATCAGGCGAAACTGAGGACCGACAAGGCGTACTACACCAACCAACAAAACTGATTTTGCATGATATCATGGGTTTTATCTCAAATGTTCCTGGGTACAGATGTGCCTTGTGTGCAAGAGTTTACGCTACTGTCGCGCCAACTTGGTGGACAATTTTTAGTGGCTTTACAATACCGGTATGGAGCGAAGAAAGAAGTGAAATACACTGCCAAGGAAATGGCACATGAGCTTCCTCGTGACCTTCACAGTACGTCACCATTAAATTCCAGAAAACTAGAAACGACCGGTTCTAGCATCAGGGAATTAATAAGGTGGGAAAATGGAAGCTGAATGGCACATATAATAAATGAAATTAATAAGGAAAATTTTGATTTTAATATGGGACCATCCAGGATGTAGTCCGGATGTTCCTCATAACTAAGCTTTGACCGTAACAAAAACATCACTTTCGCGCATGCGCCAAGCGTACCGCTGCTGATGATCGCGAAGAATTTGATACGGGACCTCAAGAAACCTTGCCCGTATCATCACTGAAAATCTGACCGTAATCTGTTCACAATTGCCTGAGTTATGACCGAAACAAGAAAATTTTGTTTGTGCCTGCGCAGAGGCTACCGATGATTCGATCATGACGGAACTGATAGGGGACCATGTAGAGCTATACCCGCACGATCCCTAAAAATTTGAAGAAAATCGCATCAAAATTGTGGAAATTACGGCTGTTGCAAGGACCGTAACAAGAATATTTCGTTCACGCATGCGCATAGCGTACCGCTAATGCAATTATGATGATTGTCTTATGGGACATTAAGGGACCTTACCCACATAATCCCTGAAAATCTGACCGAAATCCGTTCACAATTGCCTGAGTTATGACCGAAACAAGAAAATTTTGTTTGCGCCTGCGCAGAGGTTACCGTTGATTTGATCATGATGGAACTGATAGGGAACCATGTAGAGCTTAACCCACACGATCCCTGAAAATTTGGTTAAAATCGGATCGAAATTGTGGAAATTGATTTTGGAGCAGAAAATTTTTTTTCATTTCGATAGTGAAAACAAAGCTTCCGCTGCCTTGCAGTCTCGGAAGCAAAATTTCGGCGCACTCAGTATAGGGCTCAGTGAATGCTCTAGTTCGATTTAGATAAGTTGGGTAGATCTAACCTGAACCTCAAGACCCAATGCCTCCAGCCAATCACTGTTCTAGTTATGCGCCAATAATAAATGAATCATAGCCAATTTTGCATAGATTTTAGGAAAATGCTGGTAAGTAGTTGTCTAGCTTAAGAACTAAGGCTTTTAATCAGTCTTTTTGGAATGGGTCTTATTTTTATTCTCTACATTATGTGACGCGCCGTTCGATGCCCCTCGTTTATTCTTGTTTACCACGAGCCTCATAAGGATGGAGAGGATGCGTCTGAAGACGAAATAGACGACAATAATCGATAGAAAAATCGTCGCCCCGACGTCGATGAGATAGAGCTGATAAAACTTCATTGTGGCAGACGCAGGTTGAAGAGCTTTGCCGTGCCGGAGGACGTACTCTATCCAGTAGACGGCTTCGTCCACCGGTTTCATTGGACGGTCTTTGAAGAGGATCGATCGTTTCACTGCTTCTTCTTTGTACCTGGAGAATAAAAAAAATGAATTGGAATATACATTAAACGTATCGGATCTTCACGACAGGAATAATTCAGAACTTACGCTTGGAGTAGTGTAAATTTAGTCGCATATACATCACCAGTATCGCAAAGCTAGTGACGTGAAGCAGGAAAGTTAAAGAAAATCATTTGAATACCTAAAGCCACGTCCACACTATGCGGAAGGAGGGTGGGCACCCTGTAGGATCCGCAAAGCCGATCCGCGAAGCAAGCAAGTGTGGACTGACTGGGAAGGACGAGGGTGATCAAGGGAGAACGCAAACCGACTCAAGTCGGTCTAGATCAACAAAGCAGATCCTACTGGTGCAGTCTGGACTGGGGCAGTTAGGATTAACGTAATGAAATTTGCGTACATTTTCCAGCATAATGTTGTGCATACATTTTTTAATGTTCTAGTTGATTATTGATAAACTTTTCTTGAGTAATATTCCATTAAATTATATGTTTAACAATTTTGCAATAGTTTTTATGACCCTTATGGTGGAGGTGCGACTTGAACCACTAAATAAAAATAAATACAAATAAAAAACGTGATGCTTGATAGAGAGGAAAGATGGCATTCAATGGGGATCATTGCAGCCTAAACCTTACAACCCCCTAAAATGTCATCGAAATTGGATGAAAACTGTAGTAGTCATGTTCGTTACAAGGATTTAAAATTCGCACGTGCACAGCAACTACTAATGATGAGATCGTGATGATACTTATATGGGGTAATTAAGTCGCTATTTTCCAATTACACTCCAAATTCAAGTGAGACTGGGCATATATAGTTCGAGGCAGAATAAACCAATAACAGCAGCACGCCTGTCAATACAATTCACTGAGTGAAAATATTGTGAAGCTTTACAAATCTTGGAACCAAAGTATAAACGATATACTGATGCTCAAAGATGGTGACCTACCTGGGATTGTTTAGAACTTCATTGATGGCCCAAGTGAGCGAGGATTCAGTCATGTTGAAAATATCCATTCCGACCCCAAAACCAGCGGCAGCCATCAGCTTTATATTTCGGTGCTGATCACCGAAAACCGGGAAACCGAGCATAGGAACCCCGTAGGTGATGGCTTCCGTCAAACCCCCCAGACCTCCGTGGGTTATGAAGAGTTTTGTCTTGTTATGAGCTGCAACAGAGTTGTAACACTTAGGAAGTGAAAAAGTTTTGTCGAGCCAACAATCACTAATATACTTACAACGCTGCAAATTATTAAAAGAAGGTTTATTCAATATACATATATTGAATTCATTACTTGCGTATAACTCCATAGATGAAGGTGGTGCTCACGGAAAGAACGTAAGAACCCACTTACGCTACACTAGTCCGAATATGAGCAATACAGGTGATAATAAACTTGATTTCTTGAAAAAGAAAATTCCATTGTAATTATATCAGATAGTTCTACCGTCATAGTTTACTTCTCATCCGCGTACTCAAGATGCCAAGCAAAAAAAGTGCATGATGTCATCCAATTCGACCCAAGCCTATAGTCGGATTCTCTCATTCTTTTTTACAGTTTTTGAGTTAGACGCTTCTTCAACGGATTGGCCGATTTTCACCTATCGCACAATCGTACTGGTAAGTGTGGTGATCGATTCACACACCTCAGCAAGACTGAAGATATATACCGAATGTTGAATAATAATATATTTCATTTATAAATTAAATGGAGATTTGAACGCTTTAATGTTACTGAGGATTAGTACAGTGCTCTTTACAGCCCACTTTGCCTCTGCATTCCTGAAAAGTATACGTAACGCAAATGTATGATTATTTTTAAAGAGTACGACATTCAAAATGGGATGGAAGTAGTTTCACAAAATGGGATTCGTAAGATATGAAACAGTGTTACATACTTCGTAGTGGTCTCGTGTTATAAGTTGTCGAGCTATGCAATAGGAGGCAATACGGAGGTCGTACTGATCCTTATATAGAAATGAAATGAAAATCAGGGAAGTCCGATTGAAGGAGATATTCCCCCACCACTTTTGGTTTGTTTGATCTAGAACTTTTCTAAATCAGCAAAGGTGTTTTTTTTTTTTTTTTTTTTTTTTTTTTTTTTTTTAACTGACGAAAGTCGGCTAAGCAGTTGAAGTTCACTCAACGCCCAAACGCAGTCAAGACGAGTGCGAGAATGCGAATATTGGGTTGGCCCAAATTGGACAATATCATGCATTTCGAGGCTTCGCATCGTACGTGGTGCGTCTTTTGGGGGATATCACGCATTTTTGGTGGTCTATAGCAGGTGGAATGTACTGGCTGCTCAGGATGAAGTTAGTCATTTCATACTTTTGTTGTCCGAGATAAACTCCCTGTCAGATTTGAATTTCCTAGGGTGAACAGGAGCGAAATCACATAGCTGATCAGGATAGAACCAGTAATTTTAATCATCCCTTAATGCCCTAGGGAAACTCCTATTTAAATTTCACATTTCTAGGGTGAATAGGAGATAATTTAGCTAACTTAGCTGAACAGAATAGATCCCTTCAATTCATTAGCCTCATAATGTATCAGAAAATCTCCCTATCAAATTTCAACTTCCTAGAGTAAGCAGGAGAGAATTTAGTTCGCTCAGCTTTTCAGGAAAGAGCCCCTGTGTTTATTCGTATCTTGATGCCCCAGAGAGAGTCGCGCTATCAAATTTCAACTTCCTAGAGTGAACCGAAGAGAATTTAATTCGCTCAACTGATCAGGACTTAGTCGTTGCGGCTTCAAAACCCCAAAAGGCACATTTTAATGAAATTTACGTTTATTTTTGGTCTCCAAAATCAAAATTTTCACTCGCATTTTACGTTTTAAACCGTTCTGAACGTCTTTGGTTCCGCGCGCGCGCGCGTGTGTGTGTGTGTGTGTGTGTGTCAGCGCCAAAGTAACGTTTCAGGACGCGTAGAACACTAAGGTGCCGTCAAAATTGCTGAAAGATGCTGTCTTCCCATAGAACCAGCGAAAGAATGCCGGAAATGCTGAAAAAAATGCGTTCCACACTATGGTTTTTTTCCGCCTTAATCGAGTAAATTTCAACGGTTTTTGCTCGGGTTAGTCTTAAAATGTTCGTTAAAGTTCCAATTCGATCCCATACGAGTTTCGAGACATGAAATTATTTTTTCCGATTGTAGTGAACGAAAATGAAGACGAAAACGTTGGCTTTTGAGCTTCAGCGCTTCCTTATTTCGTCAAAACGTAGTTACTCTAAACTTCGCCTTCGAAACCTCTTGATCATGGGATCTCTCCCGTTTGCCTTTCTACGCACATAAAATAATGGCCTATCTTTATTAGGCCTAACAAACTTTTCGGGGTTCCACATAGTTTTATAAGATTTAATTTTTTTAAAGTAATTTCCAAAAGAAAAAAACTTCTGCCAAGTTGGGTGGGCATTATAACTTTCTCACAATTATAACATGGACGTATAGAATTAGTAGAAGAACAAACATTTAACATCTGAACGTAGGAACATTCAACATCTGACTGTTTTGTTAGTACTGATATGTTCTTAAAACTATACTTTTCGTGGTTCCACATAAGGTTCCGCGTTTGATAGTAATTTCCAACAGAAAAAAACGTCTGCCAAGTTGGGTGGGCAGTTGGGGGACATCCTCACATATTGTAACATGAGTTGTAGGTCTCGATGGTATCCCACTATATCCCATCGCATCTATACATCCAACACCAAGCGAGCAACATCCGCTACACACGTTAAACCTACACTTAGTGATCTACCGTTTCCAATCCTTCTACAAGTCCCACTCGACAGTAAAAGATCATCCTATCTATACAGCCACGCCTAGCGAGAGAAGCGAGATACGTCCTCTACATGTTTGAGGACGTCAACATCCACACAGACGAGCCGCGGGGTTCGGGCTGGACGTGGAGGCGAGCGAAGCGAGCCGGAGCGGCTAGTAAGTAATAAATGGGGAAGCTGTACTTACTGCCCACTCGACTTGGCAGACGTTTTTCACAGAGCATAAGGTTTATCGTTTGATTGATCTTTCAGTTATTGATTTATTAGGAAACCTCACCAAGGATGCTCTGCTGCGGCAGCCACGAGGAGAACTTGATGTTGGGAAGCTCCGGCGGGTCCTCTTTAGCATAAGACATCCATTTCCAAAGGACTTTTTGCTTCAGCCCTCCAAAGATCTTGATGAGAGGTTCATATGCTCCGAGTTTTCTCAACTCTTTGACACTGAGAATG
Source organism: Adelphocoris suturalis (assembly GCA_030762985.1). NCBI lineage: Eukaryota > Metazoa > Arthropoda > Insecta > Hemiptera > Miridae > Adelphocoris > Adelphocoris suturalis. The sequence continues at coordinate 112,422,249 of CM061040.1, read as the reverse complement.
GAGCCCCAGCAGAAGAGAATAACGCCGTGCTCAGCACTGTCCATATAATCTTGTAGATCCTTGAAAGCAATAGGAGAACATTGAAACATGTGCTGTGTAAGCACTATGATTCCTAATTAACCCTAAAGATAATATTGATTGAAACATCTTATAAAATGGAAAACTGGGCTCGAAACATGCCTAGTAAGCAGGCATGTATTTTTTTTAAATTACGAGTAGTTATTTCTTCGATAAACCATTATTTTTCACATTAATTTTATTTAGATCATTCCAACGGTATATTTATTCAGCCAACCAATTGCATAAAAATGTGCCTACTTCTTTATCACTTGTCTTCAAGTTAAAACGTTACTTACCTTCAATATTTTCATTTTTATTCATAGGAGCAAGCTTGTTTGAATGCTTGACGCTTAAATGCTTAAAATGAACCAACGATTTTAACCAAAGAGAGTTCGTTAGCCTCAAAAAACAGTCGAGATCAAACAGTGAAGAACGCCACGTTTTGACATTACAAGCATCAACGCACAGTATTTAGAAAGGCAATCAGATTAGGAAAACTACAAATTCAGATTTCTCGAAACCGTGTTTTAGAGAAAGCAATGTGAGCTTGAAGTGTAACGGAAGTGTTTTTAAATACTTTCACTTTTCACTCAGAAAATTCCACACTACATTAAATGCTGCCAACTTTCCCCTCCTTCATCTTCCTTTTGAGAACTGTTCTTAAGTATACAAACCAAGTTGGTTAGAGTTTTCTGTTTCACTAATTAGTGTGCCGAATGAGCTGAATTCTCTCCTATTCACCATAGGCAGTTGAAATTTGGTAGAAACCCTCTCGGTGACATCAAGATACGAATGAAATGACTGGCTTCACCCTGATCAGCTAAATGAACCAAATTCTTTCCTGTTAACAAGTTGAAATTTGATAGAGTTTCTCCGTGACATCAAGAGGCGAATGAAATCATGGGCACCATCCTGATCAGCTGAATGAACTGAATTCTCCCCTGAAATTTGGCCGTAATCCTCTCTAGTTTGCATGCCATCGAGACATTTATCGACATGTTGGTTAAATCTATGAGTTGCATTGTAGTATGAATTGGAATAGTATGAACAATTTAACCCAAAATAACTTATCTGTACTACGCACTATGCGCAGTCTTTCAGTTCTTAGTACTAACCTTTGGAAGTGGTTTGGGATTTTCGTCAACATTCGTCCCCATGATCCCCTTGACGTGAGGCGCAGTGGGAAATGGGTAGCCGAGCGAGTGGTGCGAGTTGGTCAATATTAGCGCCAAATCTGCCACCTGTTGAGTAATCGATTTCCTTTCCTCCCATCCTTCGTACCTGCACAAGTTGCTTATACAACAGTATATCGTATTGTTAAGTACATGATGCATGCATTACAGGGGCGTCCCTATGAATGTATTATATACGATATTGGTAAGAATACCTACCGAATAAGTCATGATTTCACTTAATGGATCTCCTCCGTTATAACCCAACATGAATATTTCACTAAAAGAACTGCTCTTATAAATTGGTTGAAAATATCAAGATATATCGGTAATCCCCCCTCTTTTCAACATTAAAATTTTAAATTAAAAATCGCTGTAAATTATTACACAAAATGTTTATTATTTATGTGTTAGATAGCCCTTCTACGCAGATCATTGGTCTATCATTATTGAACCCCGTTTGTAATATATGATCAGAATATGTCGCATCGTACCTCCGAAGTGTTCACTCTTTTACAGTTCCAAAACTCCGCAATTTTACGCTTCACAGTGAAGATGTTTAAAAAAACCTGAAAATGATGCTTGAAGTAATTTACGTTAGCGCATGCGTAGAATGGGGTAATGATTTCAGACAAATGAAATTGGTAGGGGACAATCTACAACCTAACCCACCAATTTCCAGAAAATGTAATAAAAATCCGATGAAAACTAGACGTTGTTCCTGTGAGACTTTCGCGCATGCGCAGGAGCTAATAATGATGAGTCATGTTGAAATCATTTGAAAGTCATGCAGCATGATCGCATGAGCGAATATTCTCATGTTATTATGTTCTAATGCTGAATAGTTTGAAAGATTGTGCTTTTTGAGTGCAAAGAATATGTTTATGTTAACCATTATTTTTATGGCAAAAACGTATTCTAATAGTAATCTGCTATTCAAAGAGAGCTTTTAGATTTTTCGGTTTTTATGAAGTTTATATCTATTTTATAGCGAATTTGAAGTAAAAAATGAAATAAAAAATTTAAGTAAATTTTGCAGCATTATTTTTTCTACTTTTCTTTTTTTTAAGGTTTAAGCCGCACCTCAACCAGAGAGTCATTAGCGGCAAAAATTTTAATATTCCATTTTATATTTTATAAACTTCATTTGAGCAATATTCCACTAAAAATCATGTATTTAACCATTTCTAGTCATTTATAGTGATTTTTTCATACCTTTTTTTGACATTTGAACAATTTGATGTGCTCAAAAAGTGCTGGCCAAAAAACGCATCCTTTCGTTTAAAAAGCTTAATTTTTTGGCGAAGAACGGAATGTTTACCTCAATCCTAAGGAAAGATATCGTCTGGAATGACACACACACACACACATATATATATATTTTTTCTTTATGACACGGTATTTACATATTCCAGATAAAGTCTAACATTTTCCGAATTGAATCCAACATTTTCCAAATGAACAACATTTTCCAAATGAACAACATTTTCCAAATGAACAACATTTTCCAAATGGAATCCAACATTATATGCAATTTCAAAAAATCGAAAAAAGAACCTCATGATGAATTTTTTGATAAATTATCCTTTTTTAGGATATTATTGATTATTTGCCACCATTTTCGATTTTTCAAATCGTTCCTAAGATTAGATAACGTCTTCACTTTTTAAACAAAATTTAACTTTTTCCAAATAGTAGGTACACATTTTCCAAATTGAACAAGCATTTTCTAAAATGAACCCAACATTTTCCAAATGAATTCAACGTTTTCCAAATGAATTTAACATTTTCCAAATTAAATTCAACAATTTTCAAATTGAATTTAAACTATTTCTAAATCAAAATTGAACATTTTATAAATTTCATGAACTTTTTTTAAGGTTAGATATTGAGTTCTATTTATAAAATGTCTAATTTTATTTGAAAAATCTACATTTTTCAGATCTTAGGAACGATCTGAAAAATCAAAAATGGTGACAAAAGATGAATAATATCCCAAAAAAAGGATAATGTATCAAAAAATTCATTATGAGGTTCTTTTTTCGATTTTTTTGGAATCGCATATAATATTGGATTTTATTTGGAAAATGTTCAATCCGTCTGAAAATGTTGGATTCGATCTGGAAAATATTGAATAAAATCTGGAAAGGCTATAAAACCAAATAACTGAATAGAAAAAGTGGGAAGGACGCCCAGATTTGCACGACGCCTTGGGATCAAGGAAGTTGTAGTTATACACGACCTTACCTGGGGTGGCTCCGTTCAAAAGATCAGCATCTTGAATCTTTGTTGTATAGAAACAAAATTAGCTCAGAGCTCACTTCGCTGGTTACAATGGTCCTTCAAGTTGTAATCATACTCTACACACCCAGAGAGGTGCCGAAAGATCAGGAATCTTGAGTTGAATAGGAACAAAATTAGCTACAGTTCTCACTCGGGTGGTGATGTGAATATGCTAATGGTGTGTGTATATACTTTTCATTTCAGAAGATATCCGTATTTAGAATTGAGAATAAAAAATCCGTTTCTTTGCAGGAAAATCAAACATTCCATGAGAAAGGATGGGTAACAAACTCATGTGATAATCTGACGAATTCAGACTCTTTTTGGGTCGAATAAATTAATTGTTTCAAACATGTGCTGAAAAAATCTTACTAAAAACAGCTAAAATCATTAAATTTATAATTTTTGTGAACAAGAAAATTAATAATTATTTTAGACACATAATTATGCTGAAAAATTACTTATATACACGCGTTAAAAAACCGATAAAACTGCAAAAACTGCTCAAAAGCCAAAAGCTTTGTTTAAATATAAGATTATTAATTAGATCACGTTTCAATTTTCCATAAAATTGGTTATTAATCATTTCTTCTTTAATTTTTTTCTTTGGTTTTTTAATTTTTTCTTTCATTTTTTAAAATTGGTTATTAATCATTTCTTCATTAATCTTTCAGCGCTCAAAATGCCCAAATTTCAAAACAATATAGGTACGAAACTTTGCTGATACGGTCATGCTTCATGGCTGTAACTTTTTTAGTCCCACCAGAGAGCTCTCTGATTTTACAAAAGCCGGGAAATCGTAATGTTTATGTACTAATTATGAGATGTTTATGTACCTATATGTTTATAAATAAAGATAAAGTTGGGAATAATTAATGTAAGAAATTGACCTATTTACATTCACTAGGTACCTACTGTATTTCCCATACCTCACGTTTTCATCAGCCCTCTGTTGATAGAAAACAGTCACGTAAAAGTAATCGATTGCTTTGACTACTACAGATAGAACTGTGTTTTTGACTCGTTCGAAGAAATTTAGCTCATCCGTGAAATCGGTGAGGAAATGTGACATGTAGGCCGGATTGTCGGGAAGACCGGACATTTCATTTAACCAGAGGTAGTCGGGGTTTGACGAAAATGCCACTCCAGTCGCCTTGAACCTGTTTCGAAACATCGAATAATAGAATTTATTAACACGTTATGAAGAAATTATGAACAATTTGATCGTAGTTAGGTAAATGGTACATTACTAGCTGAATCTGCTCTCTTCGCTCGTATTTTTTATTGCATTCAATAAACCCCCAAAAAAGACGCTCTGCGTACAAAAGATGCCAAGCCGCAAAAATCATGATGTCATGAAATGAAAATCAGGGAAGTCCGTGTGAAGAAGATATTTCCCCACCACTTAAGGGGAATAGCAGTGGTGTTTATAGTGTAATTGGCGAAAATCGGCCAAGTCCCCACCCATCCCTGACCATCTCTAGACGTCCCTAATTATCTTTTCCCAATGTCTAACAAATCCAAAAACACATTGACCGCCCTCGAAACTACAGGCCTAACCTTCCCCGATACAGGCGCGAGTAGATAAATGTGTATTGAATGCAAATAGGTATTTGGGTTGCTTGGGGACCAGAATGTGAACAAACGTTGCTTGCCAACTTCGGACCTATTCGGTTTGCGCTCCCAAGGTCCGCTATGTAACTTACGAAAACGTTGCCAATCGCGAAGCATCATCTACTAACCAATTTACTGGGAGTTGGACGATTTGGAAACAGGTCGAAGGGTTGGAGTTATTTGTTGTCAACATGTTGCCTACAATATTTTTGCTTCCTCACTACCGACGGTAGGGAAGCTTGGTGTTCGCGATTGAAGTCGAAAAAAATTGTGTCCCCCAAAACCAAAATTTCCACTTGATTTTTTCATTTCAGGGCTCACTAATCAATTTCGGTTCCGCCTATGCCTGTCTGATGTCTGTCTATCTGAGGTAAATCCTTGATATTATACAGTACCTATGTAAGAGGTAGGAGAAATGTTCCTGAAAGAAGAAGAACTCCCCAATGACCATGTCGTACGTTTTGTCTGAGCTCAGCAGTTCTTTGAACTCGGAGAATTTTTCGCAGCCGTGCGCTGGAAAGTCCAAGTTCATCGCTCTCATGAAGAAAGCGTTTGCAATCACCGAACGTCTCCCCCAGTCCACCATGCTGAGTTCCTCTGTACAATCCAATAATGTTTGATTTGTTGTGAAGATTAAGGTAAAAAAAGGCACAAAAATTAATACAAAACCTTGACTGAATTTATACTACTGGAAGGTGTAGGTACGAGGTACGAACACGAACTAAAAGCGAAAGTGTTCTATCGTATCAGCGCAATATCAATATTGTGAACCTACAACTTAAGCTTATACAGACTGCTTCCACAAACAGACCGAAGAACGTTAGACCGAAGTCGTACAAGAGTGGTAGCAAGGAGTTACCAAACAATTTGCAAATCGGGGGCCAGAGCAGTCATGCCCCTCTATCCTTCAAGGAAATATACCACAAAAGTCGTTCATATGCTGTTTCGCAGTGCCCAATTCGGGATCATTGATATATATATATATATATATAAATATATATATATATATATATATATATATATATATATATATATATATATAGAATTTAAGCCGCGTCTCAACCGGAAGGGTCATTAGCGGCAATCAAAAAGGGGTGTCAAAAGGACACTGCAACAGGCACGATTCTAAGGGGAGCCATGTTGACCGTCCGTCACTAAACGGATTGCCTTCACGGACTCCACTGGAAAATACTATATTGATAACTCCACTGGTAAATACTATATTCAGGGGTGCCCACAGGGGGGGGTCACGACGCACACTGCGTCGTTAAAATTTTTTTGGGGGGGGTTACAAAAATGAGTATTTTTTTAATTTTTTTATGAACAAGTAATAAGATTTATACTAACAATTTGCTAGCGTCAGCTGTTTTCAATTCTTTATCACATCAGTGTGTCATTTACATTACCTATTTAATAAATATTTTAGTTTGGGGGGGGGGGGGGTCGGGGGTTGGGGGGGGGGGGGGGGGGGGGGGGGGGGGGCTCGAGTCGTTGCGCTTGGGGGGGGGGGGGCACCCCTGCTATATTGATCGCTGAACTATGATCAATCGGGGGCAATTGAATTTACTGATTATGCAAAGGAATGTCTAATAATTGAAAAGTGGTTCATAAGAAGAAAAGTTTGGGAGACTTTATTATGCGATCGGTGATCGGACGGTATAGAGATCTATACCTGTATTGGATGAAACAGTAAGTAAGAAATATGACCATGGTCGCTACTATCGTAATATAACCTGACAAATGCACAGTATACCTAAGAATATGTAAGCCAGTTCAGAATGTTCAGGAAAATGAAGGGTTGTCCGGTCATCAAATCCAAATATAATGAGTTAATTACTTCAATACAAAAGTACTTCAGAATGCTATAGGTAAAAGCAATGCAATCTTAATGCTAGGCCTATGGGGAATATCTTCTAGGGTAAGATCGGTGATACAAAATATAAGATTCGCATGGCTTAAATAGGTACACATGGAGAGAAAGTACTGTGGCTATCAACTTCGGGAACAATAAACCTAATGGATATCTGGGAATAATGGGTTGCTGATCTTAAGGGTTCGATACATGATATACAAGAGTTTGGTGAAGAAATGCACTTCTAAAGAATTTCAGGACGTTGGTTCGTCAATACTGATGAAGCTATTAAAGATGTAATATACAAGGCATATGGTATAAGATTTGTTTGAATCAGTAGTTCGGTAGATGATTGACGACAAAACTTCAAAGATAGATTAAACACACTGTTTCTAGTGTGATCGGCAGAAAGAACGGTTAACAAATAAAGCAAAAACATATGACTTACTGAATCGTCTTCACGAAGAAAGCAGGATTAGTAGGTCTATAGCAAGTTCGGTAACACAACCCTCGTCCCTCTAATATACGAAGCCTAGCTTCAGAGGGACGTCCGAAAAATAGGTTTGGCAGTATAGCAAACATTCAACCTCCTTTAAAGATGGTCGGATTCCACAAAACCGATACCACCATTGTATGCTACGCCCCAAAAACCTTTGGTAAACACTTTAAGCCCAGTTTGACCAAAAATGTCGATGACGGGGTTTTTCCCCCTAGATCCTTCGTATGAGTATATTAGCTTCAAAAATTGAACAAGAGTGCCACTACTCGACAAAGTGAATTTTTTTAAAAGGTTTACATACCCATTACTTGCATTGATTTTTCGAGTGGGCCAAACACCGTTTGGTTGAGATTCTTTGGTGGATTTGGAAGCGGCACGTGTGTGTAGTAATCCACCTGAACAAGTAAAAAATTGGTATTTTCAACGAATGGGGATGCGTCCAAAATGTTCGAAATGGCTCCTAATAATGCTCCAAATAAAAAACAGATTCAGGGCTCTGGGCTAAACACATGTAGATTAAAAGCTAATCGACTTCGTCGTACCTGAAAATATTTGAACTTGAAACTATGTCTACCAAAGGAAATTGCAATTTCAAAACATTGCAATGCTCAAAACATTGCAGGAAACGACGACAATGAGTTTCATTGAAGATGGTCACCTGTGTAATTCCCAAAAGTGGTTCAAATAAAATAAACCAAGTATTAGCTTAGTCTTTCTACCCGACCAAAAATGTAAGCAGCAAATAGTGTAGTCCACATAAATAACATTTGGCAAAATCCACTTTCAGCAGGCTTTATTTCGACTTGTTAATTTCATTGTGTTCCTCCACGGGCATTTGTTAACCCCCAAAAGCTTTTGGTACGCAGGTCAATTTATGTTCGAAAATTGGAGGCGAAATCAAAGGGCTGTGAGGAATCGAAAACTACAACGAAAATTTAATAACGTACTGGAATTTGAGGTTTGAGTAGACAGTTAATGCGCAAAACCTATGATGCACCGTAATCGTTATCTTGGCAGTGAAGCTAAGAATAATGAAACCTAAGTCATTTAGGAAAACCAGTGGTTAATTTAAAATTATCTTAATTACTGTAAGGAATGTGATCAAGTTGGCTTCACCGTTCAGAACTCCTGTTTAGTTATTCGTTGAGTCAGTAAGTTAGGATAAGATCCAATAGGTATCCTAAGTAGGTTCAATTGATTCAAGTAAACTCAAACAACAGTAACGTGGAGCAGTACAAAATTACCTCCACAGAACGGTGATGGGTGATATGCATAGAAATGTGTTACTAGTTCAGTGCAAATCTTAAGATATACCTACCTCATGTCCTCTGAGTGCCAACTCCCTGATGACTGGGTGGAAGACAAGGTGATGGCTCTTGGCCATTTGGCAGAAGAAGACGAGTATTCGAGCAGATTCTGCTGCTGACTGCATCAGAGCCACCAGCAAAACCACGAGTAAGTTTCTAGTCAAGTAAAATTGAAATTGTTTAAGTTACATAACATTTCGAACGGCGATTGCAGTAGTAGATGAGGGTGACTTTGTGGAACCTGATGTTTTTTAAATCAACGGTACTGAGTCATTTTATTACACAGAATGGTTCGTAACTAAATAGGTAGGTTACCAGTTAAGGTAATTCACGTTAGTTATGAAAAATGAACCAGGTAGGTGGCGATCTTCCTCTTGAATGCAATTTTCCACTCGTACCGCAAAATCTTCCACAACTCGTTCGAATATTTCTCATAGATTCTGGCAACCTCCTCAATAATTACAGCTTTCAATTTTGTTATTGAGTGAGGTTTGTGGAATAAAAAAGGCTTAGGCGACAGGTCTAGAAAAACATCGCCAGAGTGAGACAAACCACGTTAGAGAGCCTTGAAGAACCGTCACTTCAGAACGGGTAGGTTCAAATGTTGATTTTCTTTCCAGCTTCAAATCCAAGGATCGAACGTGGAAAAAGTTTACTTTGGGCAGGACGGAGCTACACCACACACATCTCGTAACTCTTTGAACCTACTGGAATAGGTATATGTTTCCAGGACACCTTATTTCCCATTTCGGCTTACATCCCCTGGCCCCCAATATCACCAGACCTGTCGCCTTGCAATTTCTTTTTGTGATACCTGAAGATCCTTGTTTTAACACGCAAGCTTCGTTCAATAACAGAATTGAAAGCTGCAAGTCCTAAATCCTAGACGGTGTAAAAGTTTAGGGCAGCTATAGTCCTCCTACCCTGACGCAAACCTAAGGAAGCTCCAACAAAAAAAGAAGTGGGGGACCTAAGAGCCAATCAGAACAGTCTTAAGGAGCCTCTTGAGCTCCCTCCCGCGGAGTCGCCAGGAAAAAAGTGAATGATGAAATGAAGTATTCGGGGTTTCGAATTGTAATATTCATTATTAGATAATTATTGGCGTTATTCCTTGATAATTTTTAAATCAAATTTTTTGAAACTTTTCTCCATTGAAATCCGTTTTGAGGCATTCTGAAACGATTCCTGAAGTTTGCACTATTTACTACTAGCCGCTCCGGCTCGCTACGCTCGCCTCCACGTCCAGCCGGGGGGCAAGCCCCCCGGACCCCCCGTTAAGTTGCTCGCTTCGCTCGCAATGTGTGGCATGTAGGGAATATTGCTCGCTTCGCTCGCAAAGTGTGGCATGTAGGGAATGTTGCTCGCTTCGCTCGCAAAGTGTGGCATGTAGGGAATGTTGCTCGCTTCGCTCGCAAAGTGTGGCCTGTAGGGAATGTTGCTCGCTTCGCTCGCAAAGTGTGGCATGTAGGGAATGTTGCTCGCTTTGCTCGCAAAGTGTGGCATGTAGGGAATGTTGCTCGCTTCGCTCGCAAAGTGTGGCATGTAGGGAATGTTGCTCGCTTCGCTCGCAAAGTGTGGCTGTATACATGCGATGTATTACAATTGCAACGTGTAGGGGATGTTGCTCGCTTCGCTCGCAAACGGTAGATCTCTAAGGGTAGTTTTAACTTCTGTAGGGGATGTTGCTCGCTCCGCTCGCTTGAGGAAGTTATACTGCCCACCCAACTTGGCAGACGTTTTTTTCTGTTGGAAATTCTTACAAACAAATTAAATCTTATAAAACTATGTGGAACCACGAAAAGTTTATTAGGGGATGTTGCTCGCTTCGCTCGCAAGGTATACCTGTATATGTGTAGGACAAAGTCCGTATTTATTCTGTTGAAATGGCTCTCGCTTCGCTCGCAAGGTAGGTACCTATGTATACCTGCTCGCCTCGCAAGGTATTGCGTAGAAGTGCAAATGGGAACCCCCTGTGAGGGTCCCTTCTGGTAAGCAACGTTGTGAAACGGGCGGGCCGCCGTCGAATAAAAATGTCATATTAAACGGTTCCCCTCGCTTCCGCTGGCAATTCGGCCGAGTTCTCGTCACTTTTTTCGATATCCGATTTCGGATTCAGATTCGGCGGACCCAAAGCTGTATTTCGCCCGCGAAAACCGTTCCGAAAAACGTACCTTTATGGGGTATATTTTAATCGGAAAAAACCAAGTTTTTCGGCAGACTTTTCGAGAAAACGGGTCCGTACTCTCGCATTTTTTTAACGCATTTCCCGATACTTTTTTCGCGATCCGATCGCGCCGTCGTCTTCCTCGTTCAAAAACCTACGAAACCCGTATTTTTCCGGAATTGTCAACGACCGTTTAGAGGGGTAGGGGAAGCGGGGAAGTCCAAAAAGCGCACATTAATTCTTACTTCGACCCCCCTCCCGCCCTACGGCCCATGGTTCGGGTGGGATTAGAAAATTTTAAATTCGCTTATACACCCTATCGGAAAATCCCAAGAAGATCCCCCCACTCGTAGATCCGGCCCACTCAGCCGTTTGGCCGTGCATAGACACGACAAACAGACAGACAGACAGACGGAGTTTCATTCTTATTAATAGTATAGATATAGATATAGATGTCCTGATGTAATGCAGTGCTCATTTGCGAGGCGCGAAGCCCCGAGTTTCGAGTTTACCTACAAACATAGACTATCCTACGGTTTTCATGACATTTTCTGGGAATGAGCGGGTTAGGCTTTGGACAGTCTACTATAAATTTCAACTCTCAGAATATTATAGTTCCAACTGCGCATGTGTCGATTTCTCATGGCCTATTCGTCCTATCTCGCTCAAATTTAAAGGGTAGTTGGGAAGTGATGATTTGATTACCCTATATTAGTTTCATCACGATTGTGTCTATAGTAACTGCTGAGCATGTACAAAACAAGCTTTTTTTTTTTTTTATCAACATGAACTCAACAAATTTTTAAAGGGGTTAGGTAAACATATACCTAGGTATTTGGTTTTGGCTCGATTATAAATTAAGGTTCCAAACACAAAAACCAACAAAATAAGAAAAGTGCTAATGAAATCGCTAAAAACGGCATAGTTTGAATAGGTACCTACCAACCCAATTTCTCAAGTGGGAATTTTCATGTACACAACTGTGCTCAAACTTCTAAATAACCATTATACATTGTACTGTGTGGAGCACAAAAGGGACTTTTTCCATCAATTTTTCAGAAATGGGAGCACATTTTTCTACGAAAGCTATTTTGTAAACTTTGCTTTCCGTAAATTCACAGTTCAATCAACAAAAAGGTTTTTGTTGTCGACTAAAATAAATATCATAAGCTAATATAAGCTTGACATATCGACACCTGGACAATTGACATCTAGGTAGGTAAGCCCACAGTTTTATGAATGGCAATTTACTCACCTGTTCATGACTGAGGGTATCGGTGAATCTCAATAAAACGTAGAGACTATTCACAAACGTCTGCCATCTACATCTAAAATTTGTGTGTGCTCTGATATCATACGCCTGAGATAAATCGGCTTATCTCAAGGTGTTGCGACATTTGAATGGCGAACGAACTTGGTGATAACATTGTCGATACAATAGATATATACCTAGGTGTACCTAAGTAAATAGCAAATCAACACATTAAAGTAATTTTCCTCTTGAAATTGTCTGTATAGTTACAAAATTATTAAATTAAATTAGTAGCATCGAATATTTCGGCAGAATTCCGAGTAGATAACTACCTAACCAAATAATAATAATTCTCGCGAGTCATTCTCCGTTGAACTAGGTGGGAAGTTTACAGTTTGTAATGACCAGCTATATTCATTTAGTCTGTTAACCAAATCACGTGGACTGCCAGCAAACCGCATAGGTAGGTGCGTCGGATTTCCAAATCATTTTTGGAAGAAACACAAGTTGACGTTCAATTGGCAAGTTCACATAAAAAATTGTAGTAGAAAACAGAAAGTTTATTGCATTGATAGCATCATTAATAAAAATCTGTGTAAAACATGATCTCACTCTAAAAGAAGTAAAAATAATCAAGAAGGGTTTCTGGAAGATTTCCCATCAAGGTTTCTGGAAGGCATCCCATCTTTTGCCGCCAGCGCTTGATAGCCCTTAGGGGCTCGAGCTGGGAGGTCGCCCGCACTGCTGCTGACCTGGACTCCATGAGGTAGTAGTTGTTTTGGTGAGACTGCTCCAAAACCCAGCTCATCTGCTGAATTCGCTGCTGCATTGCATGAGTCAGTAGATGGTAGAGAACTCCGACAGTGCTCTGAATCCCCCGATTCCTCCAAGTGTGTGGAATGGGCTTCAGAGGACATTGGGGCCCACACTTTTCATGACGTCCGAATGGCAACATTAGCCACCTCATATTTATTTTTTTATTTATTTTATTTAAGTATTTTTTTTTTTTTTTTTTTTTTCCAAGTTAATGGTTTGCCTCTACGCCTTTGAAAGGAGTATTTTTTTTTTTTTTTTTTAAGTGTGTGTCATTCCAGACGATAACTTTCCTTAGGCGAACTAAATCACTCGTGGCGAAGTTGTGGAAACCCATTTCAAAACGGAATTTAGTGAAAGAACGTTGTATATTTCCACGAAAAATAAAGAGTTACAATGTTAAATCGATTTCGGCGGTTAGGTCATCTTCAGTAACAAACAATAACTGACAATAACGATGACCAAACCATCGAAATCGATTTAACGTTGTAACTTTTTATTTTTCGTGGTAATAGACAACGTTTTTTCACGAAATTCCGTTTTGACTCACCTTAGGATTAAGATAAAAATTCTTCAATTGCTCAAATTTCATAATAAAAAACGTACCTAAAATAATAACAGTATAATACTGTAATTTAAGAAAATTCGCTGATACGATCATTCTGCATGAGTGGAACTTTATTTTTCCCACTTTCATTGCAAATAATTATTCTGACCGAATAACGGATCTACTATTCGGTATTCGGCAGAATACTTATAACATTGCCGTCTACGCAATAGGTAGTATACAATTTAAAACTGAAGTATAGCATAAGGTTGTATGTAATAAGTAAGCAGGTACTCACTGGTTATTAGTAAGCTCCATCATACCAATCGAGACATCGGTGAGTTGATAAATTAATTCGTGTTTCTAATGGTTAGCCAAAAGTCCTGGGTATCGTACCGAAAATGGGTCCACCGAATTGAACCGACACAAGATAGAACGCTTCTGTTTGCGCGGAGGTTTTCTGATAGGGGTTATAATGTAGGCTTTATCGCGGGGTCATCTCTTGACCGATCATCCAATTATAGTTCCCCTTACCATTCAATTCACCGACATCTTGCTTGATCCCATGCCCGACAGTTCTTTCAGGGATCTATCAAAACTTCATATCTCCACTTTCAGAAATTTCTCAAAAGAGCCTAAAAATTCTCAGCCATATTGGCTTACGCAATCAAGCCAACCGCATCAATAAGCGCCTTAGGCCACTCTCAATGTTGTGCACGAATGACATGTTTGTAGCATGCAAACTAACCCAATAACAGGGAAAATATTTGGGAAATTTCTATTCTAGTTATGACAAAGACACATAGTGTCGAATTTTGAAAAAATAAAATAAATAAATAAACCAGAGGATAGGAAGCAGAAAAAACTACTTGAAACCAGTAGAAAACTTCATTTATAAAAATATAAAACTCTCATGGTATCAACTCTGGCGAACAGGAGGGTCCACATCCAAGCAACCCCTCCTTCAACATCTGAGAGATCTTCAGTAACTTCGCATGCGCCTCGAAATAACATAAATTTCTAATTTATATAATTTCTTTGCTATTCAACCTATGGAGCTGAAATTTTAAATGGAGGCCTCTTGGGCCATCTATTAACGAATCGTAAAATCTGGTACCACCTAGATCAGCTTACTGAGTTCTGAAGTGCATTTCAGCATCGTAAGGCGATTAGTAACTAAATTGACCTCCCACCTCACTCAGCGTCGATTAGAAAACACAATACCTTCACAGTTCACTCAGCAGATCAGGGTGGTTCCTGACGTTGCAATTCTATTATATCTGCCCTTGAGAGATGTAAGAGATGCTGTGAGTCTAAGCTGAAATTTGCTCAATGTAAACCTTAGGAAGTATTTAACCCAAAGCCGAATAAGCTTTGGCAGACTTCGATCGGATCTGTATTCAGGTACCTACCTAACTACATAATTTTGAAGGGCAAAACTGATGACGGCAGGAGAAGAGGAGTCACCGAACATCAGCCCGATTTTCAATTGTTTGTAACTCTCTCATTTCAGGAGCCATAGTTCTTGTGGTGAAATCACTTCGAGAGTTCATGCTCTACAACTTTACTGCGTGTAAAAATTTCTGTAGGACGCAACGTTTGGGAATTATTCGAGAAAAACAAGACATTGTGCCAATTTAGCATATTTAGCTAAAATCATGCATCATAAATCCCTGTGGGCAGGGGAATATGTCGAATCAGAGAAGCGGAGCTTTTATAAGCAAATACAACATAAGCCTAATTCATCTCCTTGGTTTTCTGGGTTTACATCTAACAGAGGATTGGCAGTGAATACCTATTTGCTGATAGCGATCCAATCATGGTTTAAGTGCAGCTTACAAACATAGGTTTTTGACTCCAGAGTCCTACTCATCACAGAGTCAGGCTTGTGAGAAGATGAAGGGTCATTAGAACGTATGTTGATGGCATGCCCTGCATACAGCAAAAAGAGAGATGTTTTATTCGAAAAAAATATACCTCTGTTAACGTAACCCTTCTATTATGTACGGCTGCTTTCAGAAAAAGTAATCTCTTGTTTTTACCCATGAATTGTTTACACCTTTATTATTATCAATTTAATTTTTTACATTTATCCTTGTGAATGTTATTATTTTATAACATTCGAAGTGCTATTGCATGGCTGTATACATTGCAAGTATAGTTAGCTTGTACGCTACCTACAAAGCAAAAAAAAAAAAAAAAATCAATCTCACTCAGGAGGGATTTAATTTTAAAAATATGATCTCAAACCTTCTTCTGAGATGACAGATGAACACCCATTTTCGGTATGACGAACATAACAAACGGTGGTTACTGAGCCTGCGCATGAAATCTTGGGATTTTTAATCAAACGTGGAACACTAGCACCCCTCCACAATGCACGCATAAATAAACCATAGCATCTATTTTCTACTAGGTATCGATGTTCTTGGATTGCTACTACCTATTACAATGTTCTACATAATAGGACATTATTACCTATAGAATTATAATAAAAGTAAAAGGATATGTTTTACTGACTTCACTTTCAATGAAGAAAACGGAAGTTAGTGAAGAACGTTGTCCATTCTCACAGAGAAACGTTTAAATGTTGGACCAATTTCGAGTGTTAGATCATCATCAGTAACAAACAATAACTGAACATATATTAGAAAGGACACTGCTTATATACATAGGTGAAGGGAGCTTGAATCCCATTGGTGGAGAGAAAGGAAAGTCGGGAGGTGCAAGCAAGTACAAATAAAGTGGAAGGGGATTATAGCTAATCAGATGAAGTTGATCGAGGGGAAGAATTACCCAAACAGATTTTAACAATGCGAAGGAGGATAATTCCTAACTTTACAGAAATGGACTTATCAATGGTGAAATATATACGGGATATCCTCATTCAAACAATTACCAGATCTACCACTCTTGATTGTTTCGAATTTTTCAAGTACTACATTCAACATTCCTCCTTTTGGACAAAAATGAAGAAATTCTATAAATTATCTGTCAGATCAAAATTATATCTACGAGTATGATTAGATTCCTTAGGATGATTTGCAAATGTAGATTCACCCTTCTTGTCCCTGAAATCCTCTTCTTGTTCGTTTATTCTTTCCCAGATTTTCCTACCAGTTTGACCACAACACTTGAGGCCAGACGCCGGAAGAACATTTGTTTATGAACCCCAATTTTATCCTCAACACTGATTTTATCTTTAACAGACCCGAGTAAAGCATTACGATTTTTATTTTTTAAACCCACTTTGTAACCCCTTGATGATAGAACTTTACCTATTTATAATAATATTATTCCCATAACGTATCCATTTTTTTCCTCCAACGTAACATCTTTCCTAACCACATTGGAAACTTTATCCCTACTCTTTTTCTTAAGAACCTTATCCCATAGAGTATCAGCGAGATCTCCTCCATAACAATAACCTCCCGCTATGCTTTTAATAATTGATTTTTCTCTAGATAAATTTTGTTCCCTCATTGGAGTAGATAGTGCTTGGTTGATTATACTATGGAAGGCTGCATGCTTATGGACTAAAGAGTAATTTCAAGTACCATGGATAGTTATATCACTATGTGTATCTTTTTTATAAATTGAAAAATCGAGTTTTCTTGTTCACCAAACAGACGGCCATAACAAGAAAATTGAATTTATTCCCTCCGAATCCGAGGGTGAATTGGATAAAGAGATCTAATTTATTGATTTTTTCGTGAAAAGAATTTAGTTTTCTTTCTATTCCTGTCCATAGAATATATCATCGATTCTATACAAATAGAGAAGGTTATTTTACCTACAAGTTTTAAATATTAGTTGCTCAAGATAATCCATGTAAATTCTGCAAGCAGAGGAGACAACGGAGAACTCATAGCAACCACTGGCTGAGTACCCAGTACATTTCCCCTCAAATATAAAGAATTTTTGATCCATACAAACAGACATCAAATAACAAAATCATTTTTCTAAAATATCAAGTGTAGAGGCGAGGATCAGCCTGCAAACCACATCATTACAGCTACATCGATATTAGTGAATATTCTAACCACATCGAAAGATGGCAGTTTAGCCTTTGGAGGCATTTGAATGTCCTCGATTTCGGAAACAAAATCGCAAGAATTTAGTACAGTAAGTTGAGGCCGAAAGTTAATTTTGTTTTTAAATAAAATATTGAGCTTTCTAACCAATTTGTAAGCAGGAGCACCGATATAAGATACCACAGATCTCATTGGCACTCTTTCCTTATGAATTTTAGAGGTGCAAGACAACCTAGGCGCACGAGGACTCATTTCTACAAAACTTGGTTTTAGTTCGTTAGAGGTACTTGATCATACTCACTCTATGCTGTAAAATATTTATGTTCATTTCTGTTAGTCCGTCTGTATGTTGCGTTTGTGAATGTCTTCTTTGTCAAAACCTTTGGAACGATTTTCTCATGATGCACTGCAAACAAATAGAGGGTATAAATTGTAGCGGAGAAGATTGGCATATGGCTAGAATCACCCGATTAACAGAGTAATCTCTTATTTCCTATTTAACCAACCATTGGGAAATTAGGTATGGGAGTTTCACCAAGACTGCTTACGAATTACGAGGTACAAACAACTGCTGATGAGCTGAGTGAATCCCGAGATAGTAAGTGTAGGCCTATGATTCCAAGATGAAATTCAGAAGGGAGCCTGCTGGGACTGCTGGAAAAGAATACCCCTGACATTCTTGGTGAAGTCAACTTGACCGGAGAAGGATAGTGATACTTACATGTAGATGAGTGATCTATAAAAAGAATAATAACCCTTAGTGTGAGAAGAACTAGTATATTTATCACACTTTTTATTGTTAAAAGGCAACTTTTCACCCGCTTTACTATCGAGGAGGGAAACAGTTACAAAAACTGAATTTTCCACGTCATTTCGGGAGATCAGAACCCTCTTCAGCAGTTTAATAATAATAGACACCTATATATATTATACTCCTATAATTCGTGGAGATGCGTATAAGGTAAGATTGACTCTATACCCACGAAATGGTTAAGCAAAGTGTATATTTTTCTATTTGGGAAAGTAAATAAATTATCTGAACACATTTCTATGACTTGGACCGAAAACCCGACCTTACCAAAGCTGTTGCCGTATAGGTAGGAATAATATAAAAGATATTCTTGTAAGGACGAGGAATTATACAATGACTGATACTATTTAAAAGATGTTAAAAAAATTTAATGCGCACAGAAAACAATCACAGTGTGGTTTAATGGACCTTGAAGTGAATCAGGTGTTTACTCTGGTTAGAATAGATCGAGCAGGCGATAATCAAGATCATTACCTAACAAACTTTGGCCTTGAAAAAAATGCATAACAAGTAAGTTGGTACATACATGATCCAATATTAAATAGCTAGATATATTTCACCCAAGACAACATTAAATGCCTAGTTACAAGATAACGTCAACGAAATTTGAATTTCTTGCCTCTTTCAAATTATTTAAGGCTTGAAATAAAATATGCCAACTCAAATTTCTAATATTTAGAAGCTCTTAGAAAAATATTTGAGAACATTAGGGTCCATGGCATGTAACGCTTCACCTACCCAAGCCAATTTGGGGCTGTTGGTAGTGTAAGATACCCATTGAACCGCATACAACTTTATGGAATCCTAACCTAAAGGTAGTTACATATAAAGTTGTCTGCAATTACAAGCAAAACCAACTTTGTGAAAAAACAACATCAAAGAGCAATTTGAACAAAGTTGAACCACAACGAACAAGGATAGCACCAATTACCTACTTATCTTGCTGTCAACTACTGGAAGAACGAGTAAATTAATCAAATGTGTATTAATGCGCTGGGTGAACTTGTATTTCCTTTTGCTCTTAATGTAATTTTCATTCTACTCATAGTAATACAGACCATGATTCGCAGATACTATCAATCTATGTTTTTGTAGACAACAGGATTACCTACCACTGTGATAGATCAGAAATGGAACATAAACCGACTATGAAAAAAATATCGTATAAAGAACTCAGAGAAATGGAAAGGTACCTGAAACCCACAAAGTCACAGGATGATGTTGATCTTGGCAGATCTGTACTGGAAGGAGTTCGTGCACCGAATTAAAACTTCGTTGCCAACAGGAACGGTGCTTAGATAGTACAAAAGTCCATCCAAACTCACATAACCAACTCCAGAGCTCATGCTTTCTGTGAAGCTATAGTCACCGTTCGTCACAAAACCAATCACAGTCCTCAGGCAGTGACTTTTGATAGAGTTATTGCTTGGTAACCAGAGTTCGCGTAGGAGCTTCGCATGTTCTTCTACGATTTCTTTGGAGTCTGCATCGGCATCAGTCACACTTTCTCCGCTTTTTTTGGCCTCCCGAGCCTTCTTCCTCTTCCTAGCTAACCGTTTCAGTAAACTCTGGTGAAGTGTGTGCAGCTCTTTGCGCTTTGTACGGTTCGCGTCAGGGTGTTTAGGTTCGATGACTGGCCTGTGGCTGGCATGGGGCTTCCCCTGGAGTTCGGTGTCACCTTTTTGGGGGATGCAGATGTGAGCGAAGGGAGAGAGGAGGCCTTTGCCTTTGTGAGATGGAAATGTGATGGAGACTGCTAGCAGAGCTCCTGGAGGGTCAATTCGGCACACCTAATAACATAGAAAACATATTGATAATCATAAAATTTAGGGGGCATACAAATGGCATTTAATTTAAAAAAGAAATAAAGGAAATTTGGGGTGGTTTCTGCGTATTTTTTCACGCTGAATCGAATGGTAACGCATGCAAATCTCCGCAACTCTGTTATAACCGAGTATTAGACTTTAACTAACTAGTTTTACCCTTAAAAACACTTAAAATTGAGCATAACAAAAGAACTAAAAATTCGTGAGTTAAAATGTAAAACTCTGTAAAACTTAGACAAAAACAGCTCCAGATTAATGGTTCTCTCAATCCTCTCCTTTATCATCTCCGATGTTTACGTTGGTAGGTAGTTAGGTTCTTTTGTTACCGCTTTTGACTCTTTTTTCCCCGCTATTGCATTTATGTTTATAACTTTCATTAGAGCTGTTGAATCTGTTTTTTGGGCTATTTTATTAAACTGTAACAACTATACTTATTTTAGTAGGTAGTAATTTGAAATATTGTTCGGATTGTCCATAATAGGCTTGGTCTGGTTGGCATGGAATTCCGTAAATCAGATTAGAACGTAAATCTTTCGGATCTTTGTCTTTAGTATTGGTTTAACAATTTTTGAGGGTGTGACGTAAGATTGTGATTTTTTGTGTTTATTAAAAGTTTTTTCTTCAATTGTTGGTTTATTATTTCCAATAATAAGCCTTTGCAATCGTTAAAAATCGAAAGAAAAAAGTTTCATTTTCTCTCAAACTTTGTCATTTTACGTTTCAAGGTGCGTAGATTCCAAAACTGCAATGTCCGTCCGCCGTCCAGGCCATAAGAGGCCTTTAACTTGATGAAAAAAATCCGCCCTTTCCCACATGGACTCCACTTGGGGTCTAGTTGGTCCTAGAATCTAGCCAGCCCGATCGCTTCACACGCATCAATGCTATGAGCCAAAAATGGGCCAAAAACGGGTTTTTTTCCTCATATTTTTCCTCATACTTAGGTTTTTCTATTTCTATTGATTTTCACGTACAACCAATGCGTTACTAGCGAAGTGTAACTCCCTTAGTTTTCATAGCAGGAAAATCGTTCGCCACTTTTTGGAAAGAAATTCACCGACCTAAAAAATGTCCAGGCTCAATCAAAAGGAATCCTACAAAGCGAGGAGGAAATCCGACGTCTCCAGGACAAAATAAAAATTAATAGAGCTCATGGATCGAAAGTTGATAGTCAAGCAGAACTTGATACTGATTCGGACCTCGCTGGGGAAACTCAGTGGATTAGGCAAAGGGTGAATAAAAGAAAGAGGAAGAAAATTGACAGTTGCTCTCCCGAAGATCAGCTGAAAAAGGCCCCCCAAAAAACGGAAAACAATGTTGTTAAAGAGGTAACAAAGAAAGAGTTCCCTCCACCCCCAGTAACAGTAACTGGGATTAAAGATTATTCAATTTTGCTAACCACACTAAGGGAGACCACCGAAAAAAGGTGTAAAGTAACTTCTTTAAACAGTGATCAGTGGAAAGTGAATGTCCCGGATGGGGAAACATACAGATTGCTGACTGCCAAATTGAAGGCAAAGAACATGCAGTGGTTCAGCTACGAAAATAAGAATACACGGCCGATCAAGGTGGTGGCTAGAGGCTTGCATCCGTCCTGTAAGCCTGAGGAGATCCTTGATGATCTACAAAGCCAAGGATTCAAAGCGACTGACGCAACTAACCTAATGAAGAGAGTTAGGTCAGTAAATGAACCAGGGAAGTTTGAAATGCAGAACTTACCCTTATACATGCTATCATTCGATAACAACGAAGATGTCGAAAAAATATATGGCATCAAAACTATTCTGAACTTGGTGGTACGCATTGAGCCACTCAGGAAAACTGGGCGGCTTATACCACAATGCAAAAAATGTCAGCAATTTTTTCATACAAAGTCTTATTGCCAAAAAGAGCCACGATGTGTCAGATGTGCGGGCAAACATGACGTGTCTTCTTGCAAATTATCAAAAGAAGAACCCCCAATATGTGTCAACTGTGGAAAACAACATCCAGCCAATTATAGAGGGTGTGAAGTTGCAAAAGAGCTCCAAAAACTTCGACATAAGCCTAACAAATCGAATGCAGGTCCTGAGAGTCAGACGGTGCCTGAGACGGACAAGGTGCTTCGCAACCTCAGGGTAGACGATCGTCAGTGTCCTATGCCAGTATAGTGGCAGGCAAGAGGCGTGAGAGTATCAAAATAGATGAACACCCCAAGCTCGAGGATGTTCTTTCGAAACTGATGGAGTTCATGGATAAACAGAACTCTACTACTAACGCTCTCTTAGAGCGAGTGAGAAAGCTCGAAAAAAACCACACACAAAAATAATTAATATATGATGGATTACCCCACACTCCGTATAGCAGCCTGGAATGCTAATGGGCTAACCAAAAATGCCCAGCAACTGGAAGCATTCCTATCCACTGAAAAAATTGATATTTGCCTAATTTCAGAAACCCATTTCACCAAAGAAACCTTTCTGCGCATCACAGGATACAGAGTCTATTCTGCCTTACATCCTTCAAATAAAGCCAGAGGTGGTTCAGCCGTGCTGGTAAAAAATGCCATCAAGCACTATGAATATTCCAAAATTGAAGATGAAAGTATGCAGGTGTCCACAGTCAATATCTCGTTGAAAGGCAAAGACTGTAAAATATCTGCAATTTACTGCCCCCCTAGGTATAACCTAAAAGAGGCACAATACACCAACTTGTTCTCACAGTTTGGCAATATTTTTATCATTGGCGGTGACTTTAATGCAAAACATACCTTCTGGGGTTCTAGGCTGACAACAACAAAAGGACGAGAACTGTTTTCAGCAGGACAGAAAACCCGCTGTGAATTTATGACGTCAGGAAAGCCCACTTACTGGCCTACTGATACAAGGAAAACGCCCGACTTGATTGATTTTTTCATCTGCAAGGGGATTACTACTAACTATGCTCATGTGAGTGATAGCGACCATTTGACAGGGGATCACTCTGCCATCATTTTGACCATAAGTGAAAACGTCGTGAACTGGGAACAAGTTCCAAGACTAGTAAACCAGCAGACGAATTGGGACGATTTCAGGGAACACATCACAGCAAATATTGACTTAAATAAACCGCTCAGAACCACTGACCAATTAGATACAGAAGTAGAAGAAATTACGGAACTAATTCAAGAAGCCGCATGGTTGTCTACTCCTAAAGTTGTAACCCCAATGGATAAGGTCTCCTATCCTGTTGCTGTTCGAGAACTGCTAGGAAAGAAGCGTAGAGCTAGAAGAAGGTGGAAAATGACTCGATTTCCCCAAGACAAGGCGGAGCTGAATCGGCTGACGGAAAAACTAACCACTCTGATCAAAATAAATAGACAAGAAACCCTCTCTAGGAACATCCAAGCCCTGACCGAACTACTGACTACTCTCTGTATAAAGCCGCCAAAGGGGCCAATAGACCAGTAGCGCAAAATCCACCAATCAGGAAAGATGAGGGGGAGTGGGCAAGAAGTGCGCTTGATAAAGCTCATCTCTTTGCTCATCACCTTGCACAAACTTTCTCTCCACTTCCGCAGCAATCGCATGGAGAAGCTCTAAACCAATCAAGATTTACTGACAGCACTCCAATCAAACCAGTAAAGTTTCCAGAACTCAATGATTGCAGGAGTTAAAAACAAAAAAAGCTCCAGGATACGACCTTATAACTGGGCAAACTATTAAGGAACTTCCTGAAATAGGTAAACGGAAGCTCCTATACCTAATTAACGCAGCATTTCGTCTAAAATATGTTCCTCTTCAATGGAAGGTAGCTGAGGTCATAATGATCCCTAAACCTGGGAAGGAGCCAACTGATGTGAATTCCTATAGACCAATCTCATTGCTACCAGTGATTTCAAAGTTATTTGAGAAGCTCCTCAAGAAAAGACTGATTAGGATGATAGAAGAAAAGAACCTCTTACCTGAGCATCAATTTGGCTTTAGGGCAAAGCATTCTACAATTGAACAAGTGCACAGGTTAACTAACGTAATCGAAGATGCATTGGAGCGAAAAAAGGTCTGTAGTGCAGTATTTCTGGACGTATCCCAAGCCTTCGATAAGGTTTGGCATGAAGGTCTAC
Organism: Adelphocoris suturalis; assembly: GCA_030762985.1. Lineage (NCBI taxonomy): Eukaryota > Metazoa > Arthropoda > Insecta > Hemiptera > Miridae > Adelphocoris > Adelphocoris suturalis. The sequence goes on along the minus strand of CM061040.1, from coordinate 112,397,937 downwards.
TCAACAAGTTGCAAGGGATGTTACCTCATCAATATTGTGAAATACTCCGTTCCTACCTAACAAACAGATTTTTTAGAGTAAAAGTGGAGGATGAGTACTCCAACCTTGAAAACATCAACGCAGGGGTACCTCAGGGAAGCGTTTTGGGCCCCCTTTTGTATTTGCTGTTCACACAAGACGTGCCTCACATAGAAGGAACTACAATCGCAACATTTGCAGATGATACGGCTATCTTAGCTGTTGCAGACTCGGTAGAGGACTCAACAGAGAAGTTACAGGAAGTAACAACTGCAGTTAATGAATGGGTCAAAAACTGGCGACTGAAGCTCAATGAAACTAAATCCACTCATGTTAACTTCACTAACAAAAGAATTTCAACTGCACCACTCACATTAAATGGAACCAACGTACCGTATGCAAATTCTGCTAAATACCTAGGGATGACTCTGGACGCCAAGCTAAGGTGGAAGGAGCACGTGAAGAAGAAAAAGGAAGAACTCTCAATCAAATTTAGGAACATGTATTGGCTAATGGGCCGATACTCGCAACTTAACATTTATAATAAAGTGCTGCTGTACAAGACCGTGCTGATGCCCATTTGGACCTATGGAATCCAACTATGGGGGTGCACAGCAAAAACAAACATCAAAATAATCCAAACTTTCCAGAACAAAGTACTACGGGCGATCGTTAATGCTCCTTGGTACGTAAGAAATGACGATCTTCATAGAGACCTGCAGATGGAGACCGTGAATGACATCATTAAAAAATACGCTATGAGCTATGAGCAAAGGCTGCTCAATCACACGAACCCAGAGGCTCTCCAGCTACTGGAAAACTCGCAGCAAGTCCGGCGTTTGAAGAGGAATAAACCCTTCGATCTTGGATGCTGATCTCCAGCTTTGGTGCTGAACTTGAACAAGTGTGGTGGTAGTAGTCACTGGACTAAAACTACAGTGAAAGAAAGTGTAATTGTGCGAACTAAATAGCTAGATAGTTACTTACATAATAATGTCTATATCATGTAACTAGTTGTTATATACAAATAAAACGCTTTGAAAAAAAAAAAAAAAAAATTTTTTGGAATGGTTTCATTTTATCACAACATCTCATGATCCCTAAGCCATTGCAGTGTCAAGGAAAGCTGATTTATTACTCTAAGTTATATTATAAACTAATATTGTTTTGTAACCATAATGGAATAATCTTGTGAAAAGAAAGCACTACATGGTTGGTATACAATTGAGTAGTAGGTACCTACTGGTAAGCAGTAGGTACTAGACATATCCATGATCGTTTGTTTTTCCCATCAAGGAGAAATTAAAATGCTTGAAATTTCTCCACACAAAATGCAACGCTCCGGCACTTTAGATTATTTTTTTCCTCATACTTAGGTTTTTCTATTTCTATTGATTTTCACGTACAACCAATGCGTTACTAGCGAAGTGTAACTCCCTTAGTTTTCATAGCAGGAAAATCGTTCGCCACTTTTTGGAATGCTCTCATTTTATCACAACATCTCATGATCCCTAAGCCATTGTAGTGTCAAGGAAAGCTGATTTATTACGCTAAGTTATAAACTAATATTGATAAGTAACCATAATGAACTAATAATGTGAAAAGAAGGCACTAGGTACATGGTAGGTATACTATTGAGTAGTAGGTACTTGTAAGCAGTAGGTACTAGACGATTGCAATTATTGGGTCTTTCCTAATCAGCTGAGTGAGCTAAAATCTCTACTGTTCATCCTCGGAAGTTGAGATTTGATGATACTCTCTGGGACACTAAGATTTGCAGTTATTGGCTCCTTCCTAATCAGTGGAGTGAGCTTAAATCTCTCTTGTTCATCCTAGGAAGTTAAGATTTGATAGGGAGACTCCCTGGGACATTAGGAGGCGATTGAAATGACTGGCTCATTCCTAATCAGCTGAGTAAGCTAGTTAGAGTTGGTCAGATGATTTTAGCAGTTTACAAATCAATTTGTGTGGATATCCATTAATTAGTTGCAGGTCTTCGATTTTGTTAGTTATTTCCCTGTGGTACGATTCGGAAGTTAGTTTTAACGGTCTATTGATGAGGTTTTTTACGAAATTGATTTTTTGATGATAAGGTGAATGACTGGAAAAATTAATATAACGTCCAAAATTTTGAGGTTTTTGTCACCATTTGGTTTCAATTGAATTTTTATAATTTCGGATGAGTTCTAGATCTAGAAATGGTATGGTTTGATTAGGTTTTTCAGATTCTATGGTGAATTTCAAAAGAGGGTGGACTTGGTTTAAATGGGTAATACAGTGAAGTGTTGGTCTCTTGGGATAGCAATTATTACATCATCAATAAATTTGAATAAGAACAGGACTTGAGATGGTAATTTTTGAAGAGTTAGGTCGTAAAAGAATTCGAGATATACAGGGAGTCCCAGTAACTACACTCCCTCCTCCTTTATTTCTCTAATTGAGGACGAAAAAAATCCTACCGCCGCTATTCTTCATAATTTTTTGCGTAAAATTCAAATATGACAACACTGCGCATTGCAATTCAACTTTGTTATTTTAAATGAGAATCTCCATTTTTATTGCAGATTTGAATTCTACGTAAAATTTCATGAAGAAATGACCCATCACTCGATTTTTTAGGTGCGCGCAAACGGGCGCAATTTCGCTCCAAAAGTGCGCATTTCCGCTCTAAAAGTGCAATAACTGAGTTTTTGAAGATACTCAATTGCCACATGTAATACATGATTTTGGAGTATTTTTTCGGGCTGAACCTCGTAATGATGACCATTTATTGATATTTGCAACACCAACCTCGAAAACACCTAAAAACCTACATTTTTGTACGCTTTGTGCTTTGTAGAAATGTGTTGGAAAATTGCGATCCTGGTCAATTTGTCGGTGTTTTTTGCCAAGTTGGTGTTGCAAATATCAATAAATGAACATCATTACGTGATGTAAAACGAAAAAATACTCCAAAATCATGTATTACATGTGGCTATTGAGTATCTTCGAAAACTCAGTTATTGCACTTAGAGCAAAAATGCGCACCTTTGGAGCAAAATTGTGCCAGTTTGCGCGCACCTAAAACATCGAGTGAGGGTTATTTCTTCATGAAATTTCACGTAGAATTCAATTCTGCAATAGAAAATGGAGGTTCTCATCTAAAATAACAAAATTGATGTCAATTGCGTACGTTTGCGCACGTGCGCTATACGCAATTTTGTCATTTTTTAATTCTACGCAAAACATTATGAAGAATAGCGTTAGTCCGATTTTTTTTCGTACACAATTAGAGAAAATAGGGGGGGGGGGCGTTGTTACTGGGACACCTAGCTGTATATGTCAGCAAGTATTGGGGCGATGTGAGACCCTATAGGGCAACCGAAATTTATTTTGAAACGTCACCAAATCAAAGCATTTTTGAGATTCAACCGACCGAAACTCAAGAAACTATATATATGTATACACATTCAATTTTTATTTTATTTAAAATGTATTATTATTTATTTTTATTTCGTGTGACACCTAGATAATACTGATAATTGTTATGTTGAGATTATTATAATAATGATACGAATGTAAATAATGTAATACATAATAATGATAATCTACGATGCTGAGATAATGATTATGATAATAATGATACCAATGTATTTATAGTGAAATTATTTTATATAGATAGCGGCAACTAGTTTTCATTTAAAAAATCCCTAAGCAACAAACATGAAGGGTTTACTTGAATTTCTCCCGTACAGTTTTTTTCTGTTATCAACCGAGAACCCCTGAGCCTAAAGGTGCCAGACTGGTCTCAAATGAAAGCTAAAAAAAAATACAAGTTCATATCGTATGGCATTTTACGTGGGATAAGTATTTCAACGATAATTGGTAATGAGAAAGTCACAATTTCGAAAAATGTTCACCTTTTTGGAGAAAAAAATCAATTTTTTGAAAAGCTTTCTCTCTGTAACTACTTGTTTTACAAAGCTCGTTCTGGTCTCAAATCAGGGTGGCCCCCAAATGGAAATTTTAAAATTCCCTGACATTTCCCTGACCGAACTTCATATTTCCCTGACAAAAAATATCAAATATAAATATATATATATATATATATATATATATATATATATATATATATATATATATATATGAAGTGTTTGTCTAGTGAATAATACATTCGAGGGTTTTTCTTGAATTGACCAAACTAGACATGTGGTTTTTATGGTTTATTTCCCGACGTTTCCACCCAGGGTCTGGGTCCTAATCATGGGATAGTATTTACAACAGTCGTGGACTCTTCAATGTCAACTACACTGGTTCTGAATAACTCCAGTTATTCAGTTATAATAGTTATTCAGAACTAGTGTAGTTGACATTGAGGAGTCCACGACTGTTGTAAATACTATCCCATGATTAGGACCCAGACCCTGGGTGGAAACGTCGGGAAATAAACCATAAAAACCACTTGTCTAGTTTGGTCAATTCAAGAAAAACCCTCGAATATATATATATATATATATATATATATATATATATATACACATATATATATATATATATATATATATATATATATATATATATATATAGCGTCACCTTTAATGCTTCCAAAATGAAGATCGTATAATTTAAAAAAGAAAAAACAGCCTACTCCAGGAGTAATAATGAAGGTGAAGCATGGGAGAAAAGATACTTTTTAAAGTAATTGAATTTGTGAAAGAATTTACTTAAATAGTTTTTAAAAAATCGCAGTTAGACGAACAGAATGGTTTTGACACACTACATACTTAAGGTAAATAAAATATTCCACAGTAAATTCAGGTAAAAAATAAACTGAGAATGAGGAAAACACTACAATAAGTTTCAAAACCCAGTTTTGGTATTTCGAATTCAAAAACATAATAACGAATGCCAAACGGCCACATGGTTCTTCAAACATTATCCTATCAAAACACTAGTTTAATGACTAGTGAACAGAATAACACAAAATGATAACAATTAACTGGAAGCTCTTAGAAGGAGATGTGTGAAAAACAACTTTTGCTGAACCATAATTATGGTACCTACACTTTATCTACGTACGTAATGAATAAATGCTTTGTTTTCACATAAAATTGTTATTTTATCACAACTAATTATTTAAAATCGACCATGTGCTGTGCAATGAAGTATTTCATAAGAAAGAATCAGTTCGGTGGACGACACATTTTCAGTACCACGTTAAATTCGTTAAAAAGGAGCTTTTTTCTTAATTTTCGAAACAATTTAACCTAAATGAAATACGACAAATTACGAAAATTCGCCTTTAATCATGCTGCATTACTTTTCATTTAATATTTTATGGTCCCTCAATTTGTGATCTGAAGCGATTCGTTGAAGATCAAATTCAAATTGTAATCATTTGTCTTGAAAAAAGGAAAAGGTTTTTAACAAGGATATTTCTTAGCTGTGGGTAATTCCGAATTTTCGCCCGACTGCAATAAATGTCTCGCTTTTTCCACCTACTTCCAATCGGTGCCTTATTTCCCATCACACAAAAATCTTTCGTTGGAAAGCTATGAATTTATTACACATGGCTTGAATGCTATGAATTTATTACACCAACTCATTGTTGGGACTCTTACTGAATCAATCCACTACTCTGTTGGGTTTGCTCCCTAGTTCAATAACCTGTTGATTTTTCTCACATATAGTTTACTAATAGGTGATGTAGTAACCAGGAGAGCCGAAGACATATCCTTGTCACAATGTATCTGTGTGTAGCGTTGATACACCTTGAACAGTACCACGACTCGACAATTATTTTGACATTTTCATGTCTTTCATATGGCACATAACAAAAAAATCGTCACGAAAAAAATTGTCCCAAGTGGCCACAACGATTATTATGACCATCAGAAATGACGTTGACCATTCATAGGTAAACACATGAAAATGTCCCAATGCGTTGCAGACTCGTATGCAAGCGTTAGTTTCAGTCCTTTAGGACATATCAATGGAATGTAGAACATTTTTTTATTCGTATTACCCATCTATAAAATATTAGGTAGTATGATAAAGTACGCCGTTGAAGTTTTATTGTTTAGGAATTAAAATAAACCTAAAAACACTGCAAATTATTACACAAAGTATTGATTGAAAAAATTCCCTGACATTTTGGTGTTTTTTGCAAAATTCCCTGACATTTCCCTGACTTTTCCCGTCGCACGAAATTCCCTGACAATTCCAGGTTTTCCCTGACTTTTCCCGTTGGGGGCCACCCTGCAAACTGCAGCAAATTTATTCAATTTTAATAGCTTAAGCAGTACTAATTATAGTCAGACGCTTTCAGTTTTTTTTTTTTTTTTTTTTTTAAAGAAAAAACTAAAAAAATGCGAAAAGTTTGTGGTTTTTGGGTAATGAAAAAAAATCAACAGCCTTTTAGGAGTTGAATTTTTGGTTTATTAGTGTAGTAGTAGCAGTCGTATGTCTAGTAATTTTTTTTCCCAACCTTGAAACGGAAGGCAACAAATTAATTTGGATGGGTGATCAAACCACAATGTCCTCAACCTAAGCTTGCAAGGGTTTATAATAGTTTAATAAACCAAAATAAACCTTGGATAAATTAACTTCAAAAATGCGTAAACTGAAACTAGATTATTATAAGCAGTTTTCTTGAATATTTAAAAACGTAAGAACTTACTTTGACCCGACTGTCCAAGCTGTTCTGGAGAGATCTAAGGACAAACTTGTTGCGAAGGACGTAGAACTCATCCTGATCTGACCAATCACGAACGAGCAGGTCCCACTGACATTTGAACGGTGAAGGAATGCCCAACTCTGTGTAATTATGTCGCTTGGCTGGGGGCAATCTATGTGATGACAAAATGAATTTGGTTAGAATTAAATTATATGCATTAAAATAAAAATATTCACAGTGCCTTATAGGTCCACCCTGTTTCATTCATAGGATGGGAAACTAATGAGAGTAAAGTATGTTGATAATGATCATAGTAAGGTCTTCGTAGAAGACTGTTTACTGACGCAGATCTCGTGTGTATGCTGTTGCAATGGATTTTTAAGAAATGATTTGAAAAAACTCAGGAACGCGCGATTTTTCAAATAAAAATGGAACATTTGCTCTCCTTTGTTGACCACCCTGCATCCCTCCTGCATCTTGGGGAAGAGGGGGCCTCCACACTTCGTGTATCCACTGTGTTGCATGCACATGCTTTCAGCTCTCTACAATTTTCGAGTTTTTTATTTATTATTTTTTTTTTTTTCTGCGAAGTTTACTTTTGTGGGGTTTTTCTCGAGTTTGTTCTACATCTGCTACAAGATGACGAACAAGAATTCTGCAGAAAAAATGCGTCCGGTATCCCTTTCTTGTGCGGATGTGGAACCACAGCGTAGTATGATTAATGATGCTATGGGGAGTTTGATTTGCACCGCTTACCCGTGAGCGCATGTCCTCTTCATCAGGATGCCAACTCAACATTCCACCTTTTCATCCTTTTCAGGATATTAGTTTGAGAGCAATCGGCGTCGGACTCATCAATCGTTCGTGAGGAGGTAAGACTATGGTCTATAAACCCAGCCGAGTCCTCCGATTCGAACCGGGTTAGAAGCCACAAAGGGTCACATAAGCACTCTCGTAGGTCGCATCTGAGTGCTGATCACTACAAGAGGCTCAGAAAGGGACACAGGAAGGCAAGACGTTTGGATTGCTCCTCTTCGTCCTCAACCATGACCTACTCGGACTCTAGAGAAAGTCTCACCCCAGAACCCATCTTCGACCTCCTCCGAGCCGTTTGAAGGCTTTGTGGTTTGGTTGTGCCAAGTTTGTGGACGGACTGCCCCCAATGGTTCCAGCCCTTCAACAGCAACTGCATGCTGTGATGGGCATTGATGAAACACCTCCGGTTGCAAGCATCCCAATTCATCCCACAGTGTCGAGGATATGGCGGGATGTGAAGAGGCATAGGAAAATTGCTATGCAACGAGCTTTAGGCCAAATATGACCCTCAGTCCATGTGGGGGCGCTGCCATCTCAGTTGGATCCCAATTCGGCTTAATGCATTCCAGCATTCGCTACACAAGTGAATGGATCGGCCCGGAGATGAAAAAAATCTAGCAGTTTAGGCACTACTTGCAGTAGTGGATACCCTGAACTTCGAGCCTTCTGATGCCAGAGGATCAGCAGAGGTCAATCTATTCATCACTGTGGGATGCGTCTAATCTGATCACGGCAAACCTATTATGGGAATCGTGAACCTGTAAAAATAGGTAAATTTAGCACCTTAAGCCAGACTTATGCGTTGTAGTGAGCCAAGAACTACTTGGCCTCACCTATCTATTCGATGAGATGGAAACGAGGTGGGTGCAGTCCAGGTCGGACAGCGACCAGATCAAGAGATCCATTATTAAGCGTCCGAACCTCCCCCCTGGCACTTTGGCCAAGAAGGGGGAACAAAAACGTGAGGGTCCCTCCACAACGTCGGCCCAGGGAAACGAGAGTCATCCAGCGGGCTCTCATTCCAGACGCCCACCACCTTCAAGGACAACAGGCAGAATTTCCAGGAAAAGAGGTTTTGCCGGCACTGATGCCACAGGTCAGTCTAGTATTATGCTTAACCCATTTCCCTCTCTCCCTAATCAGGGGGATTAGCAAAATTTTTGCATGCCTTGACATATGTGACTGATAATCCTATATAACTTATATAACTGTCTAGGATTTAGGGATAAGATGCCTTTTGCCGTCATTTAGAAAGAGTAAAAAGTGGAAGCCCTTGAGCGATCTGCAGGCGACTTTCGTGCCTGTTGCACTTTATCTAGTCAAGCCAAATCATATTTGCAATGGTGGCTGTGGGTGATACAGGATGGACCTAATCCGATCCATTGTGATGTTGGGTTGTGGACCATCTAGTTTCAATTTGACCCTGAAAACATTAAATCCTCTAATCCTCAAACTATATTTTCGAGCCACAACCTTAATACATGCTGCTGTGATTTGCGTGAGACAGAAGTTCAAAAATTGAAATGAAACTGAGCCAAGTGAGTCTATGGAGAAAAAACTCATGCTATATAAATCTAGCAAGTTGTGAAACGGAAATTGAACTACGTAAAATTGATTGTTAGAACCTGAACCGGTAAAGCCCAATCGACCTATGAAACTACCAATACATGGAGAGATGAAGGTTGATTATTTTCCCAGGAGTAGGCAGGACCCTGTCGGACAAATAATCAGAGGATTTGACAAATTTTGGACATCATCCCGGAGCCCGTTTAACAGCACTGTCGTTCCAACATACGTCCTGGACAAAGGAAGGGACTAGACTCGAGAGACCATTTTTCATACTCGGAGCCTGATTAGAGGCACCGTCACCTCTCATACTTATGAAGGAAACTGGGAGGCTTCGAATAAGGAATTGGTACATGTGGAGTCCTGATGGACAACGTCGATTGGAAAAGGAGGTTAAGGAGAGGTGAGGTAACTTGAGCAAATAGCAAGGCGACTTTCGATTGGAATGGGAGAATGATAGAATCGAATGCTTTCTCCACCCGGTCTGCAAGCACCTATGAAGGTAGGGCTCTCTCTCTCTATCTATCTATCTATCTATCTCCTGCACCTGCCACCCTTCGCTCTCAGCTTTACTTTCCAGGCTTCTGGTTGCAGGCTGGTCGGTTTCCAATCTATTTATTGAAGTAAACTATGTTTTACAAAGTTCGGAGACAACATCCTTTCCTAAGCTTCCAAATTCAAAACCATTGTCAACTTTAAAGAAATTGTTTTTGCAGACGATTATTATAATGCAGTGTGATTTAGTTTATCATGGAAACATTTAAATGAGGATGTTTATGATGAAATCAGTCTATCATGTTCTGGCGAACATTCCTAAGGACGCACCATTCCTTAGGATGGAACCACATCTGAGGTCTGTTAGTAACAAAATAGAAGTCCATAAATCCTAAGCTTGACAGTGCAGAAACTCAAAGACTTCATCATTTTGGGTATTTTCGTTGTCCATGTTTTCAATGTTGAACAATATATTGACTCAAATGGTGTCTAGCTGTCATAGTACAGATATTTCCATTTCACTAGTGAATAAAAAAAATGTTAGAACTCCCACCTGAAGTGTTGGTCGAGTAGTTCTTTCTTCTTCTCGTTCTCTTCCCTGAGACCAGCATCGCTGTCAGGGACGAAGGGGCCAATGACCCAAGACTCTCGCTCAAGCAGCTCCAACTCTCTGATGCCAGCAGCCCGGCCACCACTCATCACGAGTGCCACCCATAATGGCATTCCATAGCCAGCCGGGCAGACTATGTCCCAACCACTGTTGTAGCCTATAGGTAAAAATATATGAAACAAAAGAACATGAAGAAATAGTAATAGGAAATGTTAAAAACAAGAAAAAACTAACTGCCTTTCTAATAATAAGATCTGAGAAGAAGAGAAATATAATGCGGGAATAATAGGTCTTTGGGTAATAAGTTGCAGCACTTTCCTGCTCGATTGCGACTTGTGGTTGCCTAAAAGGAATAAAATCGAATGAAAGGAAAAAAAGCGAATAAAAATCGACGACGTCGATTTTTGAAAACTATGTACGGGTTTCGAGATCAATGGTGAAATTTACCGGAGCTGGTTTCGCTTTTGTTCACCTGTGCAGTTTTGGATATCGTCTCGTGTGTGTGGTAAACCTGAGAACTGCACAGTTTTTGTCTCAGTTCTATACCCACTGACTGCGTACCCACATCGTCGAGTTGATTTTTTTTTTTTTTTTTTTTCAATTTCTGTACTCCCCCGCTGCACAGTGGTTCAAAAACCCAATCTAGCTAGACAAAACTAAAATTCCAAGACGCAAAAGAAAGAATACTGGTTCGGGGGGTTTTCAAGGGTAATTTTCCGGAATCAGCTGTAGTTTTTGAAATATACACGTTTGAGTTGTGGAAAATCGCTCAACTCTCAACTTTTTGATTAAAACAAAAAGTTAATCGTCTAGGATACTTAACGTTGAAAAAATCTACGCCACATGATGGGTTGCCAATGAACCCTTCATACGTAACAATTAACAAAAATGTAAATTATAAAATCGTGTTATTGCCCATTTTTTAGGATGCAGGACGGTTTTTTTTTTTTTTTTTTTTTTTTTTTTTAAATAATTCTGAGATAACCGAGTCAGGCGGGAACTAGAACAAACATTAGTGTATACTAGATGCGAATATGCGTTAAATGAGACCAAGCCAATCCAAAAATGTGATCAACAAACTAGCTCAGTACTTAGTTTTGTAGGTACTGAGTCTTTTGCGATAAGTTGGAAACAACTTGAAATCGTGTTTTCTTCTCCTACGAAAAAGCACGCAGCCTTACCTATTTGTGGGCATCCCACATATGTATTCCTTGATCCAGATCTGAGTTTCTAGTGTCATGGGCCTCACCAACTAATGCCCATTGTGTGAGGCGGGACTTTAAATCTCTATGCGTATTTAAATATTTTAAGGCATGGTGGTCACTGTAAACAACAAAGTCCACTCCCCACAAATAATGGTAGAATTGTTTTACGCCATATACAACTATGTGCAGCTAATTCCAATTCAGTGGCACAATATGATGTAGATTCTGCTTACCAGATCCAGATTATCTGGTAAGTTCAACTAAAATAAGGAAAGGCTGATCAAGAAGGCAATAGTGGCTATTGGAAGTACAAGAGATATTCTTTTCCACGGAAAAGTGGACTCGTGGGACGCAAAGTTCAAACTTTTTGATTGGCTTGTGGCATCGGTGCTTTTGTACGCAGCAGAGGTTTAGGGAATTTGGTATATGGAGGACATCGAGGTCGTGCAGATGTTATTTCTCAAAAGCACACTCTGTCTGCCACGTGGAGTTCCTGGTCACTTCCTGCGTCTTGAAGCAGATCGACTTCCATTGAAGGTCTATGTACTTGAGCGTGCTCTGGGCTTCTTATCAAGAATTTTCAAAATAAGCGAAGATAGATGGCCGAAGTTATGCCTTCAGGAGCTCATATCATACCACAAAAATCCTAGAAACTCGATTGACTTCAACTGGGTGACTAAGCTCAATAGTATTTTTCAGTCTTTTGGAGTGAAAATGGATTGGGACGAGCTTAATTTTGACGCATTCCAAATCGATCGCAAGAACATAATTGATGGCTACAGGAACCTTTGTAGGAGCCTCGACATCCAACGGACATGGGACTCCGAGTACAACCCATCATTCCGTGACATCCTGGACTATGATGGATACAGGGATACCTGGGGAAGGCGGGGAATATCCATCGAGAGCGACTGATAGCGCAATTGAGACTGGCGACAAGAAATATGGGCATGGGCAAGCTGAAATTCTACCACAGACGCAACAAATACAATTTGGAAAACAGCGAGATTTGGTTACCTCTGCAGCCTCAAGGTCCCCGAGACATTTACCCACTTCCTGCATGTATGTCCTCTTTACAGCTCATACAGAACATACAACCTAGGTAGATATGTAAATAACCAGCACATGGAAGGAGTTGAATCTGTTTATCATTCTCTCCTCAATACGGGATATGACAGGAGGAAGATGAACGATTTATACCAATATGTGCTGAGATCTCTCATGCTAAGAGCCTATGACCGTAACGAAGTGTAACTCTCCCCCCCCCCCCCCCCCCCCCCCAACATATTCTTTCTACAGAATATATCCACTATTCCGAAGTGGCACCCAATGAAGTGCACTGAAGTGTAATGTTAGCGTTTGAGTTAATCGCTATTTTATTTTTCCTTGCCTCCACCTCCTTATTTATGTCTTATTTATGTCTTATTAGTGATACAAGAAGTGTTAGTTGTGTCTTGATAGTTGGCCGCTGTGTACAATTTGTGTAATTAGAAGAGAAAATTTTGATTTGTTTATGATTTTTGATGTAAGAGATCTTTTATTTATCTAAATTCGATCCAAGTAAGCAGTTTTATCCCATTGTTTAATCACGCCGAACTCTTGTAACAATCATGTAAATGATTTCTACAAATGAAGTTATTTGATTGATTGATTGATTGATTGATGTGGATTCTGCTGTTGTGCGGCGGGAGGCATAAACAACAGGATGTTCTATTTTACCATCCATCTGGCTCAGAACACCCCCCAAGCCTTCCTTGCTTCCGTCTGTGGCTATGAAGGCTTTGTGAAATCGGGATATGCTAGTATTGGAGCATTTATGAGCCGAGTTTTTAGGTTCAAAAATGCTCCAATACTAGCAATTCTAAACAACATTACAAATTGTACAATATAGTCAGGAATTATTATTTAAATTATATTATTGATGGGTTGATAAAATGCTATTATAAAATTTGAGTTTGTTCTTGTCCTGCCCAGGCACCCGCTGGTTGTTGGTATGGCCCATGACATAGGACTTTATAGTAATAAACATACAAAAATTACTTATTTTCATGCTAAAAGTAATACCGATCTACCTAATCAATAATTTTTTGCTTGCCTCTATTTATATAGATCATTGTGGAAGATTTCTCGAGTTTCAAGTCTAACTGTGTAGCAAGTACACTCGTCGATCTGTTGAAGCGAACTGATAACAAGTTGTTATTAATCGTAGATTTTCCGCATTCCTCAGAATACACTGATACGGCAAGTCGTAAACAATTCATAGCGGCCATGAGTTCACTAATCCAGTCCTTTCAGAATACATGTCAAGACCTGCTGGGGCCATACCTTTCAACTCGGAAATAATTTTGACTAGCTAGATTGGGTTTTTGGATCACTGTGCGCCTACATTAATGAAGAAGAATTTTCTTTACGGCAAGTAAAAACCAATCAGCACCACGATCAAAAAACAGGACACTGTTATGTGAAAAATAAAAAAAATTTGCGATGCCATGACGAAGAAGACTGAGGACTGAACAGAAACACCAGGTAAACCGGAAAGTGTATGTCTGTTTCAACACTTATCTACTTGTTTTTCAATTTCCGACTTATTGAAAAGGTTTTCGTCAACCAATTATTTCATAGACCTGAATAAGTAATTAGAAAAAAATGCACTGTCATACCTCATTAAACCAAGACAGTCATGAATCACTTCAACTTTAAACCACGAGATAGACGCGTGTTTGGGAAATTGATAAAAGTTTTGAAGATTACTTAACCCCTTATGTTCAATTAGGGAAATTTTGAGGTAATGGGAAATCTCATTGGGAATTTAATTGATAAAAATTAATTACAAACTGTAGAACGAGAAAACTACAAAGTTCAACAACCCATGATGACGGGATTACCTAATTAAAATGTTGTGACCGACACTTGTATAATCACCTGAAGTGGCCTCGGAAATACAGATCACGCCTAACCTTGCGCCAATTAGGTAAATACAGAAGAGTTGAAGTTGTAAAGTAAATTTCAAGTTCCACAGTTGGTGTCAAAACATCATTTGAATGCGATTCTTTACTATTTGTCATTGAAAATGTTCAATGCATTACAAATAAATGACGTAAAACTATGATAGCAGAGTATATGTATAGGAGAGTGCATTATTATACTATTTGAGTGTTACATAATTAAGTGTAGACAAAGAGTAGGTACACGAAACAGGATTACAAGAAGTAGGGTAGCTAGCCTTGAGCTCATTTCCATCAGAATGGCCTCTTAGTCCTCCCCCCCCCCCCCCCCAAGTAGTTTCGGCTCATTTTACAAATCAAATTGTTGCCCTCGTAAACGTTTCACTACACATAACGAACTAGTACCTACTATTTTTAAAGGCCCAAAGAAAACTGACGTAGTCTACTGTTGAAAAGTTTATAAAATTATACCGATTTGGAAAATTAAAAAAAGCGCTCTAGCTCAATTAGTGCTCCCTGGAACCCCATTTGCTGGAAACTGGAAAAGCTGTCTCTAGACCTCAACTTTCCAAAATAATAGTCCTTGTAACTTTTAATACGCTGATTAAAAGAAGAAAAATACGATCGTTGAAAATCAGAGTTATTTCAAAGAAGTTTAAGGTTTTCATAAAAAATGACCGTCAATTAAATAATAAGTTTGGGTTCATTCTCCAAGTAATTTTCACACTGTCTCAATTTTTACACCTTAACTAACAAGTTTTCATTTTATTAAGCCCTTGATTTTATTCGTTTCTGCGAGTGGAACTAAGTAGTAAAGGAGTCACAAAGATTTGGGAGCGTTACCACTCGATAACTGTCCATTATTCCATCGTGATTGGAACATAAATAGCTGCTGCGCACGCGTAAATGTAGATTTAAAAACGCTGCAAATTATTTCACAAAGGTTTATTATTTTTTCAATTGAGTATGATCGTAGTTTTAGTTGGCTTGCGTACGTCCAGACTCCTCGGCGTGTCCTATTTCGAGTTGCCACAACCTATACTTCTATAATTATATACGCATGTTTATATTTCTCGATTTTAGCCTTAATAATATCAGATAGTACGTACGAAAAGTCGAGAGGATATGTCATTAAATATGCGTAGGAAAAGCATTGGTATTAATCTTGCAGAGTTCTGTTTTCCGACTATACTGTCTTTGTATATATTATTCAATATTTATTTCACTAGAACAAAAGTATTTCTGGTTTCGCTTGTAGAAAAGAATGCACAATGTTTTTATTGAACACAAATGGTAGTCAACAACTATTAATAAATTGTTCAGGGAAAATAAACTTGATAACGAACATTGGGACTGGAGTCAATTTGTACATCTTCACAATTAACACACAAATATGACCTAGAAAAAAACATATATTCATGCCTCGAAGGAACGCCGTACCCACCTCACCCCTCTGCTACGCCCCTGGTCATCCCAGGCACCACAAGGTCCTCTCACTCCACCCCCCGCTCACCCCCCCCCCCCACCCCACCCACCGTGACCCCCTGCCAAGCGTGCCAGGTGTGCGTTCGTGCGTAAGTCTAACACTCAAAGCCTACATAGGGCAGCAATATTGATGATGTATTGATTGATGATTGATTGATGTTTTGCAGACTTTTTAAAGGAACTATGAGTTGAAAATAAACCTAATACATTGAATCACATAGTTTTGGACCCAACAGTAGTATATCGCGACTGGCTCGCTACCCTATCCTATCAGCAATACGCAAGTTCAATTCAGTTCGATTCTGGCGACGCCAAACGCAGTGTGCAGTAAGCAGAGGTCCTCCGCTGTATCCGAGCCAATTTCTACAAAACTTAGAGGAAAAGTTCGGGCAGCTCGACTCAGGTTTTCACATGCCCTCTCCTACCACATTCTGGGTATCTATAATAAGATGGTGTGCAAGGGTGAGCTCTTATTATAAGGACGGAGGGGTTGAGAAAAAGGAGGACTGACTTTGGAAGGAAGAGAGATTCCCATGGCACAGCCTTAAGCCACTACACACTGGTATGCCACCGCACTTGTAACAAACCTCCATTCCTCCCCTCTAAACTGATCAAATCCCAAGTTCGGGGCGGCAAAACTTCAATTGACATTTAGGCTGTCCACACACGGGGCGACGCTCGGACTGTACGACAGGAACCCCACGACGCACGTTCTGTTACTGTCTACCCGTCTCCCTCGATTGTCGTCCGCACAGCCTATAAGCAGGGAGGTCCATTATTCGTCACCATCATTTATGCAGGAACTTCAACATCCCAACAAATTTGACATTGAAAGCCTAGAAGAAGATTTAAGCACAATACATATCTATTCTAGTTTTTATGTAGGTATCCGACTGACAGCTCGAAAGAAAAAAGTTCCATTCATATAGAATGGAATGAGCAAATTTCCGCAAATTATTGTGTTATATTTATGTTAAAATTTTTACAATTTGAGGACGAAATGTGTAAGGATATTGTTAACTATCATTTTTATGGCTTTTTCTATACAGTATTCTTCTGTCGGAACAGGTTTTTTTTGGATTTTTACAATTTGTTGCAGTTTTTAACGATTTCACATATAAACAAAATTCAAGTACTACACTTTAGCAAATTTTCTCGGAAAATAAAGGTCTCCAAAATTTCTTCACAGGAATTAGTTTTAAACATTCTGAAACAATTCCTGATACCTCATTACTTTTTCATACTAATAATATGTAGATTGATATGTATACTTATTCATTTATTTCTGTGTTATTCCACACGTAACATTTCTTTGGATTGTGATTAAATGTGTTCTTTTACCAAGAACAAAATCGCACTTCCGAATTTCATCAGAAGGGATAAGTTCGTTACACAGTACTTTTTGAGCACAATAAATATGTCAAATTTCAAAAAATTTGTTTAAAAAATAGCAAAAACGGCTACAAAAAAGCTTTTAAACATCGTTAAATTCACTTTTTTTTAAAGCAGAATATCACTCAAATGAAATTTATCAACTATAAACTAGAAAATTGAACAATTTTTGCACAAAATTATGAAGTTAATGGACCTAACATTAATATATTCTAAAAGAATCACTCACCATTAGTGGTTAACAATATCTGGTTATACGTAACTCAAAATTAAAAAACAGCTAGACAAATATGTTGAGAAAACCAATGAAAATTCGTTCATATGGCTTTATATACTACTTGTTTTATATATTTATTTTAATATTTTTCAATTTCTAATTTTTATATTAAAATTTTAATTCTAAGTTTTCCATTTTATTTCCATTTAAAAAGTTTTAAAATAGCTATCTTCTTAACGAAAATCCGCCACAACCACAAATATATATGCAATCTTCAAAAATTTCAACAATAGAAAATGCAATAATAGGGTAGAACGAGATAAACCATGCCAAAAATAACGGAGGAAATAGAAATTTCCTCCATGACATGTGCGAAACACGGACCCTTGAATCTGGGATCGTTCCTTGCCAATCGCTTGAGTTTTGAAACGAGGAGATTTGAAATACAAACGTACGAGACGAGCGCAAAACTCCTTGTGTGGGGAACCACCTCTAACTACGAAGGAACTCATGAGGAGGTGCGACGCGTCTCGTCTCAAATTGTATCGTACAGTTCGAGCGTCGCCCCGTGTGCAAACGGCATTAGAGGAATGGAACAGTCTCTAGTATAGACGGAATCCACGGTGTACCTCCAATCTTCCACTTGGAAGATTAGTAGATGTTAGGTTCGGGGGAACCAAACGCTGTGTCTTGTTTGTCAGAAGGTTCAGTTCGAAGTACGGTTTGGAGGAACAGAATGGCTGTTTGTTACAAGTTTTTAAGTAGCTTTACTCTTCTAAGCCCTTCTCAAAGAAACCGGTTAGGATATGATACAAGACCTACATCTGGCAGTGGAAACACCACTGTGCTACAAGTCTTAGTGGTAAGAACACTGTTTTTATAATTTCGTGAATAAAATTTCAATAAGGTGCATGAACATGTGTACCTCAAAGAGCTTATAATAGAATAGAGAGGACAGGTTGTGGAGGGGGGAAGAAGCCACTTGAGACTCAGCCCAGTCGGGGACTGAAACCAGGTAGCCAATGAAATAAAGATAGCAGTATCAATATTTTTGGATCAATAACTACTATCGATGGCTTTGGAGCATCAATGTACTTAACTGAAATTTCAATTCGAATTCGTTGTTAAAACCGAATTTTCCCCGAACCGCTAAATTCATAAATATTCAATAATTTTATCTATTATTCATGTGATTATTTAGGTCTTCTGTTGTTTCTTCTCTCAACAACACATTATAGTTGTACATATTAGCTGTGTATTTGTTTCTTGCATTTTACCTGTTTTTAATTTTTTCAGTCCTTTGATTATAAATCAAACTTGGCAAAGTGGGTTAAAATAACGATTTTCCTGTTAAAATTCTGTTATAATGATATGGCATCCTCTAACACAGCATATCCTCATCATCCTAGGCTCAAAATCAAGCAAAATCAAAATAATTCAGTATAAACCACTGCTACCTTGTTGAAGATACAGATGAAAATAATATAATAAACTAGTAAAATGAAAATAACAGAGAAGAATAATTAAGCCTCAACTCGAACTCACATCGTAGTCGACAGAATTTTCATAGACAATCGTTATTCCGTGGCGGGAGCGTTCACAAAGTTTAGAGTTCATGATCGCAAAACTGTAGGGTGAGGCCGCGATGGAGGCAAGTTTTGAAATGAGGTTTTATAACAGTATTGGAGGTTACCCCCGACCATACGATTGTAGGCTCCGCCCCTTCGAGAAAACTGGCTTCATGATCTCCCTCAGTTTAACAGACACATGCCCTCTCTATCCTATTATAAGCTCTATGGTGTACTTCAATTTATTAGCTCCCAGGTACAGTCCTAATTCATGAGCAGCTTAGCAAAAAATACAGCAAACCACTGCAGTGCTAACAACTACTTTTACCTAGTTTATGTGCAGGGTAAGCACAACGACAGAAGGATAAATAATAATAATAATGACAATATGTAACAGATCTCAGCAAACCGAGTAAAACCCGATACAAGGAAATAGGTGCTCACCAAGACGCTTTCCAATTTGCTGACTTCCAGGGCGCTGTAGAAGAAGAACAGGAAGTGCTGGGAAATTGACGTCAGAGGCTTCCACTTTCTCGACATCCAGGCCAGGAACAAGTTTCTCCGATCGCATCTCGTTTACTTTAGCAGTAGAAAGTTTGTGCGTTGTCACCTGGTCGCGGATGTCGCTTGACCAGATAGGGCTGACAAGATCTTTGGCTTCAAGCGGTGACTGAATCAACTCCAGCCCATCTGAAAATAAATAAGAACAAATTACAAGCAATAAGTAAAAATCAGTAATAAATAATTAATAATTATTAAGCTTCTATGATCAATGACGGTGAGCTTCTATGAAGTTTTCAGGACACTGAAAAGGAAAAACTAGACTCCTGCACACAGAAGTAAAAACTCCGGCTCTTATCTGACTCAGCAGTCTCTGACTCTCATAATTTTGGTCAAAGAACTCTTTTTCTTCAAAATAAAAAATGCTGTCTGCTATTTGCGTTTCAGAACTTGCTGATAAATTAGGGAATTTCCGTAAAGAATGAAACTATTGCAATGGCTCCAAAAAATTTATAAATCAAAATTTTCGACACACACATAGGTATACGTCAAGCTGCTCATCCACCTGTTACATCTGTCGGTCCTGGAGAAAAGATGAAGTGGGCCTGGAGGCTACCAACCAATTTTAATATCTTCGGTAGGTTTCCAACACTTTCAAAAGATTCTGGCATCTCGCTTCCAGTAACTGGTGTCATGGGTGACGTCCAGAGAGCATTTTGGCCAGCGGATGGCACAGTGGAAAACCTAACAATTCTCCAAACTGTCATTTCGCTGGCTCGCATCAAGAAACGACAGCTCCACCTTGCGGCTCTGGATGTCGCTAAGGCCTATGACACTGTAAGCCATTTTGCCCTGACCGATTGCCTTCATGGTGTTGGGACACAGGCTCGTTTAATTGAGTATGTTGCCACAAAGGCATGATGATCCTTGAGGCAGGAGGCAAGATGTCAGGGGATGTTGTCATTGTGCCTGGGGTACCCCGGGGGATCCTCTATCGCCACTGCATCCTTATCGTGGATACAGCCTTGGGTAAGCTGCAGATGAAATAGGGTTTGATCTCGCCCCTGGGATGCGAGTAGGTGCATTGGCTGTTAGGGGTCGCAGATCGTCCTCAACGCCTTTGCTGAGCAGCTAGCCAGGTGTGGTTTGGTGGTTAACCCATCTAAGTGTGGGTCGGTCAAATGTGGATGAGGTGGGTTCACGCATAGAGAACTTTGGATAACAAATTCAACGATACATTTTGGTGGGTTGAGCTGACCAGTTTTTATTTGTCAAGATAGATCTTGCAAAAATTATATTCAAAACACCGTATTAACTGCAGGAATTTGGCAAGGAATAGTTTTATCGTAACTAAGGTTATATTGAGTTGGTCATATTGGGGGGATGCTTGGTTGAAAAATTAGTTACAACTTGAAATTTCATTGCTGAAATTTTAACTGAATCCTTTTTGGGACTGCTGGATAAAAATGACAAGGCACAAGGTACTATGTAATTACCATAAATTTCCCACAGCTGAACACGGGTGCACAGCTAGATCAAATATATTCTTCCTTCAAATAACCGTGGGAGGCTCTGGAAGTCCTCAAACAGTTGCTAACATTTGCTATTGTTTTAGTGAGGAAAACAAGAATAGCAAATTATATTTTATATACAGAATTTCAAAGACAAAAATAAACTGATTGCTACAGGCAAAACAACCAAAACGGGGTGTAGAAAATAAACAAAGCGAGGTCAATATAGAATCGTATCTCATCATAAAGGATTTAGCCAATTCAAGTCCAACCCTAATAAAAATGCATCTATCAACCCGGATGAAATCTAGAAGTATCAATAATGTCGAGTGTGTACTTGATAAGAAACGCAGTTTGACATCAAAATGGAGTTTAAGTAAACTTTCAAGAATTCTGTATGATTAAGATCGAATGATTTTATCACTGTAATTAGAAATGATTTCGGTTTGTAGCGGTTTTATCAATGAGTCAACACTCAAACATCCATTTCCTACTTTGATTGTTTAGGTTTTTTTTTCTTCCACAATCCTCTAGAGTAAATAACAGCGGTGAGGTGATAAGGAAAGACGAGCCCCGTATAAAACATGGGTGTTGGGCATTCCGGACTGTCAGTCGAGATATAATAAATTATTGTTAAGGAAGAAATACATTCTGAAAGAATGAGAACCCGATCTGTAGTCTCCGTGCCCGAAGTTCAGCGTGATGGAGAGCCAAGGAGGGACGATTGGATTGAGGAGATCACCGTGAAGATGGGAAAATTCAGGCACTCTTCGAGGGTAAGAACAAAACTCCATTTACCTATACAGCAAGTTTGTCTAAAAATGATCCGCCTTACAAGATAACACAGCTTCTCAAAATTTTCAGCGAATTTTCGAAAATAATTAAGCTGTTGCAATAAATAGCCCTAAAATTTTTAAAAATCAAAATTGCCATAATTTTCTTCGTGGAAACGTTTTATAGCATTCTTATTAACACTTTTCATATAAATATAAATTTATGTGCATGTAAGAGTCATTCCAGGAGATATCCCCGTACAATGAAGAAAGAAAATCCGTTCTTTCTCAAAAATCAATAACCCTAAAGAAAAAATAAGTTCATTGGACAGAACTTTTTGGCAACAATCAAAGTATTCAAATTTAAAAAAATGTGCTTGAAACGTCACTAAAAGTACAGAATATATCTGAGAAAAAGTATATTTACTATACAAGTACACTATAACAATCAGAAATTTTTGCTCAGAATTTAGTTTAAAGAAAAAAAAATGTTTCAGTCATGCAAAAGAATTCTAAAGTGTAATCTGCTATTCAAACAGAGATTTTAGCTTTTTTGCAGTTTTTGTTGATTTTATAGCAAATTTTAATTAAATTCAAGTACATTTTTTAGCCTAGGTTTGTACATGAATTTTTCAATGCTCTATTCTATATTTGATAATCTTTTTTGGGCAATATTCTGCTAAAAATTATAAATGCAACGATTTTCAGTCGATTTTAGCCATTTTTAGTAATTTTTTCTGCACATTTTTGAAATTAAACCAATTTAATGAGCACAAAAAGTGCTGGCCAGTGAACTCATCCTTTCGTTTGGATATATATATATATATATATATATTCTTTTTTATATATATATATATATACACACAGCGAAAACTTCAGAAATCGTTTCAGAATGCCTCAAAACGGATTTCAACTAAGACATTTTTCGATAATTTTGATTTTAAAAATTTCCGAGTCATTGCAATAGCCAATGCCATTGCATTTTCTATGAAAAGTCGTTAAAAGCACAAGAGAAACTTTAATGTAATGAAAATGTGTTGAAAATCTATAAAAATTACAAAAGAATCCCAAGATTGATGTTTATAGCAGAATTATGAACAGATAAAACCCTGTTTTTTTTTATGTTTTATGAATTTTACAGTCAACAATTTCTGGGCACAAAAAACCGACATAAGTATACCTAATGCAAAAAGATAATATATATTACGAAAATTCGCACACAAGGTTATGCTGAATGTCTAAAAGTTGTATATACATATATAATTTTTTATTAATACCACGATGAAAAATATTTTTCATTGCACATCTCCATCATAAGTAAGGTGATTATGATGTTTGGGTTGATGACGGTATTGTGTACGATGATGTATTGTGTACGATGATCCGTCGTCTTTATCATATTCAATAGCGGGTATCTATGAGGATCTCAACCATGTACGAACTAAATCACTCGCGACGAAGTTGTGGAAACCCATTTCAAAACGGAAGTTAGTGAAAAAACGTTGTCTATTTCCACGAAAAAATAAAGAGTTACAATGTTAGATCGATTTTGACGGTCAGGCCATCACCAGTAATAAACAATAACTTTATGAACGTTATTGTTTGTTAATGATGATGGTCTAACCGTCGAAATTGATTTAACATTGTAACTCTTTACTTTTTCGGGGAAATAGACAACGTTTTTTCACTAACTTCCATTTTCAACCATGTAATTGAACGTACCTACTTGTTATAGGCTACCACAACATTACTTCAAGACGTAAGAGAATCCTTTCAAGAGTACTTCAATCATTATTTATGAAACCGGAAGCAACATGCAATTCCTGATTATTATCCCCATCATAGTCAATAACATCACAGTCCCTTATTGTATTATGTTCCTCCATCACAGAATAATACTAAACCTGTAGATAACCATTGAAAAGGTTTTTTAAACCTAATTATCCCATGAACCTTGTCGAACCCAATAGAACCCTTGAACCCTATTGAACCCGAATTATATATGTTTTTTGAACAGCGAAAGTCTTGAAACTTTCAAAAGTTTTTGAACTTGTATTTCGTCAAGATTGCCGCTTTTGCCGTAGGTTTCAATTCAAAAAATTTGGGGAAAATGCAGTCAAGAAGGAAATAGTGAACTCTGCTCCCCAACTATTGCAAATCTATCCAGAAATCATGGATATATGCAATACACCATATTCAAATGTTGCAATAGCTCATTAGCTGTTGAAGAATTATGATATTTTAAAACACACCAACCTACCTAAGGAAATTAGAATCACCAAATATGAAATTGACAATCAGAACTTCGGATTGAAAGTATCAGTTGGTCGAAAGTGGGTCAGAGAGAGATCCCCCTTCTTACAGAAGGTTGACATTTGTTTAGGGGAGCCTATCTCTAGTGGACTGCGCTTCTCCCCCCACCGACAAGCAGGTGGGACACAACGGTATGACTCACCGTTTGGGAGCCCTTGCTCAGAGCTTTCCTTGCAAGGTACCTTACAAGCCAAGGCACTGCAGGTGGAGGTGAACCTTCTAGCTGGTTCTCCCAGCTAAGGGAGCTGGTATCCAAGTTTATAGCAAAACTTACATGCTGAGACACATTACCAGAGGTACGAGTCCCTAGTGATGCGATCTCTACCCCTAAGCACCCTGGGCCCCGTGTCCCAACGCTGGGGTGTGTTCAACCAATGCCAACACGAATCCTACCTCATCAGGGGGCAGGCTGGTGACACTTTGGCATAGTGCCAGAGTGCAGGTAGACTGAGGCTCCCCCCCGGTACCGGTTTTGGGATGGGAGATTACCATGTTACTGGACTCTCCACTGTCTCCAGATGCCTGACTGGGAAGCAGGCCCGAGGGCAGAGAATTTGTACCTGTCTTCTAACCGTTCTACCTCCGCCTGAGTGAGTATATTCTTCCCAAACTCAGCCCAAACAATATGGGTGTGCGGAAGAGGGAGGCTCTTCACGAGCGCTTTGGTGCCCAGTTACTGAAAGTGGGTCAAACAAAACCAGACACAATTGCAAATGTACACCTCATGATCACCGTGATCACCTTGGATACATGAGATAGTACAAACAAAATGGCAGCCACATGTCATTCACATAGACTATAGCTGTCACGTTAGGTTTCAATCTCGTAAAAAAATGGCGTACAATAGTAATAAGGTGCACACATGGGTAGAAAATTCCGTTTTAATCTTTTTATTCGCTTTAAATTGGATTCTCTATTCAGAAAAAATGAGGCACCGATTTCTAGCTCAAAACATCGTATGGTTTATCCAGAAAATAGCTGGAAAGAGGCACGTGACATCAGGATCGTTTGGGTGCTGACCATGCTTTCGTGTGTACCTTCCTAATAATTTCACGACCCTTTCCCATTAATGAATTACTGAAACATGGCTCCGAAAAGTTATACCATAAAATAAAATAGTAATCTTCAAAACCTAGGTTTACAGTTTGGCCTTGTTAAAAATTAATTTTTGCACTGTTAAATAATTGTTGATAGCATTCTTTCTAAAAGAACCACACAACATAATCATCGTTTAGTTCTTCGTAATTATCAATAGGTTACTTATTCCATTTATTTACTTCTCAAGGTTTAATGTTAGAATTTAATATTATTCTCTGTTTTCCCAATTCTGGGTTCTTCATTACCTTTTTCAGACATGTTTATGGTTCTATCCTATCTCTCCCAAACAATTTGAGTCTAAATTCGCATTAAATTATGCGAATTTACCCTTAATACGACACCCAGCATTTCGCACACTTTTGAAAAGCTCTTGCTGAGCTCGATCATTTGTTAAAATAACTATACACGGATCCCATTGCTCTTATACAGGTTTATAGAGTAGTTCATCACATCCAAAGTACTGTGTAATAAAACTTTATGATGTGGTAAAGTAAGTTATGTTAATCAAGTTATGTCAATATATTTGAGAGATTGTCCAGAATGGTGCTTTGGAAGTTACTTAGTTAAATTAACTTAATTATATTTTGATGTGATATTTGTTGAAATCTGAATAAAACATTCAATTTCATTGTTCACAGGTTTGTCACAGAACTTTTGGATCGAAGAACGCACTGCACACGATCCCAGAAAACGATGTAATTGAATTCAAGAATATAGTACGTTCTCCTGTAGTCAATGTGCGTCCAGCATCAATTGCTAAGCTGACTCCTGCGTGCAAAGTAACCAGTGCTAGTAAAACTAATGTAACTGGTGAAGGAATCAGCTCCAAGTTAGTTCAAGGAGAAAAAGCTAAAAAGCAAGGCTTCTGGAAAGCATTCAAGCTAAGACCGGGAAGTGCTCGTAAGACCAAAAATCATCATGTAGATGCTTCATCCCTGTTGAGTTTTGTTTAGATTGGAATGGAGATCTGATCGAACATCACAGAATATGGTTTACACGTAAGCCAGAACATGTCAGCTTGCGATACTCCCTGGGAGCGCCATTCAGGATAAAATCCCTAAGAGGAGGAGAAACAGGATTGTTAGACAGCTCCAGGTACTTTCAGACGAGCCACTGAGGACCTACGAGGAGATCCCATGGAGTGCCAGTAGACCACTAAGAGGGACAGTGGTCCCCAGATATGATGTAATTTCAGTATTATGGGCATACGATGAAATAATCTGTTGTTCCTGAAATGAGACTCAAGAAACCAGAACTTGAGAGATTTGAGAGTTAGAAACAAGTAAACTCGTCAATTATATCAAGTTAAATAATGGTCTACTTGTATAACCTTTCAACCCTAATCCATAAGATTCTTCAAATATAAATATTCATACACGAGAACAAGGTGGTGCAATTGATATGGGAATAGCTTATGCATTAGGTGACTGTAGATGTAGTGTTGAAACCGTAATATACCGAAAATCTACTAGCGTAACATAAATCGGTTAACAACTGCATCCTGGGCAAACTGTCCACCTCGAAAATATCCGGTTTGAAAATCTGGTGATGCAGATCCTAGAAACATTAGACCAAGAAAAAAAAAAACACAAAACCGGCAAAAACTGGGGATTGCAGAAAATCGTGGGCAAAAAGCCACTTTTTCAATTTTAATGACTCCTGTAAAACCTGGCGACGAAAGTATGACAAAAAGTTTTTTGAAAAGAAAAAAAAAACAGATAATTATCATTAAAGCCCAGGCAGTCTGAACAAAATGGACGACATGGATAGATAGACAATAATTGGCCCCAAATGCTACTCTCGAAATTCCGGTGACATACTTAGTGCACAATACTAGGAAGCTTCCCACTTCACAAACAGGGAAAAAAACACGCGAATTGGTTTAAAATTGAGGCTTAGGCAACCTGAACAAGATTTTGTGACAACAGACATACACGTACCAATTCGTTTATTCGATCGAATGAGTGAGAACGTGGATGGATTCTAAGGACAGGGGTTGATGAGCACACAAATTCGCTCAAATAGGTACCAAAATAATTTCCTCCGGCTTCCTTGTATTTATAACATGATTGTGAAGATTTAGAAATGAGTTCTAGAATGCATTGATGAAGAAATAGTTATGGAAGAGCATAACTTGATTCAATAAATATTTGATTACCTAATCATTCATTAGTTAAGTATGCAAGCATTCAATGTGGAAACATGATTCAATAGTAACAGTAGGAAGCAGAAGTTGTGCTCAGAGGACTTTATATACAAACATGAGCAAGTAACAATGAAATTCATGATTTTGTAACGAGAAATTGGACAAAATCTGATGAAAACTGTACAGATTATGGTTGTTGCAAAAGTTTATCGTTTGCACAAGCGCAAAAGCTAACTTTGAATAGGGAACAATGAAATTCAAACAGAATCATCTCGACCTCAACTTGCACAAGTTATGCACATTCCAAGAATTCAAAGTTATCGTTTGCAAAGAGACTGCTATGATTTTGGATCATTGAAATTCTTCGTCGATGGTGCCAGTACACTCAACACCCTGACTCTTTGGAATGTGGCGGGTCCTGTGGCCTCGCAGCACACTTATTTTTTTTTCTTTTGTTCAATACTTATTTCCGATTCCTTTCAATATTATTTCAACGAAGTGACATCGCAGACAAACTCAAGGCTACCCGTGCGCAACAGGTACGTTTCCTCAAATTATACAATTCAAAAACCAATAATGGCCACAAAACTGGTAGGTATGCCGGCAATTCGGCTAGAGCCGGAAAGCTCGTCAAAATCAGAGATTAGTTAGATATTTTGATGAAAAAACGAACTAAACACAATAGTGAAAGCGGGAATGGAAGGAGAAGCTGAAAACATATTCAGGGGATGAACATTAGGGTAGTTAATTTTCATAAATTATCTGGGGATGGGGGGGGGGGCAAGTTGGGTTTTCTGAAACCATTCAGGATTTTGTTAAGTCCAAAGTTACTACCTGGGTTACCCATATCAAAAACCTCGTCAAAAAAGCTGTAGACGCAGCTGTATATACAACTTTCGCCAAATCTCTTCAGAGGGAGTGAACTTCTATCAAAAAGTTGTTCCTTAATGTGACGATTTATATAAAACTGTAACCCCAAGCCCAAAGAGATCCTATCCGAAACGATCCGATTCCAGCTATTTTGAGTATTGAGGTGCAGCCTGAAGAACGTTGCTTGCTCTTCCTGTAAAATATGGGGCACTGCGCTGGCTCGCGTTGGAGGACTCAAATTCAAACTTCATGAACAGCCTTCAAAACCTCAAGATGGCTAATTGATGTCCTGATATGGGCTATTGCATCCAGGAGTGTCTATGCACAATATCAGCATATTGAACAGGTCTGTGGGAAAGAAGTAGTAGACGAACACAAAACATTCCCTCAACTTAAAGCGTTGAGGCTTTATGAAGTTACTGAGAGAGACGGGGATCTAAGATGGACACATGACGGTAGCCGTACACCGGCCCGTAGTTCCCTTCTCCGCTGCGCAGCGGCGCTAGTCCCCCCTTTTATCAGTCTGGGCTTGTATGATCGCTCAGACTTGTAAATCTACGGATTTATCCGTATGCCAAGAAAAAATAGATTTATTGGTGAGGAGATTGTGTACCATTCAATCCCTTAGTAATAATGAAGATTAGTTGGGCATGTAGATTAGAATGATGTGTATAGTTTGGTGGTCTGGATGCTCGCAAGCTCGCATCTCCAATATCAAAACAATACCGGGGACAATAAGTGATTTGAGAGAACTTAAGGAGTTCGTGAAAGAATCAAAATCAGGATGGATGTTCAGAAGGAGATTTGCAGAGCGAGGGATGCGGTGTAAAGGACGATTTTGAAGATAATTTGTAGCAGAAAACTGAATATGAAAGATTGTTGACTGACGACTGGAGATGCGAGGGACTGAGAAGTTGATTTCTGCAAGCAGAGAGGGGCAGTCGATCTCACCATTCAGAGGCTTATGAAGGAGCGATAGGTCGGCCATGCCACGCCTCACCCCAAGTGACTGGAGCTTGCATATCTTCAGCAGTGAAGGGTAGTTGACGTCATCCGAAGGAATCCCGAGCTTAAAGGCCACTTAACGCAGAAACTTGTTTTGCACTCTCTCCAGCTGATACCTATGAACAGCGTAAAGCGGGGACCAAACTGATGATGCATACTCCAGCCTGGGTAGAACAAGAGCCTTGTAGAGCATGACTATGGCTCCCACACTGTCGAACTCGCGGGTGTGCCTTTTAAGAAATCCAAGTGAACACATCGCACTACTAGCGACTGTACTTATATGCTTTGAGAAATTAAGTTGGCAATCGCATCTCACTCCGAGGTCCAAAGAATCATCGTATCTCGCTAATGGAACACTGCTGAGAAAGTATTCGAACCGAAGGGGCAACGCCGACCGATGAAAGGAGACGACTGAGCACTTTGACGGGTTTAACAAGAGGCAGTTACTCTCACACCAAGACTCAAGATTGATGATGGCTCTCTGCAAGATGTCCCGATCAGCCGCAGACCCAACTCGCCAAAAAATCTCCAAGTCGTCGGCAAACAACAGACATTGTACTCCAGGTCCCAAATGAGCAACCACACTATTGATCACAAGCAGGAAACACCAAGGACCAAGGTGAATGCCTTGGGGAACTCCTGATGAAGCCGAAAATGGAGAGGATAGAGTACCCTTGACACGCACTCTCAGCCATCTCTCGCTAAGGTAGGACAAAAACCACTGAAGCAGAGGCCCGAAGACGCCCAAGGAGCATATCAGGGCAATAAGGTCAATGCAAGGTCAAGGGCAATGCGAGACCTTATCAAAAGCCTTAGAAAAATCAGTCAAGATGAGATCAGTTTGGCAGCCTCCCGAAATCCCTCCATAACATACTCCTGGAACAGGATAAGGTTTGTCACGGTCGACCGACCACTCACAAAGCCATGTTGCTCCGTAACTATAAAAGGTTTGAACATAACCTGAAGCTGCCTAACAACCAACTTCTCTAGGAGTTTAGGAACAGTAGAAAGGGAGCAAACTGGCCGGTAATGATTAATAAGGCTCTTGTCTCCACTTTTATGAACAGGCGTTATGTAAGAAGTCTTCCAACCGCGAGGAAAACACCCAGTCCTCAGGGACAAATTGAAAAGCTGCACTAGTGGACCCACTAGAGACTCTGCACATTTCTTGAGAAGAATCGGCGGAACACCATCAGGGCCCATGCCCTTTGTTAAGTCCATGCTTAGAAGTTCTCTAAGGACATCCTCTTCATCAAACTGCAACATACTAACAGCTGCTACATCCTGTATGTTAGGAACGTGCAACTCAAATACCGATGAAAAATGGCGTGCAAATAACTCAGCATTCTCAGCTGGATTGGAGCATCATGGAGAGACATCGAAGCAGGCAAGCAATTTACACCCTCCTTGTAGTTAAAATAATTCCAAAAGGCTTTCATATTATCGGGTATTGCTTGCTGAACTTCATTTATGTAAATCGTATACAGCTCTTCTGCCATGACCTTGCAACGTCTACGTAGAGAGGAGAAGATCTCATAGTCATTATCATCACCGTATATCTTGAATCGGACGTGAGCTAGTAATTTCTGACGGGTTAATGCGATGAGCTCACGATTGAACCACTTAGGGAAGGACGAAGACTGACTAACCGTCCGGGGGACAAACTTTTCAATTGCACTTCTAACTATATTGTAGAACTTACCCACAGCCGTCTCAACACAGGACGTCTCATCAATCCCACTCCAGTCCATGGTCGCAAAAAATTTGCTCATTGCCTCATAATCTCCTCTCTTGAAATTAAATTCAAATCTAGTATTTGGAAAAAATCTCCCAGTACAGTCTGACGAGTGCAGCATGAAGACAAAGGGAGGATGAGCTGGGTCTAGGGGCAAAATTGGATCCACAGGAAGCACCAAAGCCCCAACATCTGTAACGAGGAGAAGATACAAGGTGTTCCCGGCAGGATTCCTGTTCCAATTCTTCTGATGCAGGCCAGGAAACAACATAGACTCAAAAACGAGCCTTGCCTTATTAGAAAGCCGGTCACAGAATCCCTCATCATCAGCGTGTTCCCAACTTACCCCCGGCAAATTATAATCACCAGTCAAAGCAATTTCAAAGTCTGGGTAAGCAGCAGCCACAGCATCCAGCCCAGAAAAATGACCCATTATTAGTTAGACGTGTAGGTCAGAATAAAGTGTAGTTTGGAGATCTGGATGCTCGCATCTCAAAAATACATAACATCAAGTAGTCAATCCCTTGGTGAAAATTGAAATTAGTTGAACATGCAGGTCAGAATGACGTTTTAGGAGTATATTTCGGGAGTTGTACGAGCAAAAAAATGAGACTAGTCAACAGGGTTTGAACCCACAACATTCGTCTCACGAGACCGTTATTTAAACCAATGAGCTACACCTTAACTATCGTTTCTGGAGACAATCACAGTACTTCACCATTCAGTAGGAGGGAGATAAAAGTGGGAGACTAGCGCCGCTGGGCGGCGGAGGAGGGAACCACGGGCCGGTGTACGGCTACCGTCGAGTAGACGGACTGCCTCGAAAAATGGAGGAGCTTCGACGAGGCAGGGAGTCTTCTGGAGGAGAAACTACAACACAGCATTATTTTTTAATTATGTTGACAACATAAGCGTGTATAACTTATACATACATACCTATATATTTTTTAAATTTATTTATTCATTTGTTTATTCATTTATTTATCTATTTATGTAAATGTGTGTGTCATTCCAGACAATATCTCTCTTTAGAGTTGAGATAAAAAATCCATTCCTTCGCCAAAAAATCATCCATTCCAAAAGAAAAGGCGAGTTTGTTGGACAACACTTTTTGAGCGAAACAAACCACTCAAATTTCAAAATATTTAAATAATTAATAAAAATAGCAAAACAACGGATAAAATATATTCATATTTAGTACAACGATAAATTTATATTTTTTAGCAGAATAATTTGTAAACTATGACAAGTAATTTAAAAATTCGTGCACAAAATTGTACTGAAAAGTGTACTTGACTTTTATTAAAATGTGCTAAAAAAATTAGTAAAACTACAAAAAATCGTTTTACAATGCGACAATTGGTATCTAAGACTGAACATTATTTCAAACAGTTATTTAGCTATCAAGTATTTAATATTTAACAATTTCCGGGTACGCAAGGAATTCAAATTGGAAAACAATTTAATCAATATGAGAAAAACTACGAAAATTCCCTCATATGGCCATACAGCACTATTGGAACTTTTCCAGCTTTTTTAGCGTCATGTGGACGTCCGCCTGGAACAATGATTTCCCCAATCTGTTAAGTGGATAGCTAGACTACACTAACATCAGACCACGTATTCCGTTATCTATTTGATTGATTTGGCTAAGTGTCGGAAATCACGGTTTCAACATTGGAAATCCATGTTGATAGCTATATCTTCAAGTCTGGCTCAATAATTAAGATAAACACTCAAATCACAAAAATTGGAACGCAGAAAAAAATATGGAGTGCAAAACAAACTGCTGAAGTGTAATAAAATCAACTTGAACCGACGTGTACAATCAATGTATTTCAATGACTTTGTTTACTCTGGTGATGGAAAACTAATCGCATTCCAATTGCATAACCTTCCTGTCACCTTTTAGTTTTATCATTAGGGTTTTAACGTTCCAGATATAGTTCACAAGATTTTCATACCTAGGTTGTTCAAAGACCTGAATCACAATAAAAACACCTAGAATATCTTTACAAGAAAACACAGGCATAGTTTGAACTATTAAAAATGTCAATGACCAAATAAAACAAGTGGTTTACAGTCGATTGCAAATTTAAACCCTAATAGATTACTACTCAGTCATACAAATTTATACCATTTGGTAAGAAGGCACCAACTTTTTTGCGCTTGCCATATTTTTCTCAATACAGGTCCACTCATTTTGTTGAGGGTTGTTAATTAAAATAAATGAATAAAATACTGATATGTTGAGTGTGGCACATAGCTTCCTCGTATCCGTAAAATTAATGTATATATCATTGAAATGTTTATGATAATTGAAATGATCATAAAAAGATCAATAGCAGAAAATTATAAATTAAGGTTTAGGTAGAGTAAAACGTCAAAATCGGTCAACTAGAAAACAAAACAAAAATTTGCTAAAAGTAATTTACGTTTGCGCATGCGTAGAATGAAGTATCTAATGATTTGAGAACAATGAAACCATCTACAGCCTATCCCGCACAATCCCTGAAAATTTTGTCAATATAGGATGAAAACGGTGGAAATTAAGCTTGTTACATAGATTACACATTCGTGAATGTGCAGCAGCTACGAATGATACAATGTTAGAATTTATATGAGTTGATCAAATCTTGCAACTACCCTCCAAATTTGAACGCGATCGGACGATTAGGGTGTGAGAAAATGAAGCATGATGTAATTTACATGTTCGCATGTGCATAGTGTTGCAAGAATCAAATTATAATCGGACGGCACGGGATCTTAAATGATAGATTTTACAAAACTTCGAACACCACACTCCAAATATATTTTCTTGAACTACAAGAGAACAATTCTCAATTCATTCAAGGAAGAATTCAGGGAACGTAGTTGCCAATAGAAACAAATAACAATCTGGATTCGACTCAACATAACTGTTAAATTTTGATTCCAATTTACCTATTAGCGTCCAATTCTCCACAGACGTATTGATTTGGGGACAATGAAACTGATAGAGGACCATCTACGCCCTAACCCGCACATTCCCAATACGTTTAATTTAAATTGGCAGAAATTGTGGAAAATTAGCTTGTTACAAGGATTTGCGGACACACGACAGACACACACACAGAGAGACACGGAACGAAAGTTGTTCAGAATGGTCCAAAACATAAAATGCAAGTGAAAACAATGCTTCACTACCTATTGGTAGACTTGAAAGCAAAATGTTGGAAAGGTTGTTGTGAAGGGTTGACGTAAAATCCAACCAGCTACTTCCTCAGAGAGATCTGACCTGTGCTTCATCGCACAGGTAAACGACCTCAATATGAAGGAATTCATGGTATACTATCTGCGTCATCCATGTGAAAAGAGGATTCTGTTGGAGTAAACAACATCAAAACAATTTATAATGGAAGAACCAATCAGATTTGATCAGTCGAATGGGAGCGACCTCTAATCTTAATCTCATTCCGTAATCTCGGTGTGAAATTCCACAGGTATTGCTTTGAACAATGCCGAGGTACTACCTATCTATATTTTTTTAGCATTCTTCTTTCTTGGGGACCTTACTCGAATCGTAGGGAATGAAATCTATGTCATTAGATAGTATGAACGAATTTCGACGTAAACTGTTTTCTCTACATTAAAATTACTTCAGTGAACCAAGAAATATGGTATAGGTACTAATGAAGAATTACCTTATTTCGTTATCTTTCCCACTGTTTGGGAGTTTTATAATAATGTTATAGTTTTTAGTGATAGAGTAGATTAGATAACCCTGGAAGTGCTTTAGTCTCTGATTGAATATAACCTCGCTAAGCAGCTGAATACTCAGATGGCAGTACACATTATCCAATCGACTGGAACACTTTCTTACTCCTTTCTTCTGTGGAATGGAAGAAATAATGCCCGTAGGAGCAAAAAAAAGTCTTTACTATTGGGTTACCTCAAACTTTTTTTTGCCAACTTCTGACGTGGGACATTCAAGTTCTACACAACAAGCTAGGATGAAGAAGCTGGTTAAACTTAGATGAACATGTTTATTGGAGGGGCATGGATGGATCCAAACACTAAATCATATCAACTTACCATCACTATATGAGGCTTTGGTTCTGGTTTTTGGTGCAGTGAACCTTGGGTCATATATTGTCAATGGCATAACACAACCAGGAGGCAGCTGAGCTGGGGAGGTGAAACTCCTCAATTTTCTCCAAAACTTGACCTGGTTCGAATACACGAGCTTTCCTGTGGGATTATCACAATGGTATTTGGATGCCCAGTCATCAACAGATCGTTTTTTGAAGTCCACCGCTTGTAGAACTTTGGCAATAACTGCCTGGGATAGGGGCCCTGTCAGGCGGAATCGGTTCAGGGTGTCCTTCAGTATTGTCATACGTAGACCACCTGAAATAAAGTGACAGAAACTCTAATTACCGGAAATTATTTGACGAACTTTCGTGAATGAGAATATCAAATTTTGTATTTTACGCAATGTCTAAGCGTAATTGTATTTGTTAACTTCCCATGATTAAGCATTGTAGGGTAACAAAAGTCTGCATAAAAAAGAAAAAGACAATGTGGAGGTACAGCATTTGTAGCCTTCTTCTATGAATTAGGCCACTATTGAGTCATATGAAGCCGCCCACAATGAAACCATAAAACTTACCACAGTAACTGGGTCTAAATGTCACGTACCATTAGAATATTTAGGATTTCGACAGAAAGGTACATTGCGTTTCTCCAATTTCTCCATCTCAACGCCCTCTGGAGACTGGTTTTCTACCTCCATCTCCTCCTCTCTGGCAAGTCCAAACGTCGTGACTAGATCATAGATGATCTCAGCAGCATAAGCTGGATGAGCCCAGATCCACACAACACGCTCCTTCTCCGTCGAAGGGTTCCAGAGAAAATCCACCTCACCTATGGCGCCACGTGGAAACCTAAAATTGTTATGGTTACATCGTAAATTATGCATGTTAGTGAGATTCACATAATTGGTTTTGCAATTCATACATAACAAAATTGTTAAAATGTTTATACATCAATCCTCTAATAAACATTATGTTACAGGGAGGCAACAATCTCTAAATGGAATCCAGCAAGATTCACAATATCTCAGACTGATGTTTTCTGAATGACGAGTTGAATGCATAATCCACTACCCAGGTTTCTCCAATAAGTTAAATAAATACCTCTGGTCCCAGTGGTTTTTGAAGGTATATGCAACACATTTTGTAATTGAAGTACGTGTGGAACATCAAAAAAAGTAAATAGGTATACATAATATTGAGTAGGTACGATATTTTATTTGGAATACTTCTCGTAGATGAACATAACTCACAGACAAGTCGAAGCGGTCATCAATCAGAATATTCAAAATTTTACGTAGCTACATAGGCAATAACATTTATAAAGGATGCAACAATTTTAATAAAACAAAATTACAGAGTGAAACTGAAGCATTTTCCCTTCTATCCTCTTGGAGACACCCTCTTCCCTCCCAGTATATTAGCATGGAACATCTAACTGTCCAAACTTATCACGTTTTTATGTCACGAAAAACTGTCACACAAATTTTCATACGAGTTTCACGTACAACCCGTACGTAGCCGTACGTTGGTAGGGAAATTGAACTTCCGCAGTGTTCATCCACAGAAATCGTTCACCATTCGTTGGAAAGCAAGCTATCATTTTACCGAAGATTAGTTTTAGTAGTCATGCCTAGGAGACCAATTATACGAGATACATTCGGTACGTTGGCAGAGAAAGCGATGTTACAGGATTTTGAAACTCAAATTTATAATAGTCTTTAAATATTTTATCTTCATCCTTCCACCCACCAATCCAATTTACTTCATTATTAACATTTACTTCATGATATGGGAGTTTCAGACAATCCTCTGACTCGGATATAGCAGGTGCTTTAGTGTACATTCCAATACTAGTGTTCACTATTGAGACCATTAGGGCAAAGTCCATACGTGACTTTCACGTCCAAAAACCACAGGAAGCACTGATGTATTAGCTCCTTAGTGTACACACATTTTTGAAAAGTTGAAGAGTTGCTCGCAATCCTTACTGCTATCCAACCTGATGACCATCATCGGACGTGCACTCGAATGGCCTAAGTTAAATAATCCACAGATTTGGTTGATGTGTGGATCTTTGCAGTCACCAAGAGAAGACTAATTCTAAAGCTTTCATTTTCAGGTACTTATAAATAATTTGCAACAAACATAACCATGCAGAGTACAAAGGTAGGTGCCTACCGGTTACCGTGATAGAACATAGTTCGCCCAGAGCGCCTTCCATCAATCACCAGACGAGAGTCAAATGTGTTCCCTGTCCGGTCACTTGTGTGACACTTCAATCCTTCTATTATGCAATGAAAATCTCCTCTAAGCTCGATACAGTTCAAATATGAAAAATCCTGAAATAACGACAAACATTAATATTTTCAATAATAACTATTGTCGTTAATATCATAAAAAGGCACCACGGCAACCATAATGATTAAATTGTGAATGTCTTATACAATTAATAATAAAGGGTGCCCACCAGTACAGGATTCAGGATTATTTATTTACGTATTTATTTCTGGGAGTTCTTTACTAGTACCCCCTATTTTCAACGTGAAATTTCTCCCATTCAAAACATCATTTTCTCATTTTGAAAATACAATTTGGACTCTTCAAAACTCTCTCTTTTTTACTGTTATCATCAGAAACATCCCACTTATGATTAACATTAATTAATCATGGTTTAAAAAAATTAGGGGGCAGTAGTAAAGTCTTTCACTAGGCAATAACTTTACCACTGCCCCACAGAGCTTAAATTTAAACATTATTTAAAAAACTCCCCGTCAAGCAATTAATATTAATCATACTTGAGATGTTTCAAATGATAATAGTAAAAAAGATGAAGTTTTGAAGAATCCAAATTGTATTTTCAAAATGAGATAACGATGTTTTGAATGGGAGAAATTTCATTTGAAAACGGGGGGGCAGTAGTAAAGAACACCCTTATTTCTTTGTCAGACAATGAGTTGGACGATTTTGCATTTTTTCTAGTCGTGCTGTTATGAATATGAAAACGAGGCGGATCAGGTTGTATTAATGACAACATACTTGTAACAAACAATGCTCAGCTGAAGCTCGATAGCAAGCCCTGTAATTCTTGTCACAGGGGCGATAGGGAAGTTTATAACCCCATTTTTCGACCATGTGAAACCTGCAAAACGGAAAATGCTTCTGTCATGTATGTTTGACAAATTACATGAATCGATGTAAGTCAATCTTCGATTTAAAAGGTAGATCGTGCACAAAGAAGTATGCTGTATTACACTATACCGAAATTGCCTAATTTGTACACGATTTAACTTCAAAAATGTTTATGGATAGTCAGATTATCACAAGATTATAACAGATCTTTAAGATATTGAAATCACTATCATTAGAAATTAAGGTTGAATGAAAATAATAAATAAAGTGAAACCTTTTGGCATGCCAGATGTGCGTTTCAAGCCAGATAAATTTTCTTTGCCTCCTGTTGTACTCCTTCAGCAGTTCTTTGGGACGTCTTCTCCATTTCCGCCGAGGAACCTTGTTTGGCCCTTCTCTAGTATTGGATTTTTCTCTCTATAAAACACGAGCAGTTAATAAAGTAACAGGCAATACCATAAATTATTATGAAATACATAAATTTAATGTGATAAATTGTATTATGTTCTGCTGTTCGGCTTGCTATGTTGCATTCTGTTTTCTTTTTCAAGTTTGCATTTGTTGTATTGAGAGATTTTCAAAATTTTGCAAATAAATAACGTTGTTGTATCTCTCAGGCGAGAGCGTCAAACGTCTATTGTGGATTAGTAAAACCTAAGAACATCACACATGTTTTCAGAGGTTTCAAACACAAAAACAATAACTGAGTGACTATTTTTATACTATTGTCTAGTTTCTTCTTAATGATCCTGAATATTTGGAAAACATTCTATCAGAGTCATTGTTTTCAGAGGATGTCGATCATATGGAAAATAGAGTACCTCTTGGCATAAAGAGGTTTCTTTGTGTATCTCCTTCTCCAAACACTAGGAGCGAATGGAATGAGATTTTCAGTTAAAATCGTGTTATTTTATGGTGCTACCAATACCACAGATTTCCAAGATACACAGATCCAACTCAATTTCAAAAGAGGAATCTTTGTTCAAGTATTTTAATGGATCCGTAGTAAGACTCTTGATTCCGTCGAAGTTTCAGGTGTCCAAATCAGTCGCTATTTACTTGAGCGCTGTACAATAGGTTAGCACGTTTGAGACAAATTTCTTCCCTAATGGGAGATACAAAAGATCGCGGATATTCCTTTCCTCGATATCTTACTTTTTCCGATAACAGAGCAATTGAGTATGGATTGATGAAAGATCCATGTAGTGATGGAACCCCTTACTATTTGAGCTCCCTATTTTCAAATAAATTAGAAGGACTTAACAAGGCTTTCCAAAACCTACAATCAGGCTGATAACGGTGGAGCTGTCATTTCATTTTTCTCATCTTGCCCAGAAGAGACAGTGTGTCCAGGATTCAATACTTGTTCCAGAGAAAGGATCCCTGTCAAATTGTAATTTCCTAGGGTAAATAGGAGAGAGTTTAGCTCACTCAGCTTATCAGGATTGAGCCCGTCATTTCATTCGTCCATTAATGTTCCAGAGAGGCTCCCTATCAAATTTCAACATCCTAGAGTGAGAAGGTGGGAACTGAGCTTAGTCAGCTGTCAGGTAGGAATCTGTCAATCATTTCGACGCTTGCTGTCCCAGCGAGACTCCCTGCCAAATTAAAATTACCAAGGGTGAACCAAAAGAATTTGGCTAATTCAGCTGTTCAGAAAAGAGCCCATGATTTCAAAGTCCCTAGATGTACCAAATAGGTTCCCCATTCAATTTAAATTCCTATGGTGAACAAGAGATAATTTAGCTCACTAAGCTGATCAGGATTGATTCCGTCAATTCACCAGTCTTTTAATGTCCCTGAGAGGTTCCATATCAATTTTTCACACTCCTAGGGTGAAAAGGCGAGAATTCATCCCTCTCAGCTGATCAGGATGGATTGCTTGGGATGAATACTAAAGGAGTTACACTTCCCTAGCAACGGAGTCGGTGGACGTGAAGATCTGGGGGAGTTTTGGTTGTTTGTAATTTTTGGGTGAGTAACCCGGGGCTTCGTCCCTTGACCCCGTGGGGGGAGGGGGCAGAACCCCTTGAGAGAACACGCTCCAATAGCAAAGAAATCAACTCTGGAGCTCACCCAGCTGATCTGGGGGGGGGGGGGGGGGGGGGGGGCTCAGACTTTATGATTAATTTCTATGTATATGTCCCAAGAGGCCTCCATGTGAAATTTCAGCTTCATAGGATGAATATCAAAGATCAAAAAAATTAGTTGCCAATCTCACTCAGCTGATGTGGGAGCTTCAGACTTTACAATTCGATTCTAAATGTCCCGAGAGGCGTCCTTACCAAACTTCAGCTTCATAGGTTGAATAGCAAGTAACATAGCTCCGGATCTCACTAAGCTAATCTGGGGGGCTCTAGACTCCATGATTCCTTTCTAGACGTTCCAAGGAGCCTCCAGTCCAAATTTCAGCTTCATCGGTTGAATAGCAAAGAAATTATATCCGTCACCACTTTAGTAAAGATTTGCAAATAACTTAGCTCCGAACCACACTCAGGGGGGGGGGGGGGGGTGTAGATATCTTTCACTTTTAGGTGCCGGCAAAAGCGTGTTCCACGCTGAAACGTGACGCAAATTTCAGTTGACCCCCTCGTAAAATTAAATTAAATGTACAATATAGGGTTTGTCGATTTAACCTACAGGTTTTGAGATATTCAGATAACATAGTTTCAACGCTTCATGCTGATCCATTGTGACATGAATATGTCCTTTTGCACTGAGTAGGTGGTCCAAATGCCATGTCTAATTTTTTCACGTCCCATATCGCTATCGATTTATGCCGACATTATATGCTGAATGCTCGGCCATAAAAACAAATAAACCATACCCTATCCTCAGATTGGTAATTTCAGTCGTCTCTTAATGTCCCAAAGAGTCTCCCTTTCAAATTTCAACCACAGCGAAACTTCATATTCATGTTAAAAGAATTAGTTACCAGAAATTTTCACTCTCGCAACCTGGGAAATGTAACTCCGTAGGTTTTTCATTTATAAAAATCGTTAAGGGTAGTATGTAATTTTCTCGGCCTGATGAATTTCCCTTATAATGTAGTTATCTTTAGGAACCGATTTTTCAGGCTCTGCTCAACCAATCGCTTTACTTTTTTTTTTTTTTTTATCAAGAATATTATGCTGTAAAGACTGTGCCAAAGAAATACCAGCATGACGTTGTGAAAAAAATAGGCGAAGTTTTGAAAAAAATGTAGATTTTTTACTAAAATTTTCTGGACTGCACGCAATGCCCCAGATGTTGAAAATAAAATTTCGACAAATCCTTGGCACAGTTTGTGTATAATATACCAGTGGACATTTAAAAAAAAAAATCCATGAAATAAGTTCAATAGTAAGGGAGAAAAGTGTTCCTGAGTGCTGAAAAACGTGATTGTTCAGAAAACGCGTTTTTCTGAAAAGCAGTTTTTTTCTTGACGTGACGTCGTTTCAAAGCTTCTGAACTTTTCCAAAGTTTGTGTTAGATGACGGGGACTCTTTCTAGAAGAAGAAGAAGACAACAACAACGAGTAGGTTGTAATTCGACAGGTTACTGATGTTTGTTTTCGTCAGATTTGCATCTTGTTCTATCGTTCTGACTTGGTACTTTTTTCATTGGTATTCTTTCCAAGTGATTTTTTCTAACACAATGCCTAGAACACCAAAGCTTTTCAAAAAGAAGAAAACCATCCCTCCGAAAGGATCGAGTAACTCCCTCTGCTGAGGAGCCTCCAATATCAAGTGTTTCGGAAGATCTTGGTACCTCCGAACTTGCCGAGGAAGGTGAACTATCAGCAAGTTATTCAATCCCAAATACAAGTGCTAACTCTTCACGACCTTCAACAGCTGAGAAGAAATTTGGGGAATCTGTGCGGACTGGTTATAGTGAGTTCCAGTATGAAAAAACCTACGATGTGATCGACCTCAAAGAATTTGGAGAGGCCCTCGCTGCGGTCGTGA
The DNA here is from genome assembly GCA_030762985.1 of Adelphocoris suturalis. Classification (NCBI taxonomy): domain Eukaryota; kingdom Metazoa; phylum Arthropoda; class Insecta; order Hemiptera; family Miridae; genus Adelphocoris; species Adelphocoris suturalis. Next base: position 112,355,861 of record CM061040.1, on the reverse strand, counting down.
GATGCAAAGTTTGTGGCGGCCAGGTAGCGTTCCAAGTTTTATCGCGCATTGGCCTAGCTGCTAATATCGAGATTAGGCACACAAAAGAGCAATGAGAGTGTGAACAATGTTATTCGGGCATATATTCCAAAAAGAAGTTTTGTGGGCTTACGTGTTCTTCGATTTGGGACGTACTCTGCAGTAGGTACTATCGTTCAACAGAGGCAATATTGCCATCTGCGAAGTACTAAAGAACCTCACCATCGATCCTGGGAAGTCATGTTCCCTAGCATTGAAAAAACTTGATGAAGAAAGGCTAGCTAAGGCCGATATTACCACCCAAGCAGTCACGAAAGAAGGAAGGCTCAAGAGGACCCAAGCAGCCCGGAGACTGGAAAATCAGTTCGCAGAGGAGGAAGCTGATGATCCAGCTTACGGAGCGGGGCTGCACTAGCGGTGCGCGCTCGGTTTAGGTATTTTTTTAACCCACTTATAGTCGTTCGATTTTCAAAATGTTTATTGCATTTTATCCGTTATATAATAAACTATTTTTTAATATTATTTTTGAAAAATCGATTTTTTTGACCCAAAAAATTACATACTACCCTTAAGTATCCACTCGTTGGAAAGCTCTTGATTTATGCCCATATTTTAAGCTGACTGCTCGGCCATAAAAACAAAGAAACCATATCAAACATGGTAACGCTTTTTTGCGGACAAGATAGGTTACGCTTTTGAGGGGTCAAAATTTAGGATTGACCCCAGCGAAAATACATATTCATGTCAATACATATCCATGTCAAAAAAGGTAAATTTGATGGTGCATGTACATCAGCTGTCATATGGACGAAAATGACATCACATAGATACTACACTGAATTGGGGGACTTGACCAAGAAGATCCACAAGTTACATGTAAGCAATTATATTTATCAAGTATTTTGTTCTAGCATCCGAATTTAATAAATCATTCCTGTATTATGTACAAGAACAATTAATTACATGTAAAGGAGTTTGAAAGTACCAAGGATTTAACATACCAATGATTCGTGTAACCAGCGAATTCTTTTTGGAATCCTCTTCACATTATGGCTCATAGCCCTCCGACGGAGGTGCCTAGGGAAGTCTTTTCTGCTAGCAAACTGTGTAGGGTTTTCTGAAATTAAAGTTGAATCAATAATATTTGAGATGCGAAAATGAAAGTGAAAATTAGAGATTAATTCTGTACAGTTCAACTTCATATTTTTCATATCTTTTCATTTCTCCTTTCATTTTAACTTCATTCTTTCATTTCAGTTCGTTCATGTTCGTGGTCGTTTAAGAAGTGGTTGGCGTAATTGGATCGTCTAGTGTTCAGTCTGAAAGATGTATATGTTCAGTGAATCTAGTTGTTAAAGTGCGTCCTGATTGTCCACTGTATACGTGTTGACAGGTCAATGTCAATGTGTAATCAAACCTCTTAAACTGCAAGAGTTGTCCATGAACGTAACACCTTTATATGAGCAGATGCACTCTACTCTGTCTATAAATTTTTCTTTTAATATTGGTAACCCTATTCTAGATGACGTTAACCAGAGTACCATTCTTCCCTCATCCTTTGAAAGCACTGAATAGTGAAAAATCAAGTTAGATTCTAGCAAATTGTTTTCGACTTCTTGCGTACTTAGCTTCCCTTCTTTCGGTAGTGAGGATGCGAAATAAGTTTAGATGTTCTGCTTATGAAATTTTAGTGTCGGTCTATCAGCTTATGAGTAGGTAGTACAACTGATCATTGAATCATTGATATTTTAAATAACTGCACGAGTTACTTTTACTTACATTCTTCACACAATGCCAATATTCTTTTCGTTTTGTATAGTCAGCTGGTGATCCTAAGGTCTGTCATTCTTCTTTCTGCTTTGACTAGTTAGTCCACACCGCTACAGACGGCTAATATAGAAATACTTACAATGCACTATAAACAACCAACAAGTTACCTGGTAACGCATTGGGCTGTCTGCCACTGAAATCGGATGGTGAAATCGGAACTAGGCATCTAGAGTTACCAAGTTGTTTCACCTTGAACTTCATGTGTTAATAGAACAACAAATAGGCAAATCGAGTTGCCCATTTGTTGAATTGAACGTTGTGTCTTATTTCGAGATACCCAATTTTGTTTTAGGCCTATTTGACTGTTAAACATATGTTTATTCGGGATATCCTTTTTAAATTACTTTAACACAGATTTCAACAAAATTTTCCAGTTTTTGCACCTACTACCCAGTAATTGAGTGCGCCGTTCAAGTTGTCACTTTGCCCAAGGAAATTATGATAATCAAGTTACACAACTAGTAAGGGGTGACACTGGAAGCTAAGGAGTGTTTACCCACGAAACGCTTTAAATTTCGTAATTTTCATTTGACTGAAAATGAAATTTCTTGTGCTCTATGGATGTAGAACTAGATGCTCTGCAACTTTTATTGAATGAGTTTTCACATAGGAGTCGTCATTAGTGAGCAGCAGAGATTCAATTTTGAAGTTATCTTGATTTTCGAAAAGTTGGGGGAAAAAATCGACATTTTTTGACGGTCCGTTATACTGTCAAGGTTAAAGAATGAATTTCAACTTTTAGGTAGCTCATTCGACGTGGAATTTTATGCACTTTAATTTACTAAATGAAATAATTTTAGCAAGAACGCTCTGTTTCAAATTTATTCGCAAAAACCCCAAAAAGTGCGAAATTTCATGAATTTTTGCGAATTTGACTGAATTTGGCTCATAAATTTTGTTGGGAAGCTTCAGATTCGAGTTGAGCACCCCAAAAAACTGATGAAACCGTCGGGAAAAATTCTACACCAAACGGTGCATCCCTAAAACACCGGAGACTGGACTACCATGGTTATAGTCAATAGCCTGGGACAGGCAGACAACCATTTTTCAACTAACCATGGAGGGCATTTACGAAAAAATGGGTTGGCGTTTTCAATAATTGGTCACCCTTTTTTACCACGTGTTCCCATGCTATCAAGAGCAAGCCAGTATTCCGCTAATCCCACAACATCGTACTTAGTATTTTTACCAAGTAGGTACAAATCTAGTTCTTCCAACTTGCTTCCGAGGGACTAACAAGGATCAACAAGCATCAATCTAAATTAAGTCAATTTTTTTGCTTTCAGACTTCCTCATTTTCATTAATCCTCCCGCTGAGAGAAGATCTGAGCCCAAATGATCAAACTTTTCCTCATTCAGGGTGGTAGCACTACTCCTCCTTGAGAGCGACGGAACAAAAAAGGCCTCGCAACAACCACTTGCGTCTCCGTGCAACTCAAATCTAGGGATCCCCCACTCTTATTTACTGCCATCGAGCAGCCTTTCTCGATAGTATCGATTCAGCCTTCCCAACTCATCGATTTGCTCATTTTGAAATCAACTGACCTACTGAGCGCCAAAAATGAAAAAGTTCCAGTCAATCCCTTAGTGTCCGTTTATCAAATACAGCGGTAACTTCCAGACAAACCTCAGGCAGATACCTAGAGGTTACCACAACCTATCGAACAAATTCGGTAGGGCGTTTATCAATCAACTTTATGCCCTCAGGTAGCTACCTACAGATAGCTAACTGCTCAGATAACTTCGTCTGTGGGAAAAAGGGGTACCACTACTACAACAATGATTTCCCCACAAAACAGCCTTACAACACTAGTATTTTTAGTTCTTTGTGACGTCCATGGGTAAAAAGTAGATAGTTATAGCACAACAGAACAACAACAACACTCCTGTCCTTTCGGTTTCATCTCGGATCTCGATTGTCATTTAAATGCTACATTATTAGGTAGGAACTAGAACTACTCACCAAACTCATAGAATCTGATCGTAAGGAAAAGCTTTGTGATCAGCGATATGGAATAGTTTTTTCTATCACTACGGGATTCTAATTTCCCTTCAATCAACTTGAGCACAAACATCGTCGTTTCTTTCTATAGTCAGAAACGGTTTTGAAAATAGACATCATCGTATAAGGTCTTCGTTTGTATTCTACGATTTCCCCATCCGAAAAATCGGAATCAATCAAGTCAACTTCGTTGTACATTATGACTAAATATTAATATAAAAGTATATATCATATCATTATTTGATATGATTTGATCATTACGTTGTGAGTCAAAATGGTTATCGCTACTGATTTCACACTTCAATTTATTTATCTGAGAGAGAAAACACTTTATTGAACATTGTAGAAGGAATGATGGTGGAAAAGGACTCCGGTAGTTGTCGAAACGTAATGGATTTGCCGAAAGTTCAAAATGAGTTTATTTATCTTGAATATAGTAGGGATGACTATCAAAGACAAATATATCGATATTATGTTTTGCACTAACTACCGTTACACACCGATATGTATCTATCAGCTGGGACTGTCGGATAATACGGGTAAATCTCAGTAGAAGGGCGATTTTCAGCTTCTAGTTTTCAGTAAAAGACGAAGGCTCAGAGAACTTATTTTTTCAAGTGGGTATACATTCGTTCTTCAAATGTAAACTATTAGTGATGCATTGTTTTTAGAGGTCAGTTCTCATTTTCAAGCCTAAATTACGAAATTTGATACATCCATGGTACTACACGTTATAACCTCTCTACAAAACGTTACCCAGCAGATAATTCGCTAACTGAGGGAGATGAGTCTCAGGTAAGGATACCAAGCAGATAGCGGTATCTTGCAGGTAAATGTGTGTTGATAAACAGCCAACGAGAAGTTATCCGAGGTCGCTAGTTACCTAGAGTTTGCCTGGGCTTTATCCGTGATTGATAAACGGCCCCTTAGTAAAATTGCAGATTAGTTGGACATGTAGATCAGAATGATGTGTGTAGTTTGGTGGTCTGGATGCTCGCATCTCAAAAATACATAACATCAAGTAGTCAATCCTTTAGTAAAAATTCAGATTAGTTGGGTAGATCAGAATGATGTGTGTAGTTTGGTGGTCTGGATGCTCGCATCTCAAAAATACATAACATCAAGTAGTCAATCCTTTAGTAAAAATGCAGATTAATAGACATGTAGGTCAGAATGATGTGTATTGTTTGGTGATCAGGATGCTATCACCAGTCAAACTTGTAGTTGGTGTTTTGTGAACCCTGTTCCCAACTCTGATGTTTGGTCTACACTGTTGATTCTCCAGCATACCACACTACACTTGCAAGCTCGCATCTCAAAAATACATAGCATCAAGTAGTCCATCCCTTAGAGAAAATTCAGATTAGTTGGACATACAGGTCAGAATGACGTTTTAGAAGTATATTTCGTGAGTTGAATGAGCAAAAAAAAAAAAAAAGACCTTTCATCAGGTCTTGAACCCACAGCCTTCGTCTCACGAGACCGATGTCCTAACCAATGAACTAAGCCACCATTTCAAGAATTAATCATAGACTCCACCACTCAGTAGGAAATGCTTTTGAGGGAGGTCTCCAGAGTGCTCTGAAACGACTCCTCTCACTGCACCTGAATGCATCGATGTGTTAAAAGGCCGAATCGATACTATCCGGTGGAGGATCCCTGGACTTGTGTTCCGCGGAGACGCAATTACCCCTGCTGGCCAAAGAGCCAAGTCCATAATACTGTCCTGAAACGGAAGGCCTACCCGAAGCTCTCAATAAAGCCTTCTCTTTCGAAGCTTTCCACTACTGAGTCGGAATCCGGAAGCTCAGTTTCAATAAACGTCTTAGGGCGGGTTTCACCATCTCGAGTTAGTATTTGGGTTACTATTCTAGAGATGGCATCATGAAATGCGTTTCTACACTCCGAGATAATCGTGACCCCTAGATTAGCGACCGCGTTAGCTCCCAGATTTTATTCCCTACTTTATCCAGGTAATAAGTGCTTACTCCAAAAGCTAATGGAGTTGCAGAATTAGTATGTAACTGAGATTGCCGTCACTCTGACCAAATCCAAATGGCTCGTAATCTGAGAATGACCCAGGTACGTTGATTTCTTTCTTATTTAACGAAGAATGTTGAAATTTAGAAATAAGGGCCTTCGAAGGATCCAACTCACATCAGCCTAGTGAACAAAGCTGCCTAATGTCTCTCTAATACAAAATGCCTACATTTGGAACGGAGTCTCCATTCCTAAAGTTCAAACCAAAGGTTTCAAGTTCCTACTTACCCAATAGGTACAAAAGTATTCATTTTCAGATTATTATAAAATCCAGCAGAAGTAGATCACTTATTCTAATGAAATTAAATTAGATATGATATACCGAATGCCCGGTCTTACCAAAGTGATGCATTTGCAAAAATATCATAATAAAACAGTGTAGTGAAAACAGATATTGAGTACCAAACAAAAAATTTTAGCAGTAAAATAAATCATATACATTAAATACTCACCAATAACGCTTGAAAGTGCTTCAATTTCACTGATTCTAGCATTTAGAAAATCGTTGATGACAATACTTGGGGGGACGGACTCGTCGCCCCCCAGCAGCTCGTCAAAGTGGAGGCCTCCTGGTGGTATGGGTTCATCTTCATCCATCGTTACTGTTGATAAAAAGAGGTATATGTATCCCTAATAAAATAACAACAAGAAATTAATAAAATTGAATATAAGTTAGAGATGTAAACATTAGTTTTTTATCACTGTTATGCGTGAACCTAGTATGGTTGGAAGTGGTCCTTAAAGTGACGTTAAGGTGAACCGTATACACTACTCAAGGTGGTTTCACATCCATGCGTAAATCAGGGTGGATCCAAAGAGCTTATAATAAGCTCTTTGGGTGGATCTAAGAGGATAGATAAGGAGTATTCGGAAAACCTGATCTTGAATTGTTGTCCAAAGAATCCGCTAGTAACGCTGGCAAACCGTTCTTTTTTTAGAACTACTTGTTACCAGGGTTGCCAGATCTACGGTATTTCCAGTAGATCTACGGTATTTAGGAGACTAGTTTTTTTTGCAGCTCTACGGACTACGGTATATTGAACTCTAGTTTTTTTTTACAGCTCTACGGTATTTTGTAAATTTTCTACAGTTTTTTCGAATGAAAAGGAAAAATTAAAAGATTATGAACATCGTTGTAAAAATTTCACCCCTTCTTTCATTTTAAGTGTCTACTTGAATTGTAATTCACAGGATTAAGGATTAAGATTAGCTGTTTTGGAGGTGAAGTTATATTTTGACTTTCATTTCGAAAGTTCAGGGCCGAATATAGGGGGGGGGGGGGGGGGGGTGATGCTGGCGAAAGTTATTCGTTAATCTTGGTGTATTTGTTCCTTCAGTCCTCAGGGGTAAAGTGAACAAGAGTTTTGTGCGAATTATACTTTTTTCAGCGTTATTTTTGTTACTGATTATTTGTTCTAGAGGTTCCTTCTCCTCCAACCCCCTAATTGTGTAAATACATGTAAGGTGAGTATTTCAATGATAGGTACCATCACCTTCTGTACTAATCCCTCTGGCATCAATGCTCTGTGTTAAGGTGTTTTTGAATAGAGGTTTTTACTGTTACGCTCCAGGAAAATAACTCTCACAGTCAAAGAGGTTTGATCACCCTGGCCTCATAGCTCTACTCGTTAGAGTGTTGCAACTTCGGGAAATTTCGCATAGTTGTAACGACGCGAGTTCGAACTCCTGTCGAGGCATCAAATATTTTTGGACCGTCACAGTGGCGCAGCCGAAATAGGACCCGAAATCATACAAAACAATAATTAATTAAATCCCTCTCGAGCCAAAAGGCTGTAAACATCACATTTCCTGTCGTTAACACCTTTCACTTCCTCACTCACTTGAGTAAAAACACCGCGACAATGACCTCGCCCGACTGCTGACTCGTTCCAGCGAGCATCTGCTGAGCCAACGGCCTGCAGTTTCACTTCATCATTCGTCCGTACCGGCTGGTATTTGGCTCTGGGAAAATGTTACGCTCCAGGAAAATAACTCTCAGACGACGTTGTTTGATCACCCTGGCCTCATAGCTCTACTGGTTAAGGCCGTATCACACTAGCATTTTTTCCGCATTTTTTCTGCGTTTTTAACGCAAAAACGTGAAGAAGAAGAAGTGCGTTTTTCCAAGGTCAGCTTTTTCGACCATTGCGCATCCTGGCGGAGCGTTTTTAAGCTCACTTGGGAAAATTAGAACACGTTCTAATTTTTACCTTGACGCAAGAAAAATGCTAAACATAACCCTTGGGGAGGTTACAATTAATGAAAAACCCCTAGGAGCCCTAACCTGACAGACTCCGCCAGAATGCGCTGTTTTTGCTGTTATTTCTCTTCAGCATTCACTACTGAACTTGAAAAAACACAGTTTGCCTTTTTCACGTTTCAGCGTTTAAAACCTTTGAGTATTGATAAGATGGAGGGCTATTAGTGATGTTTCAGGCCGTCAAACCATACGTGCCACTACTGTCGTTTGGCTTTTGAATTGACCAGAGGCAAAATGGCCGAACATTGATCAGCTGATGTAAGATGTGATGTTGAGTTTGGTGAATGAATGGGGATTGTATACCTAGGACATATTTCTTATTTAAGATTTACGCCCTAATTGTGCACCGTACATGTACACCGCTAATATTTCATATTTTTTACACTGTGGGAATAAGTGTTGAAATGACGCCAGTACACTCTAGTGGATGTTTGATGAAGATAGATCAGCTGTTCTGTGTCCCAAAAAAAAAAAAAAAAAAAAAAAAAAAGAAATAGGAGGCACCAAGATTTGGGCATGGGAACCGAAGTATGTACATACTAATATCTAAACAGTTATGTCTACATACATAATTAATACTAAAATGTAACAATAATAAGTAATATCAAACAAAACAAAAATACATTGTCATTTGAATTTGAAAAAAGCGTGGCGAGCGCGGGTCAGTCAATTGCAAAGCCAACGCGACTGTAGTGGCACGTATGCCTTGACGCGGAAACAGCGTTGAATTCTGAGCAATGGCCCTCCATCTTATTAATACTCAAAGTTTGAAACGCAGAAAAAATGCGAAAATAATGCAAGTGTGATACGGCCTTTAGAGTGTTGCAACTTCGAGAAATTTCTCGTAGTTGTAATGACGCGAGTTCGAACTCCTGTCGAGATATCAAATATTTTTGGGCCATTACACTACAGTATTCTACGGTTTTTGATTAAAATCTACATTTTTATACAGTATTTTTGAATGAAAAAATCTACAGTATTTTTCTGTTAACATCTGCAGTAGGTATTTTGCTTCTTTGAGTCTGGCACCTCTGCTTGTTACCTTTCTTTGTATACAGGGTGTCACCCTAACTCGAGGACCAAACTTCAAGGATCGATTCTACAACTAATTTGCAAACTTTTTTGTCTCCTGACATTTTTTTTTAAACGCTTTAAAATGATACTTTTTTCACTTTTAAGATTTTTTTCGTGTTTTCGACCTTGAGCCATTAAAACGGCCATAACTCCCTCAATTTACTAGATAAACTCGAATATGAGTATACCGTTGGAAACAGCGTTAAATTTCCTATCAGTTCATTAGGACACAAAACCTTTTTAAGCCTTTCGTATAGGTGAATAAATTGGTCAAAGTCAGAAATTTAAAACTTTTTCGAAAATCACCATTTTTCAGGCTGACTCTTTTTATGTAATAAACAGCTGTATCGTCGGGCACTCAACGGAAAAAACTTGCCCAAAATTTCAGCTTTCCAACGGTGTATCATTTTTACCTTTAATTTTGAATACACTCCATAAAATTACGTTTTAAAGTGAAAAATAGGGATTTCTCGTTAAGGAGAGACTTGTAGGCTTGGCGGGCTGGCGAGCTATCTTCCATTCTTCCCTCACTCAATCAAAACTCGCTTTGCCTCCAACTCCCAAATACAAATTTGTATCTCAGTCAAATATGAACATAACCAATCAGCAGATACTAGAGACAAATCATATCGGCCTCATAGAAGCCGAAATACTGGGTGTTGATCTTTAACCGGATTGTAATCAATTTTTCCCCTTTCGGAACCAAAATCTTTTGAATGGCTTTGAATTCTAATCTGTGAATCAAAAAGTTACGTGTGATCACCCTATGAGTTTGGCGAAAGAAGGAGAGTATTTTTGAGATTGTAGAAGTTTACCTTTCGATAATCTTCCCTCTGGGCAAAGGTAAGTAGGAACCTAAATCTTTTGATTTCCAACTCGAGTGCTCAATGACTGAACAAGTGCGATAAGAATGAGTTCATGACCTACCTACTACTAAATCTCGGTCGTCAGACAGGACCAAAGGTAAGAAACTCAATGTTTTGGTTTCTAACTCTTAAGTTCACAATAACAGAATGTTGTTGATGAAATGCGTACAGGACGAATCTCACACGATCATCATGAGTTCAAGACCTACTACTATTTTTCGGTCGTCAGATAGGCTCAGTCAGTCTCTAACTAGAGCGAGAATTTCCTCCACATGTGGGGATGGATCATTGGGGATTCTCCCAATCCCAGTGCGGTCGACAGTTGAAGAACCAGTCTCCCTTAGCCTTCCAAACACCTTCTCTATGGTTCTTCTGGTCGGGTGACGTCTGTCAGGGAACCGCCTGGCATACTCACGGGCGGCCCCATGACCGTTTCTATCACAGAAACCATACACGAACACCATATCTGCGAGTTCGATAACTGAAAATGACTCCATGTTTATTAATGGAAACAGACTGACTGAGCCTATCTGACGACCGAAAAATAGTAGTAGGTCTTGAACTCATGATGATCGTGTGAGATTCATCCTGTACGCATTTCATCAACAACAACATTCTGTTATTGTGAACTTAAGAGTTAGAAACCAAAACATTGAGTTTCTTACCTTTGGTCCTGTCTGACGACCGAGGTTTAGTAGTAGGTAGGTCATGAACTCATTCTTATCGCACTTGTTCAGTCATTGAGCACTCGAGTTGGAAATCAAAAGATTTAGGTTCCTACTTACCTTTGCCCAGAGGGAAGATTATCGAAAGGTAAACTTCTACAATCTCAAAAATACTCTCCTTCTTTCGCCAAACTCATAGGGTGATCACACGTAACTTTTTGATTCACAGATTAGAATTCAAAGCCATTCAAAAGATTTTGGTTCCGAAAGGGGAAAAATTGATTACAATCCGGTTAAAGATCAACACCCAGTATTTCGGCTTCTATGAGGCCGATATGATTTGTCTCTAGTATCTGCTGATTGGTTATGTTCATATTTGACTGAGATACAAATTTGTATTTGGGAGTTGGAGGCAAAGCGAGTTTTGATTGAGTGAGGGAAGAATGGAAGATAGCTCGCCAGCCCGCCAAGCCTTCAAGTCTCTCCTTAACGAGAAATCCCTATTTTTCACTTTAAAACGTAATTTTATGGAGTGTATTCAAAATTAAAGGTAAAAATGATACACCGTTGGAAAGCTGAGATTCTGGGCAAGTTTTTTCCGTTGAGTGCCCGATGATACAGCTGTTTATTACATAAGAAGAGTCAGCCTGAATAATGGTGATTTTCGAAAAAGTTTTAAATTTCTGACTTTGACCAATTTATTCACCTATACGAAAGGCTTAAAAAGGTTTTGTGTCCTAATGAACTGATAGGAAATTTAACGCTGTTTCCAACGGTATACTCATATTTGAGTTTATCTAGTAAATTGAGGGAGTTATGGCCGTTTTAATGGCTCACGGTCGAAAACACGAAAAAAATCTTAAAAGTGAAAAAAGTATCATTTTAAAGCGTTTAAAAAAAAAATGTCAGGAGACAAAAAAGTTTGTAAATTAGTTGTAGAATCGATCCTTGAAGTTTGGTCCTCGAGTTAGGGTGACACCCTGTATATTATGAAGATTATTGATCCCACCAGAGACGGTCTGCGTTCCGATTTCTGCCCTATGTGGCGGAAAAGTAAACTACTCAGTGAAGCAACTTTCGGAAGACAACCTTGTGTGAAATGACCGCAAAGAGAAATTTTGCATTTGAGGGTTGGTCGCACTGCTTTAGGTGAATGCGTGACAGCTATTTCGCAAGTATTTTAATTTTATGACTACTGTTTTCTACTTCCCGTGATTCATTCTTCTTTCATTTTATTATTTTGAATTTTCTTTCTTTTATTTCGCTAGTTATATTTGTCTTATTCAATTCCATCTCTTTATTATGAACAAGACCCCTAAAACCAGACATCGCAATCTCGTGTTTACGGTGTCACCAAGTAGGTACCTACTTCTCCCAAAAGAAAACTGAAGAGCATTCTAAGGTGGACGAGTGATGCGGCGAGAATTCCCACTAGAACAGTTAGTTCAAAGGCAAGTTAATGATGGTTTCTCCAATGAGTAGTTCAGTTTTCTGCCGCATAGGGGGCGCCCTCGGAACTCAGACCATCTCACGAAACCCGACGCGAGCAACTCCCACTCCATCCTGTTCCTCACCACAAAGCAACCGCTCAGCGTTGCCAACCTTCGTAAATATCCGTAACTGTAGGGAGTTACTGTCAAATGTACAAACAAAATATACTGAATCGAACTTGAACGCCTGTATTTTAAAGCTATTTCATCTCTTTCTGATTCAAGTAGTCAATCCCTTAGTAAAAATTCAGATTAGTTGGACAAATATATCAGAATGATTTGTATAGTTTGGTAGTCTGGATGATCGAAACTCAAAATTACATCAAATCCAGAAGTCAATCCCTTCGCAAAATACAGATTAGTTGGACAAATAGATGAGAATGGCGTTCTAAAATTTGGCTTAAAATAATGACGTTTAAAAATATGTTTAAGAGGTGATTCAAATGCAACAATCGATCTCCGCTCTTTGACTCAGTAGTCTGTTGTGCTATCCACTAGTCTACAGAGGACTACAAGAACTAGAACCAGTGAACAATCATAAAACTTCGCTCCTCATAGCCGGTCAGACTGTGATTTCCTCAATATCTACAACGAGAGCTAGTTTTGCGCAGCCGCATATGGTATGCTTGAATCACTCTTAAAGGTGAATTTCCCTGACGCGGCCGGCGGCTGCGGCCCGCAACCAGACGCTCTCCACTCCTTCAGTGTATTTAGATAAAACCGATTTCCCCGAAGCTACTGCGGCCGGCGGCTATATGGTCTTGAAAACCGCTACATGACAGCCGAGGCTGCGGCCGGACTGGTCGAGGGAGCAGTCTAGCTGCGCGCCTACGCGACTAGGGTATGCAGACCCGCAATGGGGTTCTCTATTTTACTGTACTCTATTATGGGTTTTCTATAGAGGGATACTCTATTTTGCCAAATTCAGACTCATCAGAAGATAATCAGTACCAAACCAACGTTCTCTCCCCTCATAATTATACATCCCTCTGAAAAGAGCGACTTGTTTGTACATTTAGAAATGTATGTACCAACCAATTGTTAGGTACTCATAATAAAAAATACTCTGCCAAACTAGCACATAGCTAGCACTAGCACTAGCTTCCTCATCCCTGACGCATGGGCTTGAAATAACTATATTATATGGGACCATCTAGGATTTACCCTGTAGTGGATTTATATACGTTTTACTTGGTGTAGGTAGACCAAGTGGGGTGTTATGAAAAGTACCCATGCCTTGATTATGAGGGTTAAACCCTAGGTGGTTTCCGGACGGGAAATAAGCAGCATTGTCAAGGTCAACGGGGTTGATCGTAGAATTATAAGGCTCGTTCACTTGGGGTTGTCGAGCTGGGTATTGTTTTCCTGTGTAATAATCGGGTTTTAGGCAGATATTTTTCTGCAGGGCCGAGTTGGCTTGATCAGAGTACTGAAAAGTACCGTTTCGATCGTGTGATTTATGCATGACAGGAGTGTACAATGCACTCGTGTCGGCGGAGTAACCGTGCGTTGAATATCGAGGATATTCATGCTTGAAGGTAGAATTACTTTCCGAAAGGGTCTGGAAAGTATCCTCGACCTGTTGTACAGGTGAATGTGTAATCACCAAGTCTGTCGCAGAGTTGGTAGGCAACGCGTCGATCCCATCACTGAAATTAGCTGTGGATCGTCGTTGGAATGCGAGTGGATCGCTTGTCTCGGAGCATTTGCCGCCCGCTCCGAGATCCTCCGAGGAAAGAGGGGCCTCTCTCCATCGTACGAACGAAATATAAAATTTGTTCGGAAATACCTTTTTGGCTCTGAAAAAGGGTTTTTGAAGAGGAGGGACTCGCTTAACAGATCTCTCTCCCAGATCGATGTTAGGGTCCTCTCCGAATCCTTAGAAGGAATTCCTTGGACAGTTAATCGGATCGTATGAGAAGTGCGATTAACCGGCGTGTCCCAGCGGGCGACCAAGAGCTTAGGGCTGCGAGGTCCGGGTGGCACGTCTAAGTCACCCCAGCGGGCGTGCAAGGAAGATAGAAATCTTAGCTTGCACCGGGCGATGACCTGATTGAAGAGAGCTTCGTTGGGTAGTGAGTGGAGGAGTCCGCACTCGAAGCTACCAAGAAGTCGATGAGAATGGGAAGGTAGAAAATCTTGCTCGATGCGTGTAGTCACTTCGTCTGGAAGGAGAGATGACATCAGCTGAGAGGTTGAGATTCGAATGAGCACGCTGGGCTCCGTGCGTGGTATTTATAGGGGGGTGGCCGCCTCCGATCGGGTGGCCACTTTATGGTTAGTATGCAAATTAGTTTCTCAAATTCTCGGCTCATCCGGGCTGTCTCCTGGTTGGTCCGCTTAATTTCTTTAGCTCAACAGGTGTTTCTTTATTGGCTCGCATAGTTTCTCTCACAATCTGTGCATAAGATTGTAAAGTTGGTTTGTTAGCCTCGCCCTTGAGCTCCGTAGAGGTCAATTGATCGTTTCCTTGGGCTGTTGTTCTCAAGGCAACTTTTTTGTGTTGTCTTGTCGAGCCTCTCTCCCGCAGTGGGTGTTTGGCTTGTTGATTTCGTGCGGATATTTCGTCCGTGAGAGAGTTTTTTGTGAAAACTCTCGGGCGAAATACTTTGTTTCGCGTGGGCTTAACCCGACGTCTTAAGTGTGTAATTCTACCTTGAGAATTTAAATGTGGTAGCCCTGAAAAGGGCTGATGAAAGTGGGTGGTTAATTCACCACATACCCCACATCCCTAAAAACCGATCGAATATCGAAATTGGACCAAAACTTTAGAATTTAAGGCTGTTATGACAATTATTACCTCATAGGGCGACTTTTTCTTCAGCAGAAATAGGTACTGGAACTTGTATTGTACCTTCCATATTTCGTGAGGTCTTCTCTCACCAACAAAACGATGTGGTGAATTTTTTTTTTTTTTATACATTTTTATTTGTGATAAAGGTGATACATATTAACTTAAAAAATGACAATGTTACGACCCCCTATAAGAAAACTTGTGCTGGGGATCGGAGTGCTGACTCATCCTAATTATAATTAAATTTATCATATCAACATAGGTACTTGATGTATCTTACAAAAAAAAAAAATATATATATATGTATATTGCTAATTCAGAGAGATCGGGAGATGTATTAACTAAATAAGTTACTCACTTGATGAGGTGGATCAATTAATTCAACACTAAAGTAATCACAAATGATCAGTCACTGACTATATTTTGATATAGTAAGATATTATAAATGAAACACTTGAGAAAGCAAATATAGTTCTTGGAATATGAACGACGGCGGCGAAGCGGGCGGAAGAAGTAGTGAAGCCGGTCTGGCCCAGCCAACCAGAAGAGTGCGGAGCAGTTCTACCAACATCGGGGAACGTAAGGAGTCAAGAGACGATCTGACAGGCAGCGTAGTTTGAAGTAGATGGCAGTGTCATGGAACGGTTGACGTCACTAGGCTTCATGGAATATGATGAAATACCCCAATATGGATTGAGACCAATCCCTATCCTGTATCTGCCCGACGTGGTGGGAAAGTGAACTAATTTGGAAAACACCTATTTGTTGACACTCCCTCCTTTTTCAAATTTTAAAAAGGAAGAAGTATCTGCCCTTCAGATAAATTGTCACAGTAAGTTATGTAGGACGGACTTGTGGAAAGTAAGAGCATATAAGTCACCTTAAGGGTGATTATTCCCCGAGACAGTTTCGCGATATGAGGTTACATGTATGATAGTTCCGCGAAAGATGAAAGGCAAACACAAAAAAAGAAATGGAACTGACTCACTCTTGGTGGAGAACATTCTTGTGTAAGTTCAGGCATACCGGAATTAAAGTAGTCAATTCAAGAATTTCATTTTCATTTTTCCTTTTTCTGGGCAATTAATTATATGGTAAAAAGAGGCAAGCAGATACAGGCGAGACTAGGCCCAACATTCATCATCAGAATCTGAAACATAAACGAAAATGAATGCAGTAACACATCTTTAGGTGGCATATCAGTTGACAATGTAGACATACAAGTATAATCAAGTACATATACAGGTACATATTACATAACATAAGTATAATCACTAATAATTTTATTATTTAATAAATAATAAAAATATTATATAATAATAATAATAATAATAAAATAAACTCAACTTTGGGATCACCCCATTTCTTTGACCTTCAAATCACTAAATCTCCGAGTACAGAGACAGTATATCCTTTTGTGAACTTGCCTTTGAGATCACTTGATCCCAGAGAGGCATCAGTATAACTGAATATGGTATCACCAGTCCCAGTGTACAAGAGTCCTAGGTCTATAGTACCCTTAAGGTAACAAAGGACCCTAAGTACACACTCCCAATCAAAAAGCGTAAAATTGGCCTGTTTTCTATTAAGAAAATTTACTGCATATGAAATATCTGGCCTCGTGCCTCCTTGCAAGTAGAGTAATGAGCCAATGACTTTGCGATACGGAACATTTGGGAGAGACGCACTTTTGGACTGGTGTTCCAACTGGATTTTTAGAGTACATGTAAGATCTGACATTGGAATATCACTGATAGGGAAATCAGGTGAGAGAAATTCATCCAAGAGAGATTGAATCAATAATTTCTGTGAAGTAAAGATCGTTTGATTTTCAAAGTTACGTTCTATTTCTAGGTTTGTTACTTCAATCTCATGGTTCAGACAGTCTATTAACTTCACGGGCTTTAGTCTTACAATTAGAACCTAATAAAATGTCATCAGCATAGACTAGAAGAATGGCAAAATCTTTTCCTCGTTGCCATCTAAAAAGAAATATTTTTGGTAAGGGTATTCTTCAAAATCCAGTTTCCTCATCGGACCAGTGAACCTTTTAAAACATAAGATTGGAGATACTTTTAGACCATACAAAGATCTAATTAATCTACAGACATGAGTTTGCTGAACAGATTCAGGGACGTCAGTTAATTCTACTACACCTTCAGGGACTTCCATAAAAACGGGGTTTTCTAATTTTCCATTTAGAAAAGCTGTCTTGACGTCTAACTGATACAAATGTAAATTAAATTTGTTTGCTATAGATAATAATAGTCTGACATCACCTAGCCTTGCTACAGGTGCGTATATTTCAGACAATATATAATCATTCGTGTCAGCAAAACCTTTAGCTACTAGACGACTTTTAAAACGAAAGGATCCGTCAGCCTCCATTTTTTGCTTGTGAACCCAGCGGGACTTTATGATTTTTGTTTTAGGGGGTAGTTCTGACTTTGGTACTAGTTCCCAGGTGTTTTTATTAGAGAGGGATTCTAATTCGTCAAGCATGGCTTCCTCCCATAGATCTCTATCAGGTGACTTCATTGCATCAGAGAATGAATAGGGTTTAACATATAGAATTTCATTAATAGCGGAAGGCTGACTTTCTAAGTCGTCGACTTCCCCTAGGCTTTCCTCAGAAGAGCCGACGTTTTCTCCAATTTCAAGAATTTCAGAAAGTGGTTGAGGATAATCCTTTATATGATCACCATATACTTGTGATTCTATACATTTTACATTACATGAGTTTACGAGAGTTTTATGTTTTTCGCTAAAAATTACATAGCCTGTTTTGGTACATTCGAGTAAGTAACCACGTTTGGCTTTTGGAGCAAATTTACTTGTATTTTCGTTATCCACACTTAGCACCAGACAACCAAAGCGTTTAATATATTTTAGGGTAGGTGGATAGTTATACACTTTTTCAAATGGACTTTTAAAATTATAGACATGGGTAACATAGTTCAGAGCATGTCCCCAAAACGACAAGGGCATTTTCGCTGACAACAAGTTAACACAGACTTTATGTATTAGTTCTTGGTTCATTCTCTCGGCACATCCATTTTGTTGTGGGGTATATGGTTCATTCGTCTCTAGGGTGATATTTTTGGATTTTAACAGACTTTTCATTTCGGAAGTTTTATATTCAAGACCATTGTCAGCCCTAATTTTAAACACCGAATTTTGTTGCAAACTAATGGTAGCTATTTCATTCAGACATTTGTTTAAGGCAAGATGAACTTCCCTTTTGTTTGCAAGGGAATAAGCAAACAGATATCTGGAAAAATCACATACAAAGGTTACTATATAAGAATCACCATTTCTAAAGTTATGCGGACGAATAGGTCCCATCAAATCTGAGTGTAAAACTGTAAAGGGTTTTTGGACTCTATGTCTGACCTCTTTATGTGATTTTCTTTTGGTGTTAGCTTGGGCACAATCTACACAGTCTAGAATTTCATTCCCAAATTTAACTGACTTTAGTTCGGGTAGAAATTTGCTGGCTAGTTCCAGGTTATGCTTTGAAGCATGGTTCAGACGTATGTGCCCTAGCGTTCCATAGATGTCCTGTAGACTTTCCTTGTGAACTTAGCTTAACATATTTTTATCAAATTTTGTTAGTTCATTGTCTAAATTTTTACTACTAGAGGGGACGTTGAAGCCTCCCCTAAAAGGCAGAAGGCAGAAGATTATCCAATTTGAATTTACTAGGTCTGGCACTAAGTTTAGGTATAAGGCTGTCACTATTTGATAAATGCTACTAGAAGGGAACGTTGGAGCTGTGATGAGCAATATAACTCCCTCCTAAAAAGGCAGAAGATTATCCAATTTGAATTTACTAGGTCTGGCACTAAGTTTAGGTATAAGGCTGTCACTATTTGATAAATGCTACTAGAAGGGAACGTTGGAGTTGTGATCAGCAATGTAACTCCCTCCTAGAATGACGGAAAATTATCCGATTTGAATTTACTAGGTCAGGCACTAAGTTTAGGTATGAGACTGACACTATTAGTAAGTACATAAGCACACGTACATATTGAACCATTCACATATACACATAAGTTATAAGCTATAATTAGCAGTATAATTTAAATTAAACATCTGGCACTAAGATTTTCACAGACATTAAAATTTAGTGGTGCTCTCCCCCTGATTTGTAATGGAGCACTGGGCCTTTGTAGCGCTCCCTCCTGGAAATTCGGAAAAAACTACCATTTTTAGAGCTACCATTTTTTCCTCCCTCCCGACAAAATATCGGTGGAGAAAGTAATAGCTTCTAGGGTACCTGTGGAACCTGTTGTGGGAATAGAAGTAGAACAAATATTTATGATAATTCTCTTTTTCCTATAGACAGAGGGGTCAGACTTTCTCTCCAGAGGGTTCTTTTCAAGTAGTTTTAGATTTATGTACCATAGATTATTTTTTAAATATACAGACTTGAAAAATTTACCTGTAGAAGGTTGTATAAAGTCAACTCTGTCTTTGGTGAGTAAAACATAAGAACCTAAATCAGTCATTTTTCTAACAGAAAAGAGGTATGTACCTAGGCCCGGGATGTACATCACTTCACTTAGTGTTCTGGGTTGATTATTATTAAGAAAGTTTAAAATTCCTGATAGAGTACTGGCTAAATCTGCTTTTTTTCATTATTATTAGCGCATTTAAAGAAAATCTTCAGATTTTGAAGCGGACGCAGATTAGAGAAACAGACTATTTCTGACGCTAAGTGTTCCTTACAACCCGTGTCTACAATGGCCCCAAAACAAAAACTTAGGATTCTAATCAGTGAAGATTGTAAAAGCTCTCGAGCCTGTGTTTTTCTCTGAACAATAGTTCAGCTGAGCAACCTCTTGCTCCTCCTCATCACCCATGGTGACCCAGACCTCCTTGTCATCGGGACACTCCGTCCTGCCAGCAATCGAGAAGCAGGCATCTTGATGCCCAGCCAATCAACGCTGAAGCAGCTCGGCATGTCCCAAAGACATTCGGACAAGAGTAGGCTTCTTATCTAACATAGACTTAGGGAGATTAGCTCTATTCATTCGGTTCTGTGTTAGTGTAGCAGACGTGGAGGCCTTAGACTTCCTCTATACAGGATTAGGAATCTGTTTCTGAGAGGGTTCACAGTATGTGAGGACCAAATGGTCGCCCCCGCAGTTGAAACATGCCTTCTTCAGGCAGAAACAGCATTCCCTGTCATGCCCTAGACGGTGGTAGTATGAGCATCTAGATCTACGTCTAGGTTTGGTCTGGGGCCAGGAAATATTCCCTTTTTTTTTGTGTAAGAGAGTCTGAATTAGAGGGAATATACTGACTAGCGGAAGCACGTGAATTGTCAGACATTTTTCCCCTTCCTCTGACTCCTCTACAAAAGTACCTCGTGAAGCCCTCGCCAACTTTGCGGAGTCTGATCCTCTAGAGAGGGGGTTTAAATATTCTAGGCGCATCTCTTCATCAGACAGCATTTCACGCAATTCTGACACAGTATATTTACTGGGACCAATTTGTTCTTTTTCCTACGTTTGTGTGTCTCGAATGGACAAATACAAAGATCTGACGTATGTAGGTTGGGGACATCATCGTTCGATGGAGCTTCACGAGTTTCCGCTAAATGTCATCAAATCGTTTAAGAAAATCAATGACTCTGCCTGACTCCGACTCGGCTCTGAGCGCCCCTGACGCGCCACCGAAGGTTGTCTTTTGAGGCGACGTCGACAGATCCGCGGAACGGCGATCAAGCGACTCAGAGAGGTCAGAGTCAGACAGCACATAATCAAGGTCAGATAATTCATAATCAAGGTTAGATAGTTCATAATCAGGGTTAGATAGTTCAAAATCAAGGTTAGATATTTCTGACATCCTGCAAAATTATAAAGGTATTAGAATTTCATAATGACTTTCCACTTATGCCTTGCTTCGGTATTCTTGTATAATTTCTTGACTTTAGTGGGCACTCATCATTGACTTTAGTGCTTGTGGTACAATTCTGGTAGCACTTTGTTTTGCATCGACTTCCTGCATCACAGACATATACTGGCTTTTACGAAATAACGCTCACCCTTTTCTTAAGTTTTTGTTGTTTGTTTACAACTACCAACCTTGTGACAGAATACATAGACTTAGTTTGTTGTAACTAGTTTCTGTCAGACTTAGAGTGTCGATGCACCACACTATTACACAGTCAGCAAATTATATATCTATTAGAGATTTAGTAATTTGGGAACGAAAATGCTCAGTTCTTGGGAAAGTTAATTTCCCATGTGAACCCAGCTTTAGGTCATACAGTGTCAGCATATTCAGTGAGCTAATGCGGAAGGGTAATCATAGTAAGCTAGACACGAAATATATCTCTTCTTAGTGTGGCTGGTGCCGGCTAATGTTCGAGCACCCAGAACCTCGGTTCCGACAGAGAGAGGCCACCTCGCCGTGACTAGGTTCCCAATGCTTCACACTTCGGTTAATTAGTACTAATGGCTCGCCAGCCAATCTGTATGTTTGAGGTATCAGCATCGTAAGACACCCTGTTGTTGGTTGGTATTTTATTTCTTCATTGTCCTTTTTTTTTCTTTTTTTTTATTGGGCCGCTAGAAACCAACCAACCAAGATTGGTGAAAAGGGAGGAGTGCCCTGGAGGGATTTTAGCAGTTAATAATAATAGAGAATCCGACTCAAGAGTAAAGACTGTGTGGAATGATAAGCTTTTTATGTGAGGTTCGCTATGCATTAGGGTATTTTTGAATCACGGTGTACTATATGTACAATTTACACCATGTGAGCCCTTGCATTGGTTCATGTTCATACTAGTGTAGGAAATATGCAATGTAGTACATTAAACTAGACATGCAATTACTTGGAAAAAATTAAAAATTCTACTTATTTATGTTATGGTTTTATCCAAAATTTCCAAACATATTTTAGAGGAAGAACACTTTATGCTACAGTCCCCTACACTTGACTCGGACTCTTAGTGAACTGACTTATTGTTGATCTCGTAATTAATTATTCCTCTCTGCTATCCAGTAACGGGGACACATTCAGTCTCGTTTTTATATATACCCCTTTAGGATTGCCCTACGGACGTTTTTCATTTTATAAAACGTATCAGACCCTAATGAGTTCTCGGTATCAGACTTGTCGAGTGCTGCTAGCTCGAGGATGTCACTTTTATGTCGAACTATTTATTATTGAAGTGTTTGTTTAGTCAAACACGCACCACCTGACTTTGGAGTAAAGCGCTTTTTACATATATTCAACTCCAGGGTTCGTACATTTGACAAATTACTCTGGGTATAAACAGCAAAACCCATCAACGGAACTCATCGCCCGAGACCGTCTTCGTGGGCAGAAGAAACGGCCGAACTTCATTCTCCTCAGAATGCTGGGGACTGGAATCTTGGCAGAGGATAATTTTTACCTAGGATTTTGATTCATTAACCAATTCAATTGAATCAGGTAGAGCTCTACTTCTGACTCGCAAAGGGATCGTAATATTTATAAACAGAATCACGATTGCACAATTACAAAGGGTAACCTTAACACTGATAAGAGATTACATCGGTGCTGGTCGGTCGGAGTGAAATGTTTCCCCGGCGGGGAAAATTTCCCTCCAGAACTATCGTACGTTTTTCGCGGAGGGAAGGCTAACCTGCCTACCTAAATTTGTGCACAAAGAACAAAAGGAAAAACAACATGGCGGTCCACTTAAGGAAGGGAACGGTAGGTACCTAACTAGCCTTCTTTCTTTATAAGAGGAAGAAATATTAAACGACCCTTGCGGATTACAGACAGAGATCAACAATAGTCTGCTACCCTCATTTCGTAAGATTGCGGGGCAGCATAGGTGCTGTTTCATGATCAATGCAGATCATGTCAAGCAATTCGATCCTTGTCTGAAAAAGATCTGTACAGGTTAACGAATTCGTGCTAATTCAGAGAGATCGGGAGATGTATTAACTAAATAAGTTACTCACTTGATGAGGTGGATCAATTAATTCAACACTAAAGTAATCACAAATGATCAGTCACTGACTATATTTTGATATAGTAAGATATTATAAATGAAACACTTGAGAAAGCAAATATAGTTCTTGGAATATGAACGACGGCGGCGAAGCGGGCGGAAGAAGTAGTGAAGCCGGTCTGGCCCAGCCAACCAGAAGAGTGCGGAGCAGTTCTACCAACATCGGGGAATGTGAGGAGTCAAGAGACGATCTGACAGGCAGCGTAGTTTGAAGTAGATGGCAGTGTCATGGAACGGTTGACGTCACTAGGCTTCATGGAATATGATGAAATACCCCAATATGGATTGAGACCAATCCCTATCCTGTATCCGCCCGACGTGGTGGGAAAGTGAACTAATTTGGAAAACACCTATTTGTTGACATATATATATATATATATATATATATATATATATATATATATATATATATATAGGTATATATATATATATATATATATTCAAAAAGTATAAAATAAAACAACCATCAAAATTTACCGGGATATCGACGAAAAACAGAAATACATTGAAGATCTACCACGGAAACGAAATTGTACTTCAATGAAATCGGTCGAACACATGATTCGAAATTCCAAAAGGCATACTTGAAGGGTTGAAATGAAATACTTTGTCAATTTATTTTTAAAAACAAGTAGCGAAACCTGTTTCCCCTTCAAGGAGGATGGGAGAGAATTAAAACGAGAGACCCCCCCAAAATTAATACAATGTAAAATAATTTTTTTAGCTACACGCTCATAAAATGTTTGAAGTTCAGCCGAAAGATCTGAACCGTTGTTCATCATTTATCAGGTGGCAGTCGATGAGAATGTTGAAAAAGCCCTCTTCTGTTCGAGTTGAAAACATGGGTGCGTGAGGCTCCTTGCTCATCAACAATAATTCCTCCTCTTCGTCCTCCTCTGCCAATGAAAGGGCCACAACAATATTCTCGCTCGACATGATCGAAATCGAAACTGGAGACTAGGTATGCGGCCGCTCGCCGCCGCGCCTCTCTGAGAAAACTCTCTTTTACAGCGCGGCGCGGCCGGCGGCTGAGTATCTACATGACAAAATCGCGCGCCGCAGCCGCGTCAGGGAAATTCCACCTTTCAAATGAACGGAGGGGAAAAGACAGTGGGGTGGGAGATGCTCGCGTCGGGTCTGGAACGTCAATTTCTTATCACATATTGGTCCAATTTCCTTAAAAATCGGGGAAATGGGTAGGTATATGTTCCAGAAAAATTCCATATGAATTATATTTCGATTGGTGAAGCAATAACTATAACGCATGTGCACAGCTAAATCTGATCTACACAGACCAAACTCTGTGACTAATGGACCGATTTTTATGAAATTTTCATGGATGGTGAGATTTAGCTTCTAGACGGTCCCCTATAAAGTTCATTGCCATTGAGGGAAGTCTGTGTGCATGGGCAAACGTTAATTTCTTACAATCTGTCAGTCCGATTCCGTTCAAACTCGAGAGGTTGTTGGGTCCAGGGTGATGCCCTTAGGTAGTATTTTATCGCATTCGCTTGAATAATTGGTAACTATTGCGCAAGCGCAAAATCAAGTTGGATGACACCCCAAGAATAATGAATCGGTTTTGATGAAATATTCAGTTATTGTGTAGGTTAACCTTCAGACAATTTTCGCACTTGCAAACAAATAATTATGTGTAGCCCTAATTTGCATTCTAGCACGTATACCTCCACATGAATTACTTACTGTAATATTTTGCATTCAATAATTTCGATTCATACTTTGTTTTTCAACTAATTCTATGACACGATATGTGAGAAAGTATACTGCCCACCCAACTTTAAGACTTAATTTTATTCCTCACGATGGAATCTTCTTCAAATTTAACATTACAAACTCTAATTTCTTTTCAATCCTCCTAATAACCTGGGTTGCCCTTTGTAGTGGATTTATATATGTTCTACTTGGTGTAGGTAGACCAAGTGGGACGTTGTGAAAAGTACCCGTATCTTGGTTATGCGGGTTGGTCCCTGTATTATTTCCGAAGGAAATGTGAGCGAAATTGTCAAGGACATTTTGCTGGGTGGTTGAACCTCGTGGTTCGTTCATTGGTATGCCGCGAGGGGCGCCAGGTTCGGTTCGAGCTGTTTGGAAATGCGTATTCGGGTGCTGAACCGTTGTGTAATATTCCGGTTTCAGATTTACATCTGTAGGAGGGACGGAATGTGTTTGATTGAAGTACTGGAAAGTACCTTTTGGTCCGTGCGGTGTATGCAGGATAGGAGTGTGTTTAACACTCGGATCGACGGTGTGATCGTGAGATGAATATTTAGTATATTCATGGGTAGAACCGTAAGAACTACCTTCCGAGAGATTCTGAAAAGAATCCTCGATCCCTTGCGTGTGCACGGGAGTAGCTAACAAACTTTCTGAGGGTTTATTAGGTAAAGCTGCGATCTCGTCGAGAGGTTCGAGCTTTGGGCGCGGAGCTGGCCCGGGTAGTTTGTCACTACGTTTTGAGTGAGAATCGAGTTTCGGATAAGGAGCTGGAGCAGGGCCGACGCCTGTCCCCTCGCCAAGTTCTTCTCCCTCGAACCCGAGGAAGTAAGAGGGGCTTCGCTCCATCGAGATATCCGAGTGTGTTTACTCGATAGAAAAATACCTTTCCGTTCGGATGAAGGATTTATGTAGAGGAGGGACTCGCTCAACAAAGCTCTCTCCCAGCTTGATGTCGGGGTCCTCTCCGAGCCTTGATAAAGGCTTCCTTGGACGGTAAATTGGAGCGTATGAGCTGTGCAATTTCCCGGCGTACCCTTCGGGCAATCAAGAGCCGAAGGCTGCGAGATTCAGGTGATACTGCTCAGGTCTCCCTGCGGACGCGACGTTTTAGACGAAGTCTTAAACGTGCCGGGTGGGACCCTTACTGGAGATCTACGTTGGGCAATGAGTAGTGCAATGACTAGACTCGTAGATGCCAAGAAGATCGAGAGAATCTGTGAGGAGAGGAAGATATGCCTTTCTGAGTCTTGAATGCGTGTAGAAACTTCGTCGAGAGATGAGAAGAGTCGTCAGCGAGAGCAGAAGGTGGAATGAATACGGAAGGCTCCGTGCGGGGTATTTATAGGGAGGTGGCCGCCCCCTGGTTGGTTCGCTTAATTTCATTAGCTCGCCAGGTGTTCTCTTATTGGCTCGCATAGAGTTTTCTCAGAATCTGTGAATATGATAGCTGAGTTGGTTTGCCAGCCTTGCCCTTGCATTTCTTAGAGGTCGATTGATTATTTCCTTGGGCTGTTGTTTTCAAGACAACTTTTGTGGGTTGTCCTGACGAACCCTTCTCCTGCAGTGGGTGTTTGGCTTGTTGCTTATTTGTGAATATTTCGTTCGTGAGTGAATATTTCGCATATTCTCTCGGGCGAAATATGTTATTTTGTTGAGTTGTAACTCGACGTCTTTTATATGTACTTGTATCGTGAGTACTTCTTTTTGGTAGCCCTGAAAAGGGCTGTTGAAAGATTGTGGTGGAATTCACCACAGGCGCCCCCCCAAGACGTCGTGTTATCAACGACGACGTGCTCGGGGGAGAACTGGGAGGGAAACCCGGAATTCTCCGTAGGTTACCCTCACCAGTTGGGGCGGAGGTGGTTGTGCAGTCCTCCCGCCCCGCGCCGGAGGGGACCCCCGGCCTCGCCGGTTGCGGCGAGCGCCGCAGGTTGGCCTCCCCCGACCTGAGCCCTGCCGACGGGTACCAAACTCGCGAGGTTTGGGCCCGCGGCCGCGGCTGGGTGGTTGCGGTGAGGGCAGTTTGGGTGAAGACCACCCTGCTGCGCTCATCTGGTCCCAGCGAGGTACGGGAACGTCTCCCGAGCTGATCCATTTGGAGGGTGGACGAGCTGGGGACCTCTGCTCGATTCTTGGTGTGGTCGGAGCTGGCTGTTGGCTGGTGCTGGGTTGGGGAGCCCTCCAAACGACCTCTCTCGGAGCGGGCGGTTGCATTGGGGGGGTCGGAGACGGCGGGAGAGGTTCCAGCAGGGCTGGAGGTTCCTCGCAGAGGAGGAAGGCCTCCTCTTCCTCCGTGGACATCGCTTCGATTGTTGGAGTCGGCTGTGTCATGGCTTGATTTGGTATGAGCTGTAGGCTGACTGCGCTCCGTATATATAGCCCCCACTGTTCCTATGCGAGAAAAAGGGGCGTGGCTACGTGTATTGGTTTGGCAGCTGAGTGACGTCACCCAATTTTCGCCGAATTTGTTTGAGGGAACGCGTCCTCTGTCGGATTTTCGGAGGTTTTCCTCCTGTTTGTCCGAAATTGTGCTTCGTGCCGCCGTTTCATTGTCATCCAGAGTATATGCTGGTTTAATTTGCTGTTTGGGAACTTTTTTAAATTGTTCGCCAATTTGCACTGTGACAGAAACTTTATCTCGTTTTATCACTTTGAAAGGCCCTGTGTATGGGCATTGCAATGAAGAGAGTTGAGTAGGCACTCTTATATAGACGTGTGAACATGTATCCAAGTTTTTGGGCATATTCACAGCGTATTTGGTGTTATTATGCTTTATATGGGTGGAGCGGAAAAATATTGGTTCAGAAATATTCGTTGATGTAATGAATATATCCCCTGGAAGGGGTACATCTATCCCGTAGACTTTTTGGAAAGCCGTTGTTTCCGTAGCTGGGTCCACCGCTGTACGCATTGCTAGTAGTACTTTAGGTAGTGCGTCGAGCCAATTTTCGTTTTGAGCTTTGATCGCTTCTTTCAGTGATCTGCTTCTACGCTCCACCATGCCGTTTGTTGAAGGTTTGTATGGCAGTGTGTGTGTATGTTTTACCCCTAGACGCTCCATTATCGATTGAAACAGAGCTGATTCGAATTGGGCTCCTTGGTCGCTGGTAATGTATTTGGGAACTCCTTTGGAAGCTACCCAAATTTTAATAAATGCGTCAGTTATAGAGGACGTCTCAATATTAGTTAGGGGAACAGCCTCCACCCAACCTGTCGCTCTGTCTACCATCATGAGAAGGTATTGTTTTCGTCCTTTTGCCAATGGTAATGGCCCAGTTATGTCGACGTGGACATGAGAGAATTTCGTGGCTGTTTCGAATTCTGTGTAAGGTAGTTTAACAGAGCGAGTGATTTTGGCTCGTTGGCAAGTTTCACATGCTCTTACCCAGTTTGAGACGTCTGTGCGTAGTCCGTGCCAGAAATACCTCTGTTTCACCTTGTATACTGTAGAGTGTATACCTGGGTGACCCAAATTGTGAATTTGGCTGATTATATCGTGTCTCATGTCTTTTGGTATGTAAGGCCTGGGGTGTCCTAAGTCTAGGTTACACCATAGCTCCCCTTGTGGAAACTCAACTTTTGTAAGTTTCCGCGTGTCCTCTGACGTGGGAGGAGATTTCTCTTGTGCTTCTAGTACTTGAAGTAAAAGGTTGCACTCAACTGCGGCCGTTACTTTCGAAATTTCGGCTTCCGCCGGACCCTCGTCTGTCTGAATTGAAATTGACTTGGTTTGAATTTCAACCGGGTCAAACGGTCTGGAGAGTGCGTCTGCCACGACGTTTTGTTCTCCGGGTATGTGTCGAATATCACTTGTCATTTGTGATATGTATGTCAACCACCTTAGTCTCATTTTAGAAAAATGAGCATTTTTCTTCAACATTGTGCCTAGTAGTGGCTTATGGTCTGAGCATAGATGGAAAGAGCGTCCGTCCAAGTCGTTATGCCAGTGTATGCAAGCTTGGTACGCGGCGAACATCTCTTTGTTGAAAGAGGCTTTATTTTTCCATTGTTCAGGAATTTCTTTGCTAAAGAAACCCAATGGTTGGTATGTCTTTGAGCCATCCTTGTTTGTTATTTCTTGCTCTAGAGCTGCTCCGATGTGAGTGTCGGACGCATCGCACACTATCCTCCATTCCGCTGTAGGGTGAGGATGGGCTATGTTATGCAATGTGGCTTTGATCATTGCTTGTTTTAAGCTATTGAAAGCTTCTTCCCTTGCTGGTGTCCATTCAATCGGAGTTTTGTCATTTTTCTTGTTTGATTGAATGGCGTCGTATAGGGGCTGAGCCATGTTTGCGAATTTACTAGAGCAAGCTCGGTAGAAACCACACATTCCCAAAAATCTGCGTAGGCTTCGTACGTCTATCGGTCGTGGGAACTGTTCAATGGCTTCTATTTTGTCTCTTTTAGGGGTTATCCCGTGTTTTGAGATAGTAAAACCCAAGAAGTCGACGGTGGGTTGGGCAAAAACGCATTTGTCGAACCCTACTCGGAGCCCGTGTTCTCCCAATTTGTCAAAAATTTTTTTGAGGTGTTCCAAATGTTCCTTGTAGGTTTTGGAAGCAACCAAAATGTCATCCAGGTAGACAAACGCGAATTCGAATTTTCGCATTATGTTGTCCATGTAGCGTTGCCAAGTCTGGGCAGCGCCGGCTAACCCCATGCTCATCTTTTTGAATTCGTACAGGCCAAAAGGGGTGATAATGGCTGTTTTATGAGCGTCATCGGGGTGCATCGGGATGTGATAGTATGCCGATTTTAAATCTATAGTCGAGTAGATTTGTGTATTGTGCAAATTGGCTTGGAAAGAGCGTATGTGAGGTGGAGGATAGGCGTCTTTCTTCGTCTTAGCGTTCAAGAAACGATAATCGCCTGTGATCCTCCACGTCCCGTCTTTTTTCGGCATGCAGTGTAGGGGTGAAGCCCATTCGGAGTCAGATTATGCCGTTTTTTCGAAAGTGCTCTTAACTTGGGATCTTTTTTCACCCGCCATAGGCCTTGCTCGGAAGTGTACAGGTGAGCCTTCGGTAGTTATACGGTGGTAAACCCCGTTGTCCTTCCACTTGCCTTGGAGCTTGTCCATTTGCCGTTTATAAATCTCGATTATTGAGTTAATGTTCTTATCCTCAATAATTTGTGTGCTATCTGAGCTTGAGCTGTAGTCCCGGTGAGGAATAGCCGCTTCGATTTGTTCATCAGAGAATTTCTCTTGTATGACAGCTGCTATTGTTTGGTCGGCATAGCTCTTCATTTTTTGTCTATAAATGTATTTATGTTTGACTCTGATCCCGATGTCCCAGGACTCAAGGAAGGGAATACCTAGGATGGCTAGGTCGACTTTTGTGATCATGAAATCGGTGGTCATGTGTGTTGATCGTTGTGTTGGCTCGTCCCAATGTTTCGATTGGGGCGCCGTTTGCAGCTGTGAGCTTGATATTGGTTTTGAGAACCTTCAAACCCAGCTTTTTAGTGACATTTTGGGGCAGAATGTTCACTTCTGCTCCCGTGTCAATGAGGAATTCGGTGCTGTGAAGCTGACACTTGAAAAAGAGCCGTTTAAAATCTTTGGTCTGCCGGCGTATAGGCTCTGCTACACTGGCAGTTACTCGTTTTCCGAGCACTCGTTGTCTGAAGTGGGAACGGTTCTTTTGGGTACCGGTTCTGGTGTAGCTTCCCTCGAAACTATTTTATGTTTTGGCTGGCTAATAGCTGCGGCCTTTTTGGTTGACTTCGAGACGGTTGGTTTCCAACCACAGTGCTGCGGATCCGCACACTTACGTGTCTCTGTGCCGAAACGAGTGTGGTTTCGGCAGATGTAGATGTTAGGTTTGTGAGGTTTATACTCAGTTTTTTGTGTAACAGACTTCTTAGGGCTTGAAGTGCTTGTTTTGTTGTTTGACTCGACTCCCCTAATGTTAAGGGAAGGAGTTTCTGATTTATACGCGTGTAGCGTGTCGGCCAGGTCAAGCCGGGCGCTCGTGCTTGCTTGTGCTGCGACGAGACCCCGTGCGTCGTTTGGCAGTTTCGATCCACTTTTGTGTGATCAATGCCTCCGAAAAGTACCCAACTGCTTTAGCGTACATTTCATGGTACTTAGTGCTGGGTTTTTTGGCGAGAGATGATGGGTCCTCTAGTGCGAGGAGTCTGTCTTGCATAGACAACCCATATTCTCGAGTTAGGCGTTTCTTAGCCTCGTCGTAAGGTGCGTGGGGTGCCGTGAGATATGCTGAGTCAATAGCTTCTCTCATTTCCTCAGGTACCCACTTGTAAATGGCGGAGAAACACTCGTTTTGTGTTCTCAAATGTTTGCGAATGCAGTACTGATCGAACTCAGCGAGAGCTCGATCAATATTTTTCTTCTGAAAAATAGGTTTTTGATAGTCACCTATTTCCTCCAAAAGTGCTTTAAAGCCACTTTGTGGAGAGGGTTGAAGTGTGAGATGTGGGGCGTAGAGGCCCGGCGGGGGTCGCACGCCCGCAGTGGTTCCCTGAAATCCACTAGCTTCATAAGAGGGAACGTATTGCTCCGTGTTTAGCCTGTTCAAAGGCGGGGTCACCACCATTTGTAGTGGATTTATATATGTTCTACTTGGTGTAGGTAGACCAAGTGGGACGTTGTGAAAAGTACCCGTATCTTGGTTATGCGGGTTGGTCCCTGTATTATTTCCGAAGGAAATGTGAGCGAAATTGTCAAGGACATTTTGCTGGGTGGTTGAACCTCGTGGTTCGTTCATTGGTATGCCGCGAGGGGCGCCAGGTTCGGTTCGAGCTGTTTGGAAATGCGTATTCGGGTGCTGAACCGTTGTGTAATATTCCGGTTTCAGATTTACATCTGTAGGAGGGACGGAATGTGTTTGATTGAAGTACTGGAAAGTACCTTTTGGTCCGTGCGGTGTATGCAGGATAGGAGTGTGTTTAACACTCGGATCGACGGTGTGATCGTGAGATGAATATTTAGTATATTCATGGGTAGAACCGTAAGAACTACCTTCCGAGAGATTCTGAAAAGAATCCTCGATCCCTTGCGTGTGCACGGGAGTAGCTAACAAACTTTCTGAGGGTTTATTAGGTAAAGCTGCGATCTCGTCGAGAGGTTCGAGCTTTGGGCGCGGAGCTGGCCCGGGTAGTTTGTCACTACGTTTTGAGTGAGAATCGAGTTTCGGATAAGGAGCTGGAGCAGGGCCGACGCCTGTCCCCTCGCCAAGTTCTTCTCCCTCGAACCCGAGGAAGTAAGAGGGGCTTCGCTCCATCGAGATATCCGAGTGTGTTTACTCGATAGAAAAATACCTTTCCGTTCGGATGAAGGATTTATGTAGAGGAGGGACTCGCTCGACAAAGCTCTCTCCCAGCTTGATGTCGGGGTCCTCTCCGAGCCTTGATAAAGGCTTCCTTGGACGGTAAATTGGAGCGTATGAGCTGTGCAATTTCCCGGCGTACCCCTCGGGCAATCAAGAGCCGAAGGCTGCGAGATTCGGGTGATACGGCTCAGGTCTCCCTGCGGACGCGACGTTTTAGACGAAGTCTTAAACGTGCCGGGTGGGACCCTTACTGGAGATCTACGTTGGGCAATGAGTAGTGCAATGACTAGACTCGTAGATGCCAAGAAGATCGAGAGAATCTGTGAGGAGAGGAAGATATGCCTTTCTGAGTCTTGAATGCGTGTAGAAACTTCGTCGAGAGATGAGAAGAGTCGTCAGCGAGAGCAGAAGGTGGAATGAATACGGAAGGCTCCGTGCGAGGTATTTATAGGGAGGTGGCCGCCTCCTGGTTGGTTCGCTTAATTTCATTAGCTCGCCAGGTGTTCTCTTATTGGCTCTCATAGAGTTTTCTCAGAATCTGTGAATATGATAGCTGAGTTGGTTTGCCAGCCTTGCCCTTGCATTTCTTAGAGGTCGATTGATTATTTCCTTGGGCTGTTGTTTTCAAGACAACTTTTGTGGGTTGTCCTGACGAACCCTTCTCCTGCAGTGGGTGTTTGGCTTGTTGCTTATTTGTGAATATTTCGTTCGTGAGTGAATATTTCGCATATTCTCTCGGGCGAAATATGTTATTTTGTTGAGTTGTAACTCGACGTCTTTTATATGTACTTGTATCGTGAGTACTTCTTTTTGGTAGCCCTGAAAAGGGCTGTTGAAAGATTGTGGTGGAATTCACCACACCCTTGACTCACGGTCCGAGAGGGAAAAGGGAAATTATGCTGGTACTAAAATCCTTCCACATTGCCACAGTGTCCCCACAGTCGGGGGGGGGTGTCGACAATGGGTGGAGAACAGCAATTTTTGGCCGTGCACAGTGATTTAGAGTGGAACAGAGCAATTTGAAATCCGGAACAGAAGAGTAAATTTGTTATTAGGGTGAGAACTAAGGAAAGTTGGTAGGGCCACGCCGCTCCGTCACCAACCACATGGCCCCCAGTGTTGAAAAACTGGAAAACCGATTCCAGTGCAGTGAAACGGCTAAATCATCATATCAGAATCCCCACCACCCCTGTTCAACCTAGTCGTAGAAGGTCAGAAGCCCACCAGTCGATGAGTCATTCCCTTAGAGAAGTCCACCCACAAGGACTTTTTCACCTCCACATTGCCAGGATTGTACCTCATCCAATGGAATCAGCGCTACCCTGCTACTTTTCCCGTTGCATAAGTGTGGAGCCCATTTCAGGTTGATTGTTAAAATTCATTGGAGAGAACCATAAAGCTGGTTGAATTTAGTTGAGACTTTGAGTAGAAAACCGTGTAGGTATTGGTATTTGATTTTGTTTTGAAAATAGACGTGTTGTCGAGGTAGAGACCGTAAGAACATTATGTTAGGAACACTAGGTTCCTTACCTTGAAAACGTATAACCTTTTCATATCTTAGCTCGGGGATATTTAAGAGTAAGCTGCCTAGTCAATCCGCCAGAGCCTGTTCAACTTGAATCTAAATTTAACTGAAACATATTAGAACTAAATAATTACGCTTATTAATAGCATATTTTTTTACTTACTTTACAATTGCAGACTAGAACAAATCTCTCTTCAGGAGCAACCACGATCAGAAGAAGGCCAAAACCATTAACATACCATCCATACTTTTTTGAAACCAGTGACGTGAAGTCTCTAATCCATACTTTTTTGAAACCAGTGACGGCCAAAACCATCAACATACCATCCATACTTTTTTGAAACCGGTGACGTGAAGTCTCTAATCCACACTTTTTTGAAACCAGTGACGTGAAGTCTCTAAGTGCTTGTATAATACCTACCTACCTACTCTATAAAGATGTTGATTGATTTTAGTTGTAAAACAATATTTTTCTTAAATGTTCCTTCAACATTGTGTTGCATATTCTATAAGTTAACCTACTGAATAATAATTTGAGAGATGTTCACACGGAAAATGTTAATCTATTCACCGACTTGACCCCAAGATCTGAACTCAGGGTACAAAAGTAATAAGTGTATAACATAAGTAGGTAGGTACCAGAGTAGAGTATTGATTAACAGAGCATTAGTATTGAAGTACCTACCGAACTAGGTTTGAACGTAGGATATAATTCCACTTTGGAATTCAACCTACATGTAGATTATTGAAGTTTTTAATATTCAGTGCTGAAAGTGCAAACATATTTCAATAGAGTATTCGAATTTCCCCTCAGGAATTTATTGTTTACCTACCTACTTTAGATATTGTCTTACTTGCACAACCTTCAGCTTACACAATTCTTATTATCAGGCCTTCAGCCTTTCAGCTCTGAAATCAGGTAAATTGGAGAAATATCATTTAATCTTCGAGAAATCCACAAAGGAGGTCGATCGTCTGTAAGCAGGTGATTGATCCCACCCAAAGGTAAGTCTGCAAAGCATTACTACCCCACCCTAGGACTAAGAACAACTCTAACACAGGGTTGAAATTGAAAAGTCGTATTTCGCCCCTTTACAGGTGTATTACGAGGTCAATCACAGGTTAAATTTTGGTTTTATTCACATTTTTAGTTTTCAAGCGTAATCACGATATTTTAGCTACTCAGCAAACGTCACTTCTAGATATGAAAGTGGTTCCCAACAAAGTATGGATTGCCTCAATATAATTTACACATATGCTCTTGTAGTTATGTTACGGAACAATGCAGCGCAAAGGTGCAAGGGTTCCCCCCAGGCGGGCAGGGACCATGATGTCATTGTGCTGTTTTATACCCTCATGTTTAAAACTGGAAATGATTTCACAATGACAACACTAATCGATGGATCAGTGACATACCAGGTTGACTCCTGAGTTCATGACGAGTTCCGTAGAAGGATAGAGTGGGAACAACAAGGCAAGATCAGACCCCAAAGAGCGCACTCTAGTTCAAAGGCTATGATAACTGAGTCTTCTAGGGAGAATTTAGACTAACGTAAGTGAAGGGGGCAAATTCTGACAACTGCCATCACAGGGTATACCCAGCAACTCTATACAGAATTTCCAGCACACACAAGACTAGCTCAGGCACACCTAGTATCGGTTCAGGCACAATAGCGATGTGTCTGACAGGAGTGAACGTATCAAAAATGCCTTATCTTCGGAAAGAACTTGTACGAGCTTAACATGTTGTTAATATGTTCCCAGTCACACGTTCTTGGAGAAATCGTCTTGCCCCTTCCAAAGAGGTAATTGACTCAATGTTCACTTTTTCCAGTTCATTTTTTCATTAGTCTATCTCATATCCGTAGACACCTTGTCCATTCAGTCTTTAGTCAGTGATTTTTCAGCACCTATATATAGCTTGTCGATATTTTACTTCTCTATGAATCAACTATAAACTATGTAATTTTTAAATATAAATATGTTATTTGAATCAATGAGTTATTATCTGGATTGGCACATACGTAATAGGTAGGTACGAGTATAGTATAGGTAGGTATATATAAGTGTTAAAATCAAGGGTTTGTTTCAGAATACCCAAGGACGGATTTTTGTGGAGAACATTTACAAAGAAATCGTTTAAAATTTCCGATCCATTGCAGCAGCTTCAGTTTTTACATCAATGTTGTGATTTGGGAGAGTGGAATACATTATATCATCAAGTAAGTGAATGTAATGAATGTGTGAACGGTTTCAATTGATCTTGTTTGTGACAGGTTGAACGTTAGGGATTTGAATCCTCCAAGGGACCTTGTCTTACACATCTATAATCACCAATAACCGGATCACAACACCAGGGCTGAAGTGGGACAGACTCCCCCGACTCCAGCTCCCTTCCAAATTGGCTTCACACCTGCTGGTTGGCTGTAGAGCTGTGCAGATACTCTAGGATCAGGAAAGTGGGATTTCTCGGTGGAACTGCCCTATACCAGACTGCTCAAGATACTAATACAGAGAATCCATGTTTATAATAAATAGAGTGAACTCACACCACCACATTTCCAATGCATTCTCAATCAGTAGCGATCTATATCCATATTCAGTTCGAGTTTGAACCCCTTATCAATTCTGTTCCTATCATCAGAATTCCAGTCCTCAGTTGAGTGATATCATTTCGAGGAATTCTACCACTATGCAGACCAAGAATATGGGACTGTATGGTGAAAGTTGAAAGATTACAGGTACCACTGCTATTGATGGCAAGAGGAGTCACAAGGAGAATGGAGGGAAGTGATGGAGGGTGGAATTGTAGAAAAGGGAGTGGGGTACAAAGGAAGGCGACAGGCGGGGGTGTAGGAATGACTGAACTAGCAGTGTATAACAAACTTGTATTCCCAACTTGAACGATGATCAAAGCCCAAAAGTCAAAAGTGAAGTAGAGAGATCTAAAGGCAGCCCGTGACATAGGTATCTGACAAAAATTGGCGAACCAGCAAAATTCTTCCAGCATCGCCTGGAGACTCAATTACCACCACCTGGAGAGCAGCAATGAACATAAGACTACGGGATTTTCACTCGCTCAAAACAAAATGCATGAATGCATTTATACTCATAGTACTAATAATAATTGTTTGATCTACAATGCTAAATTAATTAACCTGCTGACGCAAATTCAATGTCGCTCTTAGTGGCAGCTAGTGCAGTTCTTTTGGGAGTGGACCAGGTAACACGACCAAACAGAAATGAAAGGGTAATTTCAATTATATTATTCCACTAACAATCAACTCATTAACTAAACTCAATAAGTTAACATCTAAAATAAGGTGGGATAACACTTTTTAACTGGACTACTACTAACACTTGAAAATATACTAAACTTGAGGCATTATGTAAACCCTTTTCAAAGATTTTCAACGAATACTTAGTTTAATGAAAATTCAACATAGTAACTAGTCAGTTTAAACAGTAAATAGTCAGTTAGGCCTGGAATTAGGCCCCAGCTCGGTTGTAAAAGATGGCTCTTACTCAATAGTGAAAAGTTACATATCAATACACTATACAAGTGAAATATAAAAATTCCAGAAATTATTATAATCGATTCATTGTCACGGAGGAGTTGAGGTCATTACATCAAGAACTTATGACGAAAATTGCATGTGTTTGTTAGCGAAGTCTCACAGAACTGAGCTGACTAGCTCAGTAGTCTCAGCTACACAGACAGAAGACTTGTCACCTGTCAAAGAAACGTCAAATTTCAGTATATTTGGCAAATACAAAGGGTAATTTCGGAAATATGGTCTACCATTGACATCAATGTAAAGTAATGTAAGTGCTATTTAATCAAGGAATAACAAAAACAAGCCAGTATGACTCATACATTTGGCACTCATAAATTATATGAGAATTATGGGGAAAAAGGGTGAATATGAATCAGGAAGAAGTCTTAGTGTGAGAATGAAAAAGAAAAATTATTCACTAATGAAAGAATTGCCATGTACCTTCACTTTGGTTAGTACAGGTCGTGGAGACAAAGAAACACTGAACGTGTTCTTTGTAGCTCGGTAGCCACAATCAACAACGAAATATTAGGTACATATTAA
Source organism: Adelphocoris suturalis (assembly GCA_030762985.1). Lineage (NCBI taxonomy): Eukaryota > Metazoa > Arthropoda > Insecta > Hemiptera > Miridae > Adelphocoris > Adelphocoris suturalis. The sequence continues at coordinate 112,318,148 of CM061040.1, read as the reverse complement.
ATATTCCATGAGTAGGTTCAATTGAGGGAAAAAGAAAAAAATGCCTACTATTTCTAGATGCAAAAGTAAATAATATTAGGTAAGTATTGTCAGTCATGATTCTAATTAATTTTCAAAGACATTGAAGTCATCACACCAAGAAGTAACAAACCTGTGAGTTCTTAAATGCGTTTTCTGAGTAACAAGATGACTTAGTACCAGAGATGTTTTGCGTTCTGGAGGGTTCAACGTTGAAATAAACGCTGGGACAACCTTTTGGTGACAGCCTTGATAGGTAAAATTAGCTGAGAAGTGCTCGAAAGGGAATTTCACGTTTGAATCCTAATTTGAGCCGATTGACCAATTTGATTTTTCGGACTGCTGTCATAAATAATAATGCCTGTATCAATATTACCTATTGTTTTTGCGTGCCGTGATCAATTCCCTCTATGTTTCTTTTCTTTCAGTTCGTCATCAAGCTTGAGAGATTATTTACAATGTCGCTGACTACTTTTGAAAAAACCTGAAGTTTAAGGTAAATATTTGTCACTTGAAGAGTGAAGTGAAATGAATTTTCACATGAAGTTTGTTGGATCATTACTGAAGGCCGACGGATGATCGTGATTACTCCTGACTGATGATCGTGACTACTACTTCTACTGACTGACTGGTTACGAGTTTTTGATTGTTTTCCTTGAAGATCATGCAGATTAGGGAAAGAGTATCTGCAGCATGATTAAGTTTTCCTGGTCTGTACGTTGTCGAAGGAAGAGGATGCTAATTCAAGGAGCAATCTAATAATTTCTCGTTTTTTATCTTCCCAGAATGCTTGGAATTGAACATAAATGCAACAGAGCGTTGGTCAGTTATGAGGCGGAAATGCCTCCATTTTTAGAGAGCCTCTACAATGGCATAGGCCTCCTTTTGGACAGATGAATGATGGCCTTCCGAGTTCGATAAAGTCCAAGAGAAAAATGCCATCGGGCGATTAAGCTGTGTGAGTTAGCAGCTATGGCACCATCAGAAGCCTCAGTTTCCACACAATTAGGAGCTTCATCATCGATGCTTGACAGTGCTGCATTCTTGATCGATGCTTTCAAGTCCGCGAAGGACTTTAGAGCGTCATTAGGCAGTGGGAATTTATCGTCAACCACAGGACTTTGCTGAAAAGTTGGTTATGAAATTGGAGTCAGTGCTTCAGTGCTTTTGATTGGTGTTGGAGGTTACAAGGACTTGCGCTCTCCAGGGGGATATACTTTTCTCTATGATGCCGTCTTTTAATAATTTGCTTATTTCAGCTTCTATGAATTTAGAATTACTATCAGGATATTGGCGGGATTTTATAGCAATAGGTCAACAATGGGAATTGAAAATAGAAGAGCTGGTGTGACGTTTGCTGCTGCTAGACTACATATTCAGAGGAGAGCTTTAGAACCACCACATTCGAAGTGAATGATAGAATATTGTTGTAGTAGGTCTCGTCCTTTATTAAATCGAAACAGAGTTAGAATTATTGATTGGGTAACATCAGAATATTTATGTCCGAAAATGGCTACGTTCACTTTACATAGACTAATGATTTTAGGACGATACGTTGCCAAAGCCAGTCCCACTTCCTTCTTTGTTGGACATATCTCAGCCTAAGCCTCTGGGCTATCTTCTCGTTAATGATACCCACTTCGCTCCCGGAGTTGAGCATTCCTGAAAGTTGGTATCCATTAACATGAGCATGGCTTCTACTTTAGATTGGTAAGTGACAACACATGAAATGATTGTGGAAAGAGATGCGTCTGCGAAGATCGTTCTTCAGAATGAATTTTAGAGGGCGATTTGGAGAATTTGCAAACTTTTGTCCAATGACCTTGTTTGCCACGGGAACAGCAAATAGAATCTCAAGCAGGACATTTTATGCGTGGATGTTTATCCTTTCCACAGAAATAACATTTTGCTCGAGCAATGTTGGCATTCCTTACTCAGAATTTAGAGGGATTCAAAATAACGATCGACAGTTTCACTAGGTTTGATGTCTTCGTGCTAGTAACTTGTCGGGCAAAAGCTTCGTTAACAGGTTTTATAAATAGGCCTTTTAGAATTGATACAGCCTCATTGTATGAATGACAAAGTGCAATATGATTGAAGAAAACGATTGGGCGAAACGTAGTTGATAAGCAGATGTAACTTACCATCATCATCTGCTTGAGCCACACGAAAGAAATTCGAGAACTTCTGCAGCCAATGGTTAAAATATGATGGTGCCGAGTTCTAGTCTGGATCAGGATCAAGGATAGTTGGACGCAAGAGCTTATCCATTTCAATCTCAAATTTTTGTCCAATAAATTATGATAAAGTGAAGAATGAATTACTACCTTAATAAAGGCTTTATTGGACAGAAATATCGTACATGAGAAACTGAATTATTGTATAAACGGAGTTTTACAAATTAGTGACATGGACGTGAACAACACATTTGATGAGTTAATTATATGCTATACATATCAATAGAGAGGGTGACGAGAGTAGGACGATCCACGAATCTGCAGATAGGTAACACAGGAAAATGTGCACGAGAAATATAGTTATAAATTGAGAGTACATGGAAATGGCAGTCCAAGACGGGAGTTGTGTGGAGAGTCTTCGCCCTAGGATTAGTGGGAATACTCGTAGGAACAGTTGCAGAACAAGGAGTAGAGGGGAGTGGACATGCAATCCAAACAAAAGCTCCCATTTGATGTTTCCAACCCATCCAACAAAGGACACCTACCCATCTGTACCAAACACAAGGAACAAGAAAAAACAAACCTGTATGGATCAGTGTTTTTTCAGATCACCAGGCCCATGAGCCCGGTAGTCACAGCTGTCACAGGCATAGGGCATCATCTCACCTGTCAAAGAAACGTCAAATTTCACTATATTCAACAAACACAATGGGAAATTTGTGGAATCTAGTTTACCATTAACATCAGTTAATAAAATAATGTTGGAGTTATGCTTTCAAAAAATAACAAAAACAAACCGGGTGTGAGTTCTCAAGTGTCTTTTCAGATTACCAAGCTGACAAGCTCGGTAGTCACAGCTATCACAGGCATAGGGCTTTTCACCTGAGAAAGAAACGTCAAATTTCACTATATTCAACGAACACAATGGGAAATTTCTGGAATATGGTCGACCATTGTCATTAGTTAATAAAGTAATGTAAGTCTTTTTTCAATCATGGAACAACAAAAAACAAACCTGTATGAATTCGTAAGTGTTCTTTCAGAGTAACAAGCTGACTAGCTCGATAGTCACAGCTATCACAGGCATAAGGCTTCTCATCTGTCAAAGAAACGTATTATTTCAAGATACAGTGAATTGTTTGTTAGTGAATACAATGGAAAATTTCTGGAATCCAGTCTACCATTGACATCAGTTAATAAAGTAATGGAGTTAAGCATTCATAAAATAACAGAAACAAAAAGGTGTGAGTCCTTAAGTGTCTTTTCAGATTAACAAAATGTGGGTTTTTTTTGTATTGTCTTTTTTTTTTTGGGGTGCAGAAAAATACACACTTCTAGAAAAAATGGTTTGGAACAATAATAAAGGAAAATAAATTTCCCATAAATTCGTTGTCCATTATTTTTTTCGTCAGACAATTATTTTGGATGTAATGGTAAATTAAAATTTATGTAGTTAGTAAGTAGCAGTGCAGTTATGCACTTTACCCATGAACTAACAAAACTTACAATTTAATGTATTCTTAGAAAGCAACGACTACAGAATCACACTCTCCTCTCTCATCCAATACCCCAATCATCATATATATGGTTTTCATTGTTTGTTTCCATAAAGACAAACACCATGAAGAAGAAGGGGAAGAAAACATGTTTATTATTATAAATACATATAGATTTTCAAAAAATTAATTAAAGAAAAAAACTTGACACAACAATGGACATTTTGTCCGTCTGTCAGGGGAGACTTTGGAGACACCTCTATATATTAATTTAAATTGAAAAAGAAAAGTATAATAAATCTTACGAATAGTTTTTTGTAGGTGTTACCAGTTAACTCAGACACAAGTGTTGCTCTGTAATTACTAGTGTCCAAGTCAAACCTTGCCAGTTTCCACCAATTTCCCTTATTTAACAGTTCCAGCACAGCAATCTCATTTAGTATCCAAAATCCTAAATGGCAAACCCAAAACTCGGCCATCAGACTGCCAAGAAGTGGAACAGGTCCTCCGGCACACCAAGATTACACATAGAGCACATTGCGATTCTTGCTTCTTGTGGGCCATTTGGCTTGCAGTTCAATTTTATCAAAGCCCCTCTTAACCGAAGTACCCAATGAATCACCCATAGTGGATATTTCAGTACTTTCCTCGAGTGGGCAGGCACAACACTCATGGCCAGCTGTCAAAACACAAGCCCACTTGACTCCATGGCTCTGGCCACCATATCCTGATGCCAGGATCTCAAGAGTCCCTCGACGATTCCATCCATCTCCTGCAGCAAACCACTAAGGTCCTCCAAGCTGCCCTCAAAGGGGCAGCCACACTGCCGAGCAATCCCCTGCAAATCACTGTACCAGAAAATGTGTCGCACAGCCACCTCCTTGGCTACCATTCTTGGATACCGAGCTGCTGGCATCTTCAAGGCTTTGAGAATGTAGTTGGTTGCAAGGGAGAGCGTGTAAGCATGCAATGGAACTGTGTCAGTTTCTAAATAATAAATAAACTCGTTTGTAGCATACAAACAGTAATCAGCCGCAAAACACCAATTATAAAAAAGCGACACAAAGGCTTGAACTATCCAAGGGAAATAATGGAAACTATTATGAGAAAACACGAAGCAAGAAAAAAATGGCAAGAAACGCGAAGCCGAGTGCACAAAGCTGCAAATGAGCTGAGACAGATGGTCAAGGAGATAAATGATGCAACCATGGAGAACCTTGTTTCATCTCTAACCAACTGTAGGGATACAGACTACTCCCTTTGGAAAGCTACCAAACACTTAAAAAGACCAATTGTGCAAGCTCCACCCCTTAATAACGAACTAACAGGTAGGTGGATAAGGATCAATCAAGAAAAAGCAGATGTCTTTGCAAATCGTCTGGCTGATATTTTCACAACAAACCCTGGAGGGCCTAACGAAGAACCTCTTGAAGTGGAACCAGATATTTCCATTCCATTTGTCACTGTCAAAGAAGTACAAAGAACAATTCAGAAGGAGATTAACCTAAAAAGCACCGGGATATGACTTGATCACTGGTTTAATCCTGAAATATCTTCCCCGAAAGACCATAGTCAAGTTAACAAAAATCATAAATAGTGCCATTAAATTTTGTTACGTCCCTCAGTTATGGAAAATAGCAGAAGTAATCATAATTCCCAAGCCAGGCAAACCGGCAAATGAGTTAAAGTTCTACAGGCCTATTTCACTCCTACCAGTGCTTTCAAAACTATTTGAAAAACCCCTTCATAAGAGACTACTAGTAGTTGCAGAGGAACGAAAACCAATTCGGCTTCAGAAAACAGCATTCCACCACAGACCAAGTCCACAGAATTATAAGTCTCATAGAAAAAGCATTCAAAGAGAAAAAAGTATGCTCTGCAGCCTTTCTGGATGTGTCACAGGCGTTTGATAAAGTGTGGTATGAATGGCTTATTCACAAAGCCTTTGAAGATTCATGCTGGAGTGCCATAAGGCAGTGTACTAGGCCCACTACCGTACCTGCTTTACACTCGCGATCTACCAGAAACTGAGGAAAATACAACTGCCATGTTTGCAGATGACTACGCAATATTGGCGACAGACTACAGGGTGGCCCCCAAATGGAAATTTTAAAATTCCCTGACATTTCCCTGACTTTTCCCTGACAAAAAATATCAAACTCATATATGTATAGCGTCACCTTTAATGCTTCATAAATGAAAATCGTATAATTTTAAAAAGTCCAGTCATACAGCAGACCCCATGAGCGAAGTTTTGAAGAAATCTTCGACATTTCAGTCGCTATTGATCGTGTAGAGAAATTTTAGTTAGTGATTTTGATAGACAAACATGGAATCAAATTATCAACACATTCACAGAGTAAACTCATCAGTTGTGATTACATTTTTTTTTTTTTAACAAGCACCTACTACCTACGTTTTAAACAGCATGGTTCTAGGATTGGTTATACAGGGATACTTCCATAAGAGTAGTTCAATCTGAATTTGGACAATGTTTCATGCAAATATTACCGACTTTTTACAACTAGCGAACGGCATTATTTCGATTTTTGACTGATTTTTCAACTTTGAAATTTTTGAAAAGTTGATACATATTCTTATAGGAAATTTTACGCTGATTCCGAATATACCACATGTTAGTATGCTGAAAAAATTATTTCGCACAACAAATCGCAACAAACAGTCTTGAAATTTTTTACTACATTTTTGAAAATTTCAACCCGAAGATGTAATCCGATCATGCTGGCCAACGAACTTGAACTTTCGTTTTGTGTCCTTAACATTTTAAAATTTGTTTGAAGTTTCTAGCACAATTCTACGGACAGTTATCGTCTGGAATGACACATACATACATACATACATACATACATAAAAAATGCGTTAAACTTCGGAATATGATTCAGAATAGCCTGAAACGGATTTCTGCATAAAATGTTTTCAAAACTTCACATTCTACAAATTTTGAGGCGAGAGCAATAGCTTAATTTTCTTCAAAAATTCGCTAAAAAAGAAAAAGTCAAGTCATGCAGCATGACCCCATGAGCGAATCTTTGAAAAAATCTTCGATTATATCGATTTTTGACTGATTTTTCAACTTTGAAATTTTTGAAAACTTAATACATATTCTTATAGGACATTTTACGCTGATTCCGAATATACCACATGTTAGTATGCTGAAAAAAAATTGTTTCGCACAACAAATCGCAAACAACAGGCTATTTTAAAAATTTTCACTACATTTTTGAAAATTTCAACCCGAAGATGTAATCCGATCATGCTGGCCAACGAACTTGAACTTTCGTTTTGTGTCCTTAACATTTTAAAATTTGTTTGAAGTTTCTAGCACAATTCTACAGACAGTTATCGTCTGGAATGACACATACATATATACATACATATATACACACATAAAAAAATGCGTTAAACTTCAGAATATGATTCAGAATAGCCTGAAACGGATTTCTGCATAAAATTTTTTCAAAAATTCACATTCTACAAATTTTGAGGCGAGAGCAATAGCTTAATTTTCTTCAAAAATTCGCTAACAGCCTACTCCAGGAGTAACAATGAAGGTGAAGCATGGGAGAAAAGTTACTTTTTAAAGTAATTGAATTTGTGAAAGAATTTACTTAAATAGTTTTTAAAAATCGCAGTTAGACGAACAGAATGGTATTGACACACTACATACTTTAGGTAACTAAAATATTCCACAGTAAATTTAGGTAAAAAATAAACTGAGAATGAGAAAAAACTACAATAAGTTTCAAAACCCAGTTTTGGTATTTCGAATTCAAAAACATAATAACAAATGCCAAACGGCCACAAGGTTCTTCAAATGTCTCGCTTTTTTCCACCTACTTCCAACCGGTGCCTTATTTCCCATCCCACAAAAATCTTTCGTTGGAAAGCTATGAATTTATTACACATGGCTTCACATTTCAATAGGCCAACATGAGAAGTCCTAGCTTATGTACACCAACTCGTTGTAGGGACTCTTACTGGATCAATCCATCTACTACTGTGTTTGCTTAGCTCAATAGTTCAATACCTTGATTTTTCTCGCATATACTAATAGGTGATGTAGTACCCAGGAGAGCCGAAGACATATCCATGTCACAATGTATCTGTGTGTAGCGTTGATACTCTTTGAACAGTACCACGACTGTTGACAATTATTTTTTTTAATTCGTATTACCCATCTATAAAATATTATGTAGTATGATAAAGTACGCCGTTGAAGTTTTATTGTTTAGGAGTTAAAATAAACCTAAAAACACTGCAAATTATTACACAAAGTATTGATTGAAAAAATTCCCTGACATTTTGGTGTTTTTTGCAAAATTCCCTGACATTTTGGTGTTTTTTGCAAAATTCCCTGACATTTCCCTGACTTTTCCCGTCGCACAAAATTCCCTGACAATTCCAGGTTTTCCCTGACTTTTCCCGTTGGGGGCCACCCTGGACTATCATTGAATCAGTTACAAAATTAAACCACTCCATCCTCCGCATCCATGAATGGACAAAAAGATGGAGAATTAGATTGAATGAAGCGAAGTCTGTACATGTTGATTTCACAAATAAAAGGATCAACTACGTGACAGCCTTCCTTGACAACAAGGCGATTCCTTATGCCAATGAAGCTAAATATCTTGGGATGACACTCGATGCCAAACTGAGGTGGAAATCACATGTTAAAAAGAAAAAGTCTGAACTAGTTATCAAATTCAGGGAAATGAACTGACTTATGGGAAGACACTCAAAACTGTCTATCCACAATTAGCTCATATTATACAACCAAGTCCTCAAACCTGTCTGGACATATGGTGCTCAACTGTGGGGGTGCACTGCACAAAGTAACCGCAACATTATTCAGCGCTTTCAGAATAATGTTCTGCGTACCTGCGTTGATGCATACAGATACTTCAGAAACGACAGATTACACTATGAGTTGAAAGTTGAATCTGTCAATGAGGTTATCCGCAAACAAGCCGTCAATCACCTTTTGAGGGTCAGAGATCATGTTAACGAGGATGTCGTCCAGCTCCTTGACACCGAAGATCTACTTAGAAGACTTAAAAGAACTAAACCTCATGAACTAAGTGAAAAAATATGAACGTCAAGACTAGTGACTCAATTATCAGAACAATAAGTCTAAAGTGAAGTATATTAGATCTTAAGAAAATGTATAATAATTTATCACATGAATATTGCTTGTAAGTTTTTATTACTTGGCACAATAAACCTTGTCAAAAAGAAAAAAAAAAAAAAAAAAAAAAAAAAAAAAAAAAAAAAAAAAGTTTCTAAATAGACGTGTTTTGTGTGGGGTGAGATTCGTTTGATGAAAAAGGGCAGCAACGCCTCTACAGTCCCTGACCTAGAGCAGCCCCACACCTGAGCAACGTAACAAATATACAGCTCTGCTCACTGCATTAAACACCTGAAAATTGGCAGTCAGCGGAACCGCATTCTGCCAGAAAGAAGAGCCATAGATGCTATTGAAACCAAGTTTAGCCGCAGCAGCCCTATCAGCCAGAGGATCCGTAAATGACAACCTCGGGGTAAGGGTGACACCCAAATACTTGAAAGAGCTGACGACGTTGACAGCACTTCCCTTGAAATTCCATGTCCCCCTGCCACCAAGACGCCCTCCCCTGCAAAATACCATAATTTGAGACTTTGTCTGGTTTACTTCAAGTCTCCATTGGTAACAATAAGACTCCAGCACATCAATGTTCTCCTGAAGCCCAGATACTGACTCCGAAAGCAGAACTATATTGTTCGCATATTTCAGAGCACTGATGAGGGTATTCCCCACATCAATAGCACTGGGTAGGGCCTCTGATAGATCATCAATATATACTACGAATAATAATGGGCTAAGCAGGCAACCCTGTTGTACACCCCGGCCGACCCAGAATGACTCTTACAGACCATCACGGCCCCAAACAGAGGCACAACCCTGGCCATACAATCCTCGAAGAAAACAAATGAACTGGTGGCTCACACCCTTATTGTAAAGCTTACTATACAACAGATCGTGTTTCACACCATCAAAGGCCGCCCTGATGTCCACAAAATAAGCATACAGCTTCTTTTGGGGTCCCGAATCTAGGCGTAGGTGCACCAGGCTTGCCAGGGTGAAGACGCGATCCGTTATCAAATATCCCATTCTGAAGCCAGCCTGGCTCTAATAAAGACCTCCCCGTGAATCCACTGCACTCTCAAGACGGTTGAGCGAAATAGCCCACATCAACTTTGTCAAACCCCATTATAGCCGAATTTTACACTTTAGCTAACTAATTTGGTCATTAAAAACATAAAATTTATCAAACCAAATGAACTCAAATTTGTGAGTTAAAGTATTAAACTTGGTTATAACGGGGTTTGAGAGATATGCAAGTGTTACCATTTGATTCAGTAAAAAAAAAAAAAAAAAAAACAATGTTTTTCAACGTTAAAACACAGTTTTCTCCCGTAATTAACAAAGTAAAAGTAAAGTTTACTACAACGTTGGACAGGTGAGATGTTGGAGCAGTTGTACCCATCTACAGGGGTAACATTCAATGGAAGACTTTCGAGCTATAGGACTCCGACCTTTTTAGGATTTGTAAAATTTCAAAATTCAGACGGATGTTTCTTCCGTTGAACCTGCGTACAAAAGTTTGAATTGGTATCAGTGTGGTTGGAAATTTAACACTCATTCCAATGGTGTACTCACTTTTTAATTTTCACTATCATTTGAGGGAGTTATGGTTATTTTTAGTGATTTAAGGTTGAAAACACGAAAACAAATCATAAATATTGAATTACTCAAAACTGAGCGTTTGAAAAAAATCCTAAGAGGAACTTTTTGTTGCAATTGAGTTGTAGAATTGATTCCTTCTTTGTGTGACACCTGTTTTGGAGACTCCCTGTCATTCATGAACTATTTGGAAAACAATACTTCATGACACACAACTAATTTTCGAAGAAATGTGTGTCAGGACGCAATATGGATAAACTAAAAATAAAAATTGGTAACATGTTTCTTGCGATTCATGTAAAAAAAAGTTTTACTCCAGTATCATAGCAATCTAGCTAACCCAGACTGGTGATTGAAACCTTTAGAAGTAGTTTTTTGGCATTCATTAATTTACCTATTCATAATTATTTGACGCTTTGGCATATACTTGGTTTGTATGCTGACAAATACAGAAGAATATGACAAAAAAGTTTCTAGCAAAGAAAAATATACTACTAATCTGCACTCCAAAGAAAAACATTGAAATTGCTTATGAAAACAATAAGGCAGGGACGGGAGTTGTGTGGAGAGTCTTTGCTCTAGGAGTGGTGAGAATAGAAACAATTGCAGAACAAGGAGTAGAGGGGAGTGGACAGCAATCCAAACCAAAGTTTTCATTCAATGTTTCCAACTCAGGACACCTACCCATCTGCACCAAACACTAGGAATAAGAAAATCAAACCTGTATGGATAAGCATGTGTTGTTTCAGAGCACCAAGCTGAATAGCTCTGTAGTCACAGCTATCACAGGCATAGGGCTTCTCACCTGTCAAAGGAACATCTAATTTTAAAATAGCAACCACAATGGGTAATTTCTGGGATCTGAACTGCTGTAGAGATCTGTTAATAAAGTAATGTCACTGATTTGTCCATCAAGAAATAACAAAAACAAACCTGTGTGAGTTCTTAAGTGTTTTTTCAGATCACCAGGCCAACTAGCCCGGTAGTCACAGCTGTCACAGGCATAAGGCTTCTCACCTGACAAAGAAACGTCAAATTTCACTATATTAAGCAAACACAATGGGAGATTTCGGGAATATGTCAACCACTGTCATCAGTTAATACAGTAATGTAAGTCTGTTTTCAATCAAGGAAATGAAAAAAACAAACCTGTATGGATTCGTATGTGTTGTTTCAGAGGACCAAGCTGACTAGCTCGGTAGTCACAGCTATCACAGGCATAAGGCTTCTCATCTGTCAAAGAAACAGCAATGTACAATATTATTAAGTATGGAAAAACGAATGGGTATGAGGTTCAAGGATTATGATATGTTCGGGTTCACACTTCTTCCTTGTTGCTGGGGGCCCCTGCAGACATCCAGCAGCAAGACCTTTGTTGAAAGAACTGTTATAGAGAAGGAGATGAGAGTAGGACAATCCACAAATCCACAGAAAGGTTACACAGGAAATGTACACGAGAAAAATAAAGTTACACTTTGGGAGTATGTGGAAATGGTGGTCGATTAGACAGGATTTCTTGACTCTGGGATTAGTGGGATCAGTTGCGAAACAAGGAGTTAAGGGGGGTGGACATGCAATCCAAACCAAAGTTGAAATTCAATATTTCCAACCCGTCCAACAAAGGACACTTATCCATCTGCACTAAACATGCCCCCCACTATCAAAATACTGATTTTGATCAGCAACCAGGAAATTAGACAAGAAAAATCCGAAAAGACAAATATAAACAAGAATAAGAACAGGAACAAGGGAAAAAACAAAACAATTAATTGAAATAATAACCAACCCTAACAAGAATTTTCAATAATTTAATATATTCAAAGTGATGATGGAAGGAAAATCACTCGGTAAGTGAGCACCTCATTACAATAGGTGAAGGGTAGTTCTTTTAGAGGGAGAGGAGCATCTCAGGTTGAGATGGTTTTTTTTTGGAATTTATAACAAGTTAGACACTTGAAAATACGTTGGTGAAGCAGAGCCCCAATAGATGAAATCCAGTAATACTTGTTCAAAGGAGATTGCACCAACCTCTGACCTCCGTGACCTAAAAATTTATAGTAGTAATCACATAATAATACTGCCAAACGTGAGCAACGAGGAATAAGATGAGATTGTTCTGCTCCAAATACTATGGGTGCTGCTGAAATTCCAGCCCCCCCCCCTCCCCCCAACATAACCCCGAGTTATCGATAAAAGGAAAAAGAGTTCTCAAAGGAACATTCCATACCATTTTGGATATGTAGGAACGAATCTCACTAAGGACATGGTGGTACTGGGTTGCCTCTACCAAAAACAAGCCACTTTCCCCAGCACTCATTCGATTTAATTTGACCTAACTAACAACCAAGTCAATTTTGGAATGTTCACCACTTTCAATTTTATGTTGTAAAGAAATCTCAGCACAAAGGTAAATACTCGTTGAGCCTTTTGAAATTAAGAGACCCTGTCAAACATCTCAACAAATGGGGACAATTCACTATTACATGCCAAAAATACCTGAATTCATTTCAAATCTGAGGCTTTAAAATTCTCGAGAATTATAATTGTGATCGTGGTTGAACGGGATCAAATGAAAACACTTTATTCTTCTGGCGGGATCCAAACTCAATAACATTTTATTGATAAAATAACGCGGTGGGATAATTCGGGAGCAAATAGACTGAACGGGCACGATAACAGAATGGCGGCATCATTTCCGCTTGGTCCACACTATCTTAATAGCGCTAGAGTACAATACAGTGGTAACATGATAAGGAGTTACTCAGCAAATTTGATGTTAAATATAACACTTTCACTGCACTTGCGGGAGTCAGATCGGAAAGTTAATTGGGAATATTTTGGGAACAATAATTCAGGAAGGGAAACTTATCATTGTTCCGTCGTGAAGTATGCAAAGGGAGTAATTCAACTTGGAGCGACATTAGCACTCTAGTGGTAACTTTAGAAACCAAGTCCCTAACTCCATTCCGGTTCCGTGGCGGTAGATACAAATTCGGATAGGGCCAAACATATCCCCCCAATTCCAGTGAACGGGATCTCAATTGTCGAGTGGCAAGGGGCATGATTTCCTAACGGGTCGCTCGAGAATACCTGAACTGGTGTGCACCTTGGCAAAGCGGGAAACCTAGTCTACACCGGGCATCAGCTCAACTATAATGCCTTTCGGCCAAGAAAGTGGGGGAACGCAGTCTTGCATAATGAATACAACGTCACCAACATTAGCTGGTTTGAAGGGAGTGTTCCTTTTTTTTTTTTTTTTTTTTTTTTTTTTAGGTAAATCGAGCAAATGCTCAGTTCTCCATTTCTACCAAAACCGTTCAACAACGAAATTTACGGATCTCCATTTCGGAGTAAGTCGGGAGCTGAATTCCGTGACTCAGGATTCCGGAAGGGCGGTAAGTGGGCGTTGAATCAGGAAGTGACCCGGGGTTATTACTAGAAAATCGTCAGGTGATTCCAACTGGTGGACGAGAAGTCAGCTACTAAGAATCGCCTCAAGGCGGGTGACTATAGTGGTGAATGTTTGTAGGTTGGGAGTGTGAGACTGTAACGTAAGAATAAGCAACCGTTTGGCTGATTTAACGGTGGCCTCCCACAAACCTCCGAAATGAGGAGCTCGAGGGGGAATGAACTTCCACTCGACTCCTCTAGAAGCTAACCTTACTTGTAAGGTGTTTGCGATACTAGAATCCATGGCCTTTCTGATTTCTGAGAATAAGCGGGCAGCACCAGCAAAGTTGGTGCCATTATCCAACCAGATGGTGGTTGGTACTCCTCTACTTGCCAAAAATCTTTCTAGACATTGAAGGAAACCATCTGTTGTAAGGTACATTACTGTTTCCTCCAAGTGTACTGCCTTCGTGGCAAAGATAAATTGACTAACTTAGTAGTTGAACAGGCACATGAAACCTGTCTACACATAGGATCTTACCTCCTCTCCCTTGTATGTAGGCTTACCTCCGCTCCCATGAATGGATCATTAATGGTCGATCCATAGTGTCCCAATGCTTAAAGGCTTGCATCAGATGTTTCACCATTAAACCTGTGCTCTACGTTTACATCTATGGGTCAACTTCCCTAGGGACGCGTTGAGCGAGCATTCCTGTTTCAAACAGCAGGGATTGATTGAAACAGTACTCGTGGCAAAGCAGACAAAAACAGCAAAGTACACCTGTAGGGGGCTGGAAAGAGTGATATTAAAGGGTCCAGCATAATCAATCCCTACTGGTTCAAACCAGCTAATGTTGGTGACGTTGTATTCATTATGCAAGACTACGTTCCCCCACTTTCTTGGCCGAAAGGCATGATAAGTTTCCCTTCCTAAATTATTGTTTCCCAACTATTCCCAATTAACATTCCGATATGACTCCCGCAAGTGCAGTGAAAGTGTTATATTTAACATCAAATTTGCTGAGTAACTCCTTATCATGTTACCACTGTATTGTACTCTAGCGCTATTAAGATAGTGGGGACCAGACGGAAATGATGCCGCCATTCTGTTATCGTGCCCGTTCAGTCTATTTGCTACCGTATTATCCCACTGCGTTATTTTATCAATAAAACGTTATTGAGTTTGGATACCGCCAGAAGAATAAAGTTTTTTCATTTGATCCCGGTCAACCACGATCACAATTAGAATTTCTCAACCATGAAATGAATGTGCAAGGTCATTTTAAAGAGATCTAATTGAAAAATGAAGTAATGATAGTATATAAAATCTCCCAAAATTAAAGGGAGATTTCGTTCTAAGACAAATCCACTCGCTAGGACTATACAAAAAAAGGAACTATGGTGAGATTACTCTGGAGTGGAGAACCTTTTTTTGGTTCGATACAAAAGGAAATGTAGCGGACTGTAATTTTATAACCCAAAGGTAACCCCACCAAGTAATATTTGGAAAATTAAAATATATGAAAAAAAGGGTGAATAAAGGAAAGGTAGTAACTCACGCCTAATTCTGGGTACTTGCCAATAAAGTCAAGGTATATCCCGGCCGAAGAGCTGAAGCGTCAAAAAAAACCTGGGGGCAGTAAAGAGAAGGCTCCAAAAGGCTTCTAGAAGCCAACTTTGCGCTCGGAAATGGTACTCATTCGAGAGAATCAATTATTTAACGGAATAAACGGGATGGTAAGGAAGTGTCAACGACGATGGAACAAGATTGGTTGGTGTAGTGTTGGTGAACATTCAATTTCACAATAGTGAGCAACCACAATGAACAATTTCTGGAATCTGGTCTACTATTCATATCTGTATTTAGTAATGTTACTGATTTTTCTATCAAGAAATAACAGCAAACCTGCATGGATTCGTGAGTGTTCTTTCAGACGACTAGGCAGAGTAGCTAGGTAGTCACAGCTATCACAGGCGTAGAGCTTCTCACCTGTCAAAATAACATCACATTTCACTATATCCAGCAACGAGAATGAGTAATTTCTAGGATCTGATCCTCTATTCACATCTGTTAATGAAGTAAAGTTACTGATTTTTCCATCAAGAAATAAGAAAAACAAACCTGTGTGAATTCTCGAATGGTTTTTCAGTTCACGAAGCTTACGAGTCCGGTAGTCACAGCTATCACAGGCATAGGGCTTTTCACCTGCCAAAAAAACATTCAATTTCACTGTAGTGAGCAACCACAATGGACAATTTCTGGAATCTGGTCTACTATTAACATCTGTTAACAAAGTATTGTTACTGATTTTTCTATCAGGAAATAACAACAACAAACCTGTGTGAATTCTCATGTGTTTTTTCAGTTCACCAAGCGCACTAGCCCGGTAGTCACAGCTATCACAGGCATAGGGCTTCTCACCTGTCAAAAAAACGTCAAATTTCACTACATTCAGAGAACACAATGGGGAATTTCTGGAATCCAGATGTCAACCATTGACATCAGTTAATGTTATGGAGTTATACTTTCATGAAATAACAAAAACAAACCCGTGTGAGTTCGTAAGTGTCTTTTCAGATGTTCAAGCTGACTACCTCGGTAGTCACAGCTATCACAAGCATATTTCTTCTCACCTGTGAAAGAAACGTCAAATTTCACTATATTAACACCACACAATGGGATCCATTCTACCATTGATATCAGGTAATAAAGTAATGAAGGAGTTTTGCTTTCAAGGAATAACTAAGACTAACCAGTGTGAGTTTTCAAGTGTCTTTTCAGATTACCACTAGTACTAGCTCTGTAGTCACAGGTATCACAGGCTAATGAGTTCTCGCCTGTGAAAGAAACAGAAATTTTTGAAATATGGTTGACTATGGTGATCAGTTAATAAAGTAATGCAAGAGCTGTGTTCAAGAAATGACAAACACATACCTAACAGGAACTATAGAGAGATCAATCCGGAGTGGAGACCGTTTTTTTTTTTTTTTTTTTTTGGTTCAATACGAAAGAAAATGTAGTGGACTGTTTTTTATAACCCAAAGGTAACCCCACCAAGTAACATTTGGAAAATTAAAATATAAGGGGAAAAAAAGAAAAGGTGAATGAAGGAAAGGTAACTCTGTGTCTAATTCTGGGTAATTGCTAATAAAGTCAATGTAGATCCCGGCCGAAGAGCTGCAGCATCAAAAAAGACCTGGAGGTGGTGAAGAGAAGGCAGTATGCCATCCAAAGGGCTTCCAGAAGACAACATTTCCCTCGGATTGATACCCAGTCGAGAGAATCAATTAACGCAATAAAATGGGATGATAAGGTAGTGTCAACGACGATGGAACAAGATTGGTTGGTGTAGGAAAGGTTGAAAAGGAGGGAGGTTGAACTGATGGGTACCAATAGATGGGAGGGGTACTCGTTTTTAATAAAAACTTGAACCTACAAAGCTACAAACAACTACTCTCTATCAAATATGAATCCAACACAAGGAATAAGAAAAACTAACCTGTATGGATTAGTATGTGTTGTTTCAGAGCAACAAGCTGACTAGCTCGGTAGTCACACCTATCACAGGCATAGGGCGTCTCACCTGTCAAAGGATCATCAAATTTCATTATATTAAGCAACCATAATGGGTGATTCCTAGGATCTGATCTTCTATACACATCTGTTAATGAAGTAAAGTTACTGATTTTTCTATCAAGAAATAAGAAAAACAAACCTGTGTGAATTCTCGAATGTTTTTTCAGTTCACGAAGCCTACGAGCCCGGTAGTCACAGCTATCACAGGCATACGGTCTTTCACCTGCCAAAGAAACATTCAATTTCACTATAGTGAGCAACCACAATGGACAATTTCTGGAATCTGGTCTACTATTCACATCTGTATGAAGTAATGTTACTGATACTTCTATCAAGAAATAACAACAAACCTGCATGGATTCGTAAGTGTTCTTTCAGAACACTAGAACGAGTAGCTCGGTAGTCACAGCTATCACAGGCAAACGGCTTTTCACCTGCCAAAGAAACATTCAATTTCACTATAGTGAGCAACCACAATGGACAATTTCTGGAATCTGGTCTACTATTCACATCTGTATGAAGTAATGTAACAGATATTTCTATCAAGAAATAACAACAAACCTGCATGGATTCGTAAGTGTTCTTTCAGATCACTACGCCGAGCAGTTCGGTAGTCACAGTTATCACAGGCATAGGGCTTTTCACCTGCCAAAAAAACATTCAATTTCACTATAGTGAGCAACCACAATGGACAATTTCTGGAATCTGGTCTACTATTAACATCTGTTAACGAAGTAATGTTACTGATTTTTCTATCAAGAAATAACAACAACAAACCTGTGTGAATTCTCAAGTGTTTTTTCAGATCACGAAGCCTAGGAGTCCGGTAGTCACAGCTATCACAGGCAAACGGCTTTTCACCTGCCAAAGAAACATTCAATTTCACTATAGTGAGCAACCACAATGGACAATTTCTGGAATCTGGTCTACTACTCACATCTGTATGAAGTAATGTTACTGATTTTTCCGTCAAGAAATAACAACAAACCTGCATGGACTCGTAAGTGTTCTTTCAGATGACTAGGCCGAGTAGCTCGGTAGTCACAGCTATCACAGGTGTAGGGCTTCTTCTCACCTGACAAAATAACATCACATTTCACTATATTCAGCAACAAAAATGGGTAATTTTTAGAATCTGATCTGCTATTGACATCTGTTAAAGAAGTATGTTACTGATTTCTCGATCAAGAAATAATAACAAACCTGTATGGATTTGTATATTGTACAATCTGTACAAATTGCTTTGTATTCAAAGAACAGAATGGACAATTTCTTGAATCTGGTGTACTTTCCACTGACATTAGTTAATAGGCAAGTGTTGCTCTTTGAAGTGTTGGGAAGTGGTGGAAAGATAGGTAGTATGTCCTAACATGTCTTCCTATCCATCTGCCTCTACTCCTACCTTTATCAGATCAACCAGTCCGTCGCCATTCCTCTTGGCCGCAACACCCTCCTGCTATTTCAGCGCATAAAACCAATATTCCTTTCATTTTACATCACTACTCCCACTCGTTTATTACGTCAATTTGCGAATGAATGATCTTCCTGCATATGTGCAATATGTGTTGCATACAGGTTGTTTAAAAAATGCAGTTAGCAAGTAATGTATTAATGTATAGAGATACATTTTAACCTGATCGCTCCCACGGCCGTGTTTAAGCGCAAAACGACAGCGTTGCCGTCATACCAGGCCCGTGTTTAAGCGCAAAACTCGGATATAGCCCCTGTTCCCAGGGCCGTGTTTATGCGCGAGCCGCACCATCGCGCGATCTGAACTCGTCTGCCATCTATTTGCGAGGATAATGAACTTATTTTAGATAGTGTTTACTTGGGTATCCGAGAGACATCGTTGTTGTCATAAGCGGCCTTGTTAGTTCTAGTCTTACTCGGAAGATCGCAGAGTAATCCCCAACATTTTTTCGAATTATTCGACAGTTCATAACGTATATGTTTCACGCGTTTTGAGCGTTCTCCCGCAACTTTTCTTGTTCCTCTTACTTCGATTGAGTTACGCGAGTTTTGTGTATTGTTCTATGATGTTTTTCGATGAGTGGGATGATGACGATAGCCTCGAACTTCAACTGTAAATCGATGATGATGGGACGCTTGGTAGTGGGGACGAGATCACTGATGGTGAAGGACTTCCTCGTAGAATGGACTTGGATGAGCAAGAAGTCGACAATCTGGCATTTTTATTGCCCCCAAGTGAGAAGAGGGATCTGACCATGAATTGACATCATCGTTGTAGGAACCTCAGCCAGAAAGACTTGGAAATTCGCTGGTGTTTGAACCACAGACTCTAACATCTGGATCTGAGAATCAAACGCAATCTTCATCCACGTCCACTGTCAAAACGTCAAAGAAAATTTTGAAGAAAAACCAACCAAAGAAGAAAGAAAGCGAAGGCAAGGTAAAACAAAAACGAAAATTAAAACGTAAAAATGGATTGATGGAATCTGATAATTATGAATGGAGGCCAAAATTGAGAAAACTAAAAAAACATCAGTTTGTATCCAATATCGTTCCAGGGATTCAAGTACCCTACGATGAGAACACTTCGGTTCTGGACACGTTTCTTCTCTTTTTCAAGCCTGAAATGGTCGAATATGTTGTGCAAGAGACCAATAAGTATTTTTCCTATTCCGTCAACCATCCAAATGTAAAAAATCGGAATCCTGAATATTTGGTAAAGTCTTGGGATCCTACTTCCTTGAATGAAATGTACCTATGTGTTTCTGGCCATTTTTCTTGCCATGCCTAGAGTTGAAAAAAATTCGATCAAAGAATATTGGTCTACACATCCAGTCATCGGCACTCCGTTTTTCCCTAAAATAATTTCGAGGAATCGATTCCAATTATTACTAAGGATGCTCCATTTGAATGATAATGAGAGCATTACCCCAGGAGACCGATTGTTCAGGATCAGGCCCATAGTTACTGCCATACGAGATGCTTTTAGATCGACATTCTATCCCTCTGAAAATGTTGTGATTAACGAGAGCTTATTACTTTTCAAAGGAAACTTATCTTTCAAACAGTATATTCCTTCAAAAAGGGGCAGATTCGGCTTAAAAACATTTGTGTTGTGCGACTGTAAAACTGGCTATGTGCTCGACTTTATTGTATACACTGGAGCTGATTTGGACATAGAAAAGCTCGATGTGGAGGACACTGGAAAGTCAGGGGACATTGTATTTACACTGCTTTCTCCATATCTTGATAAAGGACACACAGTGTACCTTGACAACTGGTATACCAGCCCAGCCCAGTATAACTGGCTTTTTTCCAGAAACACAAACGCTTGCGGAACAGCTCGTAGAGACCGGAGGAATATGTCAAAAATGATCAAAAAATTGAAAACGCAAGAAATAACATTTCGAACATCAGCCAAAACAAATTTATGTGTTTTGAGGTGGTCTGATAAGCGAGAGGTTTTCATGTTATCAACATTCCACGAACCCACTGCGTCAACATCAGGGAAGAAACATCGTTCAACAGAGATTGATATACTGAAACCGACATGTATAATTGACTACAACGCCAATATGGGTGCAGTGGACAGATCAGACATGATCCTAAGTTCAATTGAATGCATAAGAAAAATGTGCAAATGGTACAAGAAAACTTTCTTCCATTTCCTCGATCTCAGTATTTTGAATGCCCACACAATATATAAAATGATTTTTAAAAAACCGAAAATGCCAATAGCAACTTATCACTTACAACTGATTGAAGAAATAATAGAAAGGTTTTCAGGTGAGAGAAAAACTCCAACCATACAACGACGTGTCCTGACCAACCCACTTCGATTACAAGGAAGGCATTTTATAAAACGTATGGAGGGAAACAAGAGGAAGAGGTGCACAGTTTTCTGCAAAAATAAAACAAGGCGCGAAACTATATATTGGTGTGAGCCTTGTGAAGCGCCTTTGTGGGTAACACCTTCCTTCAAGACATACCACACCAAATAACATTTTTGAAAGGAGATCTTTACTGCCAACCTTTATATTATTTCATCTCCAGTTCTGTTTACTTGAAAAAAAAACCTTCTAACCTCGCCTTTGACGGTCCACAGCCCGTATGAGAAAGAGGGATGGGAAACACACTTATTCTCCTTTGCATAAACAATGAACAACTATTGCGCATTCCGTTTATTCATAAGCTGAATCAAAATCGTAATGACTATATTCAGATATTGAAAATATAAATATAATAACAAAAAAGACAATGTAACTAGCGAAACATTGTTTGGTTATGAGTTATGATGAAGCTTTCCAAATCCGCAAAAAAAAAAAAAAAAAAAAAAAAAACTTGTATATCAAAGAAAAACATTAAGTGAACAATTTACTTGTCTAAATGTAACATAAAGTATGACGGGATTGGCGAAAATAGAGGGGAGAACGCAGCGCAAAACCGTCGGGAAAAGGCTGAAAAAGCTTGGGCTGGAGGGTAAGGCTGTCCGTCCAGTGGACGCGATTTCGCGCGAAGAGGCGAAAAGAGGCGAACGGTTCCCCTCCCTTCAAACACACTGTCAACATCCATTTCGCTTGTTGGCGCGTTGAAAAACAAACTGGTTTGATTCTCATCGCGTTCGCCCCTTTTCGCCCCACTTCGCGTCTTGCGGTGGACGGGCTCTCATTTAAAACAGTGTGTTTGAAAGGGAGGCGAACCCTTCGCGCGAATCCGCCTCTTCGCGCGAAACCGCGTCCACTGGATGGACAGCCTAAGACGGCACCACAGTGTCTCGGGCCGCAGCGGGAGACGGGCGCGCGATCGCTCGGTAGCTATTAGGTTAAAGATACGAACGATTGAACTATTGCAATAGATCAAATCATAGCTAGACGATTTGATTTCTTCCATCATGTAAGTAAATTCCTTCTGGAAAAAAATGTATAAGTGTATAAAATAAAAAAGAAGGCTTGAGTATGAGTTAATTTGTAAAGCAAAGTATATTGAATTTTCGTGCACTCAAACGCTTGAAGTTTGAGTGCACAAAATTCAATAATACTTTGCTTTACAAATTAACTCATACTTAAGCCTTCTTTTTTATTTTATACAATTTTTCCAAATTTACATACAATCTTATGCATGATATTTTCATGGTTCTAATTATTCATGGTCGACAAAACTGTTCATGGTACAAAATATAACTTAGATTATTGTTAGACATTTTCGCATTATCTAATGACTTTGTAAGGTATTTCGTTTAGGGTTTTTGTGCTCAACAATATTTCATTTGATATGCTTGTTTTTTTTTTTTTTAATGAGAGGATGGTACTTATTTAATTCAAGCACACAATCAAGTAATAAAACTTTGTTAAAAATAAATTCCCGCTAATAAATTAATTTTAGGATTTCATTGATTAAACAAAAAGGGATATTAAACATTAAAGATCCGGAAATTCTTGACACCAAAATCCGTTTTGGAGGGTTCTGAAATGATCCCTAAATTGTTATATGTACATTTACGTTCCAGACAATATCTGATAAAAACATGTTGGTAACTAATTCATGCATCCCAGGGGTGTCCCTATGTCTTGTTTGTACAAGCATCATGGAATATGAACAGCTGTTACAATGTGAAAACGAACAAGGTAAAATTCATTGAAATAAGTTGAAAAGGACATGATTTATCCGTATCCCTCCTCCGCTCCCACCGTTGATATGAAATTTAAATTTACTGACAATAGTTTGGGAGAGACTTCAAGCAAAATTGCGAAATAAACGAACATATTAGAATCAAGAAAATTGGATAAGAATCCATTCCTCTATTGATGAAACCTTTAGCTACGAAGGGACTCCCAAAAAGTTCGGAGGATAGCACATTTTAGGAAAAAGTGCTAAAAAACACTAAGACTGCCGAAAATTATCAACACTAGTTGATTGCAGATTTTTAGTCGGAAGAAAATCTGTTTACTTTTTCCAAGTTTTTATAAATACCTTGCCAATATTTTATTATTAAAAGGACATTATACTATTGGAGCCATTGCACAATAGTCATTATTAATCCTTTTATCCAGAGTTCCCTTGGTTAATTAATTGCAGAGAAATATAATGTAGAATGAACGGGCTTAGCGGTTACTGTACAAGAGGATGGGTGCCGTGGATACTATCAACAGGTGGTTGAGGTGGACGCTGCTTCTACTCTTTTCTGTGTCCTGTGGCTATAACGGTCACTCAAAAGCAGGTGGAGGTTACTATAGGTCACGTCACCATCCCAACCCAGATAATTACGCTTACTAACTTGGTATTCAATGCTATTGCAGGCAAAGACTGACAATGAAATCACACTTCAGAAAATTCAACATACACAATACAGTAATATTGTTAGAATTGGAATTTCTGGTAAAAACAGCTTTATGAAGTAGTCTAGTCAAATGGTAGTTGCTGGTAACAAATATAGGGGTCTGTATATATATATATTTTTTTTTTGTGTTGGACATGAATTTATGGAGCAAAAATAGATCAAAATTCAAAAATCATGTTTTGTTATTTTTTCTTATTAATGAATGTAGAAACAATTATTAACCCTTTCAACCCAGGAGTTACTACAATCAAACCGGGAACAGTTATTTTTTCCCAAACTCAATCATTACTACAAACACCTGATCCTATCTGAACCAATCATATGAAACGTTTATCACCCACCATGGCAACCCAGGCCAGGCCCAGGTGTTTGTTGTCCTGGTCAGTCTTGTGCGAGAGCTCAAAGAGTCAACATTGGTCTGTCTAGTGAAAAAGATACAAACAGGAGCCTAATCGTTCCGTGTTCGGTAATGTTTATGCAGCAAAATGTCTGACCCGGACGACGAGCCAATGATAAAGGTAGACATTTCCAAAACAAAACGCGGATTATTGCAACACATTAAGGCTAAATGGCCATTGCGTAGTGTGGATCCAAACGTAAGTGTTGCATTCAAGCAATTGTATAGTATTATAACTTCATTATGCGACTACCTAAGTCAAGCCAATGATCAAATTTCAGCATTACATCAAAACATAAAGGTGCTGGAGGGCAGTCAACAGGCATCGGAATTGACTCAACCCAACGTCCCCAGGTCCTATAGTATCGGATGAAGAAGAATTAGGAAGAGAAACTGATAGGATTTTAAAAAGAGCTCGCAAGAAACAATACTGGAACAACACCTAAAATTGTTCGGCCCTCCAACAATACCAAGGTTGGCAAATATGCGATCAATAAAGATGAGGTTAAGCCTAAAAAAGATCCCCTTCCTCCACCCATAAATGTTGTGGGATTGAAGAGCTATTTGGCCCCTAAAGATATAATTAAAAGAATTCCGAAAGATCAACGTAAAGTCACTGCTCTAAACAATAATGTTTGGAAAGTAAATGTAGAATCATGAGACAACTGGAAAGTGGTTCCAGACAAACTAAGTATAGAGAAAAAACAGTGGTTTACTTATCAAGACCATCAGATGCCCAAAAAATCAAGGTCTAAACATTTTGGAAATGACCAACATCCTTTAACACATTCAGTATGGATACGATTTTTCCTTACATCACAAGCACGATGAGACGAATTGACCCCGTACCCAAAGTTACACAAAGGACGGTGCAAGTCATATTGACCTCGTTTGTCCGGACCAGGTGTTTTATGCTTTTTGTAACAAAAACTAATTATTTTACACAAATCACATGATTTCCCCATAGTTAACACCTAGAACTATTAATACGAGCGACAGCCTCGGATAAAACAATTATTTACGATTCCACAGAGCCCTCCCCAGACTACACCTAAAAACTTGGATTCAAGTGTTATTCTCAGTCATGTTCCAATTCTTCCACCTCCTTTAGCTCCTGGAAATATTTCTGCAACAATGTGATGGTAAACATATGGTACAAGGTATTAATCAGTAATTCTTAGAGAGTGTGGGGGTATTGGATATCTTTTGCACTAAAGAAATGAGTACGTATCAAAATCCTTTTTCACTAGATAAAATGTTGTTAAGTGCTAAAAATTCCACCCCCCCCCCACCCCACTTTTTTAGGTATCTCTAAAAAAACCATTATCGATTCTTGGATCAATTACAAAAATTTAATCTTTGTATGAGAGAATTACATTCTCCTCATCATTCAGATCTTGTACGGAAAGTAAAGTTCCAGTCATGCTGCGCAAAATTATTAGTGATTTTATCTTTTTCATTTCTCAAAAATTGAGCTGTTTGTGCACAAAATTGGTTTATGTTTCAATTTATGGCAGATGAAAAAAAAAAAAAAAAAAAGAGATGCATACAATTTTTCAACAGTTTTATATAACTTTTTATACTTAATGATTCTTCTAGCAATATTTAGGAAGTACGTACAAACAACGGATTTTTTAGTTCAATCTCAAATTCAGACAGAAACAGGAATTTAAAAAATTTTTTTGATTTTATATTATGAGCTTTCAGTACAATACTGTACACTTCGGGTATGTGTAATTAAAAAAATTATTTTTATGCACGTACGAATGGAAAAAGAAATGAAAAAATACGCAAAAAACATCATACACAGAAAAGGGATCTGATAGGGAATGATGGTTGTCATGGAGAAAAAAAACCAATCAGCTTGTAACAACAGATCTGAAAACTGGCTGGACCAATCTCATCCAACTTTACATTCATAAAAATGAAACCTCTAACAATTCATAACACAAGGTCAAATTGTCCCGCACCATCATTGAGAGTGAGAAGGTTTTCTCAGGACGGTTAGGGGTCTTTTTGTTTCGTACATAATTACCATGGTTACAAGTAGGGCCGGATGCCCCAAGGTGATGGCTATTTGAGTTTTGTTTCTAACATCAATAATTAGTTTTGATGTGCCTCGTATTCCTAACAAAACTAGTGAAAAACGCCTCGTTCAGATTGGAATCAGCAGTGCGAGGTGAAAAAGCCGCGTCGGCGAAAGAGACCGTTCAAAAACCTCTTCCTTTCCATATATGTTAACATTTGAGAAAAACGAGAATATTAACAAACTCCGTGGTTAAAGGCGATTCTCCATCTAGTTGTGAAGAGCGAGCCAGTGGAAAAAAAAACTAGACTCATTCCCTAATGCAAAAAATTCCAGTCTTACCTACACACCCAGACCTACTGTGGTAAGGAACCAGCATGCGTGAAATGCGGTAGGCAGCATAAAACATCTAAATGTACTCTGGGCAAGGCAGATGCTACCAAATGCATCCTGTAAGGGCAATCATCCAGCAAATTATCGTGGGTGGGAAGCAACTAAGAAGGAGCTACAAAGAATGCGAAAAAAAAAAAAAAAAAAAAAAAACCCTTGTTAAAGTACAAAATAAGCGAGATGTTTCTATCGAGAGGAATATCAATAGGAGGAAATTGCTTACTGTAACCACAACAGAAGCAAAACACCATAGGTTGCATATGCCTCAGTAGTTGGAATGGGTCGAATACAAAAAATAATCCTTGCCCAGATACTGGAAAGACAGGGTAAACAAAAACTTACCAACAAATTGTTATTCGAAAGAATAGCCAACCTAGAAAAGGGTCTAATAAACTACAGAATAATATGATGAATCATCCACTAAGGATTGCGACCTGGAATGCAAACACATTATTCAGCCACATCAAGGAAGTGGAACTGTTCCTTCATTCCAATAAAATCGACATTCTATTCGTTCCTGAGACTCATTTTACTTGTGCTTGATAGGTTAAAATAGGAGGGTGTGTTTGCTATCATACAATACATCCAAGCGATAAATCCAGAGGTGGCATTCATAATTAAAGAGAACATCCCGCATCATGAAGAACCAAAAAATGAAAACGAAAAAAATGGACGTAACTTCTGTCAGTGTACAACTTGAAACAAATGCTTTAGAATAGCAGCAACCTACTGTCCTCCAAGGCATTACTTTAAGAAATACGACTATAGAAGCGAAGCAACATGTTTCCTCTACATGTTTCAATTGTAATACATAGCATGTATACAGCCACACCTTGTGAGCGAAGCGAGCAACTTAATGGGGGGTCCAGGGTTTTTCCAACACAGATACAGCCATACCGAGCGAGCAAAGTGAGCAACATCCCATACACACGTTAAACCTACCTTAGGGATCTACCGTTTGCGAGCGAAGCGAGCTCTCCTACATGTTTCACCCCGGCTGGAGGTGGAGGCGAGCGAAGAGAGCTGGAGCGGCTAGTTAGGAAATAACTTCATTACAGGAGGAGACTATAATGCCAAACATAATTATTGGGGCTTATGACTAACAACGACGAAAGTAAGAGGAAGCTACTTCAGTCAAGTGCGATTTCCTCTCATCCAGAAGACCAACATACCGGCCGAGGTATTTCATAAGCAGAGGTGTCTCAAGCGGATACACGAATGTAGAGAACCATTCATCCATTAAATTAACTATCAGCGAAAAAGTGATCCTAAAACAAAATAATCCAAGTTTAGTCAACAAGAAAACTTGCTGGTTCTGTTTCGACGGCCTTTGAAAACTCCACAACAATTAGAAAACGAACTTCACCTATTTATTGATAATCTACAATAGGCAGCCTGGCAAAGTATCCCATCAAGCCAAAGTTACAATGGAGATAATCCAAGATTATATCCATTAGAAGTAAGAAATCTCTTGAATGCAAAACGTAAAGCCAGGAAAGATTGGAAAATAATAGAACATCTGAAAACAAAACTTAACAGATATGGGGGACAATGGGTGATTGATTTCTGGATATTTCAGTACCCACTGTCCTTAGCAGAGTTCTGCTACAGCTGGAGGAATCTCCATAAAAATGACCAAGTAACCTTAACAACAAGAAAAATGAGTGGGTAGGAGAATAAAAATAGATAAATAAGGGAAAAATAAACTGTACTTGTTGTAAAAAGGCAAACGAGCAATGGGAATAAAAGGATCCTCTGAGAGAAAATGGAAACTAACCTAAATAGAAAAGAAAAGGCAAAATGCTGAAAAACGAAAATTAATTAGCTCAAACATGGCTGTTGACAAATCTGTAAACTCGGTGGCAAAAAAGGGAAAATAAACACTGTGGAAAAAAAGGAAAAGAAAAATTGCACATGGCAAAGCTCGTATTAGCACAAAAAAGGTGGTTTGATGGCTTCAGAGGAGAGTATGGGGCCATGGAAGAAGAAAGTCTCTCTTCTTCCGATGGGGCCAGGAATTATTCCACACTGGAAAGGATCCCTTGCAGAGCACGGGACAAAAAAAAAAAAATATTGTCAATTTTCCAATATGAAAACTATTCAGGACTATGCAACGTTATTTAGAAGGCTAGGTTTGGGGAATGTGCTTGGAACATGGGATCCATGACATATGTTAACAATCTGAAACAACTAATTAGGTAAAACAATATAAAATTGATCCCTTGAACATTATCTGAATAACATGACAGCAAAGAAGGGCACAGAGTATTCTCTCTTCAAGGTTACTAAACATATAAAAAGACCTAAAGTTCTCTCACCTCCATTCAAAAAGGAAGATTGGACATGGGCCAGAAGACAAACGTCTAGCCCCCGATCAGAATCCCTAGTTTAGTTCTCCGCAGCTAGCCATTTGTGGCACTACAGTCACCCAGGGCATAGATAAGAGAAAGCTGGTTAGTTTGTTGTTGGTAACCTGCTCATTTGAAAATTTTCACTTTCAAGTACCAATCGCTCCCATTTCAAGAGCGTCTGGGAGCAACGCAACTAGCCAAAAAGCGCTGATAGCTCCCGAACTCTTCTGAAGAATCCCTCGGCGAATGTGGGGAGGTGCTGGGCAGCCAACAGCTTTTCGAAATCCGCGGGTTTTTCAAATATTTCCTCAGAAAAGTCACCACGGGCTGTGTGTAACATGTCAGCTGCATAAGTATAGGTACAGTCTGCAACGAAGAAGGTACTATAATATTACGTCATTCTGGCTGTTCCTTCGGGAAGGCTGTTTGTTACCTTTTGATTGTCCGACACAAGATAATGGATCAGCCTGAATCTCCTCCTCTGTGTCCACTGGCTCCATCTTGATCTTCCAAACTGGATCGTGATCTAAACAATAATATATAATCACTAGCTCAACTTACCTTTAGGGAAAAGTTTAGTAAAATTGAATCGTTTATTTCAGAAACCACCTCAGTAACATGGAAACAAAAAAAAAAAAAAAAAAAAAAAAAAAAAAAAACTGTTTTGCAGCTCAAGTATAGGTCTAGTCTCCTTCAAATATTTTTTTACCAAATCAAGAACATGCTATTGGAATTATCTATTTTGTTAAATTTTTTTTTTCCTTCGAGTTTTTGAGACATAAACTTTTGAAAATTTTGCACTTAGGTGGTTTCTGCAATAAATGAATACATCTAAAGTGATTTTTTGAAAAGTGCTATTGAAATTAAGTCAAACGATTCATTTTTATCTGTTTTGGTATCAACGGTAAGTAAGAGACACCCCTAAGTATAAACAAGAGTGGTTTTTACTAGGCATTAAATGGAAAATACTCGTACAAGTAGACTACACGCTTCAGTGCGGTTGGGCTACAGCGACGGCACTTGGGTTCTTTCTAAAATCTACTAGTTAGTCAGCTGGTGCTGATTATTCTCCAAGTCCATCTCCTACGAGAGATCAAGACTTCACTGTACCAAGTTCTTTCTCAATCCTGCTAGAAAAATCAATAAAGAAGGCACACAAGGCCACGATCAAGCTCCAACGTTAGGTCTCGCTCTAACCTGAACGTGGAAGAAATGGAGAAGGTGGAAGAAACGATCGAGCATTGTTAGAGGGGTTAATTAACTGTGGTTTCTTGCAGTGAATGTTTCATCGAAGTAGGTTTTTTGTGATTTCACTAAGTTCAGATCAACAAATATTGAATAAAAGGAACTCCTTCTATATCTAATATTAAGTCATTCTGTCTGTTCCATCAGGAAAGCTGGTTGATACCTTCTGAGTGTCCAACAAGTGAGAGTGGATCAGCCTGAATCTCCTCCTCTATGTCCATTGGCTCCATCTTGATCTCCGGAACAGGATCGTGATCTAAACAAAGATAAATAATTACTAGCTCAACTTACCATTAGGGAAAAAGTTGATAAAATTATAGTAGGTCTAGTAAAATACTATTTACTTATGCAGCCAACATGTTTACATTCAGTGCATGGTGAATTTTCAAAGAAAATTTTTGAAAAAGCGCAGAATTTGAAACCAAAAACGCTGCAAATTATTACATAATGGTTTATTATTTCTGGATCAGATAGCCAGCTATTGTAACCAGCATGCTCTGGGGCTTTCGCCAGTCTCTCTTCTAGTATCCACCTCTGTTCTCGCGTTACAGGCTGCCCTCCTGATGGGGAGCAAATGGATGATCGTTCAGCCACCCTAGTGGTCTCATTCAATCCACGGAGCTAATTTCTATAGGAATCAAACTAAAACCGTAGGTACACTGGATTCCAAAAGCATCTGGGACCTATCCCAGTCGATTCTGCGTCCGAAATTACTTGGGTGACGACACCCCACTTACCTATGGCAGAAATATAAGTAAACAGCTATTCATCCAGAGGGTTCAGACTCCAACCTGCCCATGCAATGCAATTTTAATTTAAAAACGATTTGCTTCGAACTATCTGAGAAGATTTTGGGAAGAAGAAGAATGAAGGATTTTAGATGGGCTGGATCAATTATTTTTGTAACATACTATAGTATGATATAATATACTAAATATACTAGTGTGTTCAAGGTAGGTTAAATGTTATATGGGGTGAAAGTAATAAAATATAATATGAAATATATATTATATCCATTCCGATACCTCCGGACGCCTTTCTGCTACTCCCCAGGTTCTGTTCCACTATGCCCCTAATGCCGTACCCCCCTCAGGTTGGCGCGGCGTATTATAAGGGTATAACACGTAAAAGTGATAAATATCCATTCTCCTACACCCCTCTGCTACGCCCCTGGTCACCCCAGCCCCCACAAGGTGCCGCGGCGCCTCCTCTCACTCCAGCCCCCGCTCACCCCCCTGACCCCCTACCAAGCGTGCCAGGCGTGCGTAAGTCTAACACTCAAAGCCTCGAAAAAGACACTTTTTCGCCCGTTTTTGGCCCACAGCATCTATGCGAGTAAAGCGATCAGGATGGTTAAACGTTAGGACCAACTAGACCCCAAATGGAGTCTATGTGCGAAAGAACGGGTTTTTATGTCAATTCTTAGGCCTTTTATGGCCTGGACGGCCATTGGTGGACGGACATTTCGAATTTGGATTCTACGCACCTTGAAACGTAAAGTGACAAAGTTTGAGGGGGGGGGGTTATAAAAATTGTTTGCTATACGATCACATAGGCTTATTATTGGAAATAATAAACCAAAAGGAAGTTTTGCTCTACTGTGTTGGCCACACTGCCCCCCCCCCCCCCCCCCTCAGTTCCACCATGTTGAGGCAATGGTCCCCCAGTCTTTGTTTCACCATGCACAACAAACATTCGCCCCCTTAGGTTTCACATGAGGATTGTATTTGAAGTTGATCATGATGATAATATTATTGTGATTTAATTCATAATTTCAGTAAATTACAATAATACTAGAACCATGATCAACTATGATTATTAGAATATGTTAGACCTAACATATGTTACCAATAGACATAGAATAAACTAGAGATAATGACAACATAAGAGCCAACACATCTATCCTGGATGAGGACGAGAGGCCAAAGCGCGGGAATAGTAAACTACATGATGAGGAACAGCTAAATATATTCTTCCATCCCTCAAACTCTCTTACCAATAAGTCTTTGGGTGTGATGACAGGGTGTGGATATCCCCAAAGCAGATAATTTCCAGACAAGTACACAAATATTATGTCTAGTAAAGGACCTGTTACCTGAAGTAAGGCTAGTTGGCTCATCCTTATCGGGGAGCCAAAGGTGGGACTGAGGTGATGTGGCCTCAAGAGACGAGTCAGAAGCATATAGCTCCTCCTTGATGGTCGCTCCTGGATCTGCAAAGATAGTCTCATTCAATACCACCAAACAGGAAACGGTTAAGGAGAACATTAAAACACTTAAATGACAAGTGCTAACTCACTATACAGTTGTTCTATCTGCTCGTATATGAAGAAAAATGTTACGTAAAACTATATCAAAAATGGAGTAAAATGCCGCCAATCACATATTTTTACCTGAATCCGTTCTCAAGATATGATTAGGGGTTTTAGCATGTAACATGCTTTAGCCTTGGACTAACTAGCGAAAAATGTTATGCGGATGTGTCACGAAACCATGGACTAACTAGCGAAAAACGTTACGCGCATGTGTCACAAAACTTTAGCATCGAACATGCTTTAGCCTTGGACTAAAGGCCGTATCACACTAGCATTTTTTCCGCATTTTTTCTGCGTTTTTTCGGCGATTTTAATGCCTAAACGTGAAAAAGAAGTGCTTTTTCCCAAGGCCATCTTTTTCGACCATTGCGCATCCTGGCGGAGCGTTTTTAATTTAAACTCACTTGGGAAAATTAAAACACGTTCTAATTTTTACCTTGACGCAAGAAAAATGCTAAACATAACCCTTGGGGAGGTTACTATTCAATGAAAAACCCCTAGGAGCCTTGACAGATTCAATAAAAATGCATTCTGCCAGAATGCGCTGTTTTTGCATTTATTCCTCCTCAACATCCATAGGTGACCTTGAAAAAAAAGCACTTCGCCTTCTTTACGTTTAAGCGTTTAAAATGCGAAAAAAATGCGGAAAAAAATGCAAGTGTGATAGGGCCTCAACTAGCAAAAAACGTTACGCGGATGTGTCACGAAATTCTTTTGACATTTAATGTCTTTACTTTGGCACATAAACGAAAAAAGCGTTTACAAAAAGCTAAAAAAGTTTCATTTCCCCATCAATGGCTTGGTTGTACGTAAAAATTTAAAATAAACTCCTATTAGATGTCTATTACAAATCATCAGAAACGCTTGCATACGAGTCTGCAACACATTGGGACATTTTATGTCTTTAGTTGCAGACTCGTATGAAAGCACCAAGAGCCACTCAGCTGATCAGGACCCTGGGCATCGTCAAGTAAATATCCTAAAGAGGCTACATACGAAATTACAGCTTCCTAGAGTGTAAAGTATAGAAATTACCTATTCAAATTATTTAACCACCGCTTCACAAATCAAACCTTTCTCGCAATATTCGGATCACCTGCAATGGATCAAATCATCAAAACACCAGCTCAATGAAATCATCAGAAATCAACAAGCGGTTGCGATCATGTTCACAATATCAATTATTGAGAATGATCACCTGTGTGTAAACAATTATTCATATAACCATGGTCATAACTCAGCTTGTTGGCCACGTACTTCGCAGTAGTTAACATAATATGGTTGGATAAATCGAGAGCTTTCGAACGAATGGTCAACGAATTTTGTGAGATGAAAAACGACGAAGTACCATTTCTCTAGCAACGACTCGGTTGTTGCATTTTTGATCGAGAGAGAATTTTTACTCGGTGGCTAACTTTTTGAAGAGTGTGAGCTAAAATCTGGTATTTCTGTGCTAAGTGTTAGCGGTATGTAGCTACTTAGCCTAGAACTAAGTATGTAGTTTCTTTTTTAATCGATTTAACCTGACCACTGCCCTACTTGATGATGTACACGACTTTGGTTGATAGAAAATGAATTAATAATACCTAACTAAATAACTAACAGGTCCGCCGTCAGTTTCGCGTTCTGTTTGACCCCCAGACTGCGTTGTTTGACAAGGCCTTTATGTACCAATCTGAATGACTCTGGGGCTAGTCAAATACTTTTCAGAATAGAACTTCAATAGCTAGAACATCAATCAGTTGAATATACCTCTGTTCGGAAGGTTGTGTGTAACCTCACATTGGAAACGTGGCTGCAATGCAGCTAGCAATATTCGATAACTTCCATAATATAAATAGTACAGTACTCAAATTTTCAGGAGTTATTCACGTGAATTATCCGCACCCGCAGGGGGCCCGGATAAAAAAGGGTGGTCGGTAGGGGTGGGGGGGTCCCCATATCACCCTATATTTACATTGAAAAATTCATATCTCACTTCAAATTCGAAATATCGTCTCCGAATTTTCAAGAGGGTCCTAAGGCCGATTTTCCGCAACTGCATAAAACGGAACGGGGGGAGAGGGGATCAACTGCCTGAAGAGAGGGGGTAATACATCAATTTTCGACTTAAAAACCTATTACCGTGAGTTTTGGAGGTAATTTTTCGAATAAATGGCACTGGCATGCTTTTGTGCTGTATTCACAGCTCCATGAATTATCCGCTGTGAATACATAGTACAAAGATATTGGAATACAATTTACTCGATAACCTACCTCAAAAACCCCCAGCAATAGGGGTTTTTAACGACTTTTCGTCAAAAATGAGCTTTTTTGAGGGCTACCCCCACCCACCGACCGATCTGGTGCGGATAATTCATGGAGTAGGGAAAATATAGTACAAAGGTATTCGTATACAATTTATTCGATTACCTACATTGAAAACGTTCAGCATTAGGTTTTTGAACGTTTTTCCGACAGTACTGAGCTATTATAAGAGCCCCCCCCCCCCCCCTCCACGGCGGATCGTTAATTCATAGAGCTGTGAATACATAGTTCAAGGATATTGGAATACAATTTACTCGATAACCTACCTTGAAAATCCCCAGCAACTGGTTTTTAACAATTTTTTGTCAAAAATGAGCTATTTGAGGACAGTTACCCCCCCACCCCTCCGTTCGATTTGGTGTGGAGCTGTGAAAACATAGTACAAAAGCATTGCGATACCATTTATTCGATAAATTACCTCGAAAACTCCCAGTTGTTAAGTCGAAAATTGTTGTATTACCCCCACCTCTTCAGGCAGGTGATTTACCCCCAGTTCCATTTTATGCAGTGGCGGAAAATTCGTCTTCAGGACCCCCTTGAAAATTTGGAGACGATATTTGGAATTTGAAGGGATTATGAAATTTTCACATGTACATGTAGGGTGATCTGGGGACAGCCCCTTCTCCTATACCGACCCCCTACCCCCCTGAAGGTGCGGACAATTCACGTAACCCAGAAAATTTGAGCACTGTACTATTTATATTAAGGAAGTTATAGAATATTGCCAAGAATATTGCTAGCTTCATTGCGGTGGAGAGGTGTTAGCCTCGTTGAACGCACTTTACCAAGCAACCTATAGATGGTTTCATCTACATTTGCCTAGGAAATTCACACTCTTGCTGCTATGCAACCTCGTAGCAAAGCCTAGTGGTAACACACGAGACGTTCTCGTATATCATGAATTAGTTTTTCTATTCTTCTACTAGTTCCTATTGTTTATTTATTTTTATTTTTATTTTTTTTTGACATTATATGTCTTTACTTTGGCACATAAACGAAAAAAGCGTTAAAAAAGAAAGTACGAGCGGCCTGCCTCGTTTTTTTATAACGCAACGCTTTTCGAGTCCATGTGCCAAAGTAAAGACATAATGATTCAGAAACTCGTAAACGAGTTCCACTATCTGCTTAACAAGCAGACACCACGTTACATGGATATGTATTTGATTGGGGATTTCATAATGGCCGTCCTCAAGAGTTGTAAGCAAATCCTTTAACTTTGGACTGTACACGCGCTAGAAATAGAAAATGTTGAAAATAACTGTGGAGAGAAGCCACTACAATGAGTTGTTGTTAACAGCCGACTGTTGTCAAGGGGATGAAAATGTTTCCTATGGAGTGGAGTAAATGATCCTTTTGCTTTACGTTAAGGCCGTATCACACTAGCATTTTTTCCGCATTTTTAATGCCTAAACGTGAAGAAGAAGAAGTGCTTTTTTCCAATGTCAGCTTTTTCGACCATTGCGCATCCTGGCGGAGCGTTTTTCAACTCACTTGGGAAAATTAGAACACGTTCTAATTTTTACCTTGACGCAAGAAAAATGCTAAACATAACCCTTGGGGAGGTAACATTTCACTGGGGAACCGCGTTGTACCTTCCCGTTTTCATTCCAGTTCTCCTGTGCCAAAAATATTGTTCCTCAATGCCTCACCTCGCATGACGTTAAGTAGGTAACAGCACCCCTCCGGTCACTAAAGAGACTGCACTAAACAAATGCCGAATCAGGTTAATGAACTGTAGAGGTGAAGTTTTTTGTTTGAGGATTATTGCCGTGCGCTCTTGCCCTCTTGCTTCTCTGTTGAGTTCAAATTACATACCTTTCTTCTTATATAAATATAATTCAAAATCGAATAATCATTTTTCGATCTTGACCACGTCCCTAGCGGGAACAGCTTTTTTCATTATTACGGTATTTTTATTATTATTGTGCGTCTTCATAGTATAATAACTTTGGAAGAACAAGAGTTGTCAAGAGACTGTTTGAAAACACTAGGCACGTCAAACGTTACTTCAATATTTTTTCAAGCCCTAACCTGACTGGCTTAATAAAATTGCATTCCGCCAGAATGCGCTGTTTTTGCAGTTATTCCTCTTCAACATTCACTGCTGACCTTGAAAAAACGCACTTTGCCTTCTTCACGTTTCAGCGTTTAAAATGCGAAAAAAAATGCGGAAAAAATGCAAGTGTGATACGGCCTTTAATAATATTGTAACCGGCTTATTGAAAACGGGTCATGTCTAGACTCTCTTCCACATGTTATTAACTCCCCAAATGATATCAACAACAAGCAGTTGACATTGACAGTAAATATTAAATTTCGCCAAACTGAATCATGTGTCATCGCAAAATTTAGTTTCCGCCAAACGAAAATTGTTTATAGTCCAATCAACTTAGTTTAGGAATGTAGGTAAGTAAGGAGGGGGAAATTGGTAGCTTGAGATGTGAACATTTATCACATAAATCAAGCGCTTTCCAACGAGTGGCGAACGATTTCTGTGCGATGAAAACTGCGGAAGTTCCATTCCCCTCTAGCAACGGCTGGGTTGTACGTGAAAATCATTAGTTTGGATAATCGTGACATCAACTTTCGCGTGACGACAATTTTGGTTGACCCCCCAGAGCAAAGACATATCCATGTCAAAATGCGTTAGCAAAAAGCGGGGTACTTTTCCGTTATACCCCCCCCCCCCCCCCCCCCAATATGTCTTCAAAACGGCCGCCCGCCCTATGTTTCTAGACATTAGGTACTTCTTACTTAGATTATGTTATGTTATGAATTTTTGAGATGCGAGCATCCAGACCGCCAAAGTATACACATCATTCTGACCTACATGTCCAACTAATCTGTATTTTTACTAAGGAATTGATTACTTGATGTTATGTAATTTTGAGATGCGAGCTTGCGAGCATCCAGACCACCAACCTATACACAGCATTCTGATCTATTTTTGCGAATTCATGTGCATTCTACATTTGCGAATTCATGTGGAGGCACTCGAACCACAACCACGCCAATTTGTTTCAACAAATTCTCACAGACATCGGCAACTTCTGAAAATAGGGCAATCTTTTTTTTTTTTTTTTTTTAAATAATATAAATTCTTCTCACAGCTTGAAATTGTCACAGATTCTACGTAAATATGTAATCTTAGTAGGAAGTAATGCCTAGAAACATCGGGCGGGCGTGCGTGTTGAAGACAAATTGACGGGGGGGGGGGGGGGGGGGGGTATAACGGAAAAGTACCAAAAGGGGTTGGTTTTCTGATGATTCCCGCTTACAACCGAAGGTTTGTATGTACAGTGAGTCCTGGACCTGTTCAGAATCGAACTAGGTTCGAAGGAGGACCGACAAGGGAGGGGATGAGAACTGGTTCATTACTCCTTGCAGTCCATACGCGTTTCGAACCAATTCAGAACTGATAACCTTCACTCGTAACGTCGTAACCTTCTTCTCAAAATTAAACGGCTGAACCATTGAAGTCAAAGGCAGCCAGTCTTTTTAGTGTTTTGTTAATTTGTGCTGTCATACTGACATTCCGAATATACCTTGGTTCCAAATAATAATAGCCAAGGTAATAAATACGAGTCGTATTTCAGTAAATTAAAATAAAAACAAATGCAATTATAGCCGAAAATATTTTTTTAAATTCGCTAAAAATGAGAAGTTGTTTGTGAGCAGTACCTAAGTAGGTAGGTATATAGTTTCTTCGCACCCGTCAACTGAACATATTGCTCCCCCAACTTTTTAGGTGGAAAATATAGGTAATATTGAAAGAAGAATAAAATAGAAGAGGCTCGGCTCACAAGAATTTCTGTGAAGTAGCTAGTAATGTAGTAATGAAGTAGGTACCTACCTAACTTTCGAGCGGTAACGAGTTCCACCAATTTACTATTGAGACTTTAGGAACTTAATGAGCCTTTCTAGTTTGGGAAAAGTCTCGGAAGCAAAGAGTTTCACGAATTTCCGAACTGAGCCTTACACAGAAGAGAACAGAAGTATTGAAATCCAGGAATAGTTTCAAAATACCTCGAAACGGATTTTCACGAATTTAAATTTAAGTAATTTGTAAAATTTTTCTAGACATTGCATTAAGTAGTTTCATTTTCCTCGAAAATTCACTAAATGTTCCAATTGTGCAGTATGACCAAAAGAGCAAATTGACATAAGTCAATTTGTGTTATATTTGATTATATAGCACTAGAATTTTGTTTGCTATGAAACTTAGGACTTAGTCACACTATCAGTTACCAAAAATCAATGTAATGACGCAATCAGTATTGCCGAAAACAACAACAACAAAACTCCACTTGTGAGCCCACAGGGGAAATCGTAGGGGGCGGAGCGTAAATAGTTTACTGCGCATGGGCAGGACTAGAAGTTCCGAAAAAAATCCCGGACCGATAGAACGTGTTCTGGACAGTCCCGCACTGGCTCTGTGAACAGCGAACTGAAGCCGGTTTCACATGGAGCGGTATGAGCATACAACCGG
Source organism: Adelphocoris suturalis (assembly GCA_030762985.1). Taxonomy (NCBI): domain Eukaryota; kingdom Metazoa; phylum Arthropoda; class Insecta; order Hemiptera; family Miridae; genus Adelphocoris; species Adelphocoris suturalis. The sequence goes on along the minus strand of CM061040.1, from coordinate 112,278,922 downwards.
AAAGACGGAAGGCCGAAAAATCCAGTGGAGGGGGCGGCGGAATGCGGCACGTTGTTCACATGAAACGGTACCTTGTTGAACGGAATCATAACTTTCCTACTGAAACCCTCTCTGATCTGAAACCTCTACTTGAGGTTATCAACATTCCTGTCCAATGAGCTTGCGCAACGCTCGACGGCAAGCGGCGACGGTATACAAATTTCTACCGCCGACCTCCTACCGCCCATACCGTCAACATGGCAGCCACCATCCTCAACTGTTGTCCCAACAGCCAATCACATTGCGTTCCGTCCTTCCGTCTCCGGACATACCGCTCCATGTGAAATCAGCTTAAAAATCCCGAACTAGTTCGGTCGCTGTGCATATAGCCAAAAAGGGGCGTGGTCAGTTCAGAACCGTTCGGGACTCACTGTACATACAAACCTCGAGTCGTTGCTAGGGAAATGGTACTTCGTCGTTTTTCATCCCACAAAATTCGTTGACCATGCGTTCGAAAGCTCTCGATTTATCCAACCATACTGCCATATTAACTACTGCGAAGTGCGTGGCCAACAAGCTGAGTTATGAGCATGGTTATATGAATAATTGTTTTCACGCAGGTGATCATTCTCAATAATTGATATTGTGAACATGATTGCAACAGCTTGTTAATTTCTGATGATTTCATTGAGCTGGGGTTTCGGTGATTTAATTCATAGCAGGTGATCCGAATATTGCGAGAACCGTTTGATTTGTGAAGAGGTGCTAAAATTATTCAATAGGTAATCATTTTAATAGACGAGTCTGCAACACATGCGAGTCTGCAACTAAAGACATAAAAAATGTTCCAATGTGTTGCCGACTCGTATGCAAGCGTTTGGTTGTAAGAGAGAATCATTAGAAACAGGAGTCGAAATCAATTTATCAGGAGTTTGTTTTTAATTAGATAGGTTTAAGCCGCACCTCAACCAGAAGGGTCATTAGCGGCATGACTAACTATTCTTATTGCTTACCTTGAATTGTGTTCATCTCAACAGAACCGTGGAAGGAAGATGATTCCATTGTCAATCCCGTGTTGCAGCAAAGAGGGTAGCGCAATTTACGTTTACGATAGACGCTAGACTAGACGGATGGTTATGAAATCTCAATTCCACAAACTCTTCTTCTTCTTCTTTCTGCTCGACTTATATCCGAGAGATGTGTGTCCATTGGTGTGTGTTGTGTGGTCAATCCAAAGACATTGTAATAGTAAACTAGACTTACTCGTAGCGCTAGTGTCGCATTGCAAATTGAACGGTCTGTAGTCGACCATATTGGGGGCACCATCGTTTATTTATGTGCAATGAAGATTGTATTATTATAGTTTATCTACTCATGAAATTTCTTTGATAATGCACAATGGTTAAAGTGTGTGCGGCATTTAACTGCATAAATCGCAAAACTGAAGACTGCACACTCTCATTTCACAAGTAAGTATAGATTTTCACGATTTCCTAAAGATTATTTTTTTCTGTTGTAGGCCTCTTGATGTGGTAACGCAGTACCTATTGTAGTTGGTAATAATTTTCTTTTTACTAACTTATCTATGCATGAGCTACAAAGTTTCAAATTAATCTAAACTTTGTTTTGTTTTTTCCACAGATTTCCTTTAAACAAGAAATTGAGAGATGAAATTGTTTTTTGTATTGACTTTGTATTGTACTATTGTATATTGTATTGTTGTATTGACAGAATTGTATGAAATTGTATGTAAAATGAAAATAATATAATAACATAGAAAGTGCCATGATGTAGTTATTCAATTGTTCAGCTCCTCTGATCATACTCCTTGCCCCATCCAGGTGAACCCATGGTGTTTGTAAAACTGTGTCTTATGTACCTACAAGATATTGTCTCAATATTGAAATGCAGAGCGATTCTTCTGTTACTTTGGAAGAATGGTTCTGAGATAATTGCTTTTGAATAATGGAAGGATCTTTCACTTTAAAATACCTAACTAACTTATGCCCTAACTATTATAAGTACGGTATGAAAAGTACAATATCGCCACTGCGCAAAACTACATGAAATCATATTCGTAAGTAATGCATGCATTACACGGACGTCCCTATGAATGGATTTTATATATATTTGGGGAGAGTTAAAATAAGAGAAAAAACAAATATATCATGACTGCTCACCCCCCCCCCCCCCCCCCCCTAAATTAACTCCCTCCACCGACAGCAAATTCAAATAATAAAACTTCCAGTATGAAATTTGAAGCTCCCGAAATATTTTTATAACTTAGACCAAATTTATAATCGAATTTAAAAAATGATCTCGAAAATCTGACTTGAATAGTTAAAACATCATTACTATTACCTTCTTCAATCTTCCTCGTCTTGAATAGTTAAAACATCATTACTATTACCTTCTTCAATCTTCCTCGTCCATAATGAAATTTGAAACTTTTAATACACCTTCCAAAACTAGACAAAATTCTGACGATAATAGTTGAAACATCATGATATTTTACTGTTACCCCCTCCATTCACCCTTTTTCATAATCAAATTTGAAATTCCTGTTATAAGATCTGTAGTGGATTTGTTGTTTGGTTATGCGGATTCACCCCTTTGGGTGAATTTACATATACTTGGCTGGGAGTTGGTAGGTACTCCCAGTGGACAGTTTTAGCTTGATGTTTGGTGGCCCTTAAAAGGGCCGTCGAAGTGTGTGGTGTGAAATTCACCACAAGATCCAAAACTAGACCAAATTCATAGTTGAACAAAAAAAGAATCACGAAAATCGGACGAGAATTGTGGCCTAAATAAGTTTGTAAATCGTCATATTTGGTTAGATATTCCAAAGACAAGCAGCTCCCTCAGTTTATCTCTGTTGAAAATATTGCATAAATTTCATTTACAAACTGTGTTGTCATCATAATAATTGACGTTTTTAATGATTTTAGACTAGTTTTCATCAAGATAATACAAAAGATGATTTCTACGATCACTTATACACAAACTAGCTAGCCTTACAATTCAAAAAGGGCGCGTGAAGTTGACCCCAATATGTCCGCCAATGCTCTCTTCAATTTGCAGTAGGCGGCGTCTGAGATCCACGTACAGTTGTAGGGCCTTGGGTCGATCCCACATTTTTTCAGTTCATTGCATGTTGGTATGGTTCATTCGTATGTTCCATCTTGACACTTCTTTTTGTAATCACTTTTGCTCAATTAATTTATTCTTATGTTATTGTCGTTTAGTAAACATCTTTTACTACACATTATAAAGCCCTCGTATTTTGTTATTTAGTAACTACAAGTTATGTTGTACCTCTATTATGCATTTCTGTATTGTATCTTTCATGTGTGATCTTACTGTCTGTACATTGACTGATATCCTGCTTTATTGTTTTGTTTACTGTCTCTAGATTTATTTATTCTCAATTTCATAATAAGATAACTCTATTTTAACATTAATTCTTTTGTTATTTTAGTCTCTCCTTTATTAATAACAACATTGCTTTAGATTAATATATTTGCCTCTGTCATGCTTTCTTCAAAATTTTCATCAACAATTTACAGAATTTTATCAATTAAATGTAGTAATATAATTTGATTAGGAGTATAATATTAATAAATTAAATGAATATCTTCATTTATTATTTCAATTCAATTCAATTTTTAAAATGCTTTATTTTGTGGAAAAACAAAAATAAAGAACAACAAAAAAAGCAATAGATCTAAAAGGAATCATTGACAAGAGTATTCTCATGCAACAGGAAATGCATCAATAAAAAACAATTTGAATTATTCCACAAAACCCACAAAGGAAAACCTGTGCGTGGGCATTTCTAAATACTAAAGTAGGTTAATATATCCGGTTGTCTATTTTTGCTACATGATGATAGTTAGTGCGTTAATATCTAATAGTTAATAGTACGTTAGTTTACAAGTAATAGAGAGTGTGGTAGAAACTATTTCATTGTACATTTTTCATTATCCATATTTTGAGCTCGATTTTCTTATTTGTAGTAAAGGGCAAGTTTAGGAGATGTGAAGGTAATCTATTTAGCAAACAAGGACCACGGTAAGGAGCTTGAAGTAAAAGTAATTTACTATTTTTCTGAGGAATGGCAAATAAGTTAGGAGTTCTAGTATAGTGTGTGGATACCTGTTTATCAAGCAAAAATGGTTTTTTAATGAAAAATTTAGCTATTTGAAAATTAATGATTTGGGGAATAGTTAACATTTTAGTTGTTTGGTACAGCTGTTGTGTAGAGTATAGTCTGTTCTTTTTAAACATAATTTTAAGAATTAATTTCTGAGATATTTCAATTGGACGTAAGTGAGTGTTGTAGGTGCCCCCCCAAATACATCATTTTTAAAAATTCAGTCGAGACAATATTTCTAGTCCTATAGAATATGTATGAACACTGTTTTATTTTGTTAGCTAATTTATTAATGTGTTCCGTAAATCTTAATTGTTCATCAACTATTAGTCCGAGATATTTTGTGCATTTTACCCTTTCTAGTTTTAAACAGTTACAATTTGTTGATATAATGCAATTATGGTATTTAATATTTAATATGTCATCTGGAGCACCTTTTTTGGAATTATAGAAGCAAATGTAATTAGTTTTATTATAGTTAAGGGATAGTAAATCACAATTCAAGTGGTTTAGAACTGTTCGCATACACTGTTCAGCCAGTAAGTGGGTTTCAGCCCAAGTTTTAGAAGAGATTACTAAACAAGTGTCGTCTGCATAGGATAAAATTGATGCGGGCAAGTCAAGAGAACATAAACTGTTGATATAGATCAGAAATAGTAGTGGGCCCAGTATCGTTCCTTGAGGAACTCCAGCTTTAAGATAACCTGATTCACTCACAGTCATGTTTACCTTGGTAAACTGAACACGGTTGACTAGATAATTCATAATCAATGCAAGGGCATCATCAGTTATACCACAGTTTTTAATTTTATCAATCAGTTTAGCATGGTTAACTAAGTCAAATGCTTTTTTTAGGTCAAGGAAAATTACAATAGATTTTAGATTCTGGTCCATATTATTGGTTACACTATTTATTAATTTGTAGATTGCATCCTCTGTCCCTCTATTAGGGCGAAAACCAAACTGATTATCGGATAGGAAGTTGGTGTCATCCAAGAAGGCAAAAATTCTAGTTTTCAAACACATCTCGAAGAGTTTAGCTATATGTGATATGAGTGAAATTGGACGATAGTTATCCATGCTATCTTTTTTTCCAGCTTTAAAGACAGGCGTTACAACCGCTGTTTTCAGTTTCTCCGGTATAATGCAGGATGTTAGAATGAGATTGAAAATATATACAAGAGGTCTAGACAGTGAAGCAGAACATAATTTAAGCATTTTCGTGGAAACACCATCAGGGCCATTTGAGGTGTTACTTTTAAGAGATAGTATATTTTTAAGAATTTCGGCTTCCTGAATAGGTTCAAATCTTTGTAGGGTCTTTAGGGGTGGGCGCTGGAGATTCAAATTTGAAGAGGAATTATAGAATTATAGTTTAAGAGGAATTAATAAGAGGAATTATAGTTTATGTTCGCTCTCTCATCAACGTTCTCGTTTGTTTACTTCAGTCAAACTCGTTTACAGTGCGGATTTGGTTACCAACGTTTTGGAATTAGGTGCTGGTCAGGCAGGCGCACTAAACCAATCACAAACGTGGTCGCCAACGGTTGGCAACCGTTTCCAACCGGCACTTCGAGCAAACTTAGTAGGTAGGTACAATTTACACAGTTGACAACTTCATCCTCCTTCAGTACTTCCTGTACTTTACTAATAGTCGGCAACTCCTTTCAAAGCAAAAAACTCGCAAGTTTTACAAGTATGAATGAAGATGTCATTGAACTTATCAGTGGCTGTTTTCTTCTCATAGGTTTTAGTTCTTGTAGGAGTGATGAAGGAAGTCTGGTCAGTAGGTACTAGGTAGGGTAGTGTCACCGGTAGTTGAACACTTAAGCGAACGTCCAAGTTTGACGTTCTGTGCTGCGGTTCAGGAGCAAAACATTTTGTCAGCTGGTTTTTTATCGGGTGCCTATATCACTAGAGAACTCTTTGGAATAAAAAAACATATGGGTTTCACCGATTATAATGGTGATAAAATGATTTAACTGAAAAAATTCAAGTTTCCCAGTAGTTGAACACTGTGGACCAAGTCTCTGAACATCAAGTCCCCAGTAATGGAACACCTTATCCTGGTTTCAGCTCCGACGACAGAGAAGTAGTTTGCTTGTTGAAATACCTACGTAAATGATTCTTTTCGGTATTTTCTTCTATTTATGTGCACGAAATTGGTAATAAGGTAGATAATTTATTTTTTCATTGTCTGTTATTCTAGGTATAGTTACTCATAACTAGCAGACCAGGTAGCAGGAAATGAAAATATGAAAATCTTTCTGAACCAGTAGGGAATAAAACATTTTTATTAAAATTTGAAAACTTAATAAATTAGGAAGGAACTGAAAATAGTTTTTAAAACATTACAATCATAGTAGGTTAGCAGTATTCCACAAAAGTGTATCGCAATCGGTATTCAGTATTCATCACAATCACAAATAATAAAATCTCCAGTGCCCAAATATGAAGTGCACATTTCGTGCCACCATCTTTCGCATCTGGCGCACATTTTCCAGTCTTCTTTCGGGGGTCTTCATACAATTCGTGGCACTCAGGGCATCGAATGTCTTCTTCCTTCTCCGTTCTCGTCGAAGATTTCCCTCCTGGCTTCTTGGTTTCCTGCTTTTTATTCTTCCTCTTGGTTTCAGTGTTCTTCAGTTCTCTTTTCTTCACTTTATCACATTTTGCCCGTTCTTTTTTTTCTTTCTCCTTTTCCTTCTTCTCTAGTATTTCTTGCCATTCCGCTTTTGTGATGCAATATGGCACTTTCATTTTTGCCTTCCCCTCTTCCTTTATTTTTTATTTTTATTTTTTTCAAAGACAGGAAGTGTCAATAGCTTCTTCCAGCACTCTTGCAGACCTTTGCTAGTTGAGGATTTTGTTGGTGACTTCCAGTTTCTTGGGTTATCTTTTCCAATATTATCACAGTTTTGTGCGTTTAGGATCACAGTTGTCGGACCAGACTCTTCATTTACTGAATCTCGCAGACCCTTGCTGGTGGAGAGTGTTGTTGGTGACTTCCAGTTTCGTGGGTTATCTTTGTCAATGTTATCAGAGTTGTGTACATTTAAGATCACATTTTTTTGGACCTGACTCTTCATTTACTAAATCACAGTCTTTTGAGCACACTGCAATACTAGCATCTGGAACATCAAAGTCTTTGAAGTTATCCATCAATGATCTGCTACAATTCTTGTCGTTTAAATCACTCATCTGTGGATCACCAGTTTCAGGTTCAGAGTAATTCCACCTTAAGAATGAAATGTATATAACTGGGGTTGGATTCGCATTCCCAATTGAATGAGCATCATCAGCTCCACTTTGAGGGGTTTCATGATCTATCAATACATCATTATCTTGAAGCATTTCCGATGGTACAATTCCCAGTGACTCGAGATCGATAGAAAATGATAGGCTACCATGGCCAGTTTCCGTCTCCAGGGTAGTATCAATTGGTGGCGGCTCTTTTGCCTCTGCTGAGCTGGACGGAGTTTTCACGGGATCCAATTTGCTGTTTGCAGAATCGGTCCCCAAACAGCAGTGTTTCCAAAACAGAAAAAGACCCTGATTCACTTCCTCAACAGAAGTTCCTCGTTGCAGATTAATTCGAAAGTCTTCAAGCTGTTGGGCGTCAAGTGCAGATTCGAGGACGAATTTGGCTATGCTGAATTCTTCATTTGATGGGGGGTTTTTTTTTTTTTTCATGCTCAACCGAGTCATGAAGTCATAGAGAACAAAAAGACCCCAGTCACAATTATTATGGAAATGGGTAGGCAGTCAACAAAACTCATGGAAATTTATAAAAATCCAAGGTGTTCAACCTCTGGAGCACAAACCAACGAGACTGCACCAGTAGTTGAACACCTTAGTTTTACTTTTAAACCCCCGTTCATCTACTGGTTCCTAAGCATTATTGACTATGTTGATTACACATATAGGAACTGTGAATGCTATAGATTCAAATTTGACCTCATTTTTGAAAATACAGAAAACTAATAGGTTCTCCAGTAGTTGAACAGGTGTTCAATTACTGGAGAATCACCGTTTCCTGGACCCAGTGCTCGAACACCAATTATTCCTATTATCTGAAGCATTTTTTGGGCTTTCCAAGCGATTTTCAACTAGAAGGAACCCTAACAAGATAGAGTATAGATAATAGACATTTTAATTCAAGTGGCTGAAAAACATACTAGAAAAGTACCAAAGCTTAACACGTACCTCAGCTGAAGGGGCTCATTCGTGGACTGTTGTTTTCAATCATCATATAACCTTATCCGCATGAAACCTAATCCAATGGCAACTTATGGTGGCCTCTAGCAGACCCTAATGTTACTAGAAATAGCCTTGGAAGCCGCCAGATGGCATCGGGAGCCTTATTTCAAGCATTTTTTGGAGAAGTGTTCAACTACTGGGGTGCGTTCAACTACTGGTGACACTACGGGTAGTGTCACCGGTAGTTGAACACTTAAGCGAACGTCCAAGTTTGACGTTCTGTGCTGGGGTTCAGGAGCAAAACATTTTGTCAGCTGGTTTTTTATCGGGTGCCTATATCACTAGAGAACACTTTGGAATAAACAAACATATGGGTTTCACCGATTATAATGGTGATAAAATGATTTAACTGAAAAAATTCAAGTTTTCCAGTAGTTGAACACTGTGGACCAAGTCTCTGAACATCAAGTCCCCAGTAATGGAACACCTTATCCTGGTTTCAGCTCCGACGACAGAGAAGTAGTTTGCTTGTTGAAATACCTACGTAAATGATTCTTTTCGGTATTTTCTTCTATTTATGTGCACGAAATTGGTAATGAGGTAGATAATTTATTTTTTCATTGTCTGTTATTCTAGGTATAGTTACTCATAACTAGCAGACCAGGTAGCAAGAAATGAAAATATGAAAATCTTTCTGAACCAGTAGGGAATAAAACATTTTTATTAAAATTTGAAAACTTAATAAATTAGGAAGGAACTGAAAATAGTTTTTAAAACATTAAAATCTTAGTAGGTTAGCAGTATTTCACAAAAGTGTATCGCAATCGGTATTCAGTATTCATCACAATCACAAATAATAAAATCTCCAGAGCCCAAATATGAAGTGCACATTTCGTGCCACCATCTTTCGCATCTGGCGCACATTTTCCAGTCTTCTTTCGGCGGTCTTCATACAATTCGTGGCACTCAGGGCATCGAATGTCTTCTTCCTTCTCCGTTCTCGTCGATGATTTCCCTCCTGGCTTCTTGGTTTCCTGCTTTTTATTCTTCCTCTTGGTTTCAGTGTTCTTCAGTTCTCTTTCCTTCACTTCATCACATTTGCCCGTCCTTTTTTTTATTTCTCCTTTTCCTTCTTCTCTTGTATTTCTTGCCATTCCGCTTTTGTGATGCAATATGGCACTTTCATTTTTGCCTTCCCCTCTTCCTTTATTTTTTATTTTTATTTTTTTCAAAGACAGGAAGTGTCAATAGCTTCTTCCAGCACTCTTGCAGACCTTTGCTAGTTGAGGATTCTGTTGGTGACTTCCAGTTTCTTGGGTTATCTTTTCCAATATTATCACAGTTTTGTGCGTTTAGGATCACAGTTGTCGGACCAGACTCTTCATTTACTGAATCTCGCAGACCCTTGCTGGTGGAGAGTGTTGTTGGTGACTTCCAGTTTCGTGGGTTATCTTTGTCAATGTTATCAGAGTTGTGTACATTTAAGATCACATTTTTTTGGACCTGACTCTTCATTTACTAAATCACAGTCTTTTGAGCACACTGCAAGACTAGCATCTGGAACATCAAAGTCTAAGAAGTTATCCATCAATGATCTGCTACAATTCTTGTCATTTAAATCACTCATCTGTGGATCACCAGTTTCAGGTTCAGAGTAATTCCACCTTAAGAATGAAATGTATATAACTGGGGTTGGATTCGCATTCCCAATTGAATGAGCATCATCAGCTCCACTTTGAGGGGTTTCATGATCTATCAATACATCATTATCTTGAAGAATTTCCGATGGTACAATTCCCAGTGACTCGAGATCGATAGAAAATGATAGGCTACCATGGCCAGTTTCCGTCTCCAGGGTAGTATCAATTGGTGGCAGCTCTTTTGCCTCTGCTGAGCTGGACGGAGTTTTCACGGGATCCAATTTGCTGTTTGGAGAATCGGTCCCCAAACAGCAGTGTTTCCATAACAGAAAAAGACCCCGATTCACTTCCTCAACAGAAGTTCCTCGTTGCAGATTAATTCGAAAGTCTTCAAGCTGTTGGGCGTCAAGTGCAGATTCGAGGACGAATTTGGCTATGCTGAATTCTTCATTTGATGGGGGGTTTTTTTTTTTTTTCATGCTCAACCGAGTCATGAAGTCATAGAGAACAAAAAGACCCCAGTCACAATTATTATGGAAATGGGTAGGCAGTCAACAAAACTCATGGAAATTTATAAAAATCCAAGGTGTTCAACCTCTGGAGCACAAACCAACGAGACTGCACCAGTAGTTGAACACCTTAGTTTTACTCTTAAACCCCCGTTCATCTACTGGTTCCTAAGCATTATTGACTATGTTGATTACACATGTGGGAACTGTGAATGCTATAGATTCAAATTTGACCTCATTTTTGAAAATACAGAAAACTAATAGGTTCTCCAGTAGTTGAACAGGTGTTCAATTACTGGAGAATCACCGTTTCCTGGACCCAGTGCTCGAACACCAATTATTCCTATTATCTGAAGCATTTTTTGGGCTTTCCAAGCGATTTTCAACTAGAAGGAACCCTAACAAGATAGAGTATAGATAATAGACATTTTAATTCAAGTGGCTGAAAAACATACTAGAAAAATACCAAAGCTTAACACGTACCTCAGCTGAAGGGGCTCATTCGTGGACTGTTGTTTTCAATCATCATATAACCTTATCCGCATGAAACCTAATCCAATGGCAACTTATGGTGGCCTCTAGCAGACCCTAATGTTACTAGAAATAGCCTTGGAAGCCGCCAGATGGCATCGGGAGCCTTATTTCAAGCATTTTTTGGAGAAGTGTTCAACTACTGGGGTGCGTTCAACTACTGGTGACCCTACCCTAGTCATGATCATTGGTCACACAGTGCTTCGAGTATTTGGTCGGAATGGACAAAATTCCGTTTTCTTCGAATTCTTATAGGAAATTCCACGCGGATCACGAATATACCATGTAATAGAGGTCCCTGGAATGGCCTTCATGGTTATTTACCCAAAAAAAAAATTTTTTTAAACACTTTTTTGATGGTTTCAGACAAAATGCTATACGGTAAGAAGGCTAAAAATCATCAAGGACCAACTCGAAAGAAACGTTGGAGAAATTTATTTGCAAAACAAGAAATAGAAAACAAAGTGGAAATATAATACAGTCATGCAGCATGATCGAATTTTCATAAATGGTCGTATTACATTTATGCTAAATTCTGTTAAAATTTGAGCACTTTGGGGACAAATAAAAATTTTATTATACATTTTATAGCAAACTAATTTTTTGTCAGTAATATTCCAATGAACAAACGATTTTGTGAATTTTTACAATTTTTTCAAGTGTTCCTATCGATTTTTAGCTTATTTTAATGAAATTTAATTACATTTTTCTGTACAATTTTGTGCTTAAATTTTTAAATGTCCTAGTTCATGTTCGATTAATTTTTTTCGAGTAGCATTCTGCTAAAAAATAGAAATTTGTTAATTTTTAGCGGTTTTTTGCCTTTTTTAGTGATTTTTTAAGTACATTTTTTGACATTTGACCAATTTAATGTGCTTAATAAGTGTTGTCCAACGAACTCATCCTTTCTTTTGAAATGCTTGATTTTTTGGCGAAAGAACGAAGTTTTTATCTCAATTCTATCGAGAGTTATCGTCTGGAATGACACATACATATATATACATACAATATATATTCGAGGAGGGTTTTTCTTGAATTGACCAAACTAGACATGTGGTTTTTATGGTTTATTTCCCGACGTTTCCACCCAGGGTCTGGGTCCTAATCATGGGATAATATTTACAACAGTCGTGGACTCTTCAATGTCGAGACAGATGACATTGAAGAGTCCATGACTGTTCACGCCGTGACTGTTCACGACTGTTCACGTCGTGAATCCCATGATTAGGACCCAGACCCTGGGTGGAAACGTATAAACCATAAAAACCACATGTCTAGTTTGGTCAATTCAAGAAAAACCCTCGAATATAATTATACATATATATATATACCTATATATATACACATATATATATATATATATACATATGAAAAATCGTTAAGATCCAAGATTCGTTTCAGAATGCCTTAGAACAGATTTCGATGAAGGAAATTTTTGAAAATTTTTATTTTAAAATTTTTGAGCCATTGCAATAGCTTTATTTTCTAAGAAAATTCGCTAAAAATAAACTTTCATTCGATATAACATAATCTAAATTCATACAAATCCATAATAAAATTCGTCAACTCTTCATAAAACTAATATGAAATACAAACATCACAGCATTTTAAGCTGGAATTTCCAAGGCAAAAAAAATCCGTTGGGAGTGGGGACTCAGAGAAATGGCTACGCATTGAATGTGTTAAAAGGCAGAAGCAAACGCTCACTTACCATCTGCCATTTTAATGCTCAGAGTATAGTTCAGCACATTGATGACGTTAAGTACTATTTAGGTACATCAATGCCTCATGCTGTTGGAATTTCTGAATCTTGGTTGAACTCATCATTGAAAAATGACATGGTTGATCTTCCTGGGTACAGGATATTTCGAAATGACCGTTTTAGGAAAAGAGGTGGAGGAGTTATATTTTATGTCCTAAAAAACATTAACGCCAAGGTCATTCTACAAAGTGACCGTGATTCAATAATTGAATAATAATATTGTAGTGGATTTATGTATGTCATACTAGGAGTCGGAACTCCTAGTGGCACATCACGGAAGTTGCTAGCGTGCTGATCACGTGGGTTAGACTCTTGATAGTATTCGGACGAGAGGTATGAAAAACTACCTCTATCTGCTCGAGTATTGTCGAGTTTTTTTTTGGTATGACATGTTCGGACCGTAGAGTGAACTCGCCTCGGCCCGTGACTCTCGCGGTTGGTCCGTTCGCTTCTAGCGTAAAGCCAGAGGGTCCTCGGATTGTTCTGAAAAGAACACTCGTAAGATCAGGGACTCGCTTCAATGTATATGTATCTGTATATACTAGAGGGTCCTCCGATTAGTTCTGAAAAGAACTCCCTTAAGCAGTTGATCAATCCGGATGAGGATATTGATCACCTGGCGAGTCCCAGCGGTCGACCAACGAATAAGTCGTTTGGTCCGGGCGGCTCGTCTCGGAATATCCCAGCGGGCGTTCAGGAGGATCGAGGAACCTCTGAACCGGGTGGTATTCCTGACTGAAGAACGTTGGTAGTGAGTAGTAATGAGAGTACAAGGCTCGAAGCTACCAGAAGTCTTGAGAGAGAGGTAGAGTGTCTCGTTTCCGAATCGTGTAGAAGCTTCATCGTCGTAGAGAGAAGAATCATCAAATCCGGGTGTAGAGAAGGTAATGAGCTCGGTGGGCCCGTGCATCCTATATTTATACTTGGATGCTGTATCTGATTGGCTGGATCTATTGGTCTCCTAACGGTTCGTTTCAAATTGGACCGGAGCTTCCGATTTGATCATGCTGCACCCGATTGGCTGGAACTATTGTTCTCCTAATGGTTCGTTTCGAGATGAGCCGCAGCTTCCGATTTGATCGGTCGCGCTTGGTGGGCGGAATGTGAAATGTGATCTTCCGCCCCCTCTTCATAGAGCGCGTCTGGCTTTGTTTTGCCCTTGATTGAATTTGAAGGTCGTTGGTTCGCGATATTTTTGTTAATCCTCTATCGTGTGAGAGGTGAATCTTCTTCTTTTCGCCCGTTCTCAATAGAGCGCGTCTAGCTTTTTTGGTCCTTGATTGTCATTGAATGTTATTTGCTTCAAGGCAATTTTTTGTGTGTAAACTTTGTCGGCTCGTCACGTCTTCCTCGTGCAGTGAGCTTTTAGCTTGACACGTTTTGTCTTTCGTCGAATTTATCTCCTTGGTGATTATGCATTTCGTATAATCTTGTTGGCGATTTCTATTATTTGGTTTAAACGTAGCCTGACGTCTTTCTTGTATAGTTCTACAGTGTGAACTTATTGTTGGTAGCCCTGAAAAGGGCTGGTTAAGGGTGGAGAGTTCACCACACAAGCCTCCTAAACCACTCTGTGACTTCAATATTCTTGAATCGGCCCTTTCATCGCTGATCTGTAAGTATCAACATGTTGTCATTACTGGGGATTTCAATACTAACTTATTGGAACCGAGTAGCATTTCATCAAAATTACTTGATATGCTTTCATCATTTAATCTAAGAGTCTTGAAGTCAGGCCCCACACACTACCAAGGTGAGTCAAAATCGTTGATTGATTTATGTCTCGTGAATAACCCAACCCATGTACACTACCATGGGGTTTTTGAAACACCTGGGGTTAGCCGGCATGCGATGCTTCTTTCTTATTTACGTTTATCATATAATAAAAAACATTCCCCCATTAATTTAATTTATCGTGACTTTAATAAAATTGATAATAGATAATTGTGGTGAAAACCACCCCCTCTTTTCAACAGCCCTTTTCAGGGCTACCAAAAAGAGGTAGACACAACACAAAAATATTTATAAGACGTCGAGTTACAACTCCGTCAAACAAAATATTTCACCAGAGAGAAAATACGAATTTCTCTCTCAAAAGTGAAATATTAACTAATAACATACAAGGCGACCTCCCTAGACACTTACTGGGCGAGAGAGATGCGACAAGTATCTCGAACCAAGTCGCCTTGAACGAGAAAACTCAAACAGAAAATCAAACGTCCTCTAAAACTAACAAGGACAATTCAAACAAGCCTACTCGCCAATCAGAAACACTGATTACACGAGAGACAATAGGCGAACCAACCAAGAGTCGGCAAGCAACCACCTCTGGTCCAGCAGCCACCCCGGGGACCCCGTCTGAACAACGGACGCAGAGAAAGCACCCGAGGTCCCCGTCTAAACTCAAGGTCGTCGGCTCCGTGACGGACGCTCGTAAGCCACCCCCGGGGACCCCGTCGCAGCGACGGACGTGGGGAAACCACCCCGGAGGACCAGCTCAGCTATCATACTCGCAGATACTGAGAAAACAATGTGCGAGCCAATGAGATTACACAGTCGAATTAACGAAATTAAGCGGACCAATCAGGAGGCGGCAGGAGGCGGCCACCTCCCTATAATTACCCCGCTCGGAGCCCTCCGAATTCATTCCACTCTCCGCTCTCGACGACTACACTCAGAAGTACGAAGATTTCTACACGCTCTACGCTGACGAACCTTCTGCATCCCGAGTTCATCTCAAGAACGGCTTCCTACTGCTTTCTACAAGGCCTACCTTCTCTCCACACAGATCTCGCATTGGCATCTACGAGTCCAGTGATTATTCATCCTGCTCATTGCCCAACGTAGTTCATCTGTCAGGACGCCACCCGGTACATCTATCGATATTCTCTTTAGATCGTACGCCCGCTGGGACGTTCCTAGTCGTGTCACCCGGGTTTCGTAGCACTAGGCTCGTCACCGACCGCTGTGGGCACGCCGGTAAATTACTCAGCTCATACGCTCTAATTTACCGTCCAAGGAAGTCTTTTTCAAGACTACAAGGTAGGACCCTGACATACGAGCAAAGGAAAGAAGCTCTGTCAAGCGAGTCCACCTTCTAAACCCTCTATTTCTATACATAGAGGCATCGAAAAACGAGCTAATAACTCGGATATTTCGATGGAACGTCGGCCGTCCTATTTCCTCATGCAAGGGGAGGTAGACCACGGCGCGGCCGGGCCTCTTAGTCCACGCAGCGCTACCTACACGCTGCCCGGCCAGTCCGCCGTTCCTAGCGACGGGACACAAGGCTACCCGGCCGATCCGAGTGTCAAATACACTCCAAATGTACAAAAAACAAAGGATACTTTTCAGTACCTCAACCAAGCTCAACATATTCCTCCTACAGATATAAATCTTAGGCCGGAATATTACAAAACGGCTCAGTACCAAACTGATCGAACCCAGCACCCACTATGCGAGCCCAGTGCTCCACGCGGCTGCGACACGAACTATCTCTCAGTTCATCCCGCCAAGCCAGCTGACCTTGACGGTTTCGCTCACCTTCCTTACAGGAATAACCCGGGGACTAACCCGCATAATCAGAATATAAATGTCCCACTTGGTCTACCGACACCATGTAAAACATATATAAATCCACTACAATAATCTTTTCAATGATGCTGTTCAAATGGATTGGAATCCTTTGAATTCAATGAGAAGGTTGATTACTTCAATTCAAATATAATAACTCTAATGGATAAACACGCTCCTTCCAAGTCAAGAACCTTCAAACATCCTCCCACCAACTGGTTCACTCCTAAGGTTGCTTCTGCCTTGCGCTGGAGGGATTTTGTGGAATGGAAGGATTCTGGGGATTCGGCTGCTGATAAACGATTGTATGCATGGGCAAAAAAGTGCACTCGTGAAGCCAAACGAGTAGTGGCATTCAGGGAGCTAGATTCTAATTTGCCCTCCAGACAGTTATGGAGGAATGAATGTACGCCAGATGGGAATGGCAAAATGTGTGGATCCAGATATTCCAAATGTAGACATAAATTCGCTCAATCGTAATTTTACTAGCCCACCCAGTGACCCTCCATCATTTATATTTGAGAATCCTGCTCCGGATGGGGAGGCTCAGACTTTTTCATTTGCAAATGTAGATGAGGCTGTGAACTCAGTTGAATCTGATGCTTGTGGATCTGACAACATTCCAAGAAAATTTTTAATACTGTTACTGCCCTTCATATTAACCCATCTCACTCATATATTCAATCATATTCTTACGACTTCAGTTTTCCCATCAACTTGGAAGTTGGCATTTGTGATCCTTCTTCCCAAAACTAGTTCCCCAAAATCATTCTGCGATTATCGCCCTATTAGTATATTACCATTTCTTAGTAAAGTTTTCGAATTAATCATGCACAAGCGTCAACCTTTCTCTCTCAAAATAATCTCTTATGCAAATTTCAATCAGGTTTTAGAAGATTTCATAGCTGTGAATCTGCTTTGCTCAAGGTCACCAATGATATTCAGCGGGGTTTTGAGCGGTCTGAATGCACAGTACAAGTACTTCTGGACTTCAAGAATGCCTTTGGGTCAGTAAACCACCTTATACTCATCAACAAGCTTTCAACCATTTTTAAATTCTCATCTTCATCTTGTCGCCTTATATCCTCTTACCTGTACGGCCATTGTCAGCGGGTTCGATCTGGCTCTTTGCTATCAAACCCCTGTAACTTGGTGACAGGAATTCCCCAAGGAACGGTTTTGGGGCCTATGTTGTTCTCACTCTTTGTGAATGATTTTCCTGACGTTCTCAATTCATGTTTCTACCACTTATTTGCTGACGACTTCCAGATCTATGTGAATGGTCCTCCAGGTGATGGTCTGGTTGAATCCATTAGCAGAGTAAACACTGACCTGGGAGAAGTTGGCAGATGGGCCCGTGGTAACGGTATTGCACTCAACCCTGCTAAGACACAATGCATAATTTTTAGTAAGTCACCAATCAGTCACAACTCAGTCTCTCCAATCCTGGTTGAGCAAGTCGTTGTGTCCTTTTCTTCTTCAGTGATTAACTTGGGGGTGAAATTTAGTTCTGACCTCAGTTGGAAGGCGCATGTTCAGCAAATCTGTGGGCGGGTTTATGGAGCTTTGTACTCCCTTAGGAGATTGTCACATTTCACTCCAGCTAGGCTAAAGAGAAATCTAATTGTTTCTCTCATTATGCCTTTCTTCACCTACTGTGATTCAGTTTATAGCACCTCCATGGATAGTGCCTGCTCCAGACGCTTGGAAGTTGCCTATAATTCCTGCATCAGATATGCCTTCAGTCTCAAGAAATGTGACCATATAACACCTTTTAAAACCAATCTGGTGGGTCTTGACCTATTTGACTATTTTGAATATCGTCAGCTTTCCATAATTTTCAAGATCATGCATGATTTTGATCCCCCGTCTACCCTCGAGAGCTTTTTACACGGGCATTGTCCCAAAGATCGTGTGCACCCGGATACCATACCAACACATGCATCTAAGTATTTTAGCCAATCGTTTTCGGTTGTGGGCGTGAGGCTATGGAATATCCTCCCCGTCAAGATTAGATCCATCCCTCTTCTCGGCCGATTCAGGAGCGCAGTTATCAAATACATGAAATCGTAATTTGTAACTGAATAATCGGAAAGTGGACTGTATGAATAAACACTCGCTGGTGAGTACGAACGAAAAGCTATAATTTGCGAAACTAAATAACACAATTGCAACAGTAGTTCTCAAGGTAAAGTATATAGTTATTTCAAACGAAAAATTACAACTTGGGGAGGTCAATATAACCTTTAACCAGTGGTGTATTCTTCCCAGTGGATTGCTTAATCAAAAGTGGTCCAGCATAATCTACACCAGTATGGTAAAATGGCCTAGAAGGTTCGACTCTAGCTTCTGGGAGGTCTCCCATAGTTTGACTTAATGTCTTAGGATTGGCTTTAAAACATGTGATACATTTATGAAACACTAATTTAGTCAAATTTTTTCCATTAAGAGGCCAATACTTCTCTCTAATTAGATGTAATAAAGATTGAGGACCAACATGGTGAGCCTTCAGATGAAAATGTCTAGCAATAATAAAAGTTAATTTGCTCATTTCATTGGATGAATCATTGAGCAATACAATTGGATGTTTTTTATCAGGACTAAGACTTGAATGCTCTAAACGTCCACCTACCCTAATTAGACCTCTAGAATCTATAAATGGGGACAACGATAGGAGCTTACTGCTGGAGTTCACAGTTTTATTTCTTGTTAGATCCTTCAATTCTTGATTAAACATAGCACGCTGCGCAAGTCGAAGAATAGTAAATTTAGCATCTTCCAGTTCTAATGTGGTAAATGGGTCTGTAGGTCGAGAGCCTTTCTTGAATTTAATACGTCTCAAAAATCGTTGAACATAAGCGAAAACACGAACTAGTCTATCGAATGAGGTAAATTTCAACAATGTTTTGTTAATGTGGGTTTCAAATGTGTTAACCGCTTTAGCCAAAGGAAGAGCAACCTTCCTTTCCTTTTTTGTGTCAGGTAATTCATGAAATAGGACTGATTCAAATTTACCATATCGCTCAAGGTCAATTTCATTGTTTAGCCAATGAGGACCTTTCCACCAAAGCTCAGAATCAAGAAGCTGATCAGCATACGAACCTCGAGACAAAAGGTCAGCTGAATTCTCAGATGAAGAAACATGGTTCCATTGATTTGCAGTAGATAACTTCTGAATTTTTGATACTCTGTTAGCCACATACGTGGCCCACCTTGATGGAGTGCCTTGAAGCCATGACAAAACGATTGTGGAATCAGTCCAATAACTGATTCTGTCTACAGGAATTTCTAGCGATTCCACAACATTCTTCATGAGCTCAGCGAGCAATAGTGCTCCGCATAATTCCAAACGAGGCAAGGACTCTGTTTTCACTGGAGCAACCCTTGATTTTGAGGTGACCAGATTAACGATAATACTGTCCGACTCATCAATGCAACGAAGGTAAATACAAGCTCCGTAACCTTCCATTGATGCATCACAAAGCCCATGCAGCAATTATTTTTGCGTTGTTCATAGTTATTTTTCGAGGAATTTTCAGATCCTTGATTTTCATCAAAGTACGACAAAATATTCTCCATTTTTTAGTGAGAGAACGAGATAAGGACTCATCCCAATCTAAATCCTGTTTCCAAAGTTCACGAAGGAACAACTTAGATTTCATGCTAACAGGACCTAACAAGCCCAATGGGTCGAAAATTCTCGCAATAGTGGATAATACAATTCTTTTAGTGACAGGCTTTTCCATGGTTTCCTGTGCAGCAATATGATCAACAGTGTATGTAAAACTATCAGTACTGGGTATCCAAATCAATCCTAAAGTCTTAACTTGAATATCATCTTCAAAAACCACTTCTGGGCCAATCTCTCTATCTTCCACTGGGATTGATTCAAGAAACTCAGCGGAATTAGAAGTCCATTTTCTAATTCGGAATCCACCTTCATTCAAATGTGCTGTTATTTCATCCTTAAGATGAATGGCTTCTTCCAAAGTTTTAGCACCTGAAATGTAGTCATCAACATAAAAATGCTTTTCAATAGACTGGGATGATAATGGGTATTTATTAGTGTAGTCCAATGCCAATTGCTTCAAAGTTCTGGTTGCTAACCATGGACTACTTGTTTGGCCATAGCAAACGGTGAGCAACTTGTATTCTTTCAAAGGTTCATCAGTGGAATCTCTCCACAGAATTTTCTGCAAGTTAGTTTGGTCTTCACTAATCAAAATCTGTCTATACATTTTTTCCAAATCACCAAATCCAAATTGAGTTGTGATTCACAGACGTAAGCGCAGTCATGGCTGACTTTTCTAAAACGCTTTTCGTATTCTTATTCAAGTTTTAATTATTCTTAACAATGTTGGATGATTGGTTTGAGTTGTTGGTTGAGGGCGTAATTACAGAGGAAGAAATGGAGGATGTCCCAGAAGTATATGTTAGCACTCTTACGGGAAGAAGAGCTCCTCGTCTTAGGTGGAGGAAGTTCTTCTTAATTTTAGATTCCACCGAGAGTATCTACCAAACCTCATGAGGAATTTCAACATTCCAAATAAAATTGTAATTGCAGAACGTGGTTATCGTGTCGAAGGAATTACAAGGTTATGTATGGCCCTAAGGAGACTGTCATACCCGAGCCGCTTGACCGATTTAGAAAGTCTATTTGGGAATTCTGCCCCAATAATTTCTATCTGGTGAGAGTATTGGTGTCTTGTAACGGGTGACCTCTGGTACCAGGAATGTACACTGGAGTCAAGACTTGGGGGTTGGAGCTCCCTGGTGGCTCGTGGTGAGGGGGGAACCTGGCGGATGGTGCTTCCAGCCGTATTATGACTAAACACTTCGAACCAATTGAAATATAACTTGACAATAAACCTAGCTTCCTGAACGCCAGGTTTAGTTGTTACATTAAACAGGGAAGATGAGTGTTTTGGTTTCATCCAGTTTTACAGGTGTGTGAACCTGACCAGCAGAGGGTATGGTACCTCTGGGGCAAAACTTCCCGGACTCTAGTGATCGACCAGATTCGTAGGCTCCTTTCTCTTGGCCTTCAAACTCAATGGCTCCAGTGGACGAACGCAGACTGAGGCTGGGAGGGTGATCAGTTTTGCCACTGACATAGAGGTAGAACATAGGAGTTCTCCTTTTTTCTCTTACACTTCCAAGTTATGGAACAGCAGCAGTGCGGCCTAGCTGCATAGTGGCAAAACACTCATCTTCCCTATTTAATGTAATAACAATCAACCAGACGCCCAGGAAGCTAGGTTGATTGTCAAACTATGTATTGAAATGGGCTTTACAAATGTGCATCGATGCCTTTATTTTTAGCATGGAACATGCTTTAGCTTGGACTAACTAGGTAGAAACTTTACGCGGTGTCACAAAGCATGCTTTAGCCTTGGAGACTAACTAGCAAAAAACGTTACGCGGATGTGTCACTACATTTTTTCTTTTGATATTCACGTACAACCAAGCCGTTGCTAGGGAAATGAAACTTCTTTAATTTTCACCGGACAAAAATCGTTCTCCACTCGTTGGAAACTCTCGATTTATCACGCATTTCTTTCGTACTTGTTGTTGTATTCATGTCGTAGTTTTATATTTTTATTTATGTTATAAATGGATACAGCAAACAATGCCGCTTGTTTAGTTATGACTTGGTTGAGAAGTTAATCTTGGTTATAGTAATTGTAGACGCGGACCATAACTGAAAATTACCTACCTAGGTACTCAGTTATAATTTCTATTAGTAAAACATTTATGTCGTAGTTTTTAATTTATTTACATTTACGAATTAGCGGGAAGAAAGCATGTTCCATGTTTTAGCATTTTAGCTGAAGGCTCAAAGCTGAAAGCAACCGGGGGTCCCTGCGAGGCCCGAGTTTTCTTTTTGTTTCATGAGGGACAACAGTAAACTATTTTTCAGGTGATTCAACAGTTTTACTCGAGCAGTAGAGATAGTACAAGACATAATTCACAAAACAATAATAATAATAAGAAAATAACAAGATAATAGCAAGAAAACTGTCCACCCATGATCTTCAATGTTGAACTACTATTGTTTCATTATTCTTCTTTGCTATGAATTTTGGTTAGGTAGGTAGAAAATTGTCTACCTATACTGTTTAGTGATTCAAGGTAGATACCTCCAGTGTGCAAGTAGATGTTGAAACATCACAGAAAGTAACGAGAAAAATAAGTTTTACGTTAGTGTAGTTGATTCCAGAGTGGACATTTTCATACTCAATTGGAGTCTGAGAAACATGACATCTCACTAGTTAGTATGTAAATCACATAGCGTATAAGCACCTTCCCTTTCCCATGTTTTTTAAATTCGATTTCAATTATGAAAATAAATTTGGTTGTTGTGTTCCATCATATATTGAGAACCTTAGGTGGTGTAGAGTATAGTAACAAAGGTTTCAGGTCTTACTTGAGATAGGTGCAAGTTCCTCATTGGTATTTCACAAAAAGTCTGAAAATAGGTAAACAATTCACGAGGTTGTAGTGCAAGGAGGAAGTGTGGTCATTGGCTGGGGGCAGCTTGTTTGGGTATCTAAAAATAATATGGAGGGCTGTTGTTCTGATTTCAATGCAGTTTCCTTGTCACAAGATACGTGCCACAGCAGCCAGAGCATCAATGGACGTTATTCACCCTCTCTTCCCTGGTCGCCTTATTCCCAGGTTTGGCGATGTCCATTGGCCACCTCGGTCCCCAGATTTATCCATATGCAATTTTTTCTTATGGGGACACCTCAAGGCTAGAGTATACGAGAACAAGCCCCGAACTCTGGACGAATTGAAGGACGCAATTCGCGTGGAAGTCACCCAAGTTGAGAGAGCTATGGAGAGTACGCCCAAGAACACCTCCAGCACTGCATCAAAATTTCAGCCACCACATGCCTGATGTGATTTTTCACACTTGACTGTCTCAAATGCTATTTCCTTGCGAACCTGATTGCATCAATAAATTTGGTTTTGAGTAAAAATTAACTATTTTATGATTTTTTTAAAACCGTCCGTCCTCTCTGCCGCACCCTGTACCTATGCCTGGTTGCTACCAAATCCAGTTATTACACCTACTCGAACCTCGAATATTGTTTATACTTTATAGTTCATTAGTAACTTTGCCTGTAGCTCAGCTCCTTTTATATTCGAGCGGTTTAGGCAATGTAAGACTTTAACATAAATTGAGATTTTTCCAATGTTTTGTTTTTGGTGAACCATTTCTGTTGGATAAGAACTGTTGGAGCTACATTTTCTTATTAACAGCTCCTTTGAAAGTGAAAATCATTGGAAAGAAATTTTAGAAAGTAACATTGTAAAAACTTTGATTTTTCCGGTAGTGTGCCAATGTCAAAAATCGTTGTCCTCCTACCATTCAAGTGGTTCACTCTTTCCCTTCATCTCCCTCAACTATTCTCATTCGAATAATTTTCACGGACTAATTCCTTGAAATCTTCGTCTTCAGAAGACAAATTCATTGTTTCTTCATCGTCACGATGAATAAGAAATAATAATTATGGAAATAGGGCTGGATTCTTACGAAGACAAACACCAAACGGAAAAACAGGGTTTGGTAGACAATTTTTCAAGATGTGAGAAAGCTACGGATCAGCGCTGATCTGTGGGTTAACTCACAATGGATGGATTACGGAATCTGTGAGTTACCTATCACACGTAGATCTCGAGTCAAGCGCTGGTGGAATGGTCATTTCACCATTTTGATGAGGAAACTCACGGTCCTGGTTAATCCAAGGAAAACTCCCGTTGGTGGTGCTGACTCTAAATGGAAGCCACAGCCATTCACAACGTCATTGTGCAAAAAGTACAAGTAATCAAATTCTTCAGATTAATTTAATGTTCACAAAACACCACTTATTTATCAACTTTCTATTTTTTTCAGGAGTGCAGAAGAAGATAATAATTGAGAATTTAGTTACAACATTGTAATTGGTATATAGGTAGCACAGAACATAGCACAACAAGAAGCGACAATTAGGCTGGTTGCAATGGAGGGAGGCAAGTAAAGCCAGCTAGTTCACCGTCCCCCCACAGAAATAGGTAGGTACTCTTTTTGCGCTAAGATCACTGCTAGCGATCTTACTTCATACCAGTGTTATAGTCCACTTTTAGTAACAGGGGGTGGAAAATAAAAAGTCTAAGCTGTTCATATTAATATATAGTAAGTTTAGTTCAAGGCATGACCAGAGCAGGGGGAGCTTTGTGGGTGTTTATGCACAAAGAACTTTTACTTTAAATTCAGGTTATAGGAGGTCTGTTTCAGCACATGAGGGGGGCAAACTGCACTTTCTCTCATGGACGGAAGGAAAAGAGGAACCCCCATGGACACTGTTTATTTGAATTGTCCATGCTTTCGTGCTCTGAACAGGTTCCCACACTGTTCATATGGTCAAAAAGGTCACTTCAGAACAGACTAAATAAGTAGGTATGTACCGGATTTCCAACTTAAAAGTAACGGATTGTACAGTTTTTTTTTTTTAGCCCAAACGTAACATTATCATGCTGGGGTGTTGGCAACCCTGTGCTTCTAGTTGTTTCTATGTTCTGTAGTAGGCAGGTACCCGATAATTGCACATATTTTCCTATTAAATAATATTTTCGATAGTCATTCTGATTTCAACCCAATTTCTATTCATTAGTAATCTAGATGCCTAGTCAATTTGATATTTGAACTAGCAGAACGTTACCCAAGTTTAAATCGTAGTAGGTACACAGTAAACATCAACACCAAATAAATTGACATAATTTATAATAATTTACGAACAACAATATATTTATGCTATAATATTTTCATATATAAGTTAACAGTTACAACAACAAAGATGAGTACAGTATCAGATAATTTCCCTGAGCATGTGACCGAAAATGTATTAAACCATCATATTTTAGCTTTTAAGCTGAAATGGCACCAATAAGAAGGTGCTATTACTGTTAACATTCTCTCACCTACTTAAATGTTAAATTTCTGATAAATAAGTACAAAAAAATATATTCGTGTAAGTTTATCAAGGGTCTCAACAATTTTTCAATAGGATCGACCATACACGAATCATTGCAAGGTTTACAGGAACTTGAGTGGTGTATAGCCAACACCCACCAACATAAAGCCATATAGTTGAGGATAGTTGACTTTTCAGAATGAGTAAACCTTGCACAATTGAAACAATTATTAACTTATATTTCGGTAATGACACTCATAATCCTAGTCATAGCCTTCATCGTCATCCCCCTCAAGATCTTCCTCTTCATCATCACTGTCATCGGAATCAACGTGGATGTAGAGTTGGACATCATCACCGAGCGAAAGGCCACCGAAGGCCTCCTCAATGGAATAAGGGTCGTTTGGTGACTCGGGTCTGTTTTGAGAAAGATCACCCTGGAAATTTAAATTTGCTTTTTAGTAACATTTGAGAATGACGATTATTCAAAATCCATAGGTAATAGGAAATGTGAACTTGCTTGAAACTCGTAAGGGGACTAGTAATAGTAAAGCGTTTCCTAACTGCCGAATAGAAAGACAATGCGTTTCAAATTTATAACGAATTTTTGTAAAATCTCCACAAACAGCAGGAAGAAAAACGTAGGCATTAAGAAAATACGAATTAACGCCGAAGCTGACCTTTACGTCAATTTCTGTATGGTTTCTTGAGGACCTGGATGCACGTTAACGGCTTTCTTTTCTTTTGTTTCATTAGGGATATTCATGGTGAGGTAGTTTCGACGTCGAATCACTGAAACTCGAGTTTCGACGAGTTCCAATGCACATGCTCGTAGTTTTTATGATGATTCCATTTACGACAGGTTGAAGCCTTTGAAAGTCAAGTTTCAACGTCAAATCTTTGAAAATCAGCCACGATCTTACCGGCTGCCAATACCCATTTACTCCCATATCAATAAGACACGACTGTCGTTCTCATTTCTCAGATCTACAGACTCATCAATAAAGTTATTCAAATTCTTCTAATTAAGTTTATAGATGGTTAGGTTTTACAAATAATTTTATCATTTATTATTTATAACCTAGTTAGGAGGTAACCTGCACTGATTCGACTCTCACAAATTCCCATAAGGGAGCTAATTAGCCTTTTGATTTTCGACAATTCCATTTTCGAAGTGGACCATAAGTATTAGATATTTATCGAAATCCATTATTTTTATTCCTACTACTACCTTTTCAAACCAGGTGAAAACTCAAGTGGAAGTACCGAATGCTGCAGCCAGACCACTACAAGGTACCTAACACTTTCCTTCCTCCTTACAACAGGAAAAGGGTTATTATTATAATTTCTTTCATATAATGTCATATAAAAAATTATAATTTCATATATTCTCTGGTGTAGGAGATTCGTAAGACACTCACAGCATGAGATCAGAGGAGGAGGGAGGTAACGGCAGATTTTGAGTACTTATGAACAAGAAAATGAATATAGTTTTCATGAATCATGAATACCAACAAGAAATGATTATCACTGTTATTGGTGTGTAAGGTAACTTTGCGATAGGGAGAAAGAGATGAGATAGGTAGGTTCAGGATAAAGTGTCTTATGTATAGGCTGGGAATAAATCTCCCTGCACATGCGCAGTAGTGATTTCCGTTCACGATAAGGCACCTTATTCCTATCTCTATAGGAACTCTCTATTGATTCAAGATTTCAGTATTAATGAGTGTACTCTATAAATTTACCAGTGCACACTGCCATTATTTCAACACATAAATCCTCTCCAAACATAAACCTACCTACTGCATAGGTATCTGCTTCCCATTCTGTATGTTGAAAGTAAGTGATTTTACGTACCTACTTGGGTAAGTACATAATTTCTTGAAACACTTGGAAAAGTGGTAATTTCGGCGGAAAACATAGCAGCTTGTTTTATGTTCAGTTCAAGTGGGAGTGAAAGAGGATGACAGGGGGAAGGGTGGCAAATAGGAAGGCATTGGAAGAGGGGGAGGGGGACACAGTAACTCAGACCATGGAAACCAAAGGCATGGGAATAGCGGATTTTGGTTTGCCTGTACCAGAAATGTGAGCTAGGAATCAATGGATGCTAGAGTGTGTAATAACCATGGTTACCAACTACTTTAGCATTGGCTTTCTTATCTGTTTAGTGCTCTGTAACTCTGTAGCTAGTTTTGTATGGTAGAAGATTATTCGAGTGTGGTACCCTCCACTCCAGAGCCACGCTGCACTCCTGATTTCAGTATACATGGGACTCTGGATGGAATGGTTAGACCCTAGCCTCATGGCACCAAAAGTAATATACAGTGACTTGAGTTCACACAAATAGACTTGACAGTTGAACGAATTTATTGAGGCAATAGTGGATGAGTATAGGTAACCGATTGAGATCGAGATTTCCAGAGATGCATAGTACATAAGAAGGAATATTCACCATAGCTTGCAAAACTGTAGGTCGGATCCCTGCTACTCCTTTGCAGGCACTTCCAACTGCATCTCGTTTCACAGCTCTCCTTCGACCAGGATCACTTTTTCTGTACTGCATCATCCCGTGCAGATCTACTAGATAGACATAACCAGCAATAAGAAGCTCTACTTTACTTTCACCTGCAAGGTAAGCTGTTTCCAAATCATCGTTGGCTCTCTGATCATACTCCCACCAACCTGAAAGATACAAAACACTCATAAATAGTAAGAATACAGGATACTTCATTTGGTATGCCAGAGTCAAAGTTAGTGAGGTTTTAATTCAGTCATTCCTAACTCCACTTTCCCACTAGTTGAGATTTTGAGGGCCCACAACCCACGAGTTTTATATACTTGCCTTCAATCTTCACTCATCCATCCTCTCGTACTAATTAACTATTTGATTTGAAAGTGTAAATTGTTTAAAAAAATGCAGGCATGAGAACTGTATGGGTGTTTTTATTACTAAAATGCGAGAAGCTTACAGTCAGATTCGACGATCTGTTTAAACCGAAATCTCGACCACTTATCAGTTTGCCATTTTCGAAACACAAGGGATCAACGCTAACAGCCTACATTCCCTAATTATCTGTAAGGAAACTTCCCAACAAGCTTCGTAATAAGTTTCTTGAATCAGAGTGGCGTCATTAAAAGCACATCGTGTCGCTTGGAAAAATTGGTGAAACCTGGTGTCAATTATAAGTGAATGCAAGTAAAAGTAAAGTAAACAACCAATGCAGTTGGGACTTTTCGTCGTCCGACTGGTGTCATGGACGTCATCAGCTGTCCTCCAAATGGAGGATCAGAATTCGTTCTGATGATTTTGCTTGAAGCTACTCATTGCCTCACCCCCTTGAGTGGGGAGGAGTTCACCATACAGAAGCGTGAAAATTACTTGGACGTGAGACCCTTACCTTTGGGGTAATCACCTCACATCATCACTATAATCACCGTACAGTAAGCAAACAGCAATCAACGTAAGCAAGTAAACAGTTTATTGCACTTATAAGTGAATGGTAAAATAAATAAATAAACGAAATAAAATAATAGCTAGGTAAAAATTGATCAAATAATCCTGTAAAAAAATAATGATGACTAATATAAGAAATTTTGCCACAGCAGGATTCCACTAGGTCTCCAACAAACAATAACAATAACCATTTTGGTAGGCTCTACTCATCTTTCAGCTAAAGTGTCTGGTTCAGAGAAGTTTCTTTTTTATACCTATTTAAGTTCATAAAATCATTCCTATTTGGAAATCTATGTTCCTTAGATCAGGGAACCAGACAGAGAGTAGAAGCTGCTTATGTAGCGGACAGTTTCAGCCAAAATCAATGGCGGACAGATTTACTTTATTTTAATTGATAATAAATATTTGCTTGTTTCTTCTTACGGACATTGCGATCTAGCTGGAATCTCTACATCTATACGACCCTCCAGTTAGGAACCAATATTCCAAGTAATTTAACAACGCTACCAACTCCATTCTTAGAAACTATCAACACCAGAAACTTTCATTAAGGGTGATCTTATGAAAAAGGGAGACAAGTTCTACTGCTGGAAAACATCCTTGTCTAGGTCATTCAGCAAAGGGTTTTTGAACCAACAAACATGAGTAGATTCAAAATAAAATCCCAGATTTTCCTCAAGAGAGATTAATTGTCCTTACGAATAGTCAATAGCACATCAATACTCGGGTTGTTGGCATGAATGAGATGAGAATGTTGGTACATTCCCATACACCCCATAAATGCGTTACTCTGGTGACTCAGGAAGCATGGGTTGCAGAAGGTGAGAATTGAACACTTACCCATTTTGTTAAGAACAGTTGCTTGGAACATCTAGCCATAAGTTACTGTTGCACAAATTGAATCACTACTTTGGTTTTGGAAGTGATGCTTCGAGTCCCGCATGGAGCGGTGGCCTCTGCGTTCAGCGTTTGCTTCCTGGCTTCCAGCAGCCAGCTTCCGAACCACAGAGTCAATGGAATAAAGACAGAGAAGAAAGTACTGTTACGCTCCAGGAAAATAACTCTCACAGTCGAAGAGGTTTGGTCACCCTGGCCTCATAGCCAGGGATCGTTAGAGTGTCTCAACTTCGGGAAATTAATAATAATTTCTCGTAGTTGTGACGACACGAGTTCAAACTCCAGTCGAGGTATCAAATATTTTTGGGCCCTTACAGTGGCACAGTCGGTAAGACCCGAAATCATACGAAACAATAATTAATTAAATCCCTCTCGAGCCAAAAGACTGTAAAAATCACATTTCCTGTTGTTATGCCTTTCATTTCCTCGCTCACTTGAGTCAAAACACACCGTGACAATGACCTCGCTCGACTGCTGACTTGTTCCAGCGAGCATCTGCTGAGCCAGCGGCCTGCAGTTCCCTTCGTCATTCGTCTGATCCCAAACCAGCAGAGACGGCTGGTATTTGACTCCGGGGAAATGTTACGCTCCAGGAAAATAACTCTTACAGTCGAAGAGGTTTGGTCACCCTGGCCTCTTAGCTCTGATCGTTAAAGTGTCGCAACTGCGGGGAAATTTCCCGTAGTTGTGACGATGCGAGTTCGAACTCCTGTCAAGGTATCAAATATTTTTGGGCCGTTACAGTACTAAGGGGACGGGGATGGAGTTTGGCACGACTACTAGCAATCCTACCAATGGGCATGCGAAATTGCCACCTGGGGGAAGGCTCTACTTCTCTTTAATCTCGCTAGATGGCACTCAACCAACCTACTCACTGGCAGGCCCCCATTCGGCCTATTCTTGTTATTTTTACAAAGTCAATTTTCATTGCTACCACAACCCTGCACCTTGAATATTCAAAAGATAAATTTATTGTGCTCTTATTGTTTACCTACCAATTTGATTATGAAATGAAGCGAACCACTTTTTGGATTAAAACCAAGACAACACCACCACAATTTAACGAATCGCTTCTCTGAACATCGTTACTCCATAATAGGAATCCACATGGTCTAATTACATTATACACATAACAGACCAATGGAAAAAGATAAATGTATTTTCTTGAAGTATTGAACTTTTTAGTCAACACAGCAAACAAAAATACATGCTTGAAACATTGAAATAATCACAAGGAATAATCGACAGAGGAGAAAATCAAGATGGCGATGATGGTGGTTCGCTCCATTTTATAATCAAATAGGTAGGCAGGTACAAAATAAGAGCATAACTTACTATTGTTAAAGATCCATGGTGCAGGGTTGTAGTAGCAAAGAAAATTGATTTTGAAATAGAAATGGTGATCAATGGTAGATAATATTCGTACAAACAAAACAAATCGACCATACAATAATGGTCGAGGTGTTTATTCGTTCAAAAATGGCAGCTGAATGAAAAGACGTCCTGTAACAGAAGAGGAAAGTAGTCCACCCCAATCCGGGAAAATGTATTCTTGAATAATTCTCACAAATAGGCTGCTTTCAAACGTTTTTGGAACTTAATATGGTTGAACAGACAAGATATCGCCACGGATTTCAGAATTTGTAGGAAACGTTCAGTTTGGGGGAGAGGAAGATGGTGGTGGAGGGCGAGGGAACGGCGGGGGCTACCAAGTAGTTCGAATGCCCATCGGTAGGTCGCACTAGCGTCGCTCAAACTCTGTCACCATCAAAATGATGGGAGTTTCAGCGCCCTGTTCCAAACGCAGCTTCCCGACACTGAAGGGGGGATCCTGCATGGGAGCGTCTCTCCCACTCATGTTCAGATGGGGGAACTTCCATATTTTCGAATTTCACACTTTTGACCTCAGATTCGGATTCTGCACACTTGGAAACCCCCAACTAGCAATTTTCAGCACAAAAGACGTTTATTTTGGCTAATAAACGGGTGGGAAGATCACGAGTGACGTAGAAGTGCAAAGGAGTTCAGGGGTTTACCGATTTTAAGCACATTTTAATGAAATTTAAGCGTAATTGTGCATGTATTTATGTTTTTGATTTTATATTTGATTACTTTTTCCAAGTCATATTCTGCAGAACAATGTAAATTAAACGATTTTAACTAGCTTTCTGCTGGTTTTAGTGATTTTTTTACGCATTTTTTTTGGAGTTTGAGCAATTTAATGTGCGCAAAAATTGTTGTTCAATGAACTCATCGTTTCTTTCGAAATGCTTGCTTTTTTTTGGCGGAGATACGGATTTTTTAAATCACAATTCTAGGGAGAGATCCTATCGAATGACACATACTTGTATGAATGCATACCTACAAATACATAAAAAAAAAGAAAATGCACAAAGAAAAATTATGGAACATTCCATTTTTAAAAATTTTTGATCTATTGAAATTACTTTATTTTCCATGAAAATTCACTAAATCATTCATTCAATAAACCTTATACCAATTTTCTGGGTGGAGAATTTTAGAATTTTAATCCTCATTAAAGAAAACCACCTTAAAAGATTCAGAAAGTTTATTGGATTGAATTTTGAACAGTTCAACTTTCTAATATCACTTAAAACGGTGACTTATTGAAGACAAATATTAGCTGGATGCCAATTGGTACCTATCTCCCATGTAAAGCTAAAAAATCATTTACCAACTGGAAGTGGTTGAATTTTTTTTAAGCGAGTTTTTGTAGAAAACGAAGCAATTGCAATGGCTCCAAAAATTTAAAAATACAGAAAATCATCTCAATTGAGATGAAAATGCTGTTCTAAAAATCCAGCTTTCCAAATGAAAGGATGAATTCGTTGGCAAGAACTTTTTGAGTACCTACATTAAATTGGCCAAATTAAAAAAAAATGGCTTAAAAAAATCAATAGACGACTGAAAATTAATAAATTTGAATTTTTTTAGGAGAATTTTATTCAAAAGAAGTTTATCAACAATGATATAGAGCTTCTTATAGAGTTTGTTAGAACCCAGTATGAGGTGGCTCAATTAGGTGTGGCAGGTATTTGTATTTGATATCTATCAATGTATTTGATATCTATCAATCTTAGGGCTCTACTTAAGGTCCGATTCGCTTTGCCATGTTTATTAAAGACATCTGGTCCGATTCGCTTTGCCATGTTTATTAAAGACATCTCTCTCGGTCTTAAATCAAGTAAAGTTGTCAACTTCTTACGGATGATGTCCAGGCATTCTCTCAGACTCTCATCTCCAACATGGGCGCTGCAGTATCTGACCTTAATGATGATATGGATTGTGCTATTGAATGGGCTAGGAATAACGGTATTGTCATTAACCACCAGAAGACTCAATTTGTCATTTTTTCTAAATGACCAAGACAACTATAATGACCTCCCCCTACTGTTGGTTGATGGTTTTCGAGTTGCTTCTTGCAACTTTTCACATGACCTGGGTGTCTTCTTTGAACCTCAGCTTAGCTTAATTCATTCATTTTTATTATTTCATTTATAGCTTAATTTTATTTTCTCATCTATCTTCATTTATGAAAAATTCATATTGTACATATATTTTTTAATTTACCGAATGCAGTAACTACTTATCTTAGTTTTTTTTTTTGGGCCTACCTGTTACAACTAAAAACCCATGATGCTTACATAACAGATTTTTTTAAATAAACAAATGTACTGAAACATTTTAACCCTGATAGTTTTGTATTACTGATGACCACAGCCCTTTTATATAATAGACAATATCCATTCTTTTATAATATAGAAAGGGTAAATATTACCCTCCAGAGTAAAGCAGCTTATTTAAAAAACTCATTTTAGTTAGCCAAGTCTGCCCTTTGGATGAGGATGGTATAGGTAAATCTTATCAAACACTGTTTCTACTCCATACATTTCATCGTTTTTCATCATGTTTTAATTTGAAAATTCCGTGCAAACTACCTATGTATTCTTGTAAACAGTAGCCAGTGCTTACCGAGTTAATTACAAAAATTTCACCGGGAACGTAAAAGTTTTCGTCAAAATGTCACATCTCCGCCGGTTCCTCTGTGGTGCTTGCCAGGTTATTATTGAAGACAACAACTTTTTTCAGTTGTAATGGGTTCTGTTCGCATTTTTCCCATACTTCCTGCATTGCGAACATTTTAGACGATGAAGACTTGAAAGAATCTGTTAGAACTCGGGACTAAAGTGAAATGGTTCTGAGGCTTGTGCGACAATAAGCTAATACAGGTTCGACTGAACTATGATGTCTCCTGCGACTGTGTTACAATCAACTCGACAATCTCGTCAGAGCTACTGAAGGTACCAGAGATAGTTGCTACTATGCAAAAAACTTTCAACTCATTGAACAGATCACCAAATCCAGTGAGTCGGGAACCAATAATTCCAGTTGTAAACAAGAAAAATGATAAGGGCCAATATTCAAATAATGAAATTGCACCTACATCGAAGACATTTACTAGATTTGATTCCAAGTCAATTCTAATTCCTCCAGCTATGAAAGCTAATATCGTGACGAGCGAACCGATCCCAACCGGTTCTGATCACCATGAGCCTATTTCGGCTACTGATACCACCCTCACCTCTCTGTTTAGAGGCTTCGATAATGGAGATTCGAGTATTGAAGAGCAAGACAAAAGTGATGATTGGGTCACAGCTGCGCCACTCGAAAAACTGCTGCGCACTCAAAAAAACAAGTCCGCCACATTCTTCCATGGGGGTATCATTGGGAGTGGAACCTCATCAGACCAGTCTACACCCATTCTCGCTGCTGGCCCATAAAAGGTATGGTTGTTTACTGATGAGGATGCTGTGAAGAGATATGTAGACTCAAAATTTACAGGAGCAACTCCATCGTCCAGAACCTTAACAGCAAAGTTCATTATGAGAGCTTCCGAGTGGGACTGGATAAATCCACGTCATCTGGAAACTTTTTTATTTATTCCATCACCAACTGGAAGTGGACCTTACCCCATGAACATCCAGGAAACCCTACCACAGAACGTACAAGGCCTTTCTGAGGCCACTATTACTGGACTTAATCTCCACTTATCAAACTCCCCCGACATTAAATTCCTTTGTACTTTTGTACTGCTCAGCAATTGCAGTTGCACAGCGGAATACTCCATCTGCAATCATATGCTCGATATATAGACCTTTGGCCCTCCTTGCCCAACCTTCTTTGAAGTTCTAGAAGAACTTATTGTCTGAGCAATTGGCAATAGCAACAAACGTTTGTACCTTACTGGGGACTTCAA
This sequence comes from Adelphocoris suturalis, assembly GCA_030762985.1. Classification (NCBI taxonomy): domain Eukaryota; kingdom Metazoa; phylum Arthropoda; class Insecta; order Hemiptera; family Miridae; genus Adelphocoris; species Adelphocoris suturalis. The sequence continues at coordinate 112,243,989 of CM061040.1, read as the reverse complement.
TATTGATTTGCGTGGTTCCCCGTACTGCAAGTTACAGTTGCTGTCGGTGCTGGAATATTTTTCAATCTTCCCAACAACAACCGAGATCACAAGGCTATCGTCGCACACCTGCCTTGAAAATATTTCAAGATTTCCCAGGCGGTATTGCTTGACAACAGCTATCTGATCATGTTTCCTTCAGCTAAAATTGGAACCTGTACTTGCCAAGTATAATGCCACTGAACTCAGACTGATCCGTATCTTCTGTACAGTTACCAGTTTTCAAAGCCAGTAATGTAAATCTTAAATACAGGGCCCTTTGGAATATTTTTCACACTCCGTTTGATCTGCTCAAGAAAGTTATTTGCTCAGTGAAACCAGATAATCTCAAGTGTTTCTTAAATGACCATCCACAAGTTACTCTATCTCGTGATGAAATTAGAAAGGCTTTACAAGTGGCTGACTAGAATCGCAGCAACAAGCTTCGCTACCGCAGATTACTGAAAAATCATTCCAGTCTACTCAGATCAGCCACCCGTAGTTTCAACAATTCAAGAATAACAAATGCGAAAAATCAAACCAAGGTCACGTGGAACATTGTGAAAGGCAACGAACCATCTCGGTCGCTGGCTAAATTTAAACTCTTCGTTGACAGCAAGATAGTTGATGTCCCAGCCTCGTTGGAAAAAATATTTTCCAGTAATTTCGGGCAGTGCAGTAGCTCATCCCCATCAAGCACAGCAAACGATCGGGTCCATATCAAAACAGTTTCTTCATTGCACCAGTAACACCAGAGGAAGTCATGAAGACCAGCTGAAATCAAAGCTGAAGAATACGGTTGCTGGCCCTGATGGGGTGCCGGCAAAATTTTTCAAAGCAGTCATGGAAATACTAGCCCCGGTGCTCTGCGACATCTACAATTGCTCTTTCTCATCCGGCGTGTTCCCTGCTGCTCTCAAATTGAGTATTATTACTCCAATTTCCAAAAAAGGTGACTTGAAACGTTAGCAACTTCCGTCCTTTTCCGCTGATATGTTTCCTTGCTAAGTTGTCAAAGACGGGAGAGAATGCAGAATTTGACATTTAAAATAGAGGAACTAATAAAAGCATATGGACATCGGAATTAGAGAAGTTGTGGGAAAATGGGACCATAATCCAAGGAGAAGGTCAATGACCTTTGTGAGCTGAGCAAGCTTGTTACATCAAATGCCAAACATTTCTACACCTGAATGTTGAGGACTTTTGGAGCTGCTGAGTTCCATGACGACCTAATGGTTATGGGAAGGGCATACAGCTGGATAAAGATGATGAAGAGGAGTTGAGAGAAGAATGTACAGCGGTTTTCCTGTACTTGGACGTTTATTGCATAACTAGTGAGCAAGTATCGCAATAAACATTTTTTATTTAGATATTGATTTGGCGTTCTAAATTCTTTCATAACCAACTAGGATAGATCAATCTGGTGCTATAGGACCCGAAAATATTGCTAACAGAGTATATTCAAGGAGTAGGCGGATTTTCCTTCTCCCAGGAATTTCTCAGAATCAAATTTTCAGCACTTGGCTGGTTTTTATAAAACAATTATACTGTTGAATGATATTTAATAAATAAAGAGAAGTTACCATTTAAAGGTTTTTTATAACTCCCAAATTAAAAATAATAAGGGGGGCATGATGGGTAGGGACACCCTGGACTACACCACCCTAATTACTATTAATTAAATAGTAATAAATAAACAAAATAATAAATTAAAAACTTTGTAGTTGCTATACACTAGTACCTAACATTGCTCATTAGATAAATACGCCGAATGAATCAAGCAAAATTGATGTCAGTGAAAATAGAGAGGAAAATGACGAAATCGTACCTACTTACTTTGGTTGCGGCAAACAGGAGGGCACCTAACACTGACTGGTAGGCAAACCGTTTGGCAACCAGATGCCCGACCATATGTATATGTGTATGCCTTCTTTTATGTACTTCAACGCTATAACCCCTTCAAAGGGTAGAGACGATTAGCCTGCTCCACCCAGAAGAAATCCTGAATGCTGGAGAGCCCAGGAACAATACCAAGATGCGACATTTGAAAGAATTGAGAAAGAGTTACTACCCATACCCATCACAACGCTTTCCTGGCCCGCCTAGAAAAAAATGTTTCGTTTGGACATGTTTGTTTGCGGTTGGCTCTAAAGCTTTTATAGTGGTTTTGGTTGATTCTGTGTGGCAAAAACTATTAACAAGGTAAGTACTAAACTCAATTTTCGGATTTATTTGACGACAATCGTCATTGCCAACAAGTTCTTATCGTTGGATCGTCACAAAAAACTATACAGACAATTTTTCTATTGCTAGATCATGTTTCAGATGAAAATGATAGAAAGAGGCACGTGATCAAAATCGGGTCGTGATGACTATACGAAGACGTATCCACTATGCTTCAAATTTTCCTGTGCATCCGTAGGGACAGAGAAGTGAGGGGGGGGGGGGGGGGTCAATTTTTCAATAGCTAGATCTTTTTGATGAAAATGTTAGAAAGGGGCGCGGTGCCACCTTCAATATAGGGTTGTGATTGCACGACATCTGTACAATGATTACCATGCTTCAAATTTACCTAGGCACGGGCTTAGGAGAGGGGGTGGAAACTATGAAATTCCAAAAATTGAAAATGTTCAAATGTGGCCTTAAAATGAGTTGCTACGAAAATTTCTAGGTTATTTGCGCTTTGTAATCCATTTTCATCATATCTGAACGAGATTCGTTGTGACGAATTTCGTAGAACATTTTTTATTTTTACATTCTGAAGTGATTCTGGTTGAAAATACAGGCTTAAAAAAAGTTTTATCTCTTTCTATGATACCTTTTCAATTGACTTAAAAATAAAGTTTTAGGCCTAAACTTGGAAAAATAATAATATTTCTGTAGGCATTCAAAATTTTCTTAGTAGAACCATTTTAGAGCAAGAAAAGGTGGTTTTAATGAAATTACAACTTAAGCAGAACTTATATATATATATATATATATATATATATATATATATATATATATATATATATATATATATATATATATATATATATATATATATATATGCAGCTACTTCAAGGGACAAGCTCTTACAACTTACCTCCAGCTCTCATAGAGTTCCTTGTTAATGGAAATTCGGGTTGGAACATTTTCTTTTTTTACCGTTAGAAAAAAGTCGCAATGAAATCGATGAAAGTGGGAGAAAAATTCATGCTACTGGTTTTTCATCTATTTGAGAAATTTACTTTTCAAGTTGAGGAATGGGTCATAACTCCAAAACCATCTTTGGTTTCTTTAGTAGTACCTAATTGGAGTCAATTCCATTACTCTTGAAATATTAGATAGTCTTGATTGAGTCACATACCTGCGCTCATTTTCGTAGAAAATAAAGGTTCACCCAGATTCAGGTATGTAAGCGGAAAGATACACTCGAACTGAATCGGTAGTCTGCAGTGTTTATATCTGAGGCCAAAAGATTGGTTGACAGACCTCAGAATTTGCCCCTCCGGCATCCGTACGCGACTTTTAGGGGAAAGGAACCTATTGAATTGTACCCAAAACTACCTGGACATATAATAATGCCTTCATTTCAAGAAAACTTTTATTTTTCGACTTTTTACACATATCCAGAGCTCTGTGCGGCGTCACCACCATACTAGACAACCAGGTATTCACATTTCTGAGGAACCTGGTGAGTACATGTACAAGTACATGTTACGCTCCAGGAAAATAACTCTCACAGTCGAAGAGGTTTGGTCACCCTGGCCTCTTAGCTCTGATCGTTAGAGTGTCGCAACTTCGGGAAATTAATTTCTCGTAGTTGTGACGACGCGAGTTCGAACTCCTGTCGAGGTATCAAATATTTTTGGGCCGTTACAGTGGCGCAGTCGAAATAGGACCCGAAATCATACGAAACAATAATTAATTAAATCCCTCTCGAGCCAAAAGACTGTAAACATCACATTTCCTGTTGTTATGCCTTTCATTTCCTCACTCACTTGAGTCAAAACACACCGTGACAATGACCTCGCTCGACTGCTGACTTCTTCCAGCGAGCATCTGCTGAGCCAGCGGTCTGCAGTTTCACTTTGGCATTCGTCCGACTCCAAAACAGCCGAGACGGCTGGTATTTGACTTCGGGGAAATAACTCCAGGAAAATAACTCTCACAGTCAAAGAGGTTTGGTCAGCCTGGCCTCATAGCTCTGATGGTTAGAGTGTCGCAACTGCGGGGAAATTTCCCTTAGTTGTGACGACGCAAGTTCGAACTCCTGTCGAGGTATCAAATATTTTTGGGCCGTTACATACCTAAGAACGAAAAAAGGAAAAATCTTCAGGAATTTTGCCTTTTACTCCTCCAATGACTGAAAGAATTATGATTAAACTTGAATAGTTATTTGGACGTGGTACCTACCTATTTCCAGAAAAATCACAAAATTGTCTATGAAAATGACCCACAAATACAACAGATTGTCATAGTTCTAAAACTAATAAAAGTTCAGTCATGCAGCATGACCCCATGAGCGAATTTTTGAAGAAATCTTCGACATTTCAGTCGCTATTGATCGTGTAGAGAAATTTTAGTTTATGATTTTGATAGACAAATATGGAATCAAATTATTAAAAATAATTAGGAGGTACCTACTCATACTTTATTATTATTAAACTAATCTAGTAGATTTAAAGACAAATGTAGGTAAATATTAATAGATTTCGATGTCCAATGTGGTCAGTATTGAAGGCAGTTGAAATCTTAACAGTATCCTATCATAACATCATCAAATCTTGACATAAAATAAAATAACATACCGACGTTTTAAACAGCATGGTTCTAGGATTGGTTATACAGGGATACTTCCATAAGAGTAGTTCAATCTGAATTTGGACAATGTTTCACGCAAATATTACCGATTTTTACTACTAGCGAACGGCATTATTTCGATTTTTGACTGATTTTTCAACTTTGAAATTTTTGAAAACTTGATACATATTCTTATAGGAAATTTTACGCTGATTCCGAATATACCACATGTTAGTATGCTGAAAAAATTATTTCGCACAACAAATCGCAAAAAACAGGCTATTTTGAAAATTTTGACTACATTTTTGAAAATTTCAACCCGAAGATGTAATCCGATCATGCTGACCAACGAACTTGAACTTTCGTTTTGTGTCCTCAACATTTTAAAATTTGTTTGAAGTTTCTAGCACAATTCTACGGACAGTTATCGTCTGGAATGACACATACATATATACACACATACATAAAAAAATGCGTTAAACTTCAGAATATGATTCAGAATAGCCTGAAACGGATTTCTGCATAACATTTTTTCAAAAATTCACATTCTACAAATTTTGAGCCGAGAGCAATAGCTTAATTTTCTTCAAAAATTCGCTAAAACGGTTAATTGAATATTTCCTGGTAGGCTCATGCTTAATGACTGGTTGTTTCCCTTCATTCTGCTTCACATTCGTAGTGTACCACCTACAGGAAGCGCAATTGAGTACAGTTTGTGCGAATTGGGAGAAAGGAGTTTTGCGCACTAAATTAGGTGTTTTGCCCCCTGTCCGCACCCTACTCAATCCACCACTATTTACGGATCGTCCTCACGACTGACATTTTAAAATGCTCGATATAATTGACCTGGGTGGGGATTGAAATCATTTTGACAAGAAAGTGAAAATCCTGCTTTGAGGGTAACAACCCTTGGAATCAGCTCGTAGAACAAACGAGGTGTAGGTTACAACAGAATGGTTGATTGTAAAATACTTTGTTATAGAATAAATAAGACCAGAATGGAGAAATATCAGAATTATGTAACACAATAAAAAGTTTATTATTGGTATAACAGTATTAACACTATATTAATTTATAATACACTATAGGTACCTACTATGCACAGCTAAATTACTTACTTACATGAAATAATATTCTATTAAATTCTTAATGCTTATGTAAGAAAACAACTGAGATTTGAAAATATCATCATTTTGTACAGTTTGAGAGGCTTAGGCAGACTCAAATGAATGAAGTCTGAAGTGATGAATTGAATGTTTCAATGTTCAATCGTCCGATTCAACCAGACCTTTACACTAGGTTTAATGATTCGGACCAAAAAATTAATTCGATTTTCCTAGCCAGACAACCTCAAATAGATTCGAAGTTAATAGGTAGGTACTATATCTATACCCTACAGTTAGTTTTCATTGCAGTTGAGTGCCAACTTTTTCTGAATGGTTCAACTGTTCAGCCTATGTACACAAATAATAGTGTTGCACATGTTCACAAAAATTACTCAATGTAATATAGTAGGTACATATTTTACTTCTTAGCAATGCCTATAGCTGTTTGTGAGAAAAATCTCGTGACCAAGTGAAGAGATATGGCATTTTACTAGGATTTAATTAATGAATCAAAATAAAATGAAAAGAAAATCCATACTGTCATTTGGCTATTAACAAATAATATTTGAAAGTACCAGAACAAAAACTATAACCTGTTATATGAAACTAGTGTTCTCTCAATTGCTCCTTTCCCCTTTCTCACTCGTAATTTCAAACTTCAATCGAGCAAGGGATTCAATGAAACGGATTAAGTAAAATCTTTATTTGTTATCACAAAGAAAAACATTTATAATGTTAGATCGAATTAGACGTCTATGCCTATCATCAGTACTGAATAACTGTAAAATTATTGATGACGACCTAACCAGAGAAATCAATTTAACATTGATCTCTGTTTTTGTCTGTGGGAAATAGATAAAGTTTTTAACATAAGCTGATCGTTGTCGTTGTTGAAATAAATAAATTCATCGAGAGTGATTTGGTTTGTTTTATCGTGCATTCGGCAATCACCGCCAACACCACCTACTACACAACTGAGCCAATGAAGAGAAATAGAGTTTGATAAATTAAATAACCATATTATCATTAAATTCTCTACGGTCCACGTGATAATTTTTTGTTTGTTCGTATTTGGGGTTATTTTTGAAATCAAACTTTACAAGTACGGTGTAGGGAGGTATCAGATGTATGGCATTCTTAATTTTCAACAATGACAGAAAAAAATAAAAGAGAGAAAAAAAGCAAGTAGCTGAAGGGGATGCAGAAGCGAACTTATTGAGGTACTTGACAGAATGATAGGAGCAGAGTGACTTGGAAGTGAATGGGAGAAAGTGGAAAGGATAATATCGAAGTGAATCTATGAATTAGATTCAAAACAATGCAGATATACCGATTCAAATAGGTGCAGAGTTCAAATAAAATAAGACCTGAAACGAAAAACGAGTGGATCTATTATGCTTTACCACAATATAAAAATAATAAATGAATAGACCTTAGAAATTGGTGAATGAATAACTTAAAAAAGAAAAGAAAAGAAGAAAAAAAAAAAAAAAAAAAAAATCCACTTTAATGATTTTCTACTGAAGAAAAATCAATCCTACTCAACCTGGAATGTAGATTACGGTTGGGTATAATTTATTATAGATAGAAGATGAGGATATTAGTAAGTGTGGTGCACCAGTTGGATGCATCAACTATTTTATTCCGGCTACTCCGCGTTTTTCTACTTGGGACGGACGCTGCCGCAAGATCCTTCTGACGTGGAAGGGACAGTCGTTTCTGAACTGGACGTGATTCACAAAGTCGATGGTGTACAAATGACCACAGATGATGGTCTCGTACTTTTCAGAGCCCGACTTGTGTTGTTCTTCTAAATCCCGAGACATCCGTTCCTCGTATTGCCACCAACCCCCTGCGTCGAACGAACAAAAATAAATGAAAAAAGCGACAAAAATAAGAAGAAAGGAGTAGCTATTTTCGTTTGGCTGTATATTTGGGAGAATTCAATTTTAATCGTGGAAAAACTTAATAATCACACAAAAGCAGAAATAGGTCATGGTAAAATCGAATGTATTTCTTACGAAAAGTCTTGTAGGTAACTAATCTCTTTAGAGTCTCAAATCTGAATCGTTGTGCAAGTACAAGTTCGATCAGACTGTGTAAGATACTTGGTTTTTGACCAGAAAATTTAGCAGTTGCTTATTCACACATATTCCTATCAATGAAATGGCAGCAGGAATATAACATCAGCAGGAACTATGGTTCAATGTGTTTTTAGACATTTCTTTCGGGTTCATCCATGGCATAAATTATGTATAATATATTAGGAGTAATGTACTTGTTGTTAGCTAGACATATTATTGTAATTATGTCTACTATGCCTACCTATGCCTGACTACTTGGACAACCTGACCACGAGAGCTGCCTCTTCGAGGTCAAATATCCTGATGATCTCCCGCCATTACAGTCGAACCATGGCCAGGGTGGCTGGGGCTAGGGTTTGGAACGCCCTCCCATTGTCTGTTCGTGCGTCCCCTTCCATTGGTCGGTTTTTAAGCTATCTTAAGCAGCACCTGAATACCGACAATTGAATAACCTAATATTATGTGCACCCCCCCCCCCCCCCCCATTTTTTTTCTTCTCCTTACGATGGATGCTTAATTTTCTTCCTCTCTTTCTCTCAAATTCTGCTCCTTTTTTTTCTCAATTAAGTAACCATATTTTTGTTTCGTTTTTTTTTTTCCTCTAACTTTTTCTTGTCACTATTCGATACCCGTAATTATTCTACATTTTGCAGTCTTATACAGTTTATTGTAACTTCACCATACGTGGTTCATGTGACCCGCTATGGACAATATTTACATATGTCTTTGGGTTAATAAATGTTTTATTATTATTATTATTATTTATTATCCCTCAGCCTTAACCAACAGTGCTGAGTGCATGGGCATCCCTACAAAGTACATTTTCTGCAACCAATCCATGATGAAATTAATTTTTCTACATCTCACTTCAATCCGATACCGGTTTTGGATCATTCCTGCAAATAAAATTTCTTTCTTGGGAGTTTAACACACGAAACATCCTACATGTTGCCCATCTTATGAGTGACATATTTTCATTTCTAGCTTAACCTGAAGAACATACCACCATAGAACCATTTATATTCCAATAAAGAGAAACGTCTGAGTGTCTGTCTGTGGCTATGGATTCTTATGTAAGGGAAATCTCCCAAAAGGCTATATGGATGAATACGAGTACAAAATCGTCCTGAAGCCGAGGCCAAAGATGAGTGTTCATCTCGGGAGAAGGTTTAATATTATATTTTGAAACTTTAGTTCCTTCAGATTGAGAACATCTTTGTCTGTCATTTACAAACAGTTGTTAGACAGAGATGGCTAAATTTGCACATTTTCTAGATTTCCTTCAATTTATGATTAAACTGTGAGTACTGCAGAAATTCAAATACGGAAAAAAGTTAGGGGGCCAATCAAACATAGGCCTAATTTTGGATGAGCCCCCCCCCCTAAACAGTCAAGGGTTATTGCCCTTCAAAATCACCTAGCCACTTTAATATTTGCCTGACTAAAATCTGCCAAAACTCATTCGACCCAGGATTTTGAGTCTATCCAAGGCTTGTATCAAGCAAGTTTCAGCTCAGACCCTTTCTAATTGACTTATATCATAACTCATAAGTTTTGGGTAATTTTGGTTTATTTTCAATAATGAACCTTTGAAATGTACATAATAACATTTGCAGAAACTGCTGTCGTTCAACACATTCAACAACGCAGTGAAACTTTGTGACTTGGCGCCGGACCAAGCAACTTTTGTCATCAAATTCCACGAAAGCGTCGTGTTATTAAACTACCAAAAAGAAAGGAATTTTGTTCTTAAATTTGTGATGCCATGTGACGCTGAGTCATATGGATGCAAAACCTGCAATGTCATTGTTCAACAGCTGGACTGATGATGTCAAATGACATCACTCGTAAAAAACATATACCTAAATTAGAAAAATAAACACAAAAATATGTTTTGGACTTCATTGGTTTAACTCCTCCCCCTTATAAATTTGCACGCTTCATGCCTCAATTCAGGAAGTTTTTTCACTTTATCTTTAATCTAGAAAAATTTTACACCGTTTCTAATACTGATATCCCTGATATAAGTTCTGAAAGTTCATTAGTTGTTATGAATTCATATTGGTGTTTTTTGAATAGGGATACTCCAATTTCAAGGACTGTCATGAACAGTATCTGAGTCTACAGGTAATATATATATATATATATATATATATATATATATATATATATATATATATATATATATATATAACATTATTAGTCACCATGACTTTCACAGTACAACTTCCGAACTGAGGTAAGTAAAGAGGAAAAACAAGTTCATGTGATGTAACTTTTTTCAGTTGGTTAAAAAATGAAACTCAAGGGGGTTGGTGAGCAATCATGGGCAACGGATGTTTGCATACCTCAACTTCAACAAAAACCCAGTCCGCCCTCCATAAGATGAGGTAGATTGTAATGAACTAAGGGATATACATACATGGTGCCCTAATGAAAAATGACGAAAGTGGTGGTGCTTGGGGGGAGAGGAAATAGTCATGAATTATGTTGTGAAATTTAACTTTGATCGATAAGTGAACTTGAAATAATTGACAGTACGTGATCAGATCTTTTAAACCTTGACTGAAACTACCCTTTAGGACTTTGGATGTGATGGGAAGGATGGATGACAACGCGGAACAAGCCCGTGAGATGTTAGAGAGGAGTTTTGAGACCGGAACTAACCAGTGGCTCATCAGGAGGTGCTTCATGATATTTAACCATTGCAAGCCGATTTGTATTATTACTGTATTAATATTGCTGTATTTTGAGGGAAAATTGCAAAACAAATTGTATTTAATATATTTTTACCAAAGTCAAGATGTAAATTAAAAGGTCAAGAGACGAAGACTGGGACCAGGGATTTCCCAGTCAGCAAAGAAGTGGCTGCTAGAGCCCTTATAAACTCAAGCCCTAGACAGGCAGAGTATTAGACCTCTCCTATCAGTTGGCTTGTCTGAATCTCTCATCCAAAAACCCTTGTGTTCAGCCGCGCTCCACCTTCAAATATACACTGTAGCTGTTTTCCATGATTGGAGAATTAATGAGCTCCTGTATTTAGTGGCTACAGCCACTGATTTTCCTTTAGGAAATAAAGTGCTCCCACTCATAGTGCAGCCATTTTACTCATCAGGGTTAATTACTCCACAAAATTCGTGCTACCGCATGGGTTTGAGTTGGTTTCCCAATCAGGGATTCTCACGACTCCATCATAGTGAAGATGGTCCCCATCTCATGGCGTTCTTACGCTCCTACACAATAGAAAATTCCCCTTCAGGGAAGATGGCCCTAGGTACCAGACATATAGGTATTGTAAATATTAAATATGAATAAATAAATTCTTCTTTCATTAAACTTTAAAACATAAATTCATAAAAATCTAAACTAGAGACTACTTTTATTATATAGTAAAGAAAAACTCTCAACACTGGTGATGACCAACATTTGATCTTCCTTCTTCTTCCTACCCGAACCTCGTTTCTGCCTCTATCTCCTAAGCCTCCTCATCACTCAGCAACAATGGAACATGACAATCAGGCCATCTCAAATACTACTAGGCTGCCATTGTTCAGACACTAGCTACGATTCCTTCAAGCTGAAGCTTGAAGGTATATCTATATTCAGCAGTGAGAACCAAATTCAAAAGGGTGATTGCAGTACTTGCAGAACTGCCCCAAGTTGTGGATTTTATTCACAATCCATACGATGTCATTAAAGAACGGCTAAAACCTATAGCTACTTGGACTAAAGGAGATTATAATTACTCCTCGAGAATCCACCTATTGACGATCAGAGGTCCTCACAACTTATAAACGAGATGAGGTATATCGCTGGGAGTGAGGTACCATCAACACGCTTCACAAAACTATTGTTACGTTCAAGGAAAAAAACTCCTTCAGTTGAAAAGGTATGATCAAAATTGGCACAGTAGCGCAGTTTGCTAAAGTGATATTTCTAAAGATTTTCTCTCAAGAAGAAATCAAAGGCGTTGAGTAAGAAATCTGTCAAAGTATCATATATTTTTGGGCAGTATAATTTCGCGCAGGACAATAGGACCCAGACTCCAACTTTTAGGACCCAGAACTTGAGTGCCACCTCCGTTTATGTAACAAAGGGTTGAGTGCACGCTGAGTGGCGGAGCCGTCATAGAAACAGAGTTGGCGTCTTTTTTTACAGGGTGGATTCAAACTGCATTTCTGATGCCATTGTGCTCCAAACGAGCCACTTGTTCAATGAAACCTATAATATTGACCATATTATGGCGTGGTTAGTTGGGAAGGTACAATCTGTCGTTACTGTTTTGAGGGAATGCGATGGGGAATGAGAAGCTCTCCAGCACAAAGGAAGCTAATTTTCTTTGGTTTTTAAGTATAGTTGCCCTAATGTTTACGTAAAATTCCTATGAGTCATCTGTAGATTATACATAGATAATAACGAGTTTTGATTGCTTTCCTTCTTTTCAGGTTTGTAACAGAGTTACCTCCTGAGAGGTCCATCAAGCTCCCGTCAGAGCACCAGAGATAGAGTTGTCGGCGTCCCGTTGAGGAATCAATGGGAACCACGCGCTGTTCTCGATCATTTTAGACAGCTGGTTTGGCGTCGGGGTGGCTATTAGTAGGGGTGGTATCTCTCTGGCGGGACGCTGTTACTCTCCTCTACCTTTTTATGAGGATTTAGGCCCCCATTGCACCTCTGGGGGGGCACCTAAATTCCTTATAGGTTATAAACAATAACAGTAAACAATGGTTTGACATTTTCCTGATCATTCACACAGCTCTGCCACTGTAACGATGGCAGTACACAGAGCAGGAAGTAAAAAATACTATACCCACAATACAGCTGATTTATCAATGTCTGCCACCTCCGCTACGGAAACAGAGGTACAAAGAATTCAAAATTTCGAGCAAAACACGAGTTTTTAAAAAGAATCATTAGTTATTCAACCAGATAAAAAGTTTAGATTTCTATCAAAGTCAGATTACCGGTACTCAAGGATGCACCTCAGATTTTGGGGCGGCACCTAAAGTGTTATTACTTACTCTGGAGCAAGGCTCATCACATTTCCCGGTGTAGCATTTTTCACTTCCTCACTCACTTGAGTCAAAATACAACGTGACTAAGACCTTGCTCGAGTGCGTTTTCTTCAAACTGCTGAGCTAGTGGCTTGCAGTTTCACTTCGTCGATCGTCCGACTCCCAATCATCAGAGGCGGCTGATATTTGACTCTGGGGAAACGTTACGATTAAGGAAAACTCCCACAGTCGAAGATGTTTGATTACACCGGCCTCGGTAACGTAGTTGACAGAAGCCCTTGTCTTTAAAGAGATTTACTCCAAAAGGAGGTAAAGGCATGAGTTCGAACTCTGTCGAGGCATCAAACATTTTTGGCCCATAACTACATATTAAATGCCTTTCACCAGCCTATCGCGCCATCTTGGCAGGCTCTGCCAAAACAGAAGCATCACAATTTTCAATTATTGCTAACAGGGTAATGGAAACAACATATTCAACCAGCACCGAAGAATAACTGCCTACAGAATTAAAAATCGCAACTTTCAGACAGAATCAAACGGATGAACAGGAAATAGTGTAGTTTCATTATAGTTAAGAAAAACAAATTACACGATATTGGGCTACCTTGCCAGATTATTAATTGAATAATTTGCACACGTTCTAGATTAATACCCTGTTGCATTTAGCCTAAATAACCCTTTAACCTATGCGTTGGATAAACCTAATTCAGAAAGCATTTTAGAATCATCGATGCATCATCATCACTGCATGCCTCAACGTTTCCGAACCGAACTTAGAATCTGGCAAAGACTGATTGACCAAATTTTTTCATGTTGTTATTTTTATTAATTTATCTCAAATTTATTCTATTTTCAGTATTAATTTAAAGAGATTAAAATATGAACTTACCATGGCGGCCTTCGTAGAACCAGTGAAAGGCCTCACCTTCACCTGAGGGAGCAGTAACTGGTTTAGGTATCTCTAGTAGGTCAGGAGTCTCCAGATAGTTTCTTGGGATGGGACGGCGGCACATGGCACACTTGGCACTGGCACGAAAAACGCCTTTCAGGCAGAGGAAGCAAAAAATGTGCCCACACGGGAGGCGGGCGGGATGAACGCAGCTTTGAAGGCAGATGGCACAATCGATTTCCCCTGGTTTGGAGGTGCTGGGTTCCTCTATAAGGCAACATAATTTTTACTTCAGTGATCATTTTTAGAAATAAATAAAACAAATTAAACCGATTTATATTTCTCATTTGTTCTTGGTTACATTCTCCAACAGCAAATAAGAAAATGACCAAGATGATTCCAAAAGTATCGGAAAGAAATCTGAACCACAAACCAAGGTAACTATTGGATCTATTGGCTTAGACAACTTATTTTTTAAGTGTTTAGTTTCTAAGGTCTAAGATGTGGCAGTGAGGAAGGGCAGCGATGGCACTAACCTATTTCACAAGGTAACTTGCAATGCTTTCGTTATTATTGGTGTATCAATTAAGTAAAGTATCAGTGTAGCGCATATTCCTCTAACTAATCCGTTGCAGTTATTTCAACAACTTTGTTCATCCCCCCCCCTCTCCGTGGGTGGTGTGTTCAAAGCAGCCACCTGACATAAGATAGGTACTATTTGCTCTAGCCCTTTGAAATTTAAAAAAAAAAAAAAAAAAAAAAAAAAAAAAATCCTCAGTATGAGTTTGCAGCAAATTTAGAACTCAAGGCGACCTCTTGACAATTTAGAAACTGCTGCCTCATTCTGCAACACACTTTTTTTTACTAATATAATAACATATATAAATTGTACAAATTGAACCAATATAAAAACATATATATATATGAAGAGACGTGGCAATTTTTGCAAATTGAATAGATTGTTTTTCAGTTTTTTGTCAGCTGGGATTTCCCTTCCTGTAGACTTAAACGGACAGGCCAGACGCATTAATTTTTCTTTTGTGGCACTAGTTTCACCCATCTCCCAAATGCGGGTTCCCAGTGCAGACGTGAGTTTGTATCTACCCATGAAGCCCCTAATGAACCTAATTTAAGTAATAGTGGAAATCCAGTGAGCCTAGCTAATGTGAATGAGCAGAATGTGAGCATTGGGTCCGACTTAGTTGGTTGCCCCCCTTGCACCAATAGCAATAACCCCGAGACGACCCCAATAATGAACTTTTTGTCAAGATCACTAGATAGGGGGGAAGTTGCACTGTTATAGAAGGGCCTGTCTATCTCCCCAAAGTTGATCGCATCTTCATACTCGAAGACGCAAACAGGTTTGCTCGCAGTTTACGATGGCGGTATTTTTGGGGAACTCAACCAGAAGGAGGTACCCGTCCTAGCTTTCATGATGCGTTAGTTCAATACAGAGAGAGAGAACCTTCGACTTTTCAACCACTAGGGGAAAACGCGCTGCTTCCCTCCCACCCACTTGAGCGGTTTATAGAGTATTTGCTGACAACTCTATCGCCCTCATGTTTTCTGGAATCACTAAATCCAACCCAAAACCTGTATGAAATGGAGGTAGCGGCTTTAAGACGATTGATATCCGACACTTTCATCCAAGTTATGTCAGCTGACAAGGGATCCGACTGTGGTCATCATGAACACGGTGGACTACAGGCGGCAGGTATTGAGACAGCTGAGTGACCCTAGTGTGTATCTGATGTTGGATGTCGACCACACAGATCGATTTAAAAATGAAATTGTCACTTACTTGGAACAACACGACCCTGCTGAGGGATTGACTATGCAAGAAATTAGCGCAATGATGCCCGAGAATCCAAGAATTTCAATTTTTTAAACCCTTTCAAAGGTGCACAAGCCCTTCAGCCTTCAGCATTGTGTCTGATTGGGCTGTCTTACAGAAAGGATCTCTGCATTTCTGGATCACTATCAACAACCTGTGGTCTCTTCACTACCAACGTACCTACGTGATACCTGCCATTTCCTCGAGGTATTGCAAGCACCTGATCTCCCAGAACAACCTTGATATACCTACTCCTCTCTTGGCTACAGTAGACGTTGCCTCCCTCTATAGTTCCATCCCAACTGATGAAGGGCTCGAAGCTCTGGAACATTTCTTGAGCGAGAGACCACTCCCGCATGACATCTCAACGCCTTTCCTACTTAAGCTGGCTTAATTCGTATTAAAAATGAATTATTTTGATTTGATGGCCATGTGTATCACTAACTTAAGGGCACAGCCATGGGAACCAAAGCGGCTCCCTCTTACGCATTTGCATATGAACTTGTTCATGGCCCGTCTTGAGAAGAAGTTCCTTCTGGGAAGGACTGGTGTACAGTGTCAATTGAAACCATACATCTTCCACCGATATATTGATGATATTTTCCTGATTTGGCAGCATGGCTTCAAAACGCTAAATACATTTTTGCAGGAGCTAAATTCCAAATTCTCTTTCTGGTTCACACACTCCGTATCACCCATGGTGGTCTCACTCCTGGACGTTGATGTGATGCTAGTGGGAAGAATTTTCCACACGAAGGTACACAGGAAAGAAACAAATGCACAGTCGTACTTACACTATACCAGTTGCCATCCCCCACACGTTAAAAAATCAATCCCTAGATCTTTATCAATTCGAGGACATGGAATCTGTAGTGGCCAGGCAGATATGCAGGAGTACCTTTGTTACCTCAGGACCAAGCTTTTGGAGAAAGGATATCGTCCTGATCTGCTTCTTGATAGGATAGTACTGGCTGATGTGAGATAACAACCCCCTGAGAACTGGGGGTGTTCACAAGCTTCAGAATTTGTTTTCATTGAGTTACAAGCGTTATCATCACGAAAAAAGGAGTAACAGTGTTAAATCGATTTTGACGGTTAGATTACACAGCCCCCCCCCCCCCCCCCCCCCAAGTCGTGCTCTTACATAACTGGTGCTGGGGTTTTTTGAGGGTGCTGTCCAAATCCGAAGCCTGCTTTCACGCTTACGTCTAATTTTTGAGGTACGGCACCTGCATTTTTGAAAAAATCTCTTAAATTCCAGAATAATTTATGTTCAATTAAAAGGTGATATTCTTATTGGAAATTTAGAGCTGAACACGCTTATAGCACATGTTATGGATCTGAAATGCCTCCTTAACGTGCCTTTGGCCTAAAATCTGCCATAAACGTGGCTTTTCACCTATTTTCACCAGCAACAAATGCTCATAACTTTCGCAACTCAAGTAGTAAGAAAAACTCTTGCACGTCACGATTGGCTCTGCCTACGACGAGCAATATTTTTATTCTAATGCCTAATTGTGGTTATGATTTTTTGTCTAAAACACAAGCATGAATAAATTTTCTCTCTCTCTCTCTCTCTCTCTCTATAAAAAAAAAAATGTGACTTGGGGTAATACGCCACTCAGGTTAATATGCTACTCGTCCTTTAGAAGGTACCAATGCTTCGCAGGGCGTATGACGATGGATCTACAGTCACTTATATGCACAGCTGAAGGCTGGCTGGTAATTTAAGCTGTTTTACGAGTTAACCTGAAGCGTCGCGGTCAGAAGTTGGTTTTGCGTCTCATTCCTTGTAATTTTGGGCCAACTTCAAATTGTTGTGAAGGATACAGGAACTGATATTTTTCCACCTATTTTTCATCAGTAGGTACAGGACTTTCGCGAAAATCACCCGACATTGAATCACTTGCTTGTTTGGAAGCAAGTGTAAGTACCGTACAACCTTTGTACTTTTTTTTGGTTCGTTTGGTGAAATATGCCACTTTTCTCGTGGGGTAAAATGCCACTAAAAGCTGGACAGGCATATCACCCCCAACATACTGACACGATTTTAACCTTTACAAATTAAATGCATAAAACGAATTTTTTTCACTAAATTTCTGCATATCTCGTATTTTATGCAGTGATCCTGTTATAGTTTTCCAGAAGCCTCAAAATTATATACTCTAACCTCGTTTTCAGACTATACCTCAGGGCTGACTTCGACTATTTCTCCTGATTCTCCCGCTTTGACTTTCGATCATGTTTTCCCAGCACCTGTTCTCTAGAAACCAAGAGAAACCTCCAGGCAACAACATGCTCCTTTCCTAACTTCTTTTTCAAACTCGAATAAAAACGGCGGAAAGTGGAAAGCAAATGAGTTGGCAGTGGAAAATCTCAGAAGGAGAAGCCAAAAAGGGAGAAGAAAAAGGATGAGAAATCAGGAAAGCCAAAGAAACAGAGGAGGATACAGGAATCAGAACCAGTTTGTATTAAGAATACGAAAGCCATAGCACAAAATCGTCGAAGGATCGATTCCTCTTCCACATCTGAGATGTCTCTGGATGAATAAGTCATTCTGCATAAAAATTCATCAGAGGACTTGAGCTGGATTTACATGGAGCGGAATGATCACTTAAAGATGGACAGAAAAACCAGTGGAGAGGGCAGCGGAGTCGGGAAGAGTGTTCACATGAAGCAGTCTTTGAGGTGAACGGAATCATAGCCTTCCTACTGAAAGCCTCTCAGATCTGAAACCACTACTTGCGGTTATGAACATTCTTGTCCAACGTGCTTGTGCGGAGCTCGACGGAACGTGGAAAGGGTATGAACATTTTTACCGCCGACTGCAGCCCGTCCCTTCCAACAACAAGTCAGCCACCCCACTCTCCTCAACTGTTGTGCCAACAGCCAATCAGATTGCGTTCCGTCCTTCCGTTTTTCCGTTTCCCGCGCTCGTTCTACTCCATGTGAATCCAGCTTTAGACCTCGACGAAATGGAACTTGATAATGTTTTCTGCGGTGCTTGCAAATGTAAGGACATTTGTAGTGAGAGTAAGGAAAAGTGGGTGTTTGCTGATTGCTGTGCTCACTACATGCACAAAATGTACTTTGTTGACAATAAGTAAATGCGAAAATTGTAGGTTTTCAAAGCAATGAATTCTGAAGATGTCGTCCAACTACTTTTTATAATTTACGTCCCTGGAGTTTATTTGCCTAATAAAAATTTTTGTTTTTTATTTATTGCCATTCAGAATGCTGTTGAAGACCTTCACGTCATCACTCATTTAAATTTTTATAACTCGGTTTTTGAGCTCTTGAAATGAGAAAAAATAACAAATAATCGAAAGAAACTACTGGTGGCACTTTACCCAGGATGGCATTTAACGCCTGAAAGGTGCCATATTCCCCCGAATGAAGTGGCATAAGACCCGCAACAGTGGCTTAATACCCCAAACGAGGAGTGTTAGTATTTTATGGTTCAACACATGGGGTTAAGGGGGTGCCGTAAAGTCTCCGAAAGCAGACCGAATGGCACCTTCCCAACCAAAAGAGCAAGAAAGGTGAGTGACTCGAATGTAGTGATACCTAGCAGTAGACTCTGTCCGATCCAGAAACCGGCTCAAAGCACCCTTAAAATTCAAAATACGACTTGTCTCATCCAATAATTGACCGATTTCAACGATTCTTGCAGTGTTCGTTCTATTTTCGAAACCTCTAGGTCCCACAAACCTCGAGATTCGAAAGTAAAATTGTTGAATGGTATGGTTATTAGAGAGTTTTTGTTCTTCCCGTAATTTTCTACCCGTGTACGTGGAAAGACTGAAATACCAACTGCGCATGCGCGAATCTTCACGTCAACGTGTAGAACTACGTGTTTACGGGAAAAAGGCCTATCTACACGTGCACGGGAAAATGCATTCGTTGGAATTTCGGCCTACGGGTAGTCATCATAGCCTGACGCAAAGGTAACAACAGTTGCCGGTAACCACAGTGTGACCAAGGTAACCGCAGTTACCAGCAAAGGTAACCACAGTGTGGTTGCCAACAACACGTTGGTTGGTCTACAAATCGAGAGGTTATAGTGAAGTGCTCTGCTACAAAATTCAGCCATTTAAGGTACCTAAGCAATAAATGTATTTATAAATAATTATAAAGCAATTAATTATTAAAATAGGAATAGGTTGTACGAAAAGAATACGAAACAGCTTCTGAAACACTTATAGAGACGTTAACGTGACGTTAGCGTTTGGTTTTTCACGTATACGTGTAGAAATACGCGTAAAAATCACGTGAAGAGCTAGCATCTCCAGCTGCTTGCTCTAGACGCTGCTCTACGCGTCAACGGGAAAAAATCTTAAGGGACGAACAAAAACTCTCTATTGTCTAAATTTGAAAATTTTGGAATTTGAAAATTTCAGAAGAACGATCCTATGGGAAAATTCAAAACTAGTAGACTGCCGCGAGAATCATCAAAACCGGTCCACTATTGACCGAGAAATGTTGAAAAAACCGCATATATACCATCCAGCACTCCCTTAAGCCCCGTTTACACTGCCTGAACATCCCGAGCATCGGGCATTGAGCATTCGTGATCGTTGCTTGCCAGTTTTCAACGAGTACGAACACAAACGAGCCCTCTGTTCATATTGCTTGAGCATTTGTGACGATCAGTTGCTCCTGAGGATTCGCAGGAAACAGATGGCACTCGCGCTATCCAAAATTGCGGTTTCCGCAGCATCTATCCCCATTTTAGACCATCTAGCGGAAGAAAAGCAAAAAAAGAAAAGCCGTCGCATGTGGGAGTTGTCATTTTTAAAGAAAAGAAATTACTCGGTATTGCTGAAGGATTTGAAGGAGAATAACAGTGGGCTGTTCAGCAATGTCGCCTGAAGATTTCACCTTCATATTGCGAAGAATAGAAGGAAACATTTCCAAAACCGACACCAACTTCCACGAGTGCGTTCCTGCATCAGTCCACGGTGCTCTGGGTGCTCTGTCCGCACACAGAGAAATTAACAAAAGGCACTTTTCATTTTCCCACTACATCACTATAATACCTAAAAAGCAACAAAACACCACACACAAAATGGGAGACGTGTACCCTTCAACAGCTAGGCGAGAACTAGATTCATAGAACACCATTCGACGAATCCCGGGGTGTTTACACACAGCGAGCGGCGAACGAGCGTACCTTTGATGATTCGCCGTAAAACCGACATCGGGTGGATCAGGCCCGAGCACGAACGAGCATTCACTTGGACCTTGATCGGCTCACGGCGACTGTTTACACTGCCTGAGCCTCGAACGAATGCTCGTTCGTCACCCCTGCTCGCGACGAATGCTCAGGCAGTGTAAATGGGCCTTTAAAGCACTGAATCAATGAGATTTGAAACTGGCTTTGAACGCTTGCTGTAACTTGAAAACTAAGCGAGCTACCTGGATTCTCTGAAAATTGTGGCGTATCACCCCCAAGTTACCTTACATACATACATTTACCCTTTTTAGAGCATTTACTTTGGAAATAGAATCGATTCCATTCTGAAAATAGAGGGAGAAAACTTGAGTATTCTCCATTTCCTCAATTTTAACCAGATTTTGTGAAGTTTAAGATACCAAAATTTTTGATGTTTTAAATTTAAATTTGTATTTTGAATGCCGATCAATATTTAAAAAAAAAAAACAATTTATTATATTTATATACATTTTTATTTTACCATTAGATAATTCCGATGGGACTCATACCAAAGTACGCTTGCATACGAGTCTGCAACACATTGGGACATTTTATGTCTTTAGTTGCAGACTCGTATGCAAGCTCTAAGAGCCACTCAGCTGATCCGGACCCTGGGCATCGTCAAGTAAATGTCCTAAAGAGGCTTCATACGAAATTACAGCTTCCTAGAGTGTAAAGCATAGAAATTAGCTTTAAGAGCCACTCATCTGATCCGGACCCTGGGCATCGTCAATTAAATGTCCTAAAGAGGCTACATACGAAATTACAGCTTCCTAGAGCGTAAAGCATAGAAATTAGCTCTAAGAGCCACTCATCTGATCCGGACCCTGGGCATCGTCAAGTAAATGTCCTAAAGAGGCTACATACGAAATTACAGCTTCCTAGAGTGTAAAGCATAGAAATTAGCTCTAAGAGCCACTCATCTGATCCGGACCCTGGGCATCGTCAAGTAAATGTCCTAAAGAGGCAACATGCGAAATTACAGCTTGCTAGAGTGTAAAGCATAAAAAATAGCTTTAAGAGCCACTCATCTGATCCGGACCCTGGGCATCGTCAAGTAAATGTCCTAAAGAGGCTACAAGCGAAATTACAGCTTGCTAGAGTGTAAAGCATAAAAAATAGCTTTAAGAGCCACTCATCTGATCCGGACCCTGGGCATCGTCAAGTAAATGTCCCAAAGAGGTTACACACGAAATAACAGCTTCCTAGAGCGTAATGCATAGAAATTAGCTTTAAGAGCCACTCATCTGATCCGGACCCTGGGCATCGTCAAGTAAATGTCCTAAAGAGGCTACATACGAAATTACAGCTTCCTAGAGTGTAAAGCATAAAAAATAGCTTGAAGAGCCACTCATCTGATCCGGACCCTGGGCATCGTCAAGTAAATGTCCTGAAGAGGCTACATACAAAATTACAGCTTCCTAGAGTGTAAAGAATAGAAATTACCTATTAAAATGATTTAACCACCGCTTCACAAATCAAACCGTTCTCGCAATATTCGGATCACCTGCTATGAATCAAATCATCGAAACACCAACTCAATGAAATCATCAGAAATTAACAAGCGGTTGCAATCATGTTCACAATATCAATTATTGAGAATGATCACCTGAGTGTACACAATTATTCAAATAACCATGCTCATAACTCAGCTTGTTGGCCACGCACTTCGCAGTAGTTAACATAATATGGTTGGATAAATCGAGAGCTTTCGAACGAATGGTCAACGAATTTTGTGGGATGAAAAACGACAAAGTACCATTTCCCTAGCAACGACTCGGTTGTAAGCGGAAATCATCAGAATATTGAGCATATTTCGTTACGTAACGTAACGTGACATGACGAAAATTTGGTTGTGTGCCATAGCAAAGACATAAAAAAAAAAAAAAAAAAAAAGAACCAAGTATATATTGTATTTTCTTTGCCTGCTTATGTATGTTATCCTCTCAAAATCGCTTTAACTCAAGAATGGCTGGACCGAATTTGACGGGACGGGCAGCAAAATGATCAGCTAGATCAGCTATTCATTCAAAATGATCGTCAGGATAATCAGCTGCGTGGGCTGATTTTGTGATTCAAAAAATCCTATTTACATGCATTAATCCTTTGACGCTGACATTTGGAACGGAACCTCTGTGAGACAGTTAGTTAGTTTATTAATCGCATTTGCTAGCCCGATTAAAGTATGACTAAGTCAAATCTCTGACTCTCATCGAAATACCTGTTTATCAATTCAGTTTCACTATTCAGTTATCCGAGCAGTCACCTACCGTTTGAGCTGCTCAGTTAAATGAGTAGGTACCTACTAATGGAATCATTCATGACAGTTTGTTGTAATAAACTTATATATCATAGGTAACGCTCATGTTTCTTTTCTTCGTATTTGAAAATTATGGACTCTGATTCTGACTGGGAATTAAATTATGATTTCTCAGATGAAACAATCATGGCCTTTCTCGCTTGGGTAAGAGCAAGGCCTATTCCGGAATTGTGTTTGGTTGTGGACAATGTGGATTTCCTTACACGACTTCATTTAATGAAAGGTATACTATTTGTTCTGTTTTAGAAAATTATAAATGTACCTACTTATAGGCAGGAAGACAAACATTATAGAGTGTTGAGGGGTTGAATAAGGTAGGTTATACGTACCTACCTACCTTCCCGATGTGCAGTCGTTCTATGAAGGTACAAGGAGGTAGTACCCACGCACTTTTCACTTTCGCAACGCCTCGAATGACAATGAGGAAGCTTTGTAGTTAGCCTAAAAAAACATTTTCTGGGACTGCTGAAAAGTTTGGGAAGTATTAAAGGGGGGGAGGGTATGTGAAGGGAGTAAAAAAATTAAGTGCCTACGCCAATTTGTTTAATACAATTGTTGGGAAAGTAAAGTGAAGCATTGCATTGAACGTCATGAGTTCGTTTTGAGGCTGAGAGCTGGTATGTCTTTCATCATTTTTTTGTAGAAGGAAAAAAACATAGCTTCAGCGATTCAGCAAAAAAGGATTCACCATCGGTACAACGATGCAAAAGATAGAGGTTATGGAAGGAAAATGCGCCAGAAAGCCGAGGCCTAGCAGTTGCTACGGGAACAATTAAATACTGTGCAGTGTTTCAACCTAATTTTGTGGGAATATTTTGCTGTTGTTGTTGCACTCTTATTTTTCCTGCGGTAAATTCTGATCGGTTAGTGAGCAGGCATTTCAAGATTGATACACGGTATCTGAGAGTCCAACACATTTTAACCTCTGACTAATTCATAATTGTAATTAGTGGTTAGTTAGTCAGAAATTTGACTGAGCATTGATGAACCAGCCCTTGGAATATGATTTTAACTTGCCGAGCCACCCCAGTAAGCTGAGTGAACCCTTAACTTTAATTTCTATGCTATTTATCCTATGACGCTGAAATTTGGAACAGAACCTTAGTGAGACAGGTAAATAGGATTCTAACTCACCGAACCATCCCAATTAGCTGAGTGAGTTCTTAACGCTAATTTCTATGCTATTAATCCTACAGAGCTGAAATTTGGAACAGAGCAACTGTGAGACAGTTATAATAGGACTAGCGTAGTTTTCTTGCTTGCCCGGTGTGGCTGTATAGATGCGATGGGATTGTACTATTGTGTGGGATGTATAGAATGATTGGAAGCGGTAGATCACCAAGGGTGGATTAAGGGGGTGATTTGAAATGTGTAGGGGCTGTTACTCGCTTCAGTCGCTCAGGGTGGATTTTCTCGATTGCTTGGTAAGAGCCAACCTCTACAATACTTGTTAAAAAATGTAATTATAATGAGGAAACACACACTATAAATAAACATATTGGTAAGTAATGCATGCATTACAGGGACGTCCCTACGAATGGATAGCTTATAATTTTTGGTGAGAATTAAAATACGAGTAAAAACGCTGCAAATTATTACACAAAGGTTTATTATTTCTGTATCACACATACCTTCTACGTAGAAAACTGACCGTAATTATTTAGCCTCACTTATAGTATATTTACTATCGAAAGTCGGGTCTTCGCGCTTCCAATATTTGGGTCACTCGTTCACTGCATTACAGCTCCAGGACATCATAATTTTACGCTTTATCCCTTCCCTCTCACTCCCTCCGCCTCCCTCTCACTCCCTCGCTCTCCCCTCCCCTCCCTCCGCCTCCCCCACACTCCCTCGCCCTCCTTTCCCTCTCACTCTCTCTCCCGCCCACCCTCTTCCACTCACCTGGAGTGCGCTGCGTAAGTCTAACACTCAAAGCCTCGAAAAAGACAATTTTTTGCCCGTTTTTGGCCCATAGCATCTATGCGAGTAAAGCGATCGGGATGGTTAAACGTTAGGACCAACTAGACCCCAAATGGAGTCTATGTGCGAAATAATGGGTTTTTTAAGTCAATTCTTAGGCCTTTTATGGCCCGGACGGCGGACGGCGGACGGACATTTCAAATTTGGATTCTACGCACCTTGAAACGTAAAGTGACAAAGTTTGAGGGTGGGTTCTAAACATTTTTTGCTATACGATCACATAGGCTTATTATTGGAAATAATAAACCAAAAACAAAAATATCATGACTTGTCGGGATTTCTCCCCCCCTCCTCCCCTTTCTCAACCCCACCACCGATTGTAAATTAGAAACTTCCAAGGTTGTAATACTGGACTTGATACCACAACCAACACAACAAAACTGCCGTTCCGCCGCCGCCGGTCGGTTGTTGTGTGGAACAAACAATAAAAACTGTCGCGAAAATCAGATGTATATAGTACAAATAACACGGTTTATCGCTATTACCACTTCCACTCACCCCCTCTTGTTGAAAATTAAAAATCCTGAGCTACTTGAAGAAATTATATCGACTTCATACTGGAACAAAATAAGAATCACGCAAATCGGTCGATATTTGTATCTTGGGCAGTGCTTGAAAAAATCGATAATAGGGTCGTTTTCAAAAAAAAAAAAAAAAAAAAAAAAAATGTCCGTTTTCTCAATTTACTGTGTCCCAAAGATTTGAAACATGATTCTGGAGCCAATTTTCAACTTATAGCAATGGGGTATGAATCAAAATGTTCTTTAGGTTATCCTTTGTAAAACCAACTATCAAACATGACGGTTTTTAACAGTTAATAGGTTTGTCAATATCAACAGTTTTAAAAAAAGTCCAAATAGTTATGTCCCAGTGGTACTTACGATAGTTACTAAGGTTTGTAACTTTTGACTAGAAAATGTTTTTTTAGATCTGAAAAGTAATTTCTATCAGACATTAATCTATAGATAATGACTTAGCAAGGTTTTTAGAATTCTGAAGAGTAGAGGGCAGCTAGAAGAAAAAGCACCTTGTCCTAGGACTTTGGTCACAATAGTTGTGTCCCAATAGTCACGCGAGGGGTGGCGGCTGGAGAGTATTTGGAGGGGAAGTGGAGGGTCTAGCAAGTGCGTGTGACGTTCCCCTAACGCCCTTAGTTGAGTGCCACGTGCTCTGCAGCATCTTTGGTGTCCAAGGATTTTTCACCTTCATCACAATGGTAAGTGGTTTAATTCAAGGTCACCATAGTTACTAATTCTCTAGGGAAACGTTAGTAAATAATCTAGGTATATTTTTGCACATGTAAACCAATCGTTTTTTATGAGATTGGAGGAGTGTAGCCTTGTTCGAAGTCGAAATGTCCAGATAGTTATGATAACTATGGTGACCGACTAATTTTTTTCTGTTTTGCAGGGTGTGATACCAGGCAGTTCATGCACAGTTCGAGTAACTGAGTGCTGTGCCAATGTTGCACTGTACTCATCCGGAGAAAACACCAGTACTTTCGGGCTCCATGGCGTCCTCCACAGATCGGGCAAGGATGCTGTAGATTTATCCTCAGAATACTTTCAGAAGATCAGTCACTGTTGTCACCTGATTCAATGTTACGATGGACGAACATTTTGACAGTTCTTGGAAGGTTTGGTGGTGAGGGTGTAGAAGTGGATTGTAAATTGTCCAGTGAGGCTTTTCTTGATTTTGTGTTTGGCACATCGTACGTTTGATGAACATGTGAGTGGGCTTGAACCTGATATTGGAGTACTCGGTCCACCCATGCTCTCAGTGACTTGGAAATTCAGCAGAAATTCACAGCTGTGACTTGGATGACATTCCTGATTACATCCCTCCTATGGAATTAGTGGATGCCTCAGCAATTAAATGTGGAACCTTCGTGTTGGTGGAGCTACAAGGTGGGGAGCTACAAATATAATACTCCAACTTTGGGACATTGGTTTGGTTTTCAAGACTTCACGAAACAATTAAAATAAGTTGCTAAGTAATTGAATTGTTAATTGAGACAGTTTTATTAAAGAACTTTATTGTAATTAGCCCTGAATAAAATTTTATCCAGTTTAATTGCCTGGCTTGAGTGTTTCGAACATGTTCTATCTATTTCCCTCACTAAGTGTCCCACGCAGCTGTAGTGTTCAATAACACTTTTTTTTAGCCTGAATTCAATTTTTTCTAAACATGTGCTATCGACCTTTGGAGTTTTAGACATATTGAAGGAAATTCCACAACCAGATTGCTTGAAGAAACAGTTCAACATGAAAAAATAAATAAATAACCATTGCCAACGTAACTCCTGTGACAAAAACCACAAAAATAAAATTTCCATGACAATCTATGCCAACAATTTCAACATATTTTTATGTAATTATTATCTCTGAGAAGTGTACTCATTCAGAAAAATGAGTCTGTCTCCCGTAATCCATGTTTAAAAAAAAAAAATTGCACCAAAACTACAGTGACCAAAAAATTGTGCTTTTTTTTTTTTCAAATTGAAAAAAAAAATATTTAGAAGTGAAAAAACTCATGGCTTTTGCATAGAACCTTATTTTAGACATCTTCAAGTATATCTGGAGCAACTCGGTGGCTAAAAAGATCAAGATTTAATTTTGACTGCTACAACACCTCAGAAATGAGAAAACGGGCATTTTTTTTAAAACGACCCAATAATATCCTCCACCTCGAAAGCAAATCCGAAATTCCCAAGGTTTGTTGCACAACTAAACTAAAATTGGAATCGAACCAATTGAGAATCACGAAACTCGGTTTAGAATTGTAGCCTGGGACGTCAACAAAATTTGTCGAAAAAACACATTTTTTCGGCTTTACCCCTCCATTCTCCTTCTTCAATCTTGAGGTTCAAAATTCCGATGTTTGTTGCATAACTAGACTAAACTTGGGATCAAAATAAAAAAGGAACCTTGAAAACCGGTTGAGAATTGTGGCCGGGGATGTGCTGGCAGAGTTTGTGTCACAGAAAACTTTTTTTTTTTCATAAGAAAACAAACCTCTCAAGGGCCTCTCTCCTATTAAATGACCACCAGTTTAAGTAAGAACCCCTCAGGATGCACGGGTGGTGATACCCCGGAGCACTCCCACCAAGATGCCCAACTCTAGTAACTCCATGGCACTTTTCCCACACTACACTCCACACCATGACCTTGATGTATTGGTCGCCACTTCTTTTAGCTTGGAAATCGCTTGCAACAGGTCATATCTGTCATACATGTTGACCTTAGCCCGCCAGGTCTGTTCCATTTCCACACTGACACTGACAACCTGGGTATCCAGGTTTATAGCAGACCCATTGGAGTTGACGTCAACAATACCCGGCTTCTTGCCCCACTCACGGCATGTGTAATAGCACACACCCGGACCCGCCTGTGCGAGTTGTACGGTTCGGTATGTGATATAGTCTCTCCCTTTCGAAATTCCAACTGCTGGATGACAAGGTGTCTGCTATCTGCTTGGCAACCACATCATGACATAGAATGTGGCCACCATGAGTCCTAGGATACTGCTGCACCACATAGTACAGGTTTCCTTTTTTTACCCCGGCCCCGGATTTTGGAATGAAGTAGTAGTAACATTTGTTTATCTCAATATATTTTACTGTATTAACAGCTATTGTTTACTGTTCATAATAAATCATTGTGTCTTTACCAAAGTAGGTACCTACTCTTTTTCCTCCTCAATAACGCGTTGAAGTCTCAATCCTTTTTTTTACCTTAAAAAAAAAAAAAAGACAGGCATCACTTTTCCATCATTTTACATATTTCTTGTAGGAACTGACATTTGAGAGACTCCCCGCACAAAAAATGAAAGGCGGTAGGTATCAAATGATACTATATAGTATCTGCATATGCTATTATATGGGAATCGATACGTAGCATTTGATACCTGATTCCATATAGGTACAGATACTTTAGTGGTATCGGATATCCACAATCAGGTTGAAGAGGGGTGGCGATAAAGGATCCCCCTGGTGTACCAGATGGACCAATGACAACATCCCCTGACATCACGCCACAAGGACCATCATGCCCTTGGGGTGCAGATAGGCAACATACTCAATTAAACGAGCAGGAGACCCGAAACATGAAAGCAACTGGTCAGGGCAAAGTGGCTTACAGTGTCAAAGGCCTTAGCGACATACAGAGTGGCAAGATACCACCAGTGGCACAAGGTGCTACTGGTGCAGCAAGATGCTGTCGCCAGCGAAATGGCAGTTTGGAGAACCGCTAGGTTCTCTGCAGTGCCTTCCTCCTTTCTTTGGAATGAAGATGGTCTGGGCACTGGTCAAAGCTTTCAGGGATCTTCCGGATAGAGGTATCAGGTTGAGGATGAGTAGTTTGATATTCTTTGGGGATTTATTCATCCCTGATGACTCACCACAGTACCGCTCCCACACCCCGTGGGAACATCCTCTATACATATGCCGCGACCTTGTTTTCAAAGCCATCAGACCCCTCAACAGCCCGCCTCGTCAATCCCTGCAGGTAGGCGCTCTCATAACCTTCAATAAGGCCTACCTGCCCCCCGAGCCTCAACACTTGAGTCTTCAAATCCACAAGTAGACCGGAGGCCCCAGGGGAGGATTGCTGAATTACTGTTAAGGCCGTCACTCGCTCGATATCAGAAAACGCTGTTTTGAATTTTTGAAAATTTGTAGAAAATTGAAAAATGGTCTAACTTGTAGTCAGATTATCACTCTAGGATACTTAATATTACACTTACATAGGGGCCACGGTTAGATTCCACAAACCTGAGTTTTCAATTTTTTTATTTGTTAAGCAACAAAAAATGCATTCGATATGATAATGAAACCCCACATTTATTATATATCAACACTCAAAATGCGCAAAAGATCGCAGGAATTTTATGTGATATTTGAAAACTAGACAACCTAAGGATTCTACATCAGATAAGTTTGACCAAAGTCAGCCGTCACAATTTCCTTCTCAATGTGAATATATACGTAAGAATATTAGAAAAAATCTTAAATTTCGTAAAATCATCTACACTATTAATTTTTTCTTTTCTCCGCAAAACATGTCATTTACCTGTACTGAGATCGCTCATCACAAGACCCACCGGAGTCCCTTCGGGGAACGATATAACAAGTAAGTACCTATGTAGATCTTCATTGTGATGCATTCAGTGACACTTGTTCATGGTTTCGTTGTTTTTTTTTTTTTTTTTTTTTTTATCACTCAAAAAGCGATGTTGCCTTCTTAGCTAATAAATTACATCCTATGATGCGAAAAACCGCGATTCTTTTGAACACCTACTTAGGTTGATTTAGCCCGCAGCTTATTTGTGCACAGTAGGAGAGAGAGAAGCAAGAAGTAGTTAGGGGAACTGGGGAACATGAACTGTCCCTACGAGTGACCAAGGAAAGCTGACCCCATGCGCGCGATCTAACGAATTTCCTATATCTTAACGGAACCCTTCCCTAATGAAAGCTGCTAAGATATGAAGTAGGCGTATAAATTAATGCTTTCGTACTTCGATCATGAGCCCAATTATTCACGCTGTCCCCTCTACTCAACACCTACAGAGCTACCCATGTTCTGGTCATCTAGCGATATCAAAGCTTACATCGCCTACTATAGGTAGGTACAAAAATATCACGATTACATATTTATAATATATACGCAAGGCGATGTAAGTTATATTATAACTATACGGGCAATCACAAAATTGCTATAGTAGGAATGAGTTAAATTATGCATTTACCTTCTCCATCCTTTCCAGTTGATTTCTCGGCAGGTTGATCTTTCTGAGCTTCGTCAACCTCCAATGACCTTTTTCTGTTATTTCTTCTGGTACTGTAGCGATGATTTGACGGTGGAAGACTTTCAGCCATTTCACTTTTAGCGTTAAATATCTGTTACCACTCAATTAAAACTGTAGCCTTGGACTCGTAGGATTTAGGATATTTCAAAAGGATAAACGCTTGAATCAAAATGAAGTCATGGTCATGGCCCTCAACGGAATGTAAGGCTGGGGCAGGCCCTTGCAAAAAAAAGTAGTATGGAGAAGTATCGAAGACACTAGTACATTTACCTCAGGAAACTTATCACGCACGAACGTGAGGAACAGGTACAAAACAATAGCTTATTTGACAGCGGATGCGCATGCGCATATTTCTGATTGCACGTAACTTCAGGATTCAAGATTGCAAAACCAAAAAAACAAACCCAATCCAAAGTTGCACTCTTTTCCTTATTCCTCTACACACAGTAAAAACTTGTTTATTTTCTGTGGTTGCAGACACAATCCGGTCGTAGAATCCATGCAACCCTCAACTCAAATCTCAAAGCAAAAGTGCTGCGGCGGGTGTTCACTAGCTAAGTCGTTTCAACACTCCCAAATCCTATCTTATAGCGGATTTCTCCTTAGGACTGGAATCAGTTTTACTCTTGTTAACAATCAAGCATTCCAAAATAAAGAATACCTAGGTTCGTTGGATAGCACTTTTTGAGGGCACAAGTGGATAAAACAATTTGTCCAAGAGAACCTTTTTTCTGATCCATGGATGATGGATCGTGGATGGATCTCTTCGTTGTGTCTATTGGCCTTCAACTTCCATGTTGGGTGGCTCTGGTTTATTGGTCTGGTAGTCCTAAAAAAAAGAGGCAACACTGATCTTAGAATGGACCGAAAAGAAAGGGTGTTCGATGCCAAATCAAATCAACAATGAACATGATTTTCAATAGTTATTTTAGAATTTCACTTTCAATTCAGTTTCGGGATGTTATTTGGTTTATCCTATAAATATGTGGTAAATATCCTGCTATCTTTGCTACGTGAATCCCAACGCGCTATTATGTGGAAGATCGATTGAGTCCATAAACATCCTGCTCCTACATTTTCTGCTGAACTGGAAGCTTTTGAATAGATAGGCTATACCTACCTAATATAGGTGAGTTTTTATAATTGAAACTTTGAGTTTATCTTGTTATTATATCAATTTTCTCATGCTATTATATTCATAAATGAAATAGGAAACCTACCTGCTAAAATTTGAATGAACACTACATTCGATTCAAACCAAATAGGTATGTTCTGCTGGTGAATAGGAACATTTATTTACGGCTTGAAAAAGCTAGAATTATGAACGATCAATGAAAAATTGATAGAAATGAGTGAAAAGCCCTCCTTAGTCTGGAACCTACTCTCCCACTAGTGTATCTAGGCAGGTGGATATATAGGTACCTTTTTGATTTATAAAGGTGTTGTTCATTCTATCTTATCCAATATGAAAAATATATCATACGTATTTTGAATACATGATTTACTTACTAGGTACTTACTTATACAGGGTGTCACAGTTTCGAGTGCACCACAGGCTAGGGTTCGATTCTACTACTTACTAATGCGTGCCTTTTTTTGTCCTATATCATATATTTTTAATTCACTCTAAAAACCACTATTTGCACTTTTAAATTTTTTTTCGCGTTTTCGACTTTGTGTGACTAAACCTGTCATTACTCCCTAAATTGTCAGACAACTCTCAAATCTGGTCAATACCGTTAAAAAGAGCTCCCTAATGAGTTTCAAAATTTTTTAAATGGAATGAACGGGTAAAAAACAATCCGTAAGTGAAAAATTTGTAAAATTCCGAAAATTTTCACTTTCTTAAAAGTTTATCTCTCGAAACCTCCTGGATGAGAATTTTCATAAGCCTAAAAGTTGCATCACAATCTCAGCTTTCCAACGGTGTAGTCAAGTTTTAATTTACTTTGTTATTTGGGGGAGAAAAGTATGCTGGAAAACCTATACGTAACGTAAGGTACATGACCTACCAAGTTATATTATGGGGGGTTGATAATTCTACTTGGTTTACTTTTCTCGTATTCGATATATTTAGCTAAATGATTAGGTTATATTTATCTATGTAATTAAAATAATATTTCAAAATCGATGCTTGCTTCTTGCAGGATCATGCGATATCACTCAGGTTTTCAGGGTGGGTCCATAACTTGAGTATGTTTTTATCACTGTTGACACAACGAATTCCAGCCTCTTAGGTTGACATACACATGAATTTAGCAGACCTTACTCAGCTGATCAGTATTTTTATCTTGTAATATTGTAACGCAGCAGTCTCAAATATCCACCAACTTGGTTTAATCCCATTATTTTCCTACTCTAACATCGTCTAGTTTCATATTTTATTCCGGGTGGAATCCTAATTCAATTTGAAATCTGCTCAAGTTATCAGGATGTAGTATAATAATGGCAAAAAGTTCATGAATGAATCATGTGATTTGTAGTATCTTAAATTCGTCTGCAGTTAACATTTTAATTCATTCAGAGCACGGGAGACCCAAGTAATGCCAAACAAACGTTACTGCATTTATCTGCTAATATCAATGTATAAATATCTAAGAGGCTGACAACTCAGCATTAAAACAATTTTTACATACATTTTACAACGAGTGGGGTGTATAGGGAGTTTCAATAGTAACAGGCTTTTTGGAAACGAGGTTTAAGAATTATAAAAAAAAAAAAAAAAAAAAAAAACTCTTGATTTCCCTCTTAATCAGTTCCGCGACATCTCTAAGGGCGGGGGCTCAGGAACAAAACTCGCAATTTTGATGTCAAAGCTGCAGCATTTCTCGAGAGCAATGCAGTTTTTTTTGGCCTGGGCTTTTAATCATAATGCTTTTGGATGATTTACCTTAATGTCCTTGCTAAGAAGGACAATCGGTAACAAAGTATCGATTTTTTGAATCAATGCTAGGTAAATTGGATATGATAAATCGATACTAAAAAAATCGTTTTTCTAAAAATTGATTTTTGTTAAAATTTATTTTTAGTGAAAATATTGTTTTATATGTTTTGCACCTATCTATATCATTTTCTTGATTCTTGTGTTCAGCATTTATTTAGTGCTTTTTACTTGATACTATCAAGGAAAATAAAATAAAAAATACACAGAATAAGTACATCAAATGTCTTATTTGCAATTAATACTTGCAAATCTGGGATAGGGCCTAAAAAAGGAATTACTGTAACTGTGAAACTAGGGAAACTGTGAAACACTCTGGAATAGGGCCTAAAAAAGGAATTACTGTAACTGTGAAACTAAAATATAATTACATAATATTATGTAAAATTATTACATTTGATGTCAAATTGAGAAACATTGGATTCGTTTTTGCTGATTATTTTGTGATTATCTAGCTTTACCACTGAAAAAGATAGAGTACCTACTATACTTGCTCCTCCGTGGAGCACACATATAGGGATCCCCCACTCTTCTTTTCTGCCATCGAATACTCTCGATACTATCGATTCAGCCTCCCAACACATCGATGCAATCAGATCTCAGATGCAGTTAACTCTTATCTGTTATCATAGTAGTGATGCCGTTTTTGTGTCGTGAGTGCGGCCAACGGTGCCGGGACAATTTCAATTTGAAGAAACACACTCTCACCCACGCCCGCGAATGGTGCACTTGCTATCACTGCGGAAAAGAGCTGTGCGGTAAAGCAAGCGTAAGGAGGCACATAAACAGGTTTCATTTATCGCCGATCAGACATTATTATGAATTAGCGTTTGCGCATGCGCACATACTGCTATTTATGTGACGGCAATTAAAGTATAAGGGGACTGTCTAGATGCTGACCCGCACAATCCTTGAAAAATTCATCGGAATCGGACTGAGACTTGGTATAGTTTTGGCCGTGACAAGGATTTACCACAGACAGACACGGAACCAAAATTGATCACCAAGCTCTGAAACGCAAAAATCAAGTGGAAATTTTGATTTTGGAGGGCAAAATTTTTTTCGACTTCAATCAAGAACACAAAGATTCCCTACCTTAGGTAGTGAGGAAGCAAAAAATTAGGCTTAGAGGTTGTTCCTCAGCTAATCAGTGCGCTTTAGTGCTCTGTAAATTATTCTACATATCCTGAAAGTTAATCAGTTAGCCACTAACTTGATATGATATCAGGAGGAATTTTAATTTTCAATGTTTTATAAATTTTCTAAAAATGTTAGCAGAGTTTTAGTCAAACCGAAATTGCCAACGATCATCTAGGACATAAAAAAATGGTTTACATAAAAAAGCTGTCTACATCTATACAAGAAAATGGCCAATTAAAAAATAAAGAAACAATCGAGCCACGATTCTTTAAAAATCGGAATAAAAGTATCCATTCATAATTTCACTGAACTAGTCAAAATCGATCTAAAAAAAATCTGTTTTTCAACCGAAAATTAAAAGCACTTTTCCACTGGGCTTGAACTTTGTAAAATGGTTTATCCATTCTACGAAAGCAATGGCAGCAATCGATCCGTTGTGGGTTATGATAATCTTAGTACCAGGGGTCATGCCCAACTCCCAGTCACTTTAGTTTGCTGTCCTTGGAAGATAATCATCGGAGGAATGGCCTAATCTCTGGCATTTGTGCTGTCAACAATGGTAACAATCGTCAGTGGCCAGCTTAAGAGGCCTCGTGAGTGCCAAGTAGATTCCACTCCCAATCTCCAATTTCTATCACTCTCAGTTAGGACCAACTAGGACCTGGACTACACTACATTCACGCCCAGCAAAGCTGCCGTGGACTCTGTCCAATCCCAATGCAGTCATGGCATCATCATCCCTGGTTGGCAAACTAAATATCTACAGTTGTCTGGAAGGCAGATGCTGTGTTGCACTTACATTGATCTTTGTTAAAAGTTGGCTGTAAGAGTTCGTTATAAGAATATTGAACAAAAACATTGGTCAAGAGGTGAAGAAGAGCATTTTATCCCAATAAGAGATTTGGGAGATTGAGATAGATGAGGTGCTCGGATTTCTGCCTGATAAGGGATAAGTACCATACTTCATTACGAACCAGTAAATCTACATTCTAGGGAAGTCGCAATGCCTCCAGAACGTATCTATTTACTCCATCTTTATCAATGGCATAGTATGGGTGGAGTCTGAAATACATTGTTACATATATAGTTTTTAGGACGTCTCTCAGAAGCTAGGTCATACAGGCAAGGCTTCTTATTTAGGAGGGACGACCTATTGGAATTGATCCAGGGGGGTAGGGGACAACCCAAGCATGAGAAAAAAATAACCACATAAAAATCAATTTCAGACCATTTTAAGACCAAATCCGTGAAAATAACCATAGTTATGTCAGTTTGTGTGTGTGTACATATGTGGGAATACCAGTGGGTCCAGAAGTTGTGGCTCGTGTAGCTGCAGAGGAACCGGTGGGAGCTGGGGTTGAATAAGTTTTACCCCCTCTCCAGGAGTTGGTGGGCTATTGTGAGCCACTCTTGAGTGTTCCCAGCCACAACCCTGGATGGTACCCCCTGCTTCCACCAGGGTTTCCTTCCGCAGCATTATGTGCACGCCAGTGCTTCATGATGATGCTCATACGTGCTGTGTCAAAAATTCCATTCTGCTGGATGGACTTCTTCACCGGATGGTGTTTCCACCCAAGGCTGGAACAAAGTACCAAATACAGTTAAGCTGCTCATCCTCAACCCGTTGCCTCTTTCAGGAAGACCTCCGAAAGCGTTGGCCCGTGCTTGGAAAATTTTCATCCCAAAAAAAGGGACAAGTTGGCCTGGAGGCTACTGTCCTTTGGGGCGTCGCTAAGGCCTTTGACACTGTAAGCCATTTTGCCCGGACCGATTGTCTTCTTGGTGTTGGGGCACCTGCTCGTTTAATTGAGTATGTGACCTACCTGTACCACGAAGGTATGACGGTCCTCGAGGCACGAGGTGAAATGTCAAGGGATGTTGTCATTGGGCCACGGGGATAATCTGTTGCCACTCCTCTTTAACCTGGTCGTGGATATGACCTTGGGTAAGCTGCCAGCTGAAATAGGGTTTGATCTCGCCCCTCGGGTGCGAGTAGGTGCATTGGCTTTTGCCGATGATGACATCCTACTAACCGAAACCCGTGAGGGCTTGCAGATCGCCCTCAATGCCTTTGCTGAGCAGCTGGCCAGGTCTGGTTTAGTGGTTAACCCAGATAAGTGTGGGTCAGTCTCCTTGGTCCCGTCAGGTCGCTAGCATCAGGTGAAGGTGGTGGATGAGGAGTGTTTTGTCATAGGACAGTCGGAAATACCAAATTTTAAATTTTTAATTTTAACTGTTTCTTAAATATGGCTATGTAAAACTTACAAAATCTCGCCAAAAAACCATGAACGGATTTTATACTATTCGCTCTAGGAACTGTCCTGATTGAGCTAGAGAGCTGGGAGAGGTATCATTTTGCAGCTTTTTTTATGCTCTTTCCAGTGATATACAACAGGACATAGGTTCTAATAGAAAAATTTTTGTCAAAATACAAATAAAATTTTGATTTAATTTTTTTCAAAAAAGTACATAATTTAAAATTTTCAAAATATTCCTATAAATACTTAGTACAGTTGTAAACAATGTGACAAAATATAAATATGGGATGATGATGGGTTCATTGTTAAAAAAAATATATTCCTGACACTAGTTTTCCACTAATATCCCGGTTTTGACTAAATAATAAACATGTATTTTTACCATAGAGGTAGGCTTTTTAATTAAATACATAATGGTATACTATGTATAAAAGTAAAAAAATATCAGAAATATCAATTCAAAATACTATCTTGTAACCTAACTTGTAAAAAACAAAAATACTATCTTGTGAAAATAACTTTTCTTCGTCCGTGTGGGCCAGCTACATCATTCTCCTATCCTAAACTCACGGATGTCCTGTGGATGTCAGTTGTGGATGTTCTAACAAAAGTAAATCCAATTACACCGACTGGGAGAACATACACTCTAGCAGAAAGCGATCTTAGCCAAACCCAACAGGCTTTAAAAAAATGTAATTCCGTAAACTGAGATAATGTTTAGGGAAACTGCTTTCTACTCAAAACTTAATTTTTTCTCAGGTTAGTGTTAATCTAGATAGTTGTTTAAACATTATCGTTAGTACTGCACCAATTGTGTTACATTTACTTACCTACTCGTATACCTACTCATCATCATAAATATGTATAATATTATGTAAATTTTGGTTTATCTGTTTGTACAAGAATTATTACATAAATATTTAGACTATTTTCATACCTTTTTCAAATTTATTGTTATAGAAATGTTCAAGATTTTTGTTATACTAATTAATAGGCGATTAACTTTGTTTAAATTGTATAAAATTAAAGTAAGCAATCTAATTAACTTAATTTTTATTAGAATATATCTATGGCTATTGGTTTTGTTTTAACAAGATAGTATTTAGAATTAATATTTCTGATATTTTTTTACCTTTATACATAGTATACCTTTACATATTTGATTAAAAAGTCTACCTCTTTGGTAAAAGTACATATGTTTATTATTTAGTCAAAACCGGGCTATTAGTGGAAAACTAGTGTCAGGAATATTTTTTTTTAACAATGAACCCATCATCATCCCATATTTATATTTTGTCACATTGTTTACAACAGTACTAAGTATTTATAGGAATATTTTGAAAATTTTAAATTATGTACTTTTTTGAAAAAAATTAAATCAAAATTTTATTTGTATTTTGACAAAAATTTTTCTATTAGAACCTATGTCCTGTTGTATATCACTGGAAAGAGCATAAAAAAAGCTGCAAAATGATACCTCTCCCAGCTCTCTAGCTCAATCAGGACAGTTCCTAGAGCGAATAGTATAAAATCCGTTCATGGTTTTTTGGCGAGATTTTGTAAGTTTTACATAGCCATATTTAAGAAACGGTTTGAGATAAAAATTTAAAATTTGGTATTTTTTTTTTAGTTTCAACACCTACTATGAGTATACCAAATTTGAGTAAAATCTAATATGGTGAGGTAAATTGGGTGTGTTGAATTGACATGGAATGACCCAGTCACCCATCCCCACCCGATCCGTGCTGGAGGTTTGGCGGTACCTTGGAGTTGACTTCATGGGTGTGGCCTCCATTGCTGCAAGCCGTGTAGACCTTGGTGGAGCACTAGCTTGTATCACCCAGGCTCCATTGATGCCACAGCAGAAGCTGCGCCTCCTTCGCACATACTTACTGCCAAAGCTTACCTATGGGCTAGTCTTTGATAGGCTTACTGCAGGGAGGCTGCTAGAGTTAGATTGTGAAGGTCGCTCTGCTGTGCACTCTTGGCTAGGCTTTCCACCTGGTGTCCTATATTAAGTGCCTATATTAATGCACTGGTCAAGGCCAGTGGGCTCGGTATTGTCTCTCTCCCAGCCAGCATCCCATCTTTACGCCACCATTGCCTGCTTGCCCTTAGGGGCTCGAGCTAGGAGGTTTCCCATACTGCTGCTGACCTGGACTTTGTCATGCAGGAGTTCTTGTGGTGAGACAGAGCAACACCAACTGCTCCAAAACTCAGTTCATCTGGTGAGTTCTCTGCTGCACTGCATGAGTCAGTAGATGGTAAAGAGGTCCGATAGTGCTCTGAATCCCCCATTTCTTCCCAATGGGTAGAATGGGCTTCAGAGGGCATTGGGGCCCGCAACTAATGCCATTTACACGCCGTCCGGGTGGCAACTTTAGTGAAATGATCAAGGAATGGTCGTGGGACAGTAGTCACCCTTTGCCGTGCCTGTCGGGGTGAAAATGAGAACCTGTACCATGTAGTGCAACACTGTCCTCGTACTCACGGTGGCTGTATTGTACATCATGATGTGGTTGCCAACCAGCTTGCAGGGCCTTTGTCATCCAGCGGTTGGGAGGTTGAGAGGGAGAGACTATATCACATGCCGAGTTACGGGGGCAGGAAGCTGGATATCGTTTTTCTTTTAAACCTGATGGGTCTGCAATAATCCTGGATGTCCGGGTTGTCAGTGGCAGTGTGGACATGGAGCAGACCTGGCAGGCTAAGAAAAATAAGTACGACAGAAATGACCTGAGGCAAGCAATTTCTGAGCTAAAAAGAGTGGTGACCAACAACTTCAGGGTAATGGCCGCAACTGTGTCATGGCACGGAGTGTGGTACGGGAAAAGTAGTGCGGGTTACTTGAGTTGGTCATCTCGGCGGTAGTGCTCCTCGGTAATCACCACCCGTGACCTGAGGGGTTCTTACTTGAACTGGTGGTCATTTTATTTGGGCACTTCCTTTCATCCCACTCTTCCTCCTCATCCTTCAGCTACTTCCCTCATCCCTAGAGCCGGCGTCGGATAAACCTGGGCGTCCTCTCCACTTTTTTAATTCATTTGTTTATTTTTCAAATTTAATGGTGTGCCTCCGCCTTTGAGGGGAGTTAAAAAAAAAAAAAAAAAAAAAAAAAAATATATATATATATATATATATATATATATATATATATATATATATATATATATATATATATATGTGTGTGTGTGTGTGTGTGAGACAAATTTTTTCAGCACTGTTCAGGCCACAATTCTCAACCGATTTTCGAGATTCTTTCTTTGTTTGATCCCAATTTTAGTCTAGTTGTGTAGCAAACCTCGGAAATTTTGAATTCCATGATGGAGCATGGGGAGTGGAGAGGGTAAAGCCGGAAAAACGTTTTTTTCGACAAATTTTGTCGACGCCACCCAGGCTAAAATTCTCAACAGATTTTCATGATTACTACTTGGTTCGATTCCCATTTTGTCTAGCAAACCAACAGCACAAACCTTGGGGATTTCGGATTTACTGTTGAGGTGGGGGATGTTGGGGATAATTACCGATTCTTTCAGGAGCTGCCCAAGCTACAAATTTCGACCGATTTTCGTGATTCTTATTTTGTTCTATTAAGAATTCGATATAGTTTTGGAACGTATGTCAAGGGTTTCGAATTTCATCATGGGGGAGGGTGAATGGAGGGGGTAATAGTAATAAATCATGATGTTTTAACTAATATCGCCAGATTTTCATGATTAATTTTTTGCTCAACCAGGAATTAGGTCTAGCTTTGGAAGGTATATCAAAAGTTTCAAATTTCATTATGGAAGAGGGTGAACGGAGGGAGTAATCGTATTAAATCATGATGTTTTAACTATTCTCGTCAGATTTTTGTGATAACTTTTTCAGCTATCAAATTGATCTAGTTTTGGAAATTATGCCAGGAGTTTCAAATTTCATACTCATGATAGTTATTCGCTGTCGTTGGAGGGAGTAATGGAGGGGGGTGGGGGTGGGGAGGTTAAGACCAAAAAGTCATGATATTTTTGTTTTTTCTCTTATTTTAACTCTCATCAAAATCAAATAAAATCCATTCATAGGGACGTCCCTGTAATGCATGCATTACTTACCTATATGTTTATTCTACTTACTATATAATGTTGAATGTATCTAAACATAATCACTCAATTTCCAAATTAGAAACACGTTTCCCGTCTAGCTTTGGAAAATCTTTAAATACATGAGGCCACATCTCAAATTTCAATAATGAGGCCTAAGTAACCAGGGCAGGTTAATGGGGATATGTCATTCATTTTTTATTCTGTATTTTAATAGTTCTAATGCTTTTCTTTTTCTTCTAGATACTAACTGCTACCATGGGCTTCTTCTGTGTGCAAGGAGTAAGTAAAGAGTGATTGAAGCTTTGTTTGATCTGAGAAGGTAAGTTGAAAAAAATCTAAAATTTACATTAATAAGACGGATCTTGTAATGCTTCGATATACTCCAAACTCATCTTTGATATGAAAGAAAAAACATCGTATGTAGAAGAAGCCATCTCTATGAACGAGAAAAGAGCTGGAATAGCATTCACCTGTTATTCACTTGTTAAGAAGCTAGGTATCGGTCATTCCAGTGTTTCTGAGTGTTGAGGACTCTAATCGTCAGTATGGATTGAATTTGTTGTCTACTAAAGATATTTGGTGTTTAAAGAAATGGCGACTCTCGCCTCAATCAATCAGTAGTACCTATAGCCAGAATCACATGAGCCTGTTAGTGTTGCCCGGATGTAACGAGAATAAACAAATAGTGACTGTGAAAGTGGCCCGTTGTTGTTATTGCGAAAGGGTTTTGGGTCGGATAGGGTGTTACCGGAACAAAGGTTGGCACTGAAGTATGTTTGCTAGAACAGACTAACTGTGGTTCAACTGCACGACTGAAGCTTGCCCATTTGTATGATCCGCTATTCCTGCTTGATATTTAACCTGACCAGTTCTGTCAAACTCTTTTCCAGGACGTTGGTAACCACCACCAAAGTTCAATCGTGGTTCAACCAACCCCAACCTCCTTGAGAGCTAGAGTTTTACAGGCCTCTGAGACTGAAAACTTTTGCAAAATGAAATCTTGAGGCTCGAGCGTTCAAGCAGCTTGATAACTACAGTTGAAGTTGGACAAGTTACAGAGTGTAAGGATGTTTTAGCCATGGTCCAACCACATTGTTCGTCACCATAACCTTACATTGAATAGAAACCCATGGAAACAATCGACTTGAACCTCTGAGTTGTATCAAACTAAATTATCTCACCTAGATTATTTTGGGGTATTGAGAATTACGCTTTACTGAGGTGTATTAACAGAATGCTCAACTGTAGCAGATGTTTTTCCATCCATACATGCTAACCACATTATTGCTGCACACATCTCTGTGTGAGGCATTCGGTCCATTGTAGGCATACATACCATTTAATCATTAATAAGTAACAGGTTGTCTTCGATTCTAGGAATGAAGGTATAAGGGACCTTGGGTGTAAAAATCTGGCTGTGGGAAAGGTAGGGCCCAAAAGGTCTTCTTCTGACTGCTCCTGTGGCTCATTGTGTGTATGTTGCCTTGTGGAATGACCTCACATTATACAATGAATAACGCACTGCCTCTGTGAGGTCTTTATGTTGGCAACTTGATGACGTTTTAGGGCCATATCATACGAGCGCTATTGCCGTCGCGCAGATGCCGTCGAGATAGCGCCGGAAAAAGTGTATGTCATACGTGACGGCAAATGCGTCGCGTTGATGCCGTCCCGCCAACGCCAGGTGCCTGTCATACGTAGCGTCTTCCGGGCGCATTTGCATTGACAGGGTCCCGGCATCACGTGCGCCGCGTCACTAGCGCGACCGTCCGCGTTGGCAGCGCTCAGCGTCCGGCTAACGCGGACTCGCTGACGGCATTAGCGTCCGTATGACATGCTCCATAAGAACCCCATTGCCGGGTTGGAGCGTTTTTAACGCGACGCTATCAGCGCGACGGCAATAGCGCTCGTATGACATGGCCCTCAGAGGAAGTTGGCGAAGAGTGGGGTGAATGCGATATCAGTTACATGTTGCTGATTTGAACTGTCTCTTTTGCTGGCCTCGATACTGTCTACCCTAGACTGGTTGGCAGCTGTTTGCTTCTCTCTCTAGGAGTCCTCTTGTGAGATCTTATTTTGACTATATTTGGTGTGTTTTGCCCCTATCCTTTGCTCTGTGTGGTCACTGGGGTTATGCCCAGAGATGGTCCTCTCGTGACATCACAAAAAACCTGCTAGGAATGCCCATTTTTATTCCATGATCAAAATTTTATTGAAAAATTAAAGTAATTTGAGGAACAGTACAGTCCGAATCCTTCCTTGAGAAGAGATGATGGAAAAAGTCAATGGTTCTCCTCAAAAGCTGCTGGAATTTATTTTTGGTGAGCGTAAAGGTCACGTTTGTTCGAAGTTGGTGAAGGAGGTGGTAGGAGAAAAAGTGGGCTTGGTTAGGGTCTTCACACACTAGGCAGGAACTGGATGGGAAACAGCCATACAACAGGGGTTGTATTCTCTTTTTATAATTATTTTATTATTATTATTATTATTATTTTGTTTCTGTGGTATTAAATCGAGAAGCGCAGAGTAGGCAGCACCTGGTGGTGATCGCATGGTCCAGGTTTAGGACGGGACATGTCACTATCGCTCTCAAAGCTAAAAAAGCTGCATCCCGGCACAGAGCGTTCTCCTTCCACCTTTCAAATTTTACTTATCCACCCACTCAGCTATCTTTCTTTCACCCGTTTCTTGTGAAGGTGTGGGAATGGAAGTTGAGGAGTGCCGTGCATAGTGTGTGGTGAGGCGTAGGAAGGGTCCCTCCTGCATCCTGTGTCCTACCACCGTCCTGCATCCTGTGTCCTTCGTAGTCAGTAAGAAAGGAAGCACTCTTATTATTTCCTCTTCATGTAGGCAGATTATAAATGCTCATGTGTCTTCTATTTTTTATAAAACTTGAAAAAAAAAAAAAAAAAAAGTTGTCTACTAGTTGGAAAAAAAAATAGTTGGGCTGAAAAACCTTCACCATGGACGATCAGCTCAACACCGGAGTCACCGAAATTTTTGCTGTGATGGGTACGAGGAGGGGTTAGACAAATTGCTCCCACGTTATCAAAAATGCAAGGATATTAAAGGGGATCATGTTGACAAATAAAGTGAATCTGTAAATTTGTATGACTTGTTTTTTTTTTTTTATTTACAAGGGAGCTGAATTCGTCGTTTCTGAACGAATTGTCGCTTGGTTTTAAAGGATCATCAAGTTTTAGTGCGAAGTACTTGTGGGTGATAAACTATAATAAATTCCACGATACATTGGTACACTATAAATACCTAACTAGCTGTTCAAATGAATTTTACTTGCGCGTTAGGTGACCCTTGCTGAAATTCCATCATATGCCTCTCTGGTTTTTCATTCTAATCTCATTCTCATCTTCTTCATTCCTCTTTTCCCCCAATCTCATTCTCATCTTCTTCATTCCTCTTTTCCCCAAATCAGCATTAGCTACGTACTAGGACGAGGTTTAGGATATCAGAGTCGAGAA
The DNA here is from genome assembly GCA_030762985.1 of Adelphocoris suturalis. Classification (NCBI taxonomy): domain Eukaryota; kingdom Metazoa; phylum Arthropoda; class Insecta; order Hemiptera; family Miridae; genus Adelphocoris; species Adelphocoris suturalis. The sequence continues at coordinate 112,199,041 of CM061040.1, read as the reverse complement.
ATTAATATTTGCATCCCCTCATTCACAATGCAATATTACCCCCAACCAATGGGGCCAGAATGGATGACGATCTTAAAGAAATTTACTGGTTCAGTGGATAATACGCACTGGACGTGTAAGTAGCAGTCCACTGCAAGTCATACATTTCACTTATTTGGCTTATCTATTTGTATTACTGTACATGTAGTACGTTTCTGTAAAATGTTTTAATCAAAACATCGTATTATTTCTTTATAATAACCTACGTCCAAAAATGTATAACATGTATTCCATGGGTTCAGGTGTAGCAAGGTCTGGCATTCATCACTAAAATTTGTTTTCAACTTCTATGTGTAATGAACTGGCATTTGAATCGTTTTACATTGTCTGTGTACGGTGTAGTTTATAGAGAAATTACTCACTATGCCTGTCCCGGCTCCAATTGCACCATTAAAGTCTAGATAACAAACAGTATTATAATTTACAAGAGTTGTGTTAGTGTGTCTTCTCTTTTTTTCTATTATCGATTTTACAATCTGTAATACATAGAAGTTTTCCCATCTTTAAAATTGTTCATTTTTGTTTGCTACTGTTGGTCTGGATAAATATCACTAGTCTCAAACTCGTAGCCTGGTGTATTACTCTTGAGTATGGAGAACACTCGATATTCTCTGTTATAAATTATAAGACGGTAGATGCAACGAATCGATGGAAAGTGGATTTTCTTTCAAATCAGATTTCCCGGTTTAGTTCGAATTTTGCCGGGTCTGAAGCTTGACCACCTCAGCCCTGATGGGAATTCGTACTTTACCTACATTTGTGAGTCAATTTATATTTTCCTTAGTATCCATTGGCAGTTGAACCCCGTGACGTGTGAATTCAGCTGCGAATAGTCTGATGCCTCTTCTTCCAGTAGTCTTCAACTGTATTTTGTAACTACTGGAATGATATTTTACCTCATAAGTATGAGAAAGAGTATGGATCAGCTTAATCAAGTTGCAATTTGTATTATTTTAATTTAATTTAACTAATTAATTATTTTCTTTAATTTCAAAACTTCCTACACTAGTATGGATGTACGGTTTATTTATTCTGAGTTTACCAATGAGTCTGTAAGCTATTCTAGATAATTTATCTTTGCTGGAGGTCGAGTTACAGTTTTAATACTTACCTAAACATATCTTTCATATTTACCTCCACTGTTAACTACTGGCCAAGAGGTGCAGAAGAGTGAAATCGTCCTTAAAGGGGTTGTGGAAACTCATTTCAAATAAAAATTGGAGACGTGTCAGTTTCCTTTCATAATAATGAATGAATTAACATGTCAAATATATTTTAATGGTTCAGTCGACAACACTAACTTGGAAGAACTGGTATTCATTCGAAAGTTGCTGGTGAGGTTCTTCTGGAAATAAAGGAGAAGGATAACTCCACTGGACCACTTCATAGAATTTTGTGGGTAGCCATTTGAGTAACTCATAGCTGATGCATCTAAGAGCGAATGTATGGCAAAATATTTCTAGAGAAAACCAACTAATGCAGCCGCCCAGATGCATTTCAGAACAAAATATTCACTGTTGAATTTCAATCATTGGTAGCCAAAAGATTTATAACTTGAGAAATGTGTTCTCTCCCATGAATCCATTCTGAATACATGAGCTATGTACAGATCCCACGATAAATTTCGTTCCTACTTATGCAAGTAAGTATATCAAGCTGCTTCGTTTGGGGAGCAAAGTAATCTCAACCAGCGATGGCTATAGCTAACATACCAAATGATATTTTAGCCCACTAGATTATTTATAATTTTATTTTTGTTAGTTCCTGATTGATTGTTTTACTAATGGCTTTAGTAGTATAAAGCTGTTATCCAGTCCAAGCTAAACTTTCTCTCTAAAGCTACTTTTTCTCTAAACTTCAAAATACTCGTAGATAAAACTTTTTCATTTATTATTTTTGAGGAAATAGACAACGTTATCATGAACTCCGTTTTTCTATTAACATCTCCTGATCTTCTCAGTCCGAAAATATACGGAATCGATTAATCTTGATTAGGTAGGTAAATATTGCAACAAGGACCCTTGTTGCGAATTTGTATTTGGGGGACTTGTTCAATTTCAATACTTTGCGCTTGGAAAACATGACTAAACTAAATACTGAGGCCGCTGATGCGCTAAAAATGCATTATGCTTCGATGCGTCAACCAAGTTTTTATTCAGATTGAGTGCCTCCGTGTTCGAGAATATTCGTCAATCCTTGCCACTTGCCTAACTTCATTCATTTCCATTGTTTTCGGTCAAATTACAGAGATTCTGCTGGTTGGGTCCTGGATGGCAGCTAAAAGTACATGTAACATTTACTGATCTTGACTGGGGGAAATAGATAACAAATAATTGAGGTTTGGTTATTGAGGTTTGAGTAGACAACACAATAATAAGGTTTTGGGTAGACTAAATTACCGATTGAGTAGAAAAAGCAATAATAAGGTTCCTTGACCTTTCAAGGTCATCTGCTGTTGTAATCTCACTGCTACCTCAGTGTGATGACAAATTAGGTGGAAAATAGCTACATCGAAAACTGTCTCTTACGTTTGATGACATGCTAAGTGGTTAATCAATCGCTAAACTCCCACGGAGGGTGTTGAAAAAAATCATTACTTCTTCACCTTTTGGAGTTTGTCACCGGCCATCTACTGCATTGTGTTTCCGCTCCAAAACGGACTATTTGATGTACACAGTCAGTAGATTATAATTCTGCCGCTGCCACCATCACGGTTTTCAGCCTATTTTGTCATCACACTTATACCTGGCTACAAATCGTCCATGGGATGGAGAATTTATCTAGAATAGTAGAGGATTAATCCCATAGTTTTTTTCAAATTTGTATTCTTCAAGGAAATTTGCGTACTGTTTATACAGTTTCAAGATAAATCATTGAAAGTCTAAATAACACAATACATATATATCTCCTTGCATCTTGTATTCATACCATTTACCTACATGTTTCGAAGTTTAACAAAAAATTAGATTGACTGATTGAGATTATACTATCAGGCATATTATCGACAGCTTGAAAAATTTGACTTTAAAGAACTAATACTTTAAGTGAACGATCCTTTGCAGATAATCTATCCTCTTCCCGAGTTTTCCCACGCATCCACCAAATGTAACGAGGTATCTACTCACAATTTAACGTGGCTCTAACGCAACATAACGACTAGAATTTTAGTTTAGTTTTGAAAACTCAGCAAACAGTTTTAATAATGTTCGTTCTTTCAGGGTCTTACTCTTGCCCCGAATGTTCCAAGACATATTTTCGAAAGGACTCCCTTAGAAGACACATACGTCAAGAGTGTGGGAAACAGAAAACCTTCTGCTGCCCCCATTGCGGGTATAGAGCCTTCTACAGAAACAGCCTGATGAGTCATATTGCGAGGATACACAAACCTTCTTTACTTGATGCTGCAGAAATTACCATAAAGCAAAAGAAGATATGAAAGTTTAAAATTTAAAAATTAACGATGTTGGTATAAAATTTCGGTTCGATGAACATCAAGAAGCCTTTATCAGGCCCTTATGGGTTCTAAAATGTTGAAGTCCATGTCTCTTAGCTGAAATGTATGGCTAAGTTTGCACAGGGTCGCAATTCCATCTTTATTCAACGGAAAATGATTCCAATAATATTACACCTAGAAGTACTAGGTATATAATTAAAATTGACCATGAGATCATTTTATGAATAACCAACTTGAAAACATAAGTTCACAGAGATCATGCAAGTGTACTTACTTGGAAATGTCTTGTTATCGTTACGTACTTGGGCAATGTCGTTCTTTTGTTAAAAAAATTGTTAAATGTCGAAGGCTTGAGATTTAACATACCAAACCAGACCTTTTGCTCGGGTGGAGAACTCAACAAAAACCCACTGATCCTTTGTTGACTTAGCGTCCTGTCAGATTGGTGAGACGGTAGCGCCGAGCATTTCTCATTTGTTTGATTTTCGCTTGTTGAGGTGTATGCAAATTTCGGCTCAATTCTCTCATAATGGCGCAGACTGTTTATGAAATTGAACATGCAATCGCTATTAGGCCCGACTAGAAGAGAATCACAGTCAGTGTGAACGTTTCACAGTGACCTCATCCGACCTGACCTTTCCGATTTGTAACTGCTGAGATCAGTCGATAAAAAATGTTTAGTATTAAACTCACTGTCAGCCACGAATTCGGACAAAATCGATTTTAGCTCTTGGTACATGTTACACAACTGGGCCACACCTCAAGTACGGGATGTTTGATTTTATTGCTGTTGAGGTGTGTGGTATCCTTGAATCCTTTCTTTCACATCTTCTGCCTAAAAGAGTTCGAGTTCAAGCTCAGTTTGCTTGCTGGTAACCTGATTCAAAATAATTTTGTACTGTGTGGTTTGCATTTCGGCTTGTGTGGCTTGTGATTAAACAACTTTATAATCAATTTAAAAAAACTTCCTAGTCCAAAAATCATGACTTCTGATCATACTGGTTAATTTACTGGAATACTCAGCAGTTTGTAATTCAGTGAAAATCTCACGTATATAGAGGGTGTTAACGTCAAGGCCGCATCATCATCAGGAATTGGTTCTACAACCTTTTATTTTTTCAAGATTTGGTGTTGTGCTTTCAACCTTAAATCAGTTAATAGCCCCAATTTCTTTCATTTCATGGGTAACTCAAATTCTTTCCAATTTCCCATCCTCTGTGTAAAATCATCATTCTCAAATGTGTTTAGAGGTTAGGAAAAAGAACTCGAAAAGTGAAATTTGTAAAAAAATTTAGTTTTCAGTTTGATGTAGGTGACTTATTTTTCAGGAGCAGTTTTCAACTACGAATGGGGTTCGAGTGTTTGTATGGATAATCTCGTGATCAGAACTCAACCATACGACTTCCATAGGACTGATTAATGTCTCTTTCATAAGTCCTCCGTTATCGTAACATGTGTGCTTTTTTTTGGGGACTAAAATTGGAAGCGAGAGCGGATATTCATCTTGACGTTTTGTCGGAAATTATATAAAGTTTTTTCTTTCTATGGAAGCTGACATGATCTGATGATGACCAACACCTTATGAACTAAAATGAAGCGGCTCCAGTTCCTTAAACTTTGTGTTGGTTGAATGGGACTTTGGAGCTCTGTATGACGCTGTCCCTACCACATCCTTGAAAACCACGCCCATGAGAATTGGTTCCTCAATGGCGTCCTTGCCTCTTTGGAGTTTCAATAAAGGAAATAGACTTTTCTTAGTTTAAATTATAGTTGTTATTATTATCATTGTATTATTGTTCTACTCGTTAAGGAAGAAGAATTTAACGAATTGGTCTATTTATATATGTACGGAGTAGTTGATGACGACAAACTCTAAGATACGTTCCTAGCTTATTTCAAAGTATTTACTGTCAGGAATAATCCTCATTCATAATAATAGTACGAATTTTCTCTTTATATTATGCATGTGTACCTAGATACCAGTTTCTGATCTTACGAGTAAACTCTCTCTCTCACACACCCCCGCGCACACACGCACGCACACACACACACACACACACACACACACACAAATAGTGTAGGTAATATGTACTGAGACATTTTGCTTTGTTTCTCGCATTACCTACTTGAGAAAAACATTGCTTTTAGGATAGGCCAGGAACACATTTCCGAGTTCGTCGACATCAACTACTCCACATAAATTGACGAATATGCTTAATTTTATTCACACGAGTATAACAGTAACACAAATAACGTAAAATATATCTCATGAAGTAGAAAGATCGCAGATGTCGATGGTTATGATAAGAAACGAAGTGGGGAGGTCAGACTGGTCAGGTCACATGATGAACACGAGGGACCATGCAGATTAGCATCCATTTTCCCTAGGTTCATTTGCATGGAAAACAAACTTTCTTGTTTCTGGTATGATCTGGGGCCTACGATACAACTTGACATTGGCAATCTGTGTTTACATTAACAACTAGCATTCTCAGCGAACTTACCTGGTGTTTTTTACCTAGTGGTCACTGGTCATCATTATAGAGAGGGTTGCCAGCCAAGGTTTGGAAACAATTATTGTTATTCCCTGGGTAAATTACCGTAATATTAATCTATTATTATTACTTATTACGAATATTTTTAGTGTAGGCGTTTAATTATGTCTTTCCCTGTACTTACATATTGCTGAACTTCCCATTGAAATCAAAAGTATGTGATGTGAGCGAAAATGCAATTTATGTGTTGAGGCCTTTTCGTTTAGCTGTGTTGATGGGTACCTACCGCGGATACGTGGTGAGAACAGTATGAGCCACAAACTCAGGAAGATGGGAAAAATCCACTTGTCCTGATGTCACTGCGTACTCAATTTCAGTTGCTTCTCAAATTTCCTCAGTAACAACCAAGCTTTCTGTTCCATTGGATAATGGTGTGTTGTGCGATCGGCGAGTGCTTATGTTAGAGAAGTATTGATATCTTCCACTCGAAAAGACCAAGAAAAAACTAAGACAAATTTCAACGAATCCCTGCTTCCATTGATTTGATCCAACAAAAAGCTGATACGCGATTTAGGTATACCTAGAATTAATCAAAAATGTACAATGCGGTTCACCGATTCACTTCCTTTTGTGGGTCTTTCATGATGTCAATTATTCAGAAATCACCGTTAGATAAGAGCTGTGAACTAGAAAGTGAAAACTAGTCACACGAGAGGCATTCTCCTTGGAACACATTCTCTAGGTCTGAAATACAAAACATGGGAAATCAATCGAGCTAATATCAAACGCAGTTGGTCTAGGAATTACCCACAATAGTTTGAAAAGTGCACATGAATACTGTCTAAAAAACAAGACAAAGTGCACAATAATTTAGAGAAATTAATATCTTTGATGAAAGTTATCAAAATGGTGAAAAAAGTTGTGAAAGGGAACAAAAATATACGTTAATAACTTTTTTAAAACCCATTAGAACCAATAGAAACGATAGCCCGTATTCTGAATCATACAGGGAATTAAAAGGAGAAGGCTACAGCCTCGCTCACATCGATTGCTTTACTTGCAAGCGATACCTGAGCGGAACAGAGTGGTTATCATTTGCTGTATGATGTATGTGATCTCAAGCTTCGGTGGTGCCGAAGTCTCTGGTTCCTTATAGGCTTTCTGAAATTCTATTTATCCACACTAGCATGACTGTTATTTTAATGCAAAACAACTGGGTGTAGGTCGAGAAATTGTTGGCAATAATGAAGTGAATGGAATCGGTGTACAAATAGTAACTGAACTTACTTTGTTATTTTAACAATTATTGACTTGGCACTTGGTTCATGACAAATTAACAACACTACTGTGTTGTTTGTATCACTACAAACAAAACAATATGAATCCATATTATTCTTCCTCTATTTATTACTTTTTATGGCTCGTGTTGTGCATTGGTAATGCTACGCTCCAGGAAAATAACTCTCACAGTCGAAGAGGTTTGGTCACCCTGGCCTCTTAGCACTGATCGTTAGAGTGTCGCAACTGCGGGGAAATTTCCCGTAGTAGTGACGACGCGAGTTCGAACTCCTGTCGAGGTATCAAATATTTTTGGGCCGTTACAGTGGCGTAGTTGGTAGGACCCGAAATCATACGAAACAATAATTAATTAAATCCCTCTCGAGCCAAAAGACTGTAAACATCACATTTCCTGTTGTTATGCCTTTCATTTCCTCACTCACTTGAGTCAAAACACAGCGTGACAATGACCTCACTCGACTGCTGGCTTGTTCGAGCGAGCATCTGCTGAGCCAGCGGCCTGCAGTTACACTTAGTCATTCGTCCGACCCCAAACCAGCCGAGACGGCTGGTATTTGACTCCGGGGAAATGTTACGCTCCAGGAAAATAATTCTCACAGTCGAAGAGGTTTGGTCACCCTGGCCTCTTAGACTGTGAGAGTTATTTTCCTGGAGCGTAACAGTAGCATCCATAAAAACTTGTAGAAATGTTTGCAAAGAGTGAAGAAAGTGTTTCACCAGATAGAAAATCAGGGGTTTCAAGCTGGTTTCACAAGGAGCGGAACGAGCAGGGAAAGACAGAAGTACGGAATGCAATCTGATTGGCTGTTGGGACAACGGTTGAGGATGGTGCCTGCCATGTTGTCGGAATGGGCAGAAAGCAGACGGCGGTAGAAATTTGTATACCGTTTTCTCATTCCTTCGAGCACCACGCAAGCTCATTGGACAGGAATGTTGATAACCGCAAGTAGAGGTTTCAGATCAGAGAGGCTTTCAGTAGGAAGGTTATGATTCCGTTCTCCAAGGAGACCGCTTCATGTGAACAATCTTTCCGACTCTGCCGCCCCTCGGGTTTTTCCGTCTTTCCGCTCCATGTGAATCCAGCTTTAGGGTACTCTGAGCCATCCTGTCCTCATAAGCTACCCCAGCAGTGTTGTTCGCCCAACAGAGTGCTCTCGTGTGTGTCCTGTGCACATGGGTAGTTGCGCCACCGTTGCATCCATAATGGTGGGATGGATCCTGACTCGACTCAACTCATGCAAGGCAAATTACCATTCCTTCACTGAATATTTACTAATAGATCATGAGTAACAACTGAAAACACTACTTATGACGGTATTTTCTGGACAATAGACAACAAAACTAAGTACTGGAAGTTGAATAAGAAGTTCAGAAGGTTCATGTGTTTATTTACAAGTTATAAGTAGGTGTAAGTACCTACAACCAGAAGTCGTGGGTTTTACGTCAATATTAAAAGTATTCAAGTAGTATTTTATTTTAGATTTTCTTAGAAATGATTAAATTAGATTTGATTGTATATAAATTATGCAAAACCACTCAACCGTTTCTATCAATTTCACCAAAGGAGAACACCTTAAAATGCTCAGCATATAATATTGTGTGGTTTCTTAGAAGTAGATGTGATGTAGAAGTAGGATGTGCAACATTTATGCACTTATTCCTCAAAGTTTATCAATTCATGAATATATTCCACTTCAAAAGTACCTGCGAACCTGGGAATAGCAGATCATGCAAACATGTACCTACCTAGTGGCAGTCTGGGTTTTCTGGTAGGTACCCTATCTATTCTTATTAAAATTATATTATAAAAGTGCAGTGTATAGAAATGTTAGGAATGTACTACATTTACAAATGAAGAGTTTTGGTTTGGCAGAATCCCAATGTTCCAGGTAGTTTTGTAACGTCTGTTTGGGAAACAAACTAGGGGCTCTTGTGTTCTGGTTGAGTTTTTAAATCCAAATTTGTTCGATTTCATATTGCTTGTCATATTTCTTAACCATTCTATCAATCCTGATTCATAGTAAGGCAGGTAAACTTTAAACTTTTGCGTGTAATGTTTTTAGTTACATGGTAACTCAATCTAATTAGGGGAAGGGAGGCACCATTCCCCCATCTCGCCAAATATGATTTCTAATTAGGGCATATATCACTGTATTTTCAAAATCTCAAATGCTTCAAGCACCTAGACTCTTTCCCCATCACAGAAAAAACGAATGAATATAAAACGAGAAAAGACGAAGTCTCAAAGAATGTTAGGTACAGATACGATTTTCAATGACGCGAGAGTCGGAGTCAGGATCTACTTAGTTCATTTCGCTGCCGCGAAGCTTCCTTATTTGGAATTGCGAATATTGATTAAAGAATAAAAGTTTTTGAACGAAGTATGAGGAATTTGAACAGAATAGGAGGTAACCTTTCTGTGAGTACGCCATGACATCACTACATCAAGCATCTCTGCTCTGCCAGTGACACCTACCATTCTCTCCTAGTATCCACGGTACCTATCTATCCTACCTCATGGCTTCGAGTTCGACTGTTCTATTAATACTGACGCCATTGTCAGTTTTCCCTGTCTCAGTGGTACGAGCAAATTATTGTATTTTTCAAGATTTGTAATGTACCTATGTCTTTCTTAATCAAGTGTGAGGACTTGAAGTTAACACTTTGATGCACAATTTTCACTTTCAAGTTTATAAGAAACCAACTTTTTCTAAATACTATTCTATTATAAAAAATTATTAAAAATCTTAAATTAAAAAAAAATCAAAATTATTAAAAATATTAGGTTTTTTACTTGCGTACCTTATGTGGAAATTGTAATGAGATATCCCAAATTTATGCGCACCAATATTTTTAACGTCTAATGTATGCTACTCAAGCATTTGAAAATATTGATTACCTTCTGATTTTTAGCAATTTAAGCAGTCAAGCAATTTTAAAGCCAACGCGAGCTGAAATGTTGAATATGCGCTCGCAAAATCACTAAATCAGCGTCAAATCGTTCACAGTCGTATTGATTAATTTTTAAAGTTTTAGAAGAGTTAGTTTGAGGACCACAAAATGTGGTCGAATTTCAAGGAAATGTCCTTTAAAACGGTGAAATGTACGTTTTGCTAAAAATTTCTCAAACTTGCATTATTTACAGAATATTATTTAAAATAAGTTTGGTTCAATTCAATTTGAACATTATCAGTTTTTATGCTAAGAACTATTCTCAAAAAGTTACCAAATTTAGAAAGAAATTCGACAAATCTTGATGGATACGCTAATTTGCTCTTGTTATCTTGATTATTTTTCCATTTTTTTCCTCATATATTCCGATTTTTCTCTTGGGACCTTTTCCGTTAATTCACTACCACCCGTTTTATTCGTTTCCGTTAATTCACTACCGCTAGATATATATTCTATTGTTCTAAGAACTGTTCCCCAATCATTAAGTCCACGTCCACTGTGGTAAAATAGATCAGAATGCTGTGTATAGTTTAGTGGTCTGGATGCTCGCAAGCTCGCATCTGAAAAATGCATAACATCAAGTAGTCAATCCCTTAGTAAAAATTCAGATTAGTTGGACATGTAGATCAGAATGATGTGTATAGTTTGGTGGTATGGATGCTTGCAAGCTCACATCTCATAATTAAATAACATCAAGTAGTCAATCCCTTAGTAAAAATACAGATTAGTTGGACATACAGGTCAGAATGAATTAATGGTAGTGAATTAACGGAAAAGGTCCTTCTCTTGGTTTTTTAGAGGCATTTTGGAGAAGGTTGATGTGGTGATAGACTATTGAGATGAGTAGTTGATATTACTAGAGCTCAGTGCAACCACAATCCTATATCCTTGTGGCTAAGCTTTAGCTGCTCACTAAAGTTGGAGTTTGAAACCATCGGTTACTGTAGAAATCATCTATCCTTGCGATGTGTTTCAATTTCATGTATCAGTTGGAGTTGAGTATGATCGGGAAGTGAAAAATGTATTTGTTTGAAAGTTTTTATTCTAGTCTTTTCTTTTTAGTCTTTCACGAAAGATTGAGCAATCTCTTGAATTAGGTAAAATTTGGAAAGTTAAGCGTCTTCAAAAGTAGCAGTCGTTGTTAACCATTTTCGTTGCTGTGAAATCACAGAGAAATTAGACTGATCTTGCCAACTGTTTACTTCAATACGTAGTACCTACGATTTTGTAATGATTTTTTTTCTTTTTTTCGTGTACCTACTTTTCATTCTGGTATTCACCTTCAAAATGTATTTTTCTCAATAAGTTGCATTATTCCACTGGCATTGAATCGAAAAACCAATTACTCTACATAGACCAAATTACCTTCATTGATATTCATGATACATTCCATAACAATAGGTAACTCTAGGTTATGATGGGTTTTCTTCTTTTTGTTTCCAAAACCTGATACATTTACAATCGGTTTGAATGATATGAGAACAGCAGAACATGTTCTCTAAATTGTACTGATACCGTGTAAAAAATTTCTTGGATAAGATGATACAATCTTTAGGATAAGAGAACGATCTCATCTGTGTCCAGAGTCATGGTTTTTTCCCTTATGTCAAAGTAGTTACGTGTATTCTACGTCATTTATGAATTATTATAAATAAAGGTTTATTTTTAGCTGGTACATATGTACAGTCTTATTCAATATTAGCTATGTACTTTTATTTGAGTTCAGCAGTTTTCTATTTAGTAGCATACTTTTCCCTCACCCTGTGTCTTGCAGGACTCCCATTGTACAATTAATAATTACATGTCATGGTTTTATGTTGGGAACGGTGTGTGTTACCTGATTCAAATATCTGATCTATTTTTCTGCATGTCTCATAATCATTGTTCTATTTACTATTACAGATGTATTCTTGAAAGTGTTGGGAGTTTTCGTATTCCCCCCCCTTCAGTTTCCATTTATTGTGATGGTGTACAGAACCGTAGATACCTTTGCATTTTTTTTAGTATAGCCAGGCTAGTTTGGATGGTAAGGTTACAATGCTCTACAAACATGAAAAATATTTTTTATACAGGTAAAACAATAAAACTTCTTACTTTTCGCTGGTCTTTTAAAAATAAATTGATAACACTTTTTATATTTTCATACCTCTTATATCTAAAATATCTCAAAATAAAATGAACCCCTTATAAATTTCAATGGAATTTTTCGAATAAGTATTACTAATTATCCATAGATCATTTATGGATGTCCATTAAACGATTTGAGTTGTAATGGGTGTTGTGACCATACTTTCTAAATCTTTTTGGCCTATAAAGCCGACATATCCAAGTTTATTTATAATTTAAATTTTTGTTTTCGTGTTAATTTTATCACTAATTCAAGTTTTTCTTTTGATTTAGGTGGAACGGCGGTTGAAATGCCTTTAGAATACCCCGAGAATCCAACCGATTCCAAATTAGTTCCTGAATGCATGGAAGGTTTAGAGCCTTCGTTCGTAAAAACGGAGTTGCAGTTTGTGCCACCACTTGGAAGGAAGTTCGTGCAAGTGCCGCTTCAGGAAGACCCGACTAAGTTTAAAATAGTTCCTATATGCACACCAGAGGAGTTGGATTCGATGCAAGGGACTGAAGCTAACACTGATTTGCCCCATGAGCGACACGAATGCTCAAACTGTGGCAGAAGCTATAAACACCACTACCATCTGAAAGCTCATCTACGCGAATGCAGTTTGGAACCCCTTTTTTCTTGCGATATCTGCCATAAAAGGTTTTACCATTCCAGGAACCTGAGCCGACATCTTCAAAAAGTGCACAAAGAAAAGAAAAAAGAATCAGAAATCCTTACGGAAAGCTCATATTTTGTTTCTGGAAACCCCCTCAGCCAGACCAGTTCTAGTTTGCTTACTTCTGATGATGTTACTAATGTTGAAGTGACTCCAGACATTGAGTAAACCTCATATAGGATCGAAGGAATGTTAGTTCTTACTAGAAGTCGAGCTAAGATTGAATGAGGTTTCATTACGCCTTTCACATGCCAATGCCTGAACGTTTGTGATAAATTATATTGTTTTCTCCTCGTATTTTTGATGTCCGAACTTGAAACAATAGTACTTGAATCATGATTACGTCTTTATATATGTTCAATTTTGTCACTTAATGACTATAAAACAGCTTACAAGAAGTAAAAAAAGTACCTACTACTTCAAAATGTTCTTTGTCAAATACGTTAACCATACTGTACATTATTCTTGGTAATAAATATTCAGTCTTGTTAGAAGATAATGTTTGTTGTTAGGTACGTAGAGAATCTATATTTGAAAATTTGTAAATAGGAATGTGCATGTACTATATATATATATATTATTTATTTCATTCGAGTTGGTTATGATTTATAAATGGGGTGAGGTCGTACTAGCAACAAGGTGGGGCGTTGTTTTAACATAATGTAGTTTTTGAGGTTACTACAGATACAATGAAAAATCGTGTTTCCGAAATGATACCGAATTTGTTCAAATAATAAATTGTAAGCATCGTACATTGATGATTCACTATAAATCTTCCTGAAACTTTTAAAATGTTTAGCTAATAGGAAGGTATTCATAATAAATTATGTGCTAATCATGTATAATGACAACGACACACAGTAGACTCTCCTTTTACCAGCAATCGGATTAACTGGTTACCCATTTTCTTTCATTTTGCTTTATTTTCCCCCTGATAGCAGTCTTCACTCTCCACAGCCTTCCCTAAAGGTAAAGTCAAAGAAAATAGCAGCTCTCGCTCGGCTTTTCCCTTGAAACACTTATCGGTGAATAAAAAATAATAGAACTATAATCATTCCCTTTCGTTCACTTTCTACAAATGTCTTTTTCCCCACATTATGCAGTGTACATACTCAGGCGAACATTCATGGTACATACTGCGAAGAAAAAAATTAGAAAAAAATCCCTATTGTAGTCATATCTGTTTTTGCCATACCGTTGTATCTCGGAACATAGATATGGTCTTCCTGGAAGGTAATGAATAGGAAAGAAACATTTCTCGCTCCTATTTTCTACAAATCAGGAAGGTGGACCAAAAATAAAAGAACTTCCATCAAACACTTTTGCTCTACACTATGTGGTGCAAACATTCTCAGAACGCAAATTTAAGAAAAAAGATATTTCATGATTCTAGTCAACTAATAAATACATGTTTACGAACCGTTACTGGTTAGTAGGTATGCTCGTGCCGTTTAGGTAACTTAAATACACTTTTTTTTTTTACTTTACAAAAACTTCCTGCACTTTAGATCAACTGGCTAAAACGCCAACCATCGGCCAGCTGTGGTTCTGAGGTGGCTAATTGGGAGAGAGAGAGTCTACTGTAATCCAACATTAGGTTTGTGGCACTCACTTGTACCTATTAATGATATCGTAAGTACCTCTGCCTGTATTCTAATGAGTGTAATGAAATGTCGCGTTTCCTTTCCATTTCATATAAATAGAAGACTGTCTTTGTCTGTCCGCTCTTCAAGGCCACAGAAGGCTCCAATAATTGATTGTCGTATTATTACCTATATTTATATTAATAAAACTGGAGCTATAGTATATGTAAATCATTTACATTTTTAGGTACAGTAGTGTTTAGCAGAGAGGGTTGAGGTTAATCTTTGTATCTAATCTGACTTGAGGCAAATCTCGTATCTCGATTTGGGGAAACCTCAGGATTCGTCTATTTTGAATTTCCTTGCCATCAGGAATTTTCCAAATCAAGCTTGGGAGAAAAAGTCGAGAAAATCGTGTATTGGCTAGCTGTCACCTCAGATATGCCTATTCCTATGTTGCTGATATCATTGATACCATGAATGTATGAGTAGGTGATCATCCTGAAATATACTATTGCATGTTTAGGAATCAGTCAGTCTTCATGAAAAATTTAGTACACAATCATCCTAGGTTGTAAGAGATAACTGTGGCAAATCAAATCGTTTATTCCTGATGAATGTAATTGTTTATCATCAGCGCTATGTATTTATGCACTGTAGCAAAACTGTAAAACGTTAACAGTTTCAATATTATTTTGCTGTCGAATATACAACATTTAGGGTAGATTGTTAAAATACCTTATTGTTTCTTTCAATGTATAGGCGTTCACATATAGTCTGCGATCATCTAAAACTGTTCGGGATATTGTTTCTGAGTGTGTGAGCTATTCCAATCATCCTTTGCAACAGGTTAACCTATGTGTAAACGATACAGATGTAGGTACATTTCATAGAACCTCAACTGCTCATTTTGTTGTAATTGCAAAACCTTTGTATTAGTTACTATTCTTTCGGTTCTTTAGTTATATCGAAATTGACGAAGTAGGTACCACTTCTGTTCAAATAAGTTGTCACTCTCTGATGAATGATTTCAATCTTGTTAATTTATTGAAGGCAATCGTTTTCACAATATTTTTCCCTGAATATATATTTTTTATTAGATGTCCAAACACTGTAGGGAGCAAAGGGTTGTTAATATCCTCGACATTAATTTTTGTTTAGTTGAACGTACAGAATTTTGAAATGTCGAACCATGATTTTTAATCAGTTAAAATTAATCCCCACCGTTAGTGTTACCAACTTGAATCGATACGTAGAAGGCAATTCATGAACATAATTACCCTGAGGTAGGCACCTCGTCTCACAGAACCTTGGAATAATAAATTATGAATTGTGGTAATGGAATGTGATGAGGTTTGATTGAATCGGCCTCATAGCTCAACCCGTTTGAGTGTCGTAACTAAAAAGGAATTCTCTCAGGTTTCAGAATTGCACAAAGAGCGGGTGAAGCAGTTGTGGACTGATGCCAGACTGGACCGTGTTTGCAGCCCCCTCCCCGCCTACTCATCCCTACCCCATGGCGAATTCGTGGGAGCCCGCGGTAATGGGGGAACATGGAATCACAGTCTGTGATTCGCTAAGGGGAGAGGGCCATGAATTGCCCAGTCTAGCATCAGCCCTCTGGAGCCCCATCCCACTCCTTGTGCACTTCTAAAATCTGTCAATTTTTTCTGGGCCTTAAGGACATGTTTCAGCAAAAACCGGAAATAAAACGAAACAATAATTATTGAAATCCCTCTTGAGCCAAAAGGCTGTAAACATCATATTCCCTGATGTAGCATCTTTCACTTTTTTACTTACTTGAGTCAAAATACACACTGTGACATTGACATCGCTCGGCTGCTGGACTCCTTCCAGCGGGCATCTACTGAGCCAGTGGCCTGAGGTTTTACTTTGTCATTTGTCTGACCCCGAAACCAGCCTTGACAGCAGGTTTTTGACTCGGAGGGAAATGTTACATGCAACGAAAACTCCCACAGTCGAAGAGGTTTGATTAAATCAGCCTTATAGCTGGAATCGGACCCAAGTTCGAATTCTGTCATGGTATCAATTATTTTTGAGCTGTAACTATCATATGAACACAGAATGGTCACTAGATTTCCCATGTACCACATTTGGTTGCATGTGTTCATAATTAGGGTGTGGCTTTTAATTCCCGGCTCAAGGTTGGTTTTTTTTTTTTTGATCCTAATGTTTTTATTGATATGAAAACATGACTGATTGATTACTCACCTATGAATATTCATCAGATCAATCTTAAGATTTGTCTTTGTGCAGATTTTAAATTTTGAGATGTGGGGGAAGCATACAGATCACTAAACTGTACACATCTAGATAATCTTAATCTTGAATTTAAACATTTCATATAAACGACAATCTAATCTATATCTTATTAGCATACTGAAAAGATTGATTGCAATTTTTAAAATTTTTCTTTGATGTAAAACTTGATGTTCGAATGGTGCTGACACAACATGTTTTTATGCTTAAATTTTCTTAAAGTAAGGAAAGTGCGATTTTAAATTTGCTAGTGCTATGAAGAAAAGAATTGATGATGTATAAGGGAGATGAGATGGCTTCTGAGACAGTCATTATATCCTGGAGCCAAGTTATTGTGGGAGCAAGTTACTCTCAGACATGCTGATAGCCGATTTGAATGGTATCTACTGATCCCCCGACCGAATCTATGTGACATTTTCATCAAAAATCACCATTGGACTCTTAGTAACCCTTTGGCTCCCTTAATTTTACTTTTGTCAATGTTGCAGCCTTATATTTGTGTTCTTGTTGTTCCCTTTCTCTATTGCTTGTATCTCACGCACGCCATTGATTGCCTCACACTTCCTCTGATAGAACAGAGTGTGAAGGTATGGGATGAAAGCAAATGGGAGACTATGAATTAGTAGTGCTGTAATAAAGCCGCTTTTGCATTTGCAACGAATGCCCGCACTGTTCCTCCAAACAGATCAGATATGGGGTTTGGGGCGGCTTAACTTTGAAGAAATTAGGTTCGGAAAAATGGAATGGTGTCGATCACTCTGCTAGTGGGTTTTTAACCATTGCATCGAAGATATGTTTGGGATGGGATGGCTCTAGTGCAGATGGGATCCAAGGTGCACTGATCCAAATCTCTGATCTTCCACTAGTTGCTGTATGACTGAACACCTGAAGATTGGAGCAATTCTGTTGGATGTTTGGAACACTGTGATGTTTAAATTGGAGGAACAGAAGGGCCGTTTGTTATAGGTGTGTACTCGGCTTGAGACTTGGTATGTGCAGATGTTTATTCCTAACGCTAATAAAATGCTGAGTGCCTGAACATCATGCTGAGTGCCCTCTTTATCATGTACCATTGATATTTTTTAACTATATACAGTGTATTTATTACTATCCAAAATTTGCATCTGACGTTGTATAGCACCGATGTATTATAACTTTCTTCTTAACAAACCGGTTATTTAAACTTTTTTTATGCATTAAATTATTTATATTTGAAACGACTGTAATAAATGTATAGTACCTACAGTATTTATTCATTGATATAAATTCTTTTTCTTTATACATTAAAAAAATAAATAATTTGTATAGTCAATCAAGCAATTGAATTTGAAATCCTCTCCTCTTGAATGTGTTTGTAAGAGACTCAAGACAACGTATCTAAACAAGGGGTATTTAATTTTTTTTACTCAAGTTCCTTTAGTTTTCAAGTTTTTCCACCTCATCTTATCTTCAGTCCAAAACTTGGTATGAATCGTCTTATGATTTCTCTATTCCTCGTTGCAGCTCCACGTTTCGTCTGTGTCACCTGTGGCCGTTCGTACAAATACAAGCAAAATTTGAATGCTCATCGAAAGTACGAGTGCGGGATGGAGCCCAGATTCGAATGTAAAGTGTGCTTCAAGAAATTCAAAGTCAAAAGCAACTTCAAAGCTCATCTTGCGATACATAGAGAAATCCCAGTCAGCGTCGTCTACAAGTAAGTGGCACTGACTTATTCATGTGAGTGAGAAAGCTGCTTACCAAAATCTTCCAGTTCAAATTCTCCAGTCAAACATATGGGAGATATACCTAGAGTCAGGCAACAGCTTGTAGCAGTAGCTTTTGTAGCAGGCAGTAGCTTTGAATTACCTTCAAACTTACCTTCAAACTCTTAGCGCCGGTTTATCAGTACTCAATCAAAACTCTGACTAACTAAACACTGGTTGCAATTAGTCAGAGGTTAAAATATGTTAGACTTTCAGACACCGTTTATCAATCTTGAATGCTGACTATATAATCAGAATCAGCCATGGGGAAAACAGGGGTGCTGAACCAACAGCAAAATATTCCCACAAAATTAGGTTGGAACACTGCGCAGTATTCAGTGGTTTCCATAGCAACTGCCAAGCCTCAGCTTTCAGGCGCATTTTTCTTTCATAACCTCTTTCTTTTGCATCTTTGTATCTATGGTGAATCCTTTCTTTCATGAATCGCTGGTTATAAAAAAAAAAAAAAAAAAAAAAAAAAATTTCCCTACAAATGATGAAAGGTTTTGACTTCCCCAACATTTGTATTAAATTTGTATTGAAACTGAATTGATAAGCAGATATGTCGAAGATAGTAAGAGATTTGACTTAGTAAGACTCCAGTCAGGCTAGCACATGAGATTGATAAACCAGCCCTTAGAGTTCTGGAATAACATTCAGTAATCCTCTTACATTCAAAGTAGCTTAATTTAGCCCTTGGATAAATTTCCTGTTGTGACAGTTCCCGTCAATTCCAAGAGAATGCCCTTCTATCCGTCGCTCTCGTGTTGGGTTGAACGTGTCATCCTCGAGTTCTTGAAATGCTGTGGTTGGGGATAGATGAGGATCTGAGAACCGGAAAACCAATGTTCTCCGAACATAGCACATTACAATATTAGTACGATTTGTATCTTCAGTGTACTGTCACACTCCCCTCTCTCTCTATATTGCGCGGATTTAGGCCCATAGAGGGTACCTAAGTCCGTGACATGGTGGTGAGAGAACGTGGATTCCTGGATTACGCATGGTTATACCTAGTACATCCAGGTCCACTATTTTTGTGGGCGTTAATGTTTCAGAAGAAACATGGCCCGGGTTTCCAGAAGGAATATCCATTATAATCCCTTGGATACATAAATTATTTCATTGGTTCTTGACTTATAATTTCTCAAATTTTCCCCTCATATAATTTCTATTTTCATACCTATGGTATCAGGCCTTTGCCTTTTTTATTATTATACATATATTCTTTATTCAAGGGCATAGTTCCCAATTCTAATTTAAGGGCATAGTTCCCAATTATCATTTCCAGGGCTTAGTTCCCAATTTAAGTCCCCAACGTGGGTACATATTTTTATATCTATTTTATTTTCCTCTAGGTATAAGTCTCCATAGTTGAGCAACCGTTTATTCTCGATTGTTCCAATCTTTGATTGTGGGTTAATTACCTAATGGATACTTCATATGAAGATTCATTGACAATCCATCCTGTTTTAATTTCTCTTCTTTTATCCCCAATCACCAATGCAGCTATTTATTATTGAGCATTAGTTCTCCACCAGTAAACTATCCCACCTGGTTTACATACTTGTTCCTCAATCAAGTGTGTTTTTAAGGGGAGGAGTGTGACAGTTCCCGTCAATGAGAGAATGTGCGTCTATCCGTCGCTCTCGCGTTGGGTTGAACGTGTCATTCTTGAGTTCTTGAAATGCTGTGGTTGGCGATAGATGAGGATCCGAGAACCGGAAAACCAATCTTCTCCGAACATAGCACATTACGCTATTAGTACGAGTTGTATCTCTTATGGTTCTGTCACACTCCCCTCTCTCTATTTATTGCGCGGATTTAGCCCCCTAGAGGGTACCTAAGTCCGTGATAATGTATATCATTGAGTGTTATTTTACACCCTCAAACGCAAAACAAGAAAATGAACTAACGATATGAGATATAGGTAAGTTTATTAAAATAAACTGTCACGAATGATTCAATTACTCATTTAGCTGAGTAGCTAAAACGTTAACCAAACCCCAGGTGTTCGGTTAAAATAATCAGTGATTATTGGATAACTGAGGAGTGAAACTGAATCGATAAACAGGTATGTCGAAGATAGAGATTTGACATAGACTTTAATAAGGCTAGCAAATTTGATTGATAAACTGGCCCTTAGAGTTCTGGAATACGTTCAGCAATCCTCGTAATATAACTTTCATTTATATCATTGAGTGTTATTTTACACCCTCAACGCAATTTTGTCCAAGCTATTTATTGAACCAAATGCAGTTCCATTGCCAAAATCAAAAAGTAAATATGTGGTATATATTCATAGAGTTATATTAAAAAAATAAATCATTAAACTAATGAATGGGGCCACAAGATCCATTTAGGCCTCAAGGTCTTGCAAAGGTGCATAGTTTGGTAAAATTCTTTGTAGCTAAATTGATAATTTACTAAATAAAACGTCGAGAAATCTAAAAATCTATAACCTGGTCTTCTTGCGCGATTGCGATATTTTCTTCTTCTAAAAGGTTGAACGATTTGCTTGTTAGATACCTGTGTTATTATCAACCCATTGGAGTGTTGCAACTAAAGAGAAATTTCTTCTTAGAATAAAGGACATGAGTTCAATCAAATATTTTTAGGCCGTAACAGTTGGCGCAATCTGTAGGACCCAAAATAATACGAAACAATAATAAATTAAGTAAATCTCTCTCAAGCCAAAAGACCGAAAAAAAAAAAAAAGAGTTTGAACCCTGTCTGGGGTATCAAATATTTTTGGCCGTAACACCTGGTAGTCGTCGATTGGATCTGCCCCTTAACATTCATAAAAATTATAGCAAAGCATACTTTTTGGTAGTTAACTGCCAACGATGTGTGATCAATCATAGACCATTCATTTATGACTAATGAACATCCTTTTTATTCTTTTGGTTCGCATTGTGAAAGATATGAAAATGTCTGAAAGGTCAGATCAAAAGGTTTATGACTGTCCTGCATTTTACAGTTACCTACTCCTATTTAGTTTTCATTTCAAGCCTCACAAAGTTTGAGGTAATGTGCAAATTGTGGCTACAAAACTCGAATTTGGATGATTTGACATTGATTGACATCAGTGTCAATGGCGAAGGCATCGTATTGTCGTCAAGGACAACTTTTAAAAGTTTTTAGTGGTTTCAGTCGATTCTGTGTGGCGAAAACTATTGAATACTATACCAAACTAGATTTTTGGTTGATTGACGACGATCCTGTTGTCCGATCGCCACCAAAAACTATACAGCTAATTCCGGATGTCTAAAGAATCGACCTACCAAATTTCAAGTTGATTGTACCATAATGTAGCCTGTAGCACGGAACAAACACACGCACGCATGCTGGCAAATGCTGGCCAACCCAAAGTGGAGACGCGTTGTTCGTTAATATTGTTCATAGGTACATCTTTACTTGTATTATTGTAAACAGATGATTTCACATTTGTTGAGCCACCTACTTATGGGCTTATGTTTCATAATGTAAAGTAGGTGTGTTCTTAATGTCTAGTGGTATGGATCTAATTTCAAAGAAACCAACTATTTGTAAGATTCAGATGGTGGCGTTGCAGTCTTGTTAGGCTTTGGGGGAAAAGATTTCCAAACAAATATGTATTAAGACATACCTGTACTTAATGGGTTTGAGGGCACTGGGTGAGAGAGAAGTCATACAAAAGGAAAATATACTTGTAGCTGTTTGATATTTGGTTGTGTGAGAGTGGGCTTACTCGTTCTTGGCTACATGGAAACTGTCTGAGGACTGCCGACTGACGGCGGGTGGAAGAGTGGAGTGGAGTGACTTGGGTAAGATGGTCGCCTACAGTTTCATCTGAACTGACAATTCTACAAATAGCATGAAACGGAAAAGAATCGCAAAATTTCACGATTCTAATCAATGTGCAGACTGACATACTTACGATTTTATTAATATAGATTGTTACATTCAGCTGTAATAATATGTGGTCTTTCCATGTTTAGGTATGAACCAAACTGAAAGTACGAGATGTCAGGAATCAGGTATCTACCTCTACATTTGTAAATACGGATCGTTCAACAATAATTTGTATAGTACCTTCAATTAGTCCTTTCCTCTGAACCTCCTTAGAGATTTGGTTCAACGTGGGCTTCACGCGCCTTTACTCGCCTCGATTTTTGTACACTGCGCTTTTTCCACTAAGACCGAATCATAACCGCTAGTGATTTGACTTGCTCAAATTTTTGTGTACAGCCCGCTTAGAACTTGATAAGTTAAAAATTTATCAACATACTAAAACACCTCGTACTTATATGCCCACTAAGTTTTAATTAAGTATAAATAGATTAAGAATTCGTCGTAATCTTTATCGTATTTATTAGTCTATATTTATGATTTGAATGACTGTAAATCTAATCGGAGATCCTTGTTTTGTATTTTATTTCATTTATTTATGTGAATTAATTTGTAAGTTCATTGTTGCCTAATGAATCCTGTTTTTACGTATTGGACGCTAAAGTGCCAATTCTTGGTATGAACTTTCGTTCTAGAGGAGTTTATTCTGCTACCTATTCTAAAATAAAAACATTAGTTTAGCAACATAGATACCTAGATACTTATTTTTAGAGTGTAAGATGTACATTTTTGTTGGTCATTTCTATGGATTTGGGTTTAGACCTTGTTTTTACTTAGTCAAGTTAGTGGAACTGTTGGAGGTCACTTATAGCTACCACCTTCTCATTGGACCACTCATTCCTCATTCCACGCATGTCTCCATTCCACCTGTATTGATTGTGAAACGTATGCACCTACCCACCTACTTATCTCTAGGTACCTATCTAACGAAGTACAATTTTCCCTTTTCCCTACTCACAGGCCAATCTGCTTCCCCTCTTCGAAAGAGCACAGCTCAGGAGGCTCAACTTCTAAAGGTTTGCTAAAAGAGTCAGTCAGTATTTTAACTTAACTCCTAGGGTAAAATAAAACTTCTCTTCTAATTTGCTCCATAGCTAAAGCTTGTATTGAAACCTTCTTTCCTATTTCAAACATTCTATTAGTTTATTTTTCCTGAATTGGGGAAGTGGGATATAGGGTTTAAAAATAGAGCTTTGGTTTTTGCAAACGAGCAAAGAATTTTTATTGTGCTCTTAGCGACAAGTTAACTGAATGAAACTGAATGACTCATCCTCCTAGCAAATCTCTTGAAGGCCTGAGTGTGGGAAAAAGGGAAAATCCTACTACAGTAGATAGGTACTTAGAGGTAGGATACGATAGGTGCATATGATAGGCATATTTTTGTAGATATTACCATACCAAACTCAACCACACTATCAATCTGTCGTTCTGTAGTAACCATCTTCAAGACTACACCACCGCCTACTATCCCTAATCCATCGCTAGCACACTGATATGCAGCCATAGATAGATAAAATGAGTTACCAGACGTTTAGTGACTTGTGGAGGTTCCTCACAAAATATTTAAGAGCGTAAGGGGTGGGAATATGTAGATAAGTCCTTATAAGATCTCTTTAGAATTCTTTTTAGAGGTAGGGATGGGCGAAACTCATTTTTTCTTAAACCTGTTATCCTGTTAGTGTTATTTTTCAATATCAGGGTTGGATATGTTGTGAAGTGACAAGTCTATCCGGGCACGTTCCTCCATCCCCCCTCCAACCAATTTGAAGATGAAAAAAAAAAAGAAAAGTTCCCAGTGTTGTTGACAGTTTAATAACTATCAGTTAATCTCATCTTATTCTAATTTTTTCGAAATGTCCAAATTTGGATAAGGGCGAAAATTAATTTCTTAAGACTTTTTTTGTAGTCCATTGATTTCGTGCTTGATTCTTAGAAAGGAATACGATTTTTGGTGAACATCACCATTTTTGGTGATCATAGAAATCAATTAATGGATAATTTATCATGTTTTGAATGGTATAAAGACTTTTACTCTCAGTTTAGATCTTTAACTACGATTGATTGGATCATTGAACTTAGCAGAGATTGGTTTCAAACTCGTCATTAGAATGTGTATTTGGAGAAAATCTGTCATTCGTTTGGATGAGATCACATATGGTTATTTCTTGATTTTGTGAAGTAGAGTGAATTCATAAATGAATAATTACGTTTTTCTGACTTTTTTTTGCGTTGAAGTTATGGAAATTCAAATGTCCTTTATAATTTCGAAATGGACTTGTACTTACGTCCAAGAATTTCTAGACAGGGTAGACTAAAAAATACTTTTTGTTCTGTTGAAGTTATTCAAAATGCGTTATTTTTTCTTTTATTTGGTTCACTCCTGATTTGGTCAGTTTTAGTTAGGTAGGTACCAGAATATCCCAATTCCTTGGTGGTTATCTCGGATTTTTTTGGTAGTGACTAGCTCCCAACGACTTTTAGTTTTCAAAACTTCCGCTATTGTGCCGCTTCAGTCGGTGTATTTCCTACTGAGTAGTGAAGTACTGTGATTGTTTCTTGAAACGATAGTTGTGGTGTAGCTCATGGGTTATGATACCGGTCTCATGAGATGAAGGTCGTGTGTTCGAGTCCTGATGCATGGTATTTATTTTAGCTCGTACAACTCCCGAAATATAGTACTTCTAAAACGTCATTCTGACCTACATGTCCAACTAATCTGAATTTTCACTAAGGGATTGACTACTTGATGCAATGTATTTTTGAGATGCGAGCATCCAGCTCACGAAACTTTACACTTCATTCTGACCTACATGTCCACTAATCTGCATTTTTAGTAAGGGATTGACTACTTGATGTTATGTATTTTTGAGATGCGAGCTTGCGAGCATCCGGACCACTAAACTACACAAATCATTCTGATCTATTTGTCCCACTAATCATATTTTAGCAGCGAACATAGATTAATAAAAATTGAGGCGCCGCTGTAGCGGAAGTTTCCAAAACTAAAAATCGTTGGGGAGCCAGTCACTGCCGATTTTTTTTCTTGAACATCGTACTCCCCAATTATTTACGAGTACTTGATTTACGCTATAATTTTGTTGGTTTGACCGGTTCTCCTTTCTCCAGGAAATGACCACAATCCCTTTTTTTATTCACGCGTAGTGTAGCAATTAAAATTGTAATCGACTTGGCTTGATACATTCCAAGTGATATTTCGCTGTGATATTCATTTTAAGGTTTTTTTCCTGTTGTATAGAGAGACTTTTGTTGAATCAGTGAGCCGAGGGTAGGTTTCAGTGTTTAGTCCATGATGAAAATGCCCACGAAGCTGTGTTATAATTTTCATTAGGGAATTGCGTCGTTAAAATTCTTTTATATACAGAATTGATCCACTTTAGATATATAGGACGCATTTTTGTTCCCATCGTTGAAAAGTTATTATATAAATTCAACTTTTACTATGGCATTTGCTTAAAATTAGATATTTAAAAAAATTGAAATTTAACAGTAAATATCTGCATCTGCCACCAACTATATTGATAATAGTTGTTGACATTGAATTGCGTCGTTACCTAGTTTCATCACTCTCTAGGTCAAGTCTGTTAACTAATTGCAGTTATCCAAGTTTCAAATCTAGAAATATAAAAAAGTTGGATGTTGAGGGTTGTTGCGTTAAAAAGCTTTCAAACCGCACCATAATCCACTTGGGCTAGTTCATAAATGTTTTCATCAACATAAATTTCTCATTGAATATTGCGAATAAAACTGGCCGGATTTTCCATCTCTGGATTCTCAAAGTTAGTCATTCTACCCAGAACATCTGATTGTTATTTTTTCACTAAGACTAACATTTAGACCTGCGCCTTTCTGCTTGGCCAGATTAGATGGGGCCAAATATTACTCATTACAGCTTCTTTCCTATTGAATCGTTTAAACATTATTGAAATATCGAAATAAATAAATGCATTTCTCATCTTTGGACTGTGCACACCAAAAACCGACCCACAAGCTCTGCATATGGCCTTTAGAAAATAGAAATGACTACCTAGTGTCTTATAAGAAAATGCACTTGTAACAAACTGAAGAAGCTTTCTTATGATAATACTAACCTAATATTGTTAATACCTGTAATTTAATCAAAAATGAATCCTAATGATAAGTTTTTGAGTTCTGTTCTTGTATAGTTCCTGTTGCGTTCCAGTCACTTTTTGTCTGCTTTTAATGTCATTTTTTTGTACAATTAAGATTAGGTAATTTTCTGATTTTGTTTCCTAAAAATGTACATTTCTTTGTGTAGGCAGGTAGGTACCTACCTTAAAGTTAGGAGTGGAATATCCAAACTCAATTAGCATTTTATTTGGTGGGTACCTCCATAAATTTTTACTTAATTATGCCTAGTTTTACTGTCCTGGCAATTATAAGTTCCCTTGTATAAAACAACTAATACGCATAAATAAATTTTTTTAAATGATTGTTCGTTGAATTTGGAAGTTTTGAGAATCTCTAACCCATACACATTTTGTAATCTTCACTCAGGATGACATTTTATTTTATTTTCTTCTCTGTGAAGTGTGCTTATGTAACTATGTGTTTTTAGGACGTCCCTCTGAAGCTATGTCTTATAGGCAAGGCTTTGTTAACAAGATAGACGCCTATTGGAATTAATTCAGGCGGTGGGGGACAACCCAAACACGAGAAAAAAAATTATAGCCTTTATGGTCTTGAATACTATTGCGGTTTATAAACACACAGGAACGAAATTGAACAAAATACACATCAAAATAGCGATGACGACTTGACTAAATTTAATATAAAAAAATTGAAATATTATTTATTACAAAATTAATATAGTTTATAATATTACAGAATTAATATAGTTCAGGATTAATAGAACAAAGAAAGAATAACATGAACGAGTTAAAATGGATGACCAAATATTATATTATATGGGGAGGGGGGGGGGGGGGTATGTGCAATTATCATGAAAAACACTCATTGCTGGCAAAGTGTTTTGTTACAGCTGTCTGAAAACGCCCTAGAGTAGGTAGCATTCGAATATGTGTAGGAAGTGGGTTCCAGAGTCTTGCCCCATATATACTTCTAGAGATTTATCATTGTAGGAACCTTTGTGAACAAGAATACGAAGGGCCCCCGATCTATCCAATGAAGGTCTGAGAAATAAAAACCTTGGTTAAGGTTCAATGAACTGAATATAAATTAAGATTCACATAAGGTGGTGTTTTAAGATTCTCATGTCGAGGTAGTCATCAAGAGGTGAGCACAAGATAATACCTAGGTATTGTGGCCCGGGGAAGAATTTCTGGGTTTTATAATATTAAAATATAACGTATACAAGCGTTGTGAACTACCTGGATTTTTTTAAAAGTAAAGCTACTGAAATAGAGCATGATATGAAGTTAGAACAGTATTTTAGGTGAGGAATCAGGAGAGAAGTGGCAAGTCTCTTTTTGAGCGATTGAGTAGTAAAGCGAGATAGACGTTTGAGGCTGTGTAGTGCCCCATAAATACGACCACACATGTGAGATATGTGGTGTCACCATGATAGGGTTTTGTCTACATAGATCCCAAGATTTTTGACATACTACATGTAAGGTACAACAATGCCTTCAACAAGAAGTAGAGGAATGGGATCGATGGGGAGCACAATTGCTGGGGCCTTCTTTGGTTTAATCGAAATGCCATTCCTAAGGGTCCATTTAGTTACAGACATTAAATCGCTATTGAGTTTCCTAACTGAATCAACCAAGTCCTCGCCAAGCTTAGTGGGCATGTGAACCTGAAAATCATCAGCAAACATATGATGCGTACAGTAGATGAAGACTTTTGGTAGATAGTTTACAAAAAGTGAAAACAGCAATGGTCCTAGGACCATGCCCTTGGGAATCCCAGCCAAGGCATGTAGTGAGGAGGAAGATACTCCATTATGGAAAACGTGTTGTCCTACCATTGAGACAGGATGATAAAAGAGAACAGGCCGAAATTGAAAAGCCAAAAAGTGTGTTCAATTTATGGACGAGACGCGGATGGGATCCAAATGCATTCTTGAAATCCAACAAAACCATGAAAGTGCACATTCCCTGCTCAAAACTGCATATAACATCCTTCGACACTTTCATTAGGGCAGATTCACAGCTGAATCCTTTACGGAACCCTGGTTGGAAGGGAGATAACAAGTTGTTTATAGAGAAGTGTTCATTTATCTGGTTATGAAGAATTATCTCAAAGGCCTTACTGAGAACAGGTAGGATTAATATTGTCCGTTGCCGACCATTTGAAGACCGAATCCGTGAAAAAAAAGTGTGTGCGTGACATCTATTTCGTCGACGCTTCCCAGGCCACATTTCTCAACCGATTTTCCAGATTCTTTCTTTGTTCGATCCCAATTACAGTCTAGTTGCGCAACAATTCCCGGAAATTTGGAATTCCATTATGGAAGGGAGAGTGGGGGGGGGGGGGGGGTAAAGCCGAAAAAATTGGGTTTTTTTGACAAATTTTGTCGACACCGCACAGGCTACAGTTTTCAACCCATTTTCGTGATTATTATTTGGTTCGATTCCAATTTCAGTCTATTAGTCCAGCAAATCTTGCGAATTTAGGATTTGCTGTTGTGGTGCGGATTGGAGGGGACCGATTCTTTCAAGCGCTGCCGAAGCTACAAATCTCAACCGATTTTCGTGATTTTTATTTCGTTCATTACGTATTCTATATAGTTTTGGAACATATGTCAAGAGTTTCACATTTCATCATAGAAGGGGGTGAATGGAGGGGGTAATACTGATAAATCATTGGTAAATCAATTCTCGTCCGATTTTCGTGATTATTTTTTTTTCTTCAACTATGAATTCGGTCTAGTTTCATAGCTCGGGGTGAATAGAGGGGGTAATAGTAATATATCATGTTTTAACTAATCGTGATGTTTTTTTTTTTTTTTTTAAGCTTTGAATTTGGTCTAGTTTCGGAAGGTATATCAGGAGTTTCAAATCAAATTTTATTATGGAAGGGGGTGAATGGAAAGAGTAATAGCAATAAATCATGTGTTTTAACTAATCTCGTCAGATTTTCGCAATAATGTTTTGTTCAATTATGAACTACTGTCGGTGTCGGGTTAATGGGAGGAAGGGGTAATTCCGAGAAGTCTTGATGTTTTTCATTTTTCCTTTCTTTTAACTCTCACCAAAACTACATACAGTCCAGATGTTTACTTGATTCCTAGCCCCTCTCTCTCTCTCTCTCTCTCTCTCTCACACACACACACAAACACACACTCGCGCGCGCGGTTTCTTTCCATTTTTTTTCTCCACGGAATCGGTATTGGAATGGTCTGAAACGGATTTTTATACAGTTTTTTTTGTCTTATGCTTGGGTTGTCCCAAACCCCCTTGGATCAATTTCAATAGGTCGTCTCGATTGATGATGCTTAGCTTCAGGGGGACGCCCTAAAAAGGGCCGTCCAACTTCACCCCGACCCTCCTCTACCCTCCTATCTCAGAGTCAGTGTTGGAAAGAAGAAGTCGTCAACGTGACTGACAATCGCAAAACGGTAGGGCTTTGACAAGTAGCCTGAGTTTCTGCTAATTAGACTCGGCTTGATTTTATGCGGTTTTATGGTAATACCAATAATAATAATACTTCCAATAATAGTTAATTTTTTCATTATTTAATTAATCTGTTTATTAATGTTATCTTTGCGCTTGTGATGCCTGACTACTATAAATAGATAAGTGATCTGCGTAGAAGGGCTATCTAATACAGAAATAAAAAACCGTTGTGTAATTAGGACCCCAAATTTTACTTATGGGATTTGGGTTTCATGGAATTCTTTTGAAACTATATCACAAGATAGTTTTCGATGCACTAATAAAAAAAATTAAACAACAATTTTGACAGAATTTTGGATTTTACCCGACGGTAATTTTAACACAGAATGTGTTTTAGCCATGGAATAACTAGGCAAAAAAGCTAATGAAATCTGAAACGAAATGTGGGACGAAATCTGTGACGACAACATTCTGATGATTTCCGCTTACAACCGAGTCGTTGCTAGGGAAATGGTACTTCGTCGTTTTTCATCCCCCGAAATTCGTTGACCATTCGTTCGAAAGCTCTCGATTTATCCAACCATATTATGTTAACTACTGCGAAGTGCGTGGCCAACAAGCTGAGTTATGAGCATGGTTATTTGAATAATTGTGTACACTCAGGTGATCATTCTCAATAATTGACATTGTGAACAAGAGTGCAACCGCTTGTTAATTTCTGATGATTTCATTGAGCTGGTGTTTCGATGATTTGATTCATAGCAGGTGATCCGAATACTGCGAGAACTGTTTGATTTGTGAAGCGGTGGTTAAATAAGCTAAGTATCGTGTAACCTATGTAACCGAAGCTGAAATTTGGGAGGGAGGCTCAAGGGAGAATGCTGAAGACGCCAGGGTGATCACTGATCAGCTGAGTGAGCTCCAAAGCCATTTTCTTTCCTATTCAACGCAGGAAGCTGAAATTTGAGGGGGAGGGTCAAGGGAGAATGCTGAAGACGCCTGAGTGATCACTGATCAGCTGAGTGAGCTCCTAAGCCATTTTCTTTCCTATTCAACGCAGGATGCTGAAATTAGAGAGGGAGGGTCAAGGGAGAATGCTGAAGACGCAATGGTGATCACTGATCAGCTGAGTGAGCTCCAAAGCCATGGAACGTGTTTTAGCCGTGGACTAACTAGCCAAAAAAGCTAACGAAATGTCGTAACAAAATCTGGGCCGACAACATGGATACCGATGATACGGAACTAAGGATCGTGTAACCAGGTGTAACCTATGCGATATTTTGTTATGACGCGGTTTATGAGTTATAAATATTTTAAGTTATTCACTATTGGAAGTTAACCAATCTTCAACCTAAGATTGAAGACGGGTTTATGTGAAACGCGTGGGCTAAAACACATTCTGTGTTTCAATAATATCGTCCGAAGTATGTAAATAGAGGTAACCGGGGGTCCAGGGGGCTTGCCCCCTGGCGAGGCGCGGAGCGCCGAGTTTTTCCAACATTTTTGAGGTATTTCAGTGAAACTTGGAGAACGTTTTCGGGGAGCCTAATGCTAAGTTTTAAGGGGTGCTGGGGATTATCCAATGAAAAATTTTCAAGTAGGTAGGTACCCAATCTTCTCCTTAAAAACGCTCTCGATATCCCAAAAATTGTGGAAAAATGTTACTTTCCATGGTCTAAGTATTATACGATTTCTAGCGCATAAATCGATAGGTATACCCAACTCAAAATCCTGTCTTTTTTTTAAGCCTAGGAGCCTTTTGATTATTTTATTGAAATGTTCTTTTGAGCGTTCGGAGTCCTTTGCGGCGTTAAGCTTCTTGAAACAGGAAAAAATCAATTTTGTAAATACATATTTTTCTTAGTCTATTACAAAATAAGGGAGGTAACATCAACTTCATGACTTATTAGACAATTTTTTCCTCAAAAAAAGCTTACAAGGCTTCTACAACCTAGATTGTTGATTTGGAAGCCATTAAACAACTAGAACCCTACTATTATAGGTAGGTTGTTACATACATTATATTGCATTAGGTAGGTAGGTATTAACTTTGTAAATCTGATGGATAGAGGCGTCCTTATAGTGGAGGACTCTTCCAACGTGACTATCTAGCTGCCTAATTATTAGCGCATCTCGCAATCACAATGGAAATAATTTTCTTCGAAAACTGCGAACGAGCGGGCGTGACAACTACCAGCTTCAATGACATGAGAAGTAGCACGGTTTATCTCGGTGTCCCGCCGGCGGAGGTCGGGCCTTTTTTTGAAGGACTGAAGATGTCTTATCTGGCTACCGAAACATTGCCGCTTGGCTGAGTTTGTGGAATGCGGCACTCCGTTGCTTCCTTCACGCTCGCATTCATTCAAATAGGTACTCATTAAATGTATTGATCAGATTGAAACATTTCTCATCACCTTTTTAATATCTATATTTCCCCCCCACCTTTCATCATCAGTTATAGAAGTATACTGTTGCAATGAATGTTACTTATGGTAAACCATTATATCCATAGTTTAATATCGACTAATTCATTCGCGATGAAGTTATGAATATCGCACTAATCCAGCCAGGGCCGGTCTAAGGCGAAAATTAATTACGGGGCGTGGGGCGGGGCCTCCTCCGGAAAATTGTTGAAATGCAAGATCTAAAAACGTAGTTTTTGTGCACTTTTGCGCCTTTTAGAACATTAAATTTATGTCTCTCAATTTGATTTATTATATTGATTGACTTGATAGGTTCAATGCACTTGTTCAAGGGCATCAGACTACTGTATTTCAGAACTCATTGGGGTAGATCTTCGGTTTTACCTTGAAATTGAACTGAAATTGTCTTGAGACAAAGTTCCTTCTAGTTTAGAAATTTCTGTCCAATATTTAAATCAATTTCTAACAATTTGTCAAATTTATTTATTTTTAACCAAAATTGGCCAATTGTATGCCCTTTTAAAAGGCTTGAGTGTGCGGCTGCATACGTCGCACATCCCTCAGGCCGGCCCTGAATCCAGCGAGTCGCTGCTCGTCTCGCATTGCCAAGCATCAGTAAACCATCGCTACGAGACGTGCTGAGGTAAGCACTAAGAACTTTGCCCAACATTGGCCTCCTGCCAACCTCACCCTGTTGGCTCAAACCTAATTGCCTTTGCATATCCTGGGAGGGGGGGACATGCCCCCTGAGTCACCTGATGCCCAATGAACTTCATAATTCCCGACGCCCTGGCCGCTTTTGTGGATGCGCTTGTACCAAGTATAATTTTCTCATTGCCTAATTCACGAATCTTGTTTCAAACTTGAAGCATCCCAGTAATGGAATATTTAAAGATTATTGAGAACATTTCAATGATCTATACATTTATGTTACAGAGGAAGCTATGCACCACACCCAACTTGGCAGACGGTTTTTTAAACAAACGCATTTAAGGGAGATCTCTTGTGAACCTATTAACCGATGGTCAACGAGGTTAACGAAGGTCTACTTTCGTATATAAAGTTCAAAATGAATATTAATTTTTGACAGCAATTTCAAAACGATTTTAAATCCTATCAAGTAAATGTTATGGACCATTTTGTGGTTTGTTACTAGTTCCAAAACGGTCCATTACTGTACCCGCCTACATTTTGCCGGTCCATAACTAATGAACTTTCGTTTTCCTTTAAATAGATCTTATATATATATATATATATATATATATTCATCTCTATCTCTATTATTAATAAGAATGAAACTCCGTCTGTCGCTCTGTCGTGTCTATGCACGGCCAAACGGCTGAGTGGGGGAGTCTACGAGTGGGGGGATGTTCTTGGGATTTTCCGATAGAGTGTATAAGCGAATTTAAAATTTTCTAATCCCACCCGAACCATGGGCCGTAGGGCGGGAGGGGGGTCGAAGTAAGAATTAATGTGCGCTTTTTGGACTTCCCCGCTTCCCCTACCCCTCTAAACGGGCGTTGAAAATTCTGGAAAAATACCGGTTTTGTAGGTTTTTGAACGAGAAAGACGACGGCGCAATCGGATCGCGAAAAAAGTATCGGAAATGCGTCAAAAAAATGCGAGAGTACGGACCCGTTTTTTCGAAAGTCCGACGAAAACCACGTTTTTTCCCATTAAAATATACCCCGTAAAGGTACGTTTTTCGGAACGGTTTTCGCGGGCGAAATACAGCTTTGGGTCCGCCGAATCTGAATCCGAAATCGGATATCGAAAAAAGTGACGAGAACTCGGTCAAATCACGAGCGGAAGCGAGCAAAGCGATTAAAATTGTGCCGTGGACGAGAGAAGGCTCAAGAATTGACGTGAAGGGTTCGATGTCACAATGTTGCGAGGCGAGCAGGTATACATAGGCGAGCGAAGCGAGAGCCATTTCAAATAATAAATACGGACTTTGTCCTACACATATACAGGTATACCTTGCGAGCGAAGCAACATCCCCGAATAAACTTTTCGTGGTTCCAGGTAGTTTTATAAGATTTAATTTGTTTGTAAGAATTCCCAACTGAAAAAAACGTCTGCCAAGTTGGGTGGGCAGTACAACATTCCCTAATAAACTTTTCGTGGTTCCACGTAGTTTTATAAGAATTAATTTGAATGTAAGAATTTCCAACAGAAAAAAACGTCTGCCAAGTTGGGTGGGCAGTATAACTTCTTCAAGCGAACGAAGCGAGCAGCATCCCCTACAGAAGTAAAACCTACCCTTAGGGATCTACCATTTGCGAGCGAAGCGAGCAACATCCCCTACATGTTTCAATTGTAATACATCGCATGTATACAGCCACACTTCGAAGCGAGAGCCATGTCAACAGAATAAATTCGGATTTTTGCCTACAAATATACAGCAATACCTTGCGAGCGAAGCGAGCAACATCCCCGAATAAACTTTTTTGTGGTTCCACGAAGTTTCATAAGATTTAATTTGTTTGTAAGAATTTCCAACAGAAAAAAACGTCTGCCAAGTTGGGTGGGCAGTATAACTTCCTCAAGCGAGCGAAGCGAGCAGCATCCCCTAAGAATGAAACTCCGTCTGTCTGTTTGTTTGTTTGTTTGTCGTGTCTATGCACGGCCAAACGGCTGAGTGGGGGAGTCTACGAGTGGGGGGATCTTCTTGGATTTTCCGAAAGGGGGAGCGAGCGAATTTAAAATTTTCTAATCCCACCCGAACCATGGGCCGTAGGGCGGGAGGGGGGTCGAAATAAGAATTAATGTGCGCTTTTTGGACTTCCCCGCTTCCCCTACCCCTCTAAACGGGCGTTGAAAATTCTGGAAAAATACCGGTTTTGTAGGTTTTTGAACGAGAAAGACGACGGCGCAATCGGATCGCGAAAAAAGTATCGGGAAATGCGTCAAAAAAATGCGAGAGTACGGACCCGTTTTCTCAAAAAGTCCGCCGAAAAACTTGGTTTTTTCCGATTAAAATATACCCCATAAAGGTACGTTTTTCGGAACGGTTTTCGCGGGCGAAATACAGCTTTGGGTCCGCCGAATCTGAATCCGAAATCGGATATCGAAAAAAGTGACGAGAACTCGGTCAAATTGCGAGCAGAAGCGAGCAAAGCGATTAAAATGATTCTGCCGTGGACGAGAGAAGGCTCAAGAATTGACGTGAAGGGTTCGATGTCACAACATTGCGAGGCGAGCAGGTATGCCTACATAGGTACCTACCTTGCGAGCGAAGCGAGAGCCATTTCAAATAATAAATACGGACTTTGTCCTACACATATACCGTATACCTTGCGAGCGAAGCGAGCAACATCCCCGAATAAACTTTTCGTGGTTCCACGTAGTTTTATAAGATTTAATTTGTTTGTAATAATTCCCAACTGAAAAAAAACGTCTGCCAAGTTGGGTGGGCAGTATAACTTCCTCAAGCGAGCGAAGCGAGCAGCATCCCCTACAGAAGTTAAGCCTACCCTTAGAGATCTACCGTTTGCGAGCGAAGCGAGCAGCATCCCCTACAGAAGTTAAACCTACCCTTAGAGATCTACTGTTTGCGAGCGAACCGAGCAACATCCCCTAAATGCCATACTTTGCGAGTGAAGCGAGCAACATTTTCTACATGCCAGACTTTGCGAGCGAAGCGAGCAACATATCCTACATGCCAGACTTTGCGAGCGAAGCGAGCAATATTCCCTACATGCCACACGTTGCGAGCGAAGCGAGCAACTTAATGGGGGGTCCGGGGGGCTTGCCCCCCGGCTGGACGTGGAGGCGAGCGTAGCGAGCCGGAGCGGCTAGTTATTAATAAGAATGAAACTCCGTCTGTCTGTTTGTCTGTTTGTCGTGTCTATGCACGGCCAAACGGCTGAGTGGGGGGAGTCTACGAGTGGGGGGATCTTTTTGGGATTTTCCGATAGGGTGTATAAGCGAATTTAAAATTTTCTAATCCCACCCGAACCATGGGCCGTAGGGCGGGAGGGGGGTCGAAGTAAGAATTAATGTGCGCTTTTTCCACTTCCCCGCTTCCCCTACCCCTCTAAACGGCCGTTGACAATTCCGGAAAAATACGGGTTTCGTAGGTTTTCCTACGAGGAAGACGACGGCGCGATCGGATCGCGAAAAAAGTATCGGGAAATGCGTTAAAAAAATGCGAGAATACGGACCTGTTTTCTCGAAAAGTCCGCCGAAAAACTTGGTTTTTTCCGAATAAAATATACCCCATAAAGGTACGTTTTTCGGAACGGTTTTCGCGGGCGAAATACAGCTTTGGGTCCGCCGAATCTGAATCCGAAATCGGATATCGAAAAAAGTGACGTTAAGTCGGTCAAATCGCGAGCGGAAGCGAGAAGAAGCGTTCAACATCAAAAATTAATTTTGCCGTGTTCGCGAGAAGGCTCTACGAAGACGTCAAGGGGTTTGTCAGGTATTTCACAATGTTACCTGCAGGCCTATTTCAAAAGAATAAATACGGGTTTTTTCCTACCTATATACAGGTATACCTTGCGAGCGAAGCGAGCAACATCCCCGAATAATCTTTTTGTGGTTCCACGTAGTTTTATAAGATTTAATTTGTTTGTAAGAATTTCCAACAGAAAAAAACGTCTGCCAAGTTGGGTGGGCAGTATAACTCCCTCAAGCGAGCGAAGCGAGCAGCATCCCCTACAGAAGTTAAACCTACCCTTAGAGATCTACCGTTTGCGAGCGAAGCGAGCAACATCCCCTACACACGTTAAACCTACCCTTAGGGATCTACCGTTTGCGAGCAAAGCGAGCAACATGCCCTACATGCCACACTTTGCGAGCGAAGCGAGAGCCATGTCAACAGAATAAATTCGGATTTTTTCCTACAAATATACAGCAATACCTTGCGAGCGAAGCGAGCAACATCCCCGAATAAACTTTTTGTGGTTCCACGTAGTTTCATAAGATTTAATTTGTTTGTAAGAATTTCCAACAGAAAAAAAACGTCTGCCAAGTTGGGTGGGCAGTATAACTTCCTCAAGCGAGCGAAGCGAGCAGCATCCCTTACAGAAGTTAAACCTACCCTTAGGGATCTATCGTTTGCGAGCGAAGCGAGCAACATTCCCTACATGCCACACTTTGCGAGCGAAGCGAGCAATATTCCCTACATGCCACACTTTGCGAGCGAAGCGAGCAATTGAATGGGGGGTCCGGGGGGCTTGCCCCCCGGCTGGACGTGGAGGCGAGCGTAGCGAGCCGGAGCGGCTAGTTATTAAGAAATCATAGTCATACCGTTAGGTGATTTCTTTCGTAAGGAATGGAAAAAAAGTTTCGCCTTACGCAAGGTCCTTTTCTGGTGACATTTTATCCATGGTTGATTAAAACGTTCCAGTTATGCAGTATGATTGTCTGAGCGAATTTTCGTAATTTTACACATTACACAATTTATGTTGAAATATTAGTAGGTACTTTGAGTGCAAAGCTGTTGATTCATTTAACGGCAACCAAAGTGTTCCAATTATACGCGGCTTTACAAAGAAATTTTTGGATTTTACCACAATTTATAGTTTTTATAGTACATTTTTATTTATTTAATTTTGTTTTCCAATATTGCACGTATAAATCCGAAGTATAAATTTTGAAAAGTACTTTTTTCGAAGTCTATGACGCAAGTGGTGAATCTTCCCCACGTTGAAGTTACCGTTGATGTCAATCTCAGCTCACAATAAGCGGAGTGAATCTGAGGTTAATAGGTAACAAACAGTATCTAATAACTATTGTATCTAACGTGGCAAGCTTTTCTGTTGCAATGTTTTTATTTTTTTTAAATTTCTTACATGGGTTCCCTAATCTTTCCTGGAAAGGGGAGGCTCTGATTTACTTTACTAGGTTTTCGAGGGCAATATGAAGGAGGTACCTACTAATGTCTCTAGTAGATAATCGACAAAATAAGATATTAAGGAAAGATATCCATGTGCTTCTGTTTCTACTTTAAATGGAACAATTTCATTTTTAGAAATTGGTCTCCGTAAAAGCGTGTTTCACGGTAAAATGGCGTTTTGGGAACATCTGGTGCAATTTTTCGGGACCAATCAAAACCAAACATGCTGAGTGTTTCTAGATGAATTTATTTGTGGGACATGAGTTTTATTTCTCCAATACCTAGATTTGGCTTTGATTGGGACGCATGAATATGCTGATGAGATACTCAGGGTTAATGAGTAATTGTTTACGAGGTTTATGTTTCCTTGACAAACTTTTGTTTGTAATAGCCTGAGCGTAAACAGGGTTTCCTGCTACTGTTATGTACCTACTTGCAGGCTGCGGTGAAGAAAGAGATGATGGGCTTTTAAACAGATTTAATGGAAGTTTCAACCTGAAAAGTCTATCGATGCGCGCTGTGATCGTAGCTAATTACTGGATTGTTGAAGGTTCGAC
This sequence comes from Adelphocoris suturalis, assembly GCA_030762985.1. Taxonomy (NCBI): domain Eukaryota; kingdom Metazoa; phylum Arthropoda; class Insecta; order Hemiptera; family Miridae; genus Adelphocoris; species Adelphocoris suturalis. The sequence goes on along the minus strand of CM061040.1, from coordinate 112,160,136 downwards.
GTATGAAGTTTATCTCCTGATCTATTGTATGTAAACATTGGAGCGTGCGGGCTCCTTGAAATGGTCTTTTCAACGTGATCGTACAGATCAATACAGGACGAGTTTTTCCTGAGCAGGCCAAGGGCGGCGGACGTCTTCCGCGTGGCGATCTTTTGTTGTCCTGCGGAGCGGAGGAACGGGTGGGCTCTGACAGGCGTGAAGGTAGTTCGGCCGGGTCCGGAACGAGAGAATCGGACGGGACCTTTATGGGCTAACCGCTTTAGAAAAATAATCTGTTGGTAAAGAAAAGCCTTCCAAGTAGGTGAACAGTATCGCTTCCGTCATTTTCCCTTACATCCCCTGTTTTGTTATGATCTGAAATCAGACATCACCAGTGTTCAGAAGATGTCATGTTCGTGTGAGTTCAGAGTGCGTAGTTATCATAGGTAATTATGATCAAATTACCTACCGAGTAGTGTGTTCTTCATTTTGGATTTTCCATCCAGAGACATCAGTGACCCATGACCTCTTAAAATGCCAGTTCATGAGGTGCGTAGGATTAGAATTAGGGCGAAATCTTTCTGGGAATAAACGTTTTTTATGTGAGTATAGCTTAGATGTTACGAATAACTGTGTTCTCTCATCATTACTCATCATCAGGAACAACATTAAAATCATCCTTCAGGACTTGTGCCCAGTAGGCACTTTCGTAATCCAACTTCCAAGGAGGGACCGAATAGTGGTCAATCGGTCAGCCCACTAGGCATACCCACATGAACAACACACACAAAAGACGCAGAAGCTCGTAACGTGTGTGGGAGATGTGGTCTCTTCCTGGAGGACTGCCGAATGGACTTCCCCTCAACGGGTTGACATTCTATCTGAACCAGACAAGGTCCAGTCCCTGTTATTGTACCTGAGAGCCGCTGTGGTATACCACGAGCTGTGATATCTGATCTGTGATACATTTCCCAACTTTACCCGACAGCCGTCGCACGGCGTACAATGGGCCAGATTTGGGATCTGGCGCACACTTTCGATTTTATGAGGTATTCCTTTAGGAAATTTCACGCTGATTTCGAATATTCCCCATGTTCCTATATCTAAAGTTGACGGTTCTAGCGGTTTTTGCTGAAAAACAACCAAAAACACGTTTTTGGCGTATTTATTCATTTTTTGCCCATAACAAACTATTTTTTGTAACACATGAAAGTTGTAGAGAATTCAATTTTGCGTCGATTGATCATCAAGAACAGGCCAAAACAATAGAAAATAAGGAAATTTATTTTGAAATATGACATGTCAAAAACATGAGGTATTTTGAGGTTTAACGTATGAATTAATAATTTTAGAGAATTTGCTTCCAGGCAATAGTTGTAGAGGATAAAAATTCGCGTCGAATGACCACCAAAAACATCAAGATACGTAGGTAACACTAAAAAAATTGACAACTTGGTTGTTAACCGAAGAGGGAAGGTTGAAGGCTCAAGATGCAAGATCAGGGACCGATGACTCAGCACTGACGGCTAAGCAGCATTGGAACAAGAGATACCAGAATTCAGAACGAATGCAGAATGGATGTAGGTAACCGAACATCCAGGAAGTAAAACTCCACAAGGTAATCGCTGGACATTAAGGAAAAAGTTCGCTGCTGATGTCTCGTTCAGCCTATCTAAGGCCAGTAGTTTGTGGTTAAAATAAGCATTGTCAAATTGACAACAAGAAGAGCGCAATTAGACTTTTTAAAATTTACGAGTTCTACAAGAAGTTCAAACATATCGACAACCAATAATTTTTTACACCCAAGAAATTCTTCGATAAAATTTTCAGTTCGGAATACAACGTTAAAACACCAGAATAAGTTGCAAATATTTTCAACAAGCCATTGCTAAGACGGAAATTTTTATGAACTATCGTAAAAAGCTTCACGAGACGTTCGCGAACAATCAAGTTGAGACACGAGACTCTAGACACTGACTTGCTCTTTAGTTCGACTACCCACTGCGTGACATTCCCAGTGCTCCAGTCGCCATGAGATTTTACACAGATCAGTTTTCTGCTTAAATTAGTAGTGTGGATGCTCGCTACGCTCGCATCTCAAAAATACATAACATCAAGTAGTCAATCCCTTGGTAAGAATTTAGATTAGTTGGTCAGGATCTAGAGTCTCGTGTCTCAAATTGATTGTTCGCGAACGTCCCGTAAAAGCTTCTAGTTGCCAGTTTTGATGCTCCCAACGATACCTCAGAAATCAAAGATAATTAGAAATGGGATTTTTGGAAGATTCAAATTACCTCCAACAAATATTGAGTTGGTCGTCACAAGACACTTTAATGTGCATCATGTGATGTTAGTTTTTTATTTAGCAGTTTAAGCCCCACCTCAACCGTAAGGGTCATTAGAGGCATTGAACAAGGTGTCCAAAGGGACACTGCAAATGGCACGATTCCAAGGGGGGCCATGCTGCCATCCACCACCAAACGGAACTGCCCTGAAGTTGTATGCATATTCAAAATCGAAACTTTGCCCCATTGCGACGAGCTGTGATATCTAGATAGAGGAAAATTCTTGACGGATTCACATTTGGAACGCAACCCTTAAGAAGGGACCGATTTTAAATTTTCGAAATTTCAATTTTAAATTTCATCAAAATTCAACATTTTGCCACAGGCATGGAGATGAGAATATGACATGGGTTTTAACGGTGATACATTCCTTGAGGGATAGTCTAGGACGGACCTGAGCCGGATTTTCGAAATTCGAAATTTGAATTCTCATGAAAATTTTGAAATTTGCCGTTGAGACATGAAAAACGTTTTTTCTATGCAGGGTGATAAAGATAAACTAAAATTATGTAAATTAAGAGGGACCAATCACGATTTTCTCGATTAGGGAAAAAGAAAACAGCGGGTAAATGCCGAGGGAAAACACAAAAACAACACAATTTTCAACTTTGCCCAGTGAATACGTATATATAGAAGGCCGTATTTTGTAAAATGTTTATGGATTCTGTTTCAGCAGAATGTCCTCTAGGAGAGACCTTTGCTCGATTTTCGAAATTTTCAAAATGGTGGCTACTAAAAATCAAAATGTGTACCACCGGCGTAATGTAAAAATTTGACAATTTCGACTTTGCCCCGAGAATACGATAGTAAGGGATGACATTTTTATGAATATTGATGTCTCTTTAGATTGGTGAACTAAATAGCTAGGAGGGACCTTTGATGGATTTTCGAAATTCGCAAAATTCACGAAATCACAAGTCCCAATGTTATGAAAACCATGGACTTTCAAGTTTGCCCCTTTGCCACGGGTTAAGAGATGAGCATATGACATGGGTTTTAACGGTGATACATTCCTTGAGGGATAGTCTAGGAGGGACCTGAGCCGGATTTTCGAAATTTGAATTTTCATGAAAATTTTGAAATTTGCCCTGTTGTTGATTGAAGACATGAAAAACGTTTTTTCTATGCAGGGTGATAAAGATAAACTAAAATTATGTAAATTTAGAGGGACCAATCACAATTTTCTCGATTAGGGAAAAAGAAAATGGCGGGTAAATGCCAGGGGAAAACACGAAAACAACACAATTTTCAACTTTGCCCAGAGAATACGTACCTATATATAAAAGGCCGTATTTTGTAAAATGTTTATGGATTCTGTTTCAGCAGAATGTCCTCTAGGAGGGACCTTTGCTCGTTTTTCGAAATTTTCAAAATGGCGGCTACTAAAAATGACAATGCGTACCGCCGGCGTAATGTAAAAATTTGACAATTTCGACTTTGCCCCGAGAATACGATAGTAAGGGATGACATTTTAATGAATATTGATGTCTCTTTAGATTGGTGAACTAAATAGCTAGGAGGGACCTTTGATGGATTTTCGAAATTCGCAAAATTCACGAAATCACAAGTCCCAATGTTATGAAAACCATGGATTTTCAAGTTTGCCCCTTTGCCACGGGTTAAGAGATGAGAATATGACATGGGTTATAACGGTGATACATTCCTTGAGGGATAGTCTAAGAGGGACCTGAGCCGGAGTTTCAAAATTCAAAATTTGAATTTTCATGAAAATTTTGAAATTAGCCCTGTTGAGACATGAAAAACGTTTTTTCTGTAGAGGTTAATAAACATAGACAAAAATCATATGAATTGAAAGGGACCAATCACGATTTTCTCGATTAGGGAAAAAGAAAACAGCGGGTAAATGCCGAGGGAAAACACAAAAACAACACAATTTTCAACTTTGCCCAGTGAATACGTATATATAGAAGGCCGTATTTTGTAAAATGTTTATGGATTCTGTTTCAGCAGAATGTCCTCTAGGAGAGACCTTTGCTCGATTTTTGATATTTTCAAAATGGTGGCTACTAAAAATCAAAATGTGTACCACCGGCGTAATGTAAAAATTTGACAATTTCGATTTTGCCCCGAGAATACGATAGTAAGGGATGACATTTTTATGAATATTGATGTCTCTTTAGATTGGTGAACTAAATAGCTAGGAGGGACCTTTGATGGATTTTCGAAATTCGCAAAATTCACGAAATCACAAGTCCCAATGTTATGAAAACCATGGATTTTCAAGTTTGCCCCTTTGCCACGGGTTAAGAGATGAGCATATGACATGGGTTTTAACGGTGATACATTCCTTGATAGATAGTCTAGGAGGGACCTGAACCGGATTTTCGAAATTCGAAATTTGAATTTTCATGAAAATTTTGAAATTTGCCCTGTTGTTGATTGAAGACATGAAAAACGTTTTTTCTATGCAGGGTGATAAAGATAAACTAAAATTATGTAAATTCAGAGGGACCAATCACAATTTTCTCGATTAGGGAAAAAGAAAATGGCGGGTAAATGCCTGGGGAAAACACGAAAACAACACAATTTTCAACTTTGCCCAGTGAATACGTACCTATATATGAAAGGCCGTATTTTGTAAAATGTTTATGGATTCTGTTTCAGCAGAATGTCCTCTAGGAGGGAACTTTGCTCGTTTTTCGAAATTTTCAAAATAGCGGCTACTAAAAATGACATTGCGTACCGCCGGCGTAATGTAAAAATTTGACAATTTCGACTTTGCCCCGGGAATACGATAGTAAGGGATGACATTTTTATGAATATTGATGTCTCTTTAGATTGGTGAACTAAATAGCTAGGAGGGACCTTTGATGGATTTTCGAAATTCGCAAAATTCACGAAATCACAAGTCCCAATGTTATGAAAACCATGGATTTTCAAGTTTGCCCCTTTGCCACGGGTTAAGAGATGAGAATATGACATGGGTTATAACGGTGATACATTCCTTGAGGGATAGTCTAAGAGGGACCTGAGCCGGAGTTTCAAAATTCAAAATTTGAATTTTCATGAAAATTTTGAAATTAGCCCTGTTGAGACATGAAATACGTTTTTTCTGTAGAGGTTAAAAAACATAAACAAAAATCATATGAATTGAAAGGGATCAATCACGATTTTCTCGATTAGGGAAAAAGAAAATGGCGGGTAAATGCCGAGGGATAACGCAAAAACAACACAATTTTCAACTTCGCCCAGAGAATACGTACATATATAGAAGGCCGTATTTTGTAAAATGTTTATGGATTCTGTCTCAGCAGAATGTCCTCTAGGAGGGACCTTTGCTCGTTTTTCGAAATTTTCAAAATGGCGGCTACTAAAAATCACAATGCGTACCGCCGGCGTAATGTAAAAATTTGACAATTTCGAATTTGCCCCGAGAATACGATAGTAAGGGATGACATTTTTATGAATATTGATGTGTCTTTAGATTGGTGAACTAAATAGCTAGGAGGGACCTTTGATGGATTTTCGAAATTCGCAAAATTCACGAAATCACAAGTCCCAATGTTATGAAAACCATGGATTTTCAAGTTTGCCCCTTTGCCACGGGTTAAGAGATGAGAATATGACATGGGTTTTAACGGTGATTCATTCCTTGAAGGATAGTCTAGGAGGGACCTGAGCCGGATTTTCAAAATTCGAAATTTGAATTTTCATGAAAATTTTGAAATTTGCCCTGTTGTTGATTGAAGACATGAAAAACGTTTTTTCTATGCAGGGTGATAAAGATAAACTAAAATTATGTAAATTAAGAGGGAAGAATCACGATTTTCTTGATTAGGGAAAAAGAAAATGGCGGGTAAATGCCGAGGGAAAACACAAAAACAACACAATTTTCAACTTTGCCCAGTGAATACGTACCTATATATAAGAGGCCGTATTTTGTAAAATGTTTATGGATTATATTTCAGCAGAATGTCCTCTAGGAGGGACCTTTCCTCGTTTTTCGAAATTTTCAAAATGGCGGCTACTAAAAATGACAATGCGTACCGCCGGCGTAATGTAAATATTTGACAATTTCGACTTTGCCCCGAGAATACGATAGTAAGGGATGACATTTTAATGAATATTGATGTCTCTTTAGATTGGTGAACTAAATAGCTAGGAGGGGCCTTTGATGGATTTTCGAAATTCGCAAAATTCACGAAATCACAAGTCCCAATGTTATGAAAACCATGGATTTTCAAGTTTGCCCCTTTGCCACGGGTTAAGAGATGAGAATATGACATGGGTTTTAACGGTGATACATTCCTTGAGGGATAGTCTAGGAGGGACCTGAACCGGATTTTCAAAATTCGAAATTTGAATTTTGCATGAAAATTTTGAAATTTGCTCTGTTGTTGATTGAATGAAGACATGAAAAACGTTTCAGGATGAGTAGAATACGATAGTCGAATAAACAAAATCTGTACGTCCGCCTTCCAAAGCATTTTTCCGAAACTACTTGACCAAACTTAATGAAACTAGGTCAAAAATAAAGTTGCGGTCTTGTTGAGAATGAATTCGAGGCAGCCCATTCAGCCAATCCTGATTAGTGGAATAAAACTGCTAAAATTTCAAGAATCAGAATATAATCCTGCATAGAAAAAACTTTTTTCACGTCTTCAATCAACAACAGGGAAATTTTCAAAATTTTCATGAAAAATCAAATTTCGAAAATCCATCTCAGGTCCCTCCCAGACTATCCATCAAGGAATGTATCACCGTTAAAACCCATGTCATATTCTCATCTCTTAACCCGTGGCAAAGGGGCAAACTTGAAAATCCATGGTTTTCATAACATTGGGACTTGTGATTTCGTGAATTTTGCGAATTTCGAAAATCCATCAAAGGTCCCTACTAGCTATTTAGTTCACCAATCTAAAGAGACATCAATATTCATAAAAATGTCATCCCTTACTATCGTATTCCCGGGGCAAAGTCGAAATTGTCAAATTTTTACATTACGCCAGTGGTACGCATTTTGATTTTTAATAGCCGCCATTTTGAAAATTTCGAAAAACGAGCAAAGGTTTCTTCTAGAGGACATTCTGCTGAAACAGAATCCATAAACATTTTACAAAATACGGCCTTCTATATATACGTATTCACTGGGCAAAGTTGAAAATTGTGTTGTTTTTGCGTTATCCCTCGGCATTTACCCTCCATTTTCTTTTTCCCTAATCGAGAAAGCCGTGATTGATCCCTTTTAATTCATATGATTTTAGTTTATGTTTATTAACCTCTATAGAAAAAACGTTTTTCATGTCTTCAATCACCAACAGGGCCAATTTAAAAATTTTCATGAAAATTAAAATTTCGAAAATCTGGCTCAGGTCCCTCCTAGACTATCCCTCAAGGAATGTATCACCGTAAAACCCATGTCATATTCTCATCTCCTAACCCGTGGCAAAGGGGCAAACTTGAAAATCCATGGTTTTCATAACATTGGGACTTGTGATTTCGTGAATTTTGCGAATTTCGAAAATCCATCAAAGGTCCCTCCTAGCTATTTAGTTCACCAATCTAAAGACACATCAATATTCATAAAAATGTCATCCCTTACTATCGTATTCTCGGGGCAAATTCGAAATTGTCAAATTCTTGAATTACGCCAGTGGTACACATTTTGATTTTTAGTAGCCGCCATTTTGAAAATTTCGAAAAACGAGCAAAAGTCCCTCCTAGAGGACATTCTGCTGAAACAGAATCCATAAACATTTTACAAAATACGGCCTTTTATATATAGGTACGTATTCACTGGGCAAAGTTGAAAATTGTGTTGTTTACGTGTTTTCCCTCGGCATTTACCCGCCATTTTCTTTTTCCCTAATCGAGAAAATCGTGATTGATCCCTTTTAATTCACATGATTATTGTTTATGTTTTTTAACCTGTATAGAAAAAACGTTTTTCATGTCTTCAATCAACAACAGGGCCAATTTAAAAATTTTCATGAAAATTCAAATTTTGAATTTCGAAAATCCGGCTCAGGTCCCTCCTAGACTATCCCTCAAGGAATGTATCACCGTAAAACCCCATGTCATATTTTCATCTCCTAACCCGTGGCAAAGGGGCAAACTTGAAAATCCATGGTTTTCATAACATTGGGACTTGTGATTTCGTGAATTTTGCGAATTTCGAAAATCCATCAATGGTCCCTCCTAGCTATTTAGTTCACCAATCTAAAGAGACATCAATATTCATAAAAATGTCATCCCTTACTATCGTATTCCCGGGGCAAAGTGGAAATTGTCAAATTTTTACATTACGCCAGTGGTACACATTTAGATTTTTAGTAGCCGCCATTTTGAAAATTTCGAAAAACGAGGAAAGGTCCCTCCTAGAGGACATTCTGCTGAAACAGAATCCATAAACATTTTACAAAATACGGCCTCTTATATATAGGTACGTATTCACTGGGCAAAGTTGAAAATTGTGTTGTTTTTGCGTTATCCCTCGGCATTTACCCACCATTTTCTTTTTCCCTAATCGAGAAAATCGTGATTGGTCCCTCTTAATTTATATAATTTTATTTTATCTTTATCACCCTGCATAGAAAAAACGTTTTTCACGTCTTCCATCAACAACAGGGCAATTTTCGAAATTTTCATGAAAATTGAAATTTTGAATTTCGAAAATTCGGCTCAGGTCCCTCCTAGACTATCCCTCAAGGAATGTATCACCGTTAAAACCCATGTCATATTCTCATCTCTTAACCCGTGGCAAAGGGGCAAAATGTTGAATTTTGATGAAATTTAAAATTGAAATTTCGAAAATTTAAATTCGGTCCCTTCTTAACTGTTGCGTTCCAAATGTGAACCCGTTAAGAATTTTCCTCTATCTAGATATCACAGCTCGTGGCAATGGGGCAAAGTTTCGATTTTGAATATGCATACAACTTCAGGGCAGTCAAACGGAGTGCCCTCACGGTCTCCACTGGCAAATCGGAGGAGGACAAAATAAGGAATACAGTGATGACCACTGTTTGGCCCTTAGAGCGGATAAAAAATAAAACCTCAACAAATAAAATAATACAACTAAGACTAGATCTAGAATAGGCTAATAACTAAATATATGTTACTATATATAACTGCCAAAGTGAAATAAAACTATGACTAATGAGGTGTTAGTTGTTTTGAAATTAGTCTCTCGAAAAGGTTTGCACTATTAAAATACTAAAATATTTTAATATTCATTTGTGAAACCATTTTTTTTTTTCTCTAATGCAATTATTCTTTATTTGTTCAACATTTTATTTATTTATTTTTTCCCAGGACAAAATCCCACTATAAAACCTATTCGGGCATGGTCAATTTCCACAGGTTCACATACATGTTTACTCTCCTGTAAGGCGTGAACGCTATAAGAAAAATTCATTAACTTTCAATCAGATGTACACGCAAGAGAGTGACGGGGTTTTCCTCACACTCCAGAACCTAAGTTGCAACACCTAAAAGTATCAGGTATGGAAAAGAAACTCGAGAAAAAACTTTTAAATTCTATAGGTTCATGAAAAGTTTTCTTCTAGGCGAGTTTATTATTCATGATGGAATTGCAGTGTCGAAAGGACTATAATAATAGAGTTTAACAACGAGAGTCAATTTTTATAGTTGCTGACTCATCGGTGATCGCATTCCGAAGAGGCTCGAACTGGCCATGAAAAAACCCGTCCACTTTACCATTGAGCCTCTCTAAAGGAACTCCAATCCAGTGATCAAAGGTTTTAACATCTAAAAAATTCCAGTCATGCAGCATGAACATTTTATTGGAATTTCACTGATCATACATTTAAGTTTAGGGCCATAAATTTCATACATTCAGGACTAGTTGGTCCTGAGTAATCAGCATCACTTTCGATCAATCCTAAAGAGTATCAAAAGAGAGAAAGAATTTCCAAGAGTATTATAGGGTCGAAATATGTTGGTATAAGCACTGCATGTATGATGGGAACAAGCATTATTATAGTTTTGTTTGTATATGACTTGGGTGAGAATAGTGACTAGATCATGATTTCACTCGATGTACCCCTCCATTATTACCTAACATGTGCTACGAGCAACTCCTCTCTCAACCTCCCTCTCACCCAGCACACAACCTAATTCTATTGGAATGGCTCCAACAATGTTGGAATGACATTTTTGTAAGAGCGGATTTCCGCAAATTATCGAACTTATGTTAAGTAGTATTGGAAATTCAGGACTTTAATTGAAAAGAAATAGTTAACTAGCAATTTCATGGCAAAACAATTCTTATTTTGCAATTCAAATTCATTCATTTCAGCAAATTTTAATGAAATTCAAGTACATTTTTCAGCATAATTTCGTGCATACATTTTGTATTGTTCTATTTCATTGTTCATAAAATTTTTTGGACTAAAATTCTCTGCTCTAAAAATATATACAAATTTAACGAGTTTTAGTGATTTTCTTATAGCAGTTTCTTGAAATGTGACCAATGTTCTCAAAAATACTGGTCAACGAACTCACCCAATCGTTTAGAAAGCTTGATTTTTCAGTGCAAGAACGGAATTTTTATTTCCATCCTAAGGAGAGTTTTTGTCTGGAAGGATGTATGAAAAGGCAGTAAACTATAGGGTTCGATTCAGAATGACTCAAATCGGATTTCAGTTAAGAAAATTTACTAAAATTTTGGAGTCATTGCAAT